>OZ026842.1:16341820-17073683 GCA_964023205.1 Lutraria lutraria | reverse complement strand
GGATTGCCGAGTTACAAATCCAGCATACTTACCACTGGACCACGGTCCCGACCTACACGGTACCTATACATGAATGATATGTCTTAATCAACGAAAGTCAAATTTCAGAAATCATGCCCAGGTTATGGTTAGATGAGTAACCTTTACCCACATCAGTAGCATTGTTAACAAGGTTCTAAACAGTCTGAGCTAAAGGCTGACGAAAATCTTGTCTCCTAAATATTATGCAAATGAGTAGGAGGATCAAAAGATACTTTGATTATCATAAATAGGTTACATGAAGTGAATCAATGACTTACCTGCAGACACTGATGATGTCTGCAAAAGATGGAAATGTCGGACGATTTGATATCACGTAACTGAAGAATATGTTCAGAGATAGGAAGTTGTGAATTCCTCCCAGGACATATATGGCTATATCAGCGTTTGCGAATCTGTACGCCGGTTGATACCTGAAAATATACATTGGAATTAAGGTAAATATTAGACATTATTGATACATTAGACACATATGTCATTGTGCAATCCTACTGACACCAGGATCCAAGGTTAGTAGTCTTGAGATTGTTTCTAAGTTGAGTATGATAAAATTATGACAATAACAGTCCATGTGGTTACAGTACAAGATTAATAACCACTGGCCAAACACCACTAAAAGTTTGAATCTGGGACAATTGTGAAGAAGCTGTCTAGCTAGCTTATAGAAGGTCAGAAGTTCTACCCTAGTGTATGCCAGGGACCTTCCTCCACTGATGAATAGTAGAAATTCGCTGAATGACCCTGACTCTTCATGCAACGTTAAAATATCAAGTGAAAGTAAAGGAGCACTTACATAGGTCCAGTGTCGCTTTCCTCCCATGCAACCATGACAACAAGGGTAATAGCAAGCGTTATCAACATCACACAATAGTTCAGTGGTAACCTGAATTAACCAACCATCAACATTATTTATGATCATTTAAAATTTCATGCTGTTGCGCAAAAGGCTGTCATCAGTAAATTCAGGGAAATTCCCTATGCTGATCTGGGTCCTGGGATTCTATTCAATTTTTATATAACTATTTGGGATGGGAACAAATAATCTATTGAGATAATATCATTCAAATATGTTTGAATACTCTGGTCCATTCTAAAATCTGTTACATCCAAAAACAGGTACAGTTTGCAGTTTTCACACACCACTTTTCATTTACATGTGTGCTAAATTATTTGATACTGGGGAATAATTTAAATGAGAATGGACTGATAGTTTTATAATTGCAATAAAGTCTACAACATAGCAATAACTTTTTTCCCTGAAGATATAGAAACATTCTATCTTACCAAGCATTGACTAGCAGACGACCAACAAAGTTGGCATACACTCTTCTTTGGTATTTTATATCTTTGATGATATCACTAGACCAATCCATGAAGTCTCGAATCTTGTTGCTAGGTGATGACCTGTCAACCTCATACTTAAACTTATCCTTGATTTCTTCACGTAAAACTTTCTGGAAAAGTTTATTAATACATCAAATAATCAATATATATGTGTCAACTAAACTTAATTCAGTGATACATGTTTCTTAACAAGCAATCAATAAGAGAGCATTTGATGAGTATGGGCTTATCCCATGCCCCAAAGATTTACATGCTTCACAAAAAATGACCCCAGCAGATGAATCGCACTCAGCATATACCGATCTTCTAAAGTCATTGTAACTTTGAAGAAAATATCTAAATTGCAAAATCTTTGCTTCTTCCATGCAGTCAGGGTCACACGCTTAAAGCCCCTGCTAGTAAATTTCTTTTAGGGGAATGAATTAATTTATCAAAATTATGTATTTGGGCTAGTGATAAACTGCTTAATTTCAACTGCCTACGACTTACAGTTTTAGTTTTAACACTGTATAAATAATTGATACCTTGTCTTTGACTCGGAAGTACATTTTCTGTATCACATCATCTTTTATTATCTCAATAGATAATGTACTCTCAGCATAATAATCAAATGCTGCTTTTTGTTCATCCATCTTTAACATACCTACAATATACAACATACAGGTACATGTATGATACACTAATTCAGACCCATGATAGTGGGAAATTCTTTATTTTCATTAGTCCACTGTAAGTTTGGGCTGGTGCCTTAAAAAATCACTTTGAACACTGCAGACATCAAATTAAATGTAAATTGACTTTGAACTGACTGAACAAGAATCTATGTTACAACAATAAATTCTGCATAAATTACAAAGGGGCTTCTTTGGTCAGGTAGTCTCAGAACTCTGCACTCCTGGAAGTTCAAACCCCACCTAGGACCAAATTTTACTAATAAGGTAGATGTCCAGCTAGTTTACAGAAGGCAGGTAGTTCTACCTAGGTGTACATGTAAGATGTTCCTTCACTATTGAAGCTGGAAGTTGCCTCAGGCATTGGTAACTGGTGAAACTCAAACCCCGGATACAAAATATTAATTGTTCAATAAAAAACAAACATAATCCTACTTACGTTCCCTTGTAAGAGTAGGATCAAGATCTTGTTTTCTTGCCAGGAGATGATAATACTGAAATCCAACACCCTGTAGAAGTGTCACCAAATCATCATCCTCTCTGGACTGATATCAAACAAAAATCATATGTTGAATTAAATAAGTACATGTTCTAAAACCCCAGTACAGTCAAGCCTATCAATATATCAGTCAATCCAAGACCCAATGTTGTATATAAAACTTCAGAACAGTCCCATGGCTCATTCTTCATTCTTGAGTATTAAGTTGAAAAGATGTCACTGAATAGTACTTAAATGAAAATTAAGATAATTAAATCACCCTCACAGTAAAATGTTTGATGAGTGTATCATCATTTTTATCATAATTTACTTTATTAGCAACATTGAAAGACAAAATATGAGATTTGAGTTTGGAGATTGATCTGAAGTTTTATAAACTAATACTTATACGGATACTTATTTCTAAATGGTGATCTTTAATCAATGATTATAATGTCATGTGTTAATTGGACACATTTATCACAGGTATTGAAAATATGTTGTACAGGTATGACTTGCAATAAGGACCCAATATGGAACAACTATAATTACATAATTATGCCTTGTTACAGGTAAAACCAAGGTCCTATAATATTCTACTGGTGATCATGTATTTATACACTAAGTCTTATAAAATAGAGGATAAAAGGTTTGGTATTCTACCTAGCTGTCAGTAATTGTTTAAAAATGAAAAAAAGAATGTTTTTTTAAAATATTATGAGCAAAAGAAATATACATAAGGTCAAGACATTAACAAGTAAAAGTAGATAAATTAATCTTCAACTAATTTTGTCAGTACATTAACATGCAGAATTTAAATCATACTATTACACCATGAATATATGTATACATTCCAAGTAGGCATTGACAGCTGAATGAACTTCACCAAATGATAAGATACCTTCAAACAACATTGACAAGCATTTCACCAAAGTGTAACATTGACAGGCATATCTTCAATAATACTACAAACGTATCTAAACAACCAGATAAATGCATCATGAATTACAGAATTTAAGAAATTTATCTACCATCTAACAATGGACAAACATATCAGACCATTTTCCAAAGAGATATCTCAAGTTAACAGAATCACATAACTACATCCATTAACATAATGTAACATATAAATGCAAGCATTCACATACATAACACATAACTACAATCACAAACATATGTATCAAGTTTTCGTTATCATTTGAACTTTTGATGTTCAGTAAGTACCCTACACCCTTACTAGAATCAAACATTTACAAATATGGAACATGACTTCATACATACAAATATGGAACATGACTCCATACATACAAATATGGAACATGACTTCATACATACAAATATGGAACATGACTTCATACATACAAATACTGCACATGACTTCATACATACAAACATGGAACATGACTCCATACGTACAAATACTGCACATGACTCCATACATACAAATACTGCACATGACTTCATACATACAAATATAGCACATGACTCCATACATACAAATATTGCACATGACTCCATGTATACGTACAAATACTACACATGACTTCATACATACAAATACAGCACATGACTTCAAACAAAAGACGAAATAACTAAATCTACAGATGAATATGGACATCAGATAACTACAGACACATACATAACTCAGAAAATCACAAATTAACTACACTTTGATTAACACAGCAGATATTAGCAAATATGGGAGTCAATGACTTCAAACATATAGGTATAGCACACAACTTCATACATATAGGTATAGCACATGCCTTCAGATATAGAAATATAGCACATGTCACTTAAGACATAAAAATATAGCACATGATTTCAAACAAAAGACACATAACTAACACCTACAGATGAATATGTACATCAGATAACTAGACACATACGTCAATCAATGAACTACACTGGGATTAATACAGCAGATATAAACACATACCTAGATTTTTACATAAATTCAGTAATGATTTCCTGTGAAACTATAATAATGTACCTGTGATACCTATTATGATTACTAATTAAACCTACTTAACTTGCATGTCATGTACTGAACTGCAGGTAAATATATTTCACATAATGTATAAATACACTAATGTGAAATATATGATAGAATATGTTAATTACTATCCATAGTTATTTTATATTAATTATCTGATACAAGAAAGAAACAATGGTATTAATTATATTAAAAATTGAATGTTTATGGTATGGAAAATGATATTCTAACAGATTGAGTTTCACACAGTCTTTCAGTGTTATACATCTTAAACATGTGATCATTGTTTTCAAACAAATACATTTGTCAGGTGTAAACCAGTGTACATAACTCAAAAACTCTCAGGGGAAAAGTGACTAAAAAAATAACCAACAATACCCAAATGTATAAACATTGGTTAAACTTAATCACTGGGTTAGACTTGAAGTAAGGTTAAGAGGTTATCCAAATGGTAACCAGAAACAAACTGACTGCCTTTTATCGTACCAAACCCTATAGGACCTCAGTAATTCAGATGAGCAAGCAGACAAACAGAGGATCCGGATGACTTAATTACCAATATCAGACACAAGGACTAAATTTAACCAGAAATTATCTTAAACAAAATGTTATACAATTACTTTACCCAAAGTCTAACCTAACCTCAAATTTAACCTATTGATTGGTTAAATATAAGCAATATTAATACAATTGGGTGCTGGTGTTTTGGGGGCGGTACTAAATGAAATGTGATTAATGTTATACTACAGATTCTTAAGATTAGGTATTTGTTTTCAACTGTACAATTAAAGCAGCTTTCATTTCTATTTAATGTTAATTATTTACATTCACACATTTAACAAATTTATACAATATTCTTTACCATGTCAGTCTAAGTAACTTAAGGACAAGGTAGAGGAAGTTACATCTAATTTTCTTATTTGGCAAACATTTCAAAAATGTCATTTGAATGAAACCAAAATGTAGGATGATTGTGTAAAAAAGAGAGTTAACCACAGACAATAGCACAAATAAGTATCAATTCTTTTTTTCAATAAAAATTAACAAGAAATACAGCTGCTTTAATGTAACAGAAATTATTGTAAAAACATGCTAGTATGTTAACAAGTATGTCATGCCAGATGTAGGATGTTAACAGCACTATACCTTCTTCTTGTTAACAGCCTTGGCCTGTACATTAAGAAATATGGTTGCTATGTATAATAATTCATTCATACAAATATGTAACAACAAGGTATACGTTGATAAAAACATTTCCTGACAGACTAAGACTTACTGACACAAAGATTACTAAGTATTCCTTGCAAATTCTTGAGCTTAATTGCTGTTTTTCTCTTGGGGGGGGGGGGGTACTTACTTCCCCATTTTCATCAATTTAATTATTTTTTAAGAAATCTTAAGAAGAATATTTAATTATCATGAAAAATATTTAGAAAATACCAAATTAACAAACCTTACCAATAAGTCTAGATTTTCAGCAATGACAACCTAAACAATTAGGCCAACCTCTTAATTACAACAGCTTTGTCAAATTGTAAACTAAGTTATAGTATTGGCGTAACTGATAAAAATGGTGTCTTGTTACATTACAACAAAAAGGTTTCCTCCATTGCTAAAGTAATGATATTTCAGGGTGATTGCAATTTTTCTTCTAAGGGTCGCATAGTTATGTAATAAACAAATCATTGAATGTATAATCACTTACGAATTTATAACTAGACAATATATACTTCACAGCTTTAAAAATTCAAGTTTTTACATGTGTTGCATAATTTAAACACTACACATGAAAACAGTTACTAAATAATCTACACATCCCTGTTTAAAATTAGTAATTTGATTGTATCCTTCTTTGATGTAATCAAATCTCACCAACGGGAATTTTCATGCGGTATCAAACTTGCATATTTATAGCCGTAAGTATATATTGATAATATATATATAACCACAAACTTAAAAGCATTTTTACATCTCAGGCACATTGAACCAAACAAGTTCTATATTATACTTAGCAAATACATTAGATAATACGGTACTTCAATGTCACCAAATGTATATTTCATAGCACACAGGACACAGTCACAAAATCTATGTTTAGTAACAGCAAATCAACATTTTAAGCCGCAAGCAATTTATATTTGGTAACACCAAAGAATGTTCAGAGCCAAAAGTCTATACTTAGCAAAAGCAAATGAAAATTAAGCACTTAGCAAATCTATATATGGTTACACTAAAGAAACAATAAAGTGTCACAAAATCTATATTTAGCAACACCAAATGAATGTTTAGTGCAAGCAAATACTTATTCAGAAAGACAATAACCCTCATTACTTAAAATTTACATTAAGCAAATAAATATTTTAATCAATTTTATATTAAGTAAACAAACAATCAATTTTCAATAAACAGAGATGATATATGCATTAGGGCTGAGTATCGATAAAAATGATCGATACGCTATTTGTATCGATACAGAATGATCGATATCCGATATATCATTTGATGTTCTATACATATGAAATAAAAACAGAAGTACTGAGAAACATTGACTGTATTGGCACAGGTACTTGATACAAATAAAAATTTGGCTGCATAGGATACTTATATACCTAATAATAAGAGAAGGTACATAACGTTAATTCAGCAGGCATGCCTAACACTCATGCTGAACTGCAAAAAAACTATTTTCTTCTTATGGTTGACAACAGGTAGGTTTTATATATGTGTCACAACTTTGTATTTGATGAAAATTCACAAAACACGGTCCAAAATATGTTTTTAGAATTCATTTTTGTTTTGATCGATATTTGTTTGATACGTTAACGTTCGATACGTCAAAAAGACATCTGACATTTATTTACAGTTCCTGGGAGATTGATACACCAAACCTGGCCCTGAGGTAATCAAACTTGAGATTGGTGTGTGAGCTAAAATCTTATATCTTGTCTTTAAATATTTCCAAGTTAATCATGATCAGACAATGATGGTATAATTGATACATAAGTCAAACAGCATAACTGATCGGAATATTTATTAAATATTGATCAATTCTATCTTAACCATAAATATTTATAAAATTGATATTTTAGCTCAGACTGTTCTCAAGTTTTTTAAGTTCAGGGAATTTCATAAATTGAGAAAAGGGATTTGTAACAAGGAAAGGGATTTCTACATGGTGACAATACAGCACCCATCAGTTATAGATCTATAACAATCAGGTTAGACATTTACAGTTAGACATGATGTGAGTCAAGACATTACATGTTGAAACAAGCAGTACATTGCATGAGTAAGTTATAACAAGCACACAAAGCAAGCAATTATTACTTACAGACTCCTACATAAAATAAAAACAAACATAATCTGGTTATGAAGTAGACATATAATTGAAAAACAGGCACTTGTCAGATCAGAGATTTTTTAATTGTTGAAAAATGTACATACAGTAGATTTCACAACAGTACCATAGGATGAATACCAGTAAACTTCCACCTTACAGACATTTTTCTCTAATAAAAAGTGCCAAGGGGTATTCAAGAAGTACTGGTAACAATGCTTAGTGAGAAGATATTTCATGCTTGATTTTGCGAGTCAATGTTAACTATCATGTTAATAGGCAGTTAATAGGCAGTTCTGTGCATTTAAGATCACAATTTACTATAATACAGTTTACCACCATACTTCAACTTCTGATAAATAAGACAAAGTCCAGAATATTCATTGAATGCCTCTAGTTGATAATATTATGCAAAATGAGAAACCAGAGGTATATAGTAATGATGAGGAAATATCAAGTTTGACAAGCAAACATGTACATGAAATGTCTTCAAATATAAACACAAGGGTGAAAATTAAAAACTTAGAAAAAACCTGAAAGCTTTAGCTTGGTGCAAACATAACAAGTGAATATAATGGTCACAAAACCAGGTTTCAGCCATGGAGTGGAAACAAAACTTGGTCAAAATCTCTAGAGAAACATAGGAGGAGTTACACACAAGAAAGAATTTCTCTATATATTACAAATGCACAAAATAAACAAAGGGCCATAAATCTGCCAAGAATAATCAAATGACAAAACCCCAACAATATGTGCTAGGGTACTTGGTGACAATAGTTTTATGAAAGTTTAATCGAAAGCCCTTGAGAAATGTAGGTGATGTTGCCCACAGAAGAAATTTTGGATGCCGGCCCACCCACTGACATTTTTCTATTTAATAACAAGACCTGTGAATATGGAAAATGTTGGGATAAGGCAGAAATTCTGATGTAAGCTTTCACAAAACTTTCATCCATGTAAATTAGAATATGATGTAAACTTCATGTGACATAAAACAAATTACTGTAGACATGGACAGAAACCACATACAGGCTGTCTTTTGTTTGTTCATATCCAGTTTTACGCCCCTTTTCAACAGTCAGAGTCATATGAGGCAGACAGTTCACCTAAGCATCGTTCCTGGGAAGAACCAGTAATAGACTCCCATCCTCCGTAAGCAACTGCCTACTTTCTCACATAAAGAGTCATGGTTGGTAGCAAGGCCCTCTATCAGAGATAGGTTACAGTGATTTGAAGTCAGTGACCTTAACCACTTGACCACGGAGGCGGGTCTACAGGTTGTCACATTGACACTAATTATACAATTTTATGAGATACTGATTGAGTTAAGATAGTTTAATTAATGTAATTCATAAGCAATATACACACTTTCCATCGAAAGGAGGCATAATAGTGAAAGGCAGTCAAGTATCAATTTGCAGAAAACAGAAAATATCATTGAAATGGAACAGTACATTGCCAGACTCTCAAAGAGCCAGTCAACAAGAACCTGAGCCAACAAGAGCCAGCCAATAAGAACCAGAACCAATAGAATACCGAGTACAGTCTGTGAGAATGTATAACTGTGATATAACTGTGATATAAGCAGATCTTTTTTATAAATGATAATTCATTACCTCATATGCCTTCCAAGCATCTGTCATGGTTGCAACAAGAGTATCTGTATCCAAGTATTCCATCACTTCCTGTAAAGCAAGGAACCAGAATTAGACAACATGAATCACTTCCTGTAAAATGGGAACCATGCATGGATACTCATACAAGGTAGCCTTGAAGCAGATTCCACAAAGAATATCATAACCGGCAATATCTTTTATTCTAAACTAGGAAATCCATTGTCCACTGTTTAAAAAAAAAACACACAATAATATTTGCTCTTAGATTTTCTTAAGCATTTTTACTCAAAGGAACATAATTCTAATTTTTCTCTTATGATAGAAATCGGTTTTAAGATTTTTCTTGGTGGACTACACATATATACATGTTAAATGGAACTATTAAAGTATCTATGAGAATTACTATGTCACAACATAAAACACAATAAGGAAACATGCTATCTACACCATACAACGTTTGATACACAATAAATGTTCACCTTGCTGCTCATATCAGGCTTATCAGCACAGCAAAAGTGTTTACAATAACAAAGAAGAAGATGCATTCAATAAATATGTATGTTCCTTGTGGTATCTTGACTTAACCAGCTCACACAAACAGCCAGTCAGACAGACAGTGCAATCACTATATGCTCCTGTATTATATGATGCCAGGAGCATATGAAATATTTTTTCATTAATAATAAAACAGTTATAACTATCTGACAGATAAAGGAAAAGCATGTTATATTTCTGAAGAACCAATAAAAACTTAAGACTGACCCCAAACAATCCTTAAATTTGCTCACAATTTACAGACAATACAAAAAAACAGTCAGCTTTTACCAGCAGGAAATGAACAATATCATCTTAGTTCATAATTATCCAAATTTCATTTTTCACCAGTCCACTTTTTTATCTGTCTGGTTATTTAAGACAAGGTCTTTTGCACACATTGAATTTTAAAGGGCTTATTTTTTTATAATTTGAGTACTAGTATGATACAGTTAATCAACTAATAACAACACATTAGTGAATTTATTGTCTAGGAAACTATTTTGTGAAGGATGAAGAAGATTTAACCATGAAAAGTATTATCTGATACATTTGTATCTATTTTATATTACAGAATAATCCATTATTCAAGTGAAGAAGCACTATATATGTGTACAGTAAATGTCCAGCACAGTCCAAAAGCTATACTCAGGATTCTAATTCAACCATAATCTGCAACCCTCCAGCTCAGGTCCATTAGACCTCAGGTTCTTGAGTTCTGAAGATTTGGTGGCAGACATTATGTCTTAGGTCTTTTGTCCTCTACTACTTTCATTAGAGCAGTTACTTGCGGAGGACAGGGTTAGTACTGGTACAGAATCTATGAAAACTTCCTGCATCCTAGTATATATAACTGACATATTGTTCAAAATACCCCCCCCCCCCCCCTCCAAGAATTACAATGACTTCTGATGTATGAACAACACAAACTAATATCTAGAACACTTTCAAACTAATTTCAACTCCTTAACTATGAGGAAGATGTCAGTTAGTAGTCGCAGTTTTAGAGAATCTGAATCATCTACAGGTAATAATAATGATTTCAAAACTGCACTGTTTGTATTTAACTCAGCAGTATAGTCTGCACATGCTAATATGACTCTGTTTGCAACATTTACACTTCACATATTGAAGCTCAGGGCCCTCATTTCATGATTTCTACGGCCAAAATTTGGATCAATTCCCCTGAAAAAATTCCCCTCAATTTTCGATTGAAACAACTTGTGTTCAGGAAATACATACAAGTGTAAATGTAATACAGCAGCTGTTGTTAAAACTTGAATATGACTTTTTGTTAAGTAAATATGTATAACTGATAGTACTGTTGTTGAAAGACAAAATTACCCCTCTTCAAAATGATGCAAAATTCCCCAACCCATGGGCCCAGTCCCCTAAAATATTATTGGGCCTGTAGCTTGAAAAGAAAATAGTGTAAACATTAAACAATGAATACAATAATCATAAATGTGCAGAATAAAAATTACGCAATATGCAACAGTAAATGAGGCAAGCAACTACATTTATGTTACCTTAGGTGGTGCAATCTGTACACGTTTCTCCAAACTCTACCAATCAAAACAGTAGAAATTTTCATTACGATGAATCAAGAACAACCACTTATGATATGAGTGAAGAAAATTGAAAAATTCACGATATAAAAATATTGTTAACTTAAAAAGTGGACATTCCTAGGTTTTATATACAGTACAACCTCTCCAGAGCGGCCCTCTGTAGAGCAACAGCCTCTCTATAACAACACCTTCAAAATTTCCCTAAGCTGATATTTACTATAAATTTAACCTCTGTAGAGCAACCACCTCTAAGCAACGGCCAATATTTGCAGCTCCCACAGGGTGTTGCTCTACAGAGGTTATACTGTAGTAAGAACATGACACTGACAGTCAGCGTCTTCCCCTCGGAACATCATCTATAGATATTTTCCCCAAAATAAATCTGTTTCCCATATTTGCATAAAAAATATGCCCCAAATTTGCCTCTTTAGCCTTTTTGCTCAGCTGCTTCTCCTTTTCCTAAAAGAAACCCCCTGTATTCAAAATTCTATCACATGAATAGAGTGAACAAACAAGCACAAGAGAACCTGTATAAATGATGTACAAATATTTCAGTGGGTTTTTTTAACAGAAATTCTTTTTCTACTTTCTTCATGGAAAATGACATGTTGTATCATAATCCAAGTTTGGTTAATAATATAACATTCAAATTTTTTAAAATTTGAGCTTATAGTTAAACCATCTTTGGGACCCAAAAATACCATCTTAATATATAGGTGATTTTATTCTACCACTTGATACAGAAGAAAATATGTTTAACTTGTCCGAAAATAAAAAATGATCATTAAAATGAGGACGTCATAATATTGAGAGGCATATCACTAAGTAGAGATTTGCTGTATTTATATCAAAGGTTTAGTATCCCTTTTTTTTTTTTTTAGTGAATTAATATCATAAGGTAACAACAAAGTGACTATAGACATACAATAGTGGACAAAAAACACTACATCTCCAATGGTTATGAGGCAATAATTGACTGGAAGTGTACATCATACGGCAAAGTGTTTCATTGACTTTAAAAAAAAATCTTTCAATCCTATTAAAACACAATTACCACTGCAGAGGATCGAAAATTCTTCTGAAAAAAAAAAGTTTTTACCACATAAAACAGTAAAACCCCAGAAAACTGAAATTTCCTGAAAATCAGAAATTTTTTCAAGTCCAATTTTTTCTGGAATTTATCAAATTTTAAGTTCTTCAAACAGACCGGAATTCTCAGAGAACCGGATTTTAACCCAGACCAGAAGGGGTCTGGTTGTTTTCAGGTGGTTTTTACTGTATCATTATATACTTCACTAGAAACAAGTAATACTTTGATAACCATATGAGGAGCACCCTCATTTCTACTATAGTAAATTTCAATACCGAAGAATACAAGATTTTTTGTACCATATCATAATATCAAAGAAATAATCCATCATAAGGAAATGATATTTTAATATTAATACTTTTTGATAACATTGAGCTTAAAAGAATAATAAGGACATTATCAACATACTGTATGAAACATGTACAGTCAAACCTGTGTTAGCAGCCACCTCCAAATAAAAACCAACCAGTAAATAAAGGCTAGTATTACAAAACCTGACATTGAATTTTTAGAACAAAATGACCTCCAAAATAAAGGCCACCTCTCAATAAAGGTCACATTATGTATTTCCTAAGTGTGGCCTTTGTTAACAGGCTTGACTGTACAATAATTATAAAGTGAATTTGATCTGAAAGATTTAAATGGTCATTCCAATTAAGCTGATAACTTTAGCTGTTTATAACACAAAATTGGTCATCATCGCTCTATACTGCTTACAGTCACACCTGTGAACAAATGCCAACAAATGAAAGTAGACATATGACTGTTATGTACAGTTGGCCTTTATTTAGAGGTTTATCTGAGATTATTATTAGTTATCCTATTTTTCAGACGTTTATCCATGATTTTCGTATTCACGAGAGTAATTATTGTTCACACCTGTCCATTATATACAGGTGACCATAAACACAGGTTTGACTGTAAAATGATAGAACATTAAGTCGCACAATTTTCAGACTGAGCTAAATTTCTAAACATCCTCTTAGTATACAAAGGCATTGGAGGAAAATTATTGAACAAATGATTGATTATCAGGTGGATTCAATCCAACTTATAATTAGAAAACTTATCTGTATGATGGATCAAATGTAATTATGGTAAAATATAAGATAAACTTATTTGGCTTCTTCCAAGAAAAGTTTTATATAAGGTGGACGTATAGAAACTCAACTCAGTTTATACAAATAAATAACATAATTGAATGTTAAATGAATTTACACCAATGACCAAATCCCAGACATGATCCATTACATATTACCATCACCAAATACAGAATCAGTAAACAAACTAAGTAAATTTTTCACTTTCATACAATGTCATAAACTCCCTTATTTACCTTTGGCAAGCTAGCTTGTGACTCATCTTCCTGAACTTTAGGGTTCTCCTCTGTGAGACATCTTGCTAATATTCCGATGGCCCTTTTTAAGCTGTATATCTGAAATCATAAACATATTCCAGTGAGTTTCATGCAAAAATCTAAAAACAGTAATACAACTGAACAGGGCTCATTCAAAACCCGTTCATTTGAAATACTGGGTGGGTTAAGTCAAAATGATCTTGTTCTTCATTCAATATAAAAGGGATAATTATTGATAATGTGCAGATTTCAGTGTTGGTAGTTCCCATGTAATTTCAAAAGGGTGCTCTCAACACACAGGAAGAAATGGGATCTCAATGAACACCCATATGAGACGGATGATCATATATACTTCCATGTTCAAATCACCTCATTGACAAGATTTCAGAATATGTTAAGCTAAGCGGCAGGCTCAGATAGTGATAAAAATAAGTTGTAAAAAATCTTAACAATCCATGATTAAGGGTAATCGTTGGTCATGGGTTCAAATCTCAGCTCTGCCTTCTGTTATTTAAGGGACCATTTTTCAGTATCCTCATCCAAACTACCGAGCCCAGTACTGTGTCTGGATTATCACAGGGAAGCATGTGAGGCGTGTATTGGTGCTATACACTGGGCATGATAAAGAACCAGGAAAACTATTCATAAGAGTAGGAATATAAATGCCCGGCTCTCCTGTATCTTCTCTCCCCACTCTCTGTGGCAGCCCTGAAAGGATCGAATGGGTCGCTAAAAAACAGATAAATAAATAATCCATGATCATTCATACAGTGTAACCTCTCCAGAGCAGTCCTCTCTTAAGCAACAACCTCCCTTCAACAACAGCATGATTTTTTCCACTTGTAATATTTAACTGCTAATTTAACCCTTCTAAAGCAACAACCTCTAAACAACAACATAATTTTACTTCTCCAAAAGGGTGTTGCTTTGGAGATGTTGCACTGTATAATGAAACAAGATAAAATGAAAGAAACAACATACTTCCTCATCCCCACAGTCCTTGTAGATACCAACACGTAGAATATGGTTGATATAATCACAGATCTTGTTATCAAACACTACAGCTTGGTTCACTATGTTACCCTGGAAACAATAAACAAAATAATTACAAACTGAATACTAGCATTATGAGTAAACAAATATTTTATATCAATAATGTACAAAATTAGCTTTAGAATAATTTGAGTAAGGATATATATATATTAATGTCAAAAGTAACCTTGGAAACAAGATGTACAAGGAGTTATATTGCTGTAATAATAAACAAGTTTCTAGTTTAAAATAAATTGGGTTCAAGGATATAAAACTTGAGATCAGACACAAATCTCAAGTTTGGTCTAAGATTATTTCAGACTAAAATATCTGTTTTCTAATTTGCCATTAATTATTTTGATTTATTAATTTATACACATGATAAAGTTTGGTAAGTTATGCAATATTATCTTAGTGAACTAATGAATGTAGAGAACACAAAATTGAGGCTTGAGATTTAAGACCAATCTCAAGTTTTGTAAATGTAAACAATGAACTTACAGAAGTGAACTCTACAAGCGTTTCAAACACTTGTGTAATCAAGGCAACTGAATTAGCATTGATATTAGAGTACAAGATGTTTAAGAATTTTGTTGTCTCAGCGACCAAATTCACAGACTTGATGTTGTCAGGCTGTTCCCGAAGATAGTTCTGTAGAAATAAAATTAAATAAAAACAATGTCAGAAAAATGAGGTAGCGTGATACAATGTATGGTTTCAATATTTAAGTTATATCATTCAAACACATTATTGAAACTTTCCAACTGTACAATCAGAAATGCATTGCAGGTTTTTTATACAAAAAGGATAACTTTTTATGATTTAATGCTTTTAAGTATATTAATTACCTGGTTCAACAAAAATTTGTGATTTTTTTTTTTAAAGCAGTTAAGTATATAATTATATTGTCGGGTTCTATAATAATTGACAAGAAAAAATGAAGTACATTATAAAATTTGTGTTTAAATTTTTTTTAAATTTTACAATACCTGGAGACCATCATGTTGGTTATCACACATAAGTCCTAGAATTCTCAACACCAACTCTATATAACCATCATCTTTAAACTCAAGGTCAGGCATATCACCAGCTGCAGATAATGCTTGTTCAAACTCTTCATCATCCAAATTCTACAGTAAATAGAAATAATGATGATTTGTATGTCATCATTGTAAATATGTATCCTTCTGATTGTTCATCATTTACAGTAAAAACATTCTGTTTTTTTTTCCAAACTGAAAAGTATGCCCCCAGGTACATTATCATATAAAAAACAGCTTCAAAGAACTATTTTATACTGCACTGATGGATTATAGGTTTAATTCAGATACAGTGTATGTGTGATATCATTTTATGTTTAAGCCAACAAATTGCATCAATTTATCACATCTTTTGGGTACCCACAATATTAATAATAAATGTACACAGATAAAACCTTTATCGAATTAATGAAAAAATCTTCATTAAAATATGTTTATATTTACCTCTACTTCTATTTCAGGTACAACAGGGGCCACTTTATTGGTCCCTAATCTGGCACCAGAGCTTCCCATACTCAGTTTACTAGCATTCATTTTTTTCATTTCTAAACCATTAGGTAAACCACTCGGTGATTTCATCCCTCCAATAGAAGGTCCTGGGACTTTCAACATTCCTCCAGGGGATTGTGGCGGGGCCATCAACATGCTACTATTCAGTCCCCTACCACTCTTAGATCCAGGTCGACCCTTAAATAGGAACAACAAACCAATCAGTCATATTTCATTTTATGAAAAAAACAAAACATTTTCATATATTTACATCACAAATTAAATTTGTTAGTATTTCATTACAATACAGTTAATTCCGTAATTGGGTATAGCAAATATATAACAAATTATGTTGTTGTTGAGAATGGTTGCTTTAGAGAGGTTGAATTAATTAATAGTTATTTATGCTGTTTTGTTTGTTGCTCAAGAGAGCGCTGTACTGGATATTAATGAAAATCCTGAATCTTTCAAATAATTGAAATAATAATTTTTTTTTTTAGTATTTCATTGAAATATAATCCAGACATTTTCTCACCATTACATGAGAAGAAAGACTTAAATGCAAATATAAACATTTGTGTATCGACATGAATCTTTAAGAATATTTTAGCATGATGAAGAAAGTTTTTCATATAACACACTTACAGAGTTGAGTCTTACACTACCAACACGAGAACTCGGTCGTGCAGTACCCAGACTTGCCATTGACTTCCTCATAGATGTCATTGAATTCACTAAATTCTTCCTTATAGACATCACAGCCTAAAATACACATTATCTATACACATTCTTGTATAAAATAGTAATATAACAATAAAGTAAAACTCTTCTATGCCAAGGAGAAAAATGTTAACCCCGAAGAATTTACCTCCAAAGAGAAGAGTCAAAAGGAGAAAAGAAAAGAAAAAGATTTTACCTCAACTAAGAGTCAAATGGATGCACAATATGTATTGTTTTTCACAGTGACAGCTCATTATAAGTCCACTATCTGATCTTTGATGGTTCAGCAACATGTATGTATCAAACAATTATCAACTGCTTGACATTAAAGATATATAAACTTAAAAATTAAAGAAAACTACAAGATGTGTTACCATGGTAGCCATTTCTCCATTTTTCATAGCCTTCTTTAAAGCCTTGGCTTGTGCAATGGTCTCTTCTATCTTGGCTTGATGCATAGCCTGTAATACTCGTCTGAAACAGTTCATAACTAACATTGTAGTGTCAATTATAAATGAGGCCCTTTCATGCCATTTTGGGCTCTGGGCTTTCAAACAGAATTTCAATAATAAATGTTAGTCTTTGCCCTACAATTTAAGCCAATCAGATGGCTCCAATTTTCAAATATTCCCATTGCTCCTCAATTTAGAAAGTTATTTATTTATATAAAATTTTCTTCACTATTTAGTAAAATGCCACAATAGTTGTTTATTTGTGACTGACATGTTTAAGAGCACTGGGCTACACTCAAGGTATCTTAAATCATAAACGAGAGTGCCACAAGCAGTGCCAACGCTCATCAGTTCACCGCCTCAGTGAGATCTATCCACCAATGAAGTTTCATGTTGCTACCTCTTATAGTTTCTGAGTTATGAGCTTAATTAAAGTTTTGTCACAGACACAGATGACACAGTGATCACAATAGCTTGGCTTTTTCTTCAAAATCAGCGGAGCTAAAAATTCTAAATAAAGAGAGAGTTGAAATCTCCGATAATGTTGAAATTTTGTCTGAAGGCCCAGAGTCAGCAATCATGGCTTATTTAGTAGAAAAAATATGTACATACAAAATAGTTTCAATTTTTAAGATAACAGATTTTCAAATATTGGTAGTTACAACAGTAGTATTTATTCATGAATAAGAAGTTAAATAATTATATAATATTAATTTTATGAACATTTAAATATCAGTTATAAAATGATTATAAATCACATTTTTAACTAAAATCTATAATAAATGATTTCAAGAAATACAAATAAACTGATCAGATATTACTTAAATAAATCTATATGATGTAAGAAAGTCATGTCATGTTAACAAGTGTACATTAATACATTAAGAAGTCAGGCAAGCTAGGAAAGAAAGAAGAATGACATTCATGTAATAAAATTATACAATAATAAATATTTTAAAATCTTTATCTATGTTGTAAATTAATGTCATAAAATTCATAATATCACAATCACATCAAAATCACATGCATGTCAATTTTATCATTAATATTTATTTTTTTAAACAAGCATACTACCGTAATTGGGTATAGGTCACACCTGTGTATAAGACTCAGGTAAAACATCAGAGGTAAAAATCAGAAAAAATATCTTCATGAACAGAAACACACATTTTCAGCATAGAAAAGGACTAAATGGACTAAAAATGCAAAAAATCTATCATGTGTTCATTTTTTGTGCTTTGTAACTATTGCAAACACGAGTTAAACATATGTTGTTGATTTTGTAACTCACAAAGATGTTAAGACTGTATGTCATATGATCTGAGATCAAGAAGATCAAAATCAATATACATGTTTGTAATAAAACATTTTGTTAACTAACATTTTATTTGAAGACAAAATACATTTTGCTGATTGTATAAAAAAAACAGAGATAATTCTTTTATCATTTGAATTCATTGAAAGCAAATATGCACATCTTAATTAATATACTTAAAGTTTATAATGATAAAATATAAGGTTTCAACTGTAATGAAATTAAATTTCATATTAAAAAAGTAATAACTAAGTAAAAAAAAAATCTTTTGTATAGATATACACTCACTGCCCAAGTATTGTATCAAATGTGATATGAATAACTATATACATGATGACTGATCAAAAAGTGTCTGAAGTTTGCTGTTAGATTTAGCATCACTGATTATACAAACTGATGGTACACATCTTTCCTGTCATCCATCTCTCTCTGTCCAAACATAAGTTTGCTAAACCACAATGTAATACTACAATGTGATACCACAATGTGATACCAGTATGTGATACCACAATGTTATACCAGTATATGATATCACAATGTTATACCACAATGTGATACTAGTATGTGATACCAGTATATGATATCAGTATGTGATACCACAATGTGATACTACAATGTGATACTGGTATATGATATCACAATGTTATACCACAATGTGACACTAGCATTTGATACCACAATGTGATACCAGTATATGATATCACAATATGATACCACAATGTTATACCACAATGTGACACTAGTATTTGATACTGTAATGTGTGATACCAGTATGTAATACCATAAGTGTTACCACAGTCAAAATTAATCTTGAAATCCCAATGAAATCAGAGGATTTAAGGTATTATATCCATACATATTTCAATTTATTAACAACACATTTTGAAAATTTTGTTAGAGTTATTGGCCTTGTTGAAGAATAGAAAAATATCAATTTTTGAAAATATGGCACAGCGACCTATATTTTTCTTTATTGAATTAGATTGGTTTGTGTTTTTGCATCTTTTACTATGAATTTTCATTGAAATGTTTTTTCTTTTTTCTTCTTGTAAAAATTGTCTACTCCTATAGACTTCACTGCAAATTTAAAGGCACAATAACTCCAGGAATATCATCATTTTTTAAAAAACTCAAAGTTAATCATTTTCTATCATTGAAACCTATAAAAATTATTCAGGAAACCAAAATCTGTTAGCTCTATTTTGATATTTTGGACATTATGGGTATATAACCTTAAAAAAAAGTTGTGTGCACATTCTTCAACCTGTGAATTCTGAGTAGCAAAAAGTACTATGCAGTGAGTTAACAGTATAGTTTATATTGACCTCTAATTTTCTATCAAGTTTATAGAACAATTTGACCTTCTATGATTATCTCACTAGCTAGGAAGAATTGATGAGTTCAGACGATAAAAATAAAAAAGAATGAAGGGAAATTTTATCTGATGTAGGGTCCGTAACCTGCTTGATTATATAAAATACTGCACATTATTATATATCATGGTACTGTATGGAGTTCATGATTTTCAAACAAAATTATCAATTCTATGCAAATTGGAAGGTGAATGGTAGAATTTTTCAGATTATGCAGAATTCATAGAAGTATTTCCAGCCTACACAACGCTCACATAAAAATGTCACAAGGATGCCTAAAATGAATTAAAATAAAAAAAGAGAAGAATTTCAGAGTCATGAAATTGAATCTATCAGTTCTGTCTCACTGCAATCAGCCAGTAAGTCTTCATATCACACACCACACACACACACCCAGCACATCATGTTCAACAAAAGTGTCTGCACAAACCTCTCCCTCGTAGCAATAGTCGACAAGGTCGTTCTCTGCTTTATCGCAAAGAAGAATGTCTCCTCTCTGGTTCCAGTAAAAAATGTATACATACTTGTCTGAAATATTAGTTCAAATAATAGGAAATAATGTTCACAAAATGATGATAATGTAGTCAAAGAAACAAGAGAGAGAAGGTGAAAAGAGACAAATAGGCCAGAGCAAGAAGAGAAGATAACTGTACATAGCCATGTTGTTACAAACAGGTACAACTGTCTTCTTTCTTTTAGCGAAACCTGAAAACTATATACAGTACACACATATAGGGAAAGGTAACAATGAAGTGATTTATAGTCAGAAGAAATATGCACTAACAATAAAGTTGTGAGCAAAAGCATAAAACACCTAGGAAACAGTGTCAAAGATTTATGGAAAGTGTCAATAACTAGGGAAAAGTGTAAATAACTCAGGGAAAGTATCAATAGCTTGGTGTCAATAACTAATAAAGTATCAAATCTAGGAAAATTGTCAAGAAAAAACTAAGGAAAATTGTCAAAAAATAACTGATAAAGACATTCCAAGACATATCGGGGGGGGGGGGGGATTTTGCTGAACTGAGTAATGAATAAATACAGAACATAGAAATTACTGAGATAAAGTCAGTGAACTGAATATTGATAAAACAACAAAAACTTTTCATTTATGGGCAAAAAAAAACCAATCAGTATATTTATTTTAACAAGGTACAACAATTAACATCTAAACTCTGTTCACATTTTTTGCGAAACAACAGCATACAATATTCAACATGGCCATCACAAACTACATTTAACTATATTATTCCATTAAGTGCCTAAATTACCAGGATGTTCTTGTTCTTAAATCTAAAAAATTGACTCCTTAGAAACATCGTAAGTGAATTTGGATCAATAATGAAAAAATTAAACCAGAGTAAGTACATGAAGTCCCCACCATGTTAATAAACCAATGACATAACATAAATCACCAAAACAGACATTTGGCCCCCACCCCAATAGTACAAAAAAATGTACATAAACTTAAAACCATATTTAGAAAATCATACATACACCATATATAGAAGTCACTGAAGCTAATTAAATGTCAGTTTTTTCAGTTAGTGTCTAGCACTATGGGATTGTCAATATCAATAACATAACCCAATACAAGGGCACCCTGTACGTGATTTCTAGCAAAAGGCTGAAAGCAGTTTTTCTACATAACATAAATAACCAATAGGAGTTAAGTAGGTGTCTACAGTCTATATCTGACTAAGTCTACATTTTCTATTAACAATTCTTTACTTTTTTGGTTTTCTAAGAATTTTTTGAGAAGTACTGAAACACCAAAACATGTGCTTAAAAGCCAGGAACCAGCTGCTTATGGACAACACTGATATCCAGAAACTTAATAGTTTGATAGCAGTCAATGTTGATGTTGGAAAAAAGAAATGAAATCTAGCAAACTATCAGACATTGATTCTGATTTGAGAGCCACAGCATACTAACCATAGAGGTATGTTCCATAATATTTATAAAACAGTCTATTAATTTAAACTATTGAAAATCGCATTGTATGACAACTGGTAACAAGTAAATTATTTCTCCCACTGAAAACACTTGGTTAGAACCATCATTCAGCTTCCTTACATGTCTCTTTTAGGATTGAGACTCACAGCAGTAAGGACTAGACATACCCCAGTAAGCATCTGACCACAGAGGCCGCTGGTTGCAAGTCAAACAGTTACGACACATACTGTGGAATCATTAATTTTCATTGGGGATTTAATTTCGTGGATTTCGTGGGTCAGCTTATCCATGAAATCAAATCCCCTCGAAATTAGATGCAGTGATAAGGCATTTCTTTTCAAAAGTCAAAATCCATGAATTTATGTCCCCATGAAATAGCCATTTCAGTAAAAACCACGAAAATTTAGCCCAACGAAAATAAATGAAAATACAGTATGATATAAATTTAAAGCTTCAGTTTATGTTCATACAACACTACTTAAATATGCAGTATAAGAGGTAAATAGAATTGAGTGACACAGAAAATAAAGACTTATTCTGTATAGTTAGCAGAGTATATTTTTATCAGCCATGGAAAAACTTTATTCACTTCGAAATACAATCAGAACAAATTTTTCAAAAAGCATCAACTTTGCCAAACAGTTCCTTCAACATTACAAAAATAACTCATATTCAAATCCCAAAATTTTTACACTTCAGTTAAATAATATCCCATTATAGAAAAGCCAAAAATGACTGATCAACCGCCATGGCTGATAAAGCTTCTAAATAGGGGACAATAATAAGGATCTGATCATAGCCAATCACCATAATACTACATAGCAAGTACCTCTCACGCATAGCCATGTGAGCCAGCATGAATTTATTTTTGAATGCAAAGAAAAATGTTTCCTCTCTTGTCCCAGTAAAATAACCATACATGTCACCCTGTAAATGTGTGAAACAAATTGTAATGGCAATTAGATTTTCTCCAATATTTTCAGTCAATCAGATTGCAGAGATATTATCAAGTATTATAAATACATCAGTTTTTCAATGTTGGGGTTACATTAATATACATGTAGTATAATAGTCACATGTAAATTCTGAAGTATAGATCCAGTGATTCAGGGGCCACACTCCATCCCTATACTAGAAGTCCTTTGACCACTACAATTCCTATACCTATAGCTTAAATTCTCAGTGTGCCCTTGACCACAAAGTCATTTTCAATCCACTTTTTAATTCCATACATGCGCTTTAAGCAAATGCTAGCACATATTACATAGTGTTGAATGAAAAATCTGTTTGAGATGTATGATTGTTGATTAAGCCTTGGTTCAAAATGAAAAAAAAATGAAAAAAAAAAATTCTTAAAATCTTTTCCCAGCCTATCTACAGAAAATTTCAAACTTGGGTAGCACTGGGGCAAACATAATCTATTTTATTTGGGCCCAATCAGTTATTTTCATGTCAATGTTTGGTCAAAGAGTCAGGGTATGGGGAAATGTGAAACTAGAGTAAGTCATGTTGGTTAACATTGTCAACAAACAAAACAGCAACTTGCCAGCCATGAAGAAACATCAAACCCTTATGTCAATAATAAGTGGCAATATTAAGGCTAGAAAAAAATAACAGTCATGTTTACAGTAACTTGACAAAAACTATAGAACAACTAAAAGTGTCCAAGAGAGTGTGTATTATTGTCATTCCAAAAGGTCCAATGTGGAACTATTAATAGCAGATAAAATAGTACAGTACAGTACATATTGAAATTCATACACAAACTGATCACTAGAACAGGATGAATTTACAAGTATATTCACCTCCTTAAAAATAGGGTAAATAGGCATAACTCCTCTTTTTTAACATTTGCTAAACATACCTATTGTACTAAGGAGTTACTTTTCGTGCACAAAAAGTTTGTATTTTACAGTTAGAAACTTTAGAGTTGGCACAAATAAAATGTGATCAATCTTGATACTGTAAACACAATTTTTTTTTCATCTTAATGGAAAGGGCATAAAATAATGACAAGAAGGTATTCCAGTATTTCCATATATGGACATATTTTTAGAATAATGTCAGGTAATTATGTTTCTTCAAACGCTGGCAAGAAGCACAAACATATAAATCATGGGTAACATTCCTTTCATAACAAAGTGAAAATATCAGATAATTATCATGTTTCTACTATCTACAGTTTGAAATTACGGTACAAAGAATTGAAGTCTGTACATGTATAAACAATGAATGATAAACCAATTTATTCTTCACTCACAGACTAATTTCGATCATTAAGTATTATATTTATTATTGTTATTTATATATTAATAGTCTAGAATATTTGATATCATTGTCAACAGAACTAGAATCAAACATTAAAGACACAATTAAGACAATTTAATTTGAAAAAATTAAATTACTTCACAAGAGTATTATTTTGCTGTCAGCACTAACATGCGGTCAGGTCAAGTGAAGTAATTCAATTTTTTATTTCAATGTAAATTATGCATATTTTCATTTTATTATGAGGAATATTTTAAAAATAATTAAAAGGTGCAGAAACATATAAGTTCATCATCTAAAACATTCTACCTCTCTCGTAAACCAACTGTTGCTAATACAAATTTAGATTTTACAGCGAAGAAAAATGTTTCCTCGCGGGATGATACGAAAAAATTCCACTGACTCGCCTGAAATGATTAGAACATTAAATAGACCTTATTGTTCAGTCAGTCAACACACTTGAATACACATGTACATAAAGGAACCTCAAACTGTCAAATCTGCCACAGACAGAATTTCATGTTGGGACTTGAACTGACAATGGTGAGGGGCTGTCGCCTACTGGTCAGAGACTGTAATCACGGTGGCCCCCTGATGATCAGGATTTCTAGGTCTAATTATACCGGTAGTATAAACTGATAGGATATAAAAATTAACAACCTGTTACCATCAAACTATGTAGGAATAAAACCATTGTTTAGAATCATTGTATTCACACCAGAGACCTAGAAAAAAACTTGATTGGTTGATAGAAAACTAAACTATGAACCGATATAAAGGACTATATTGACGATACCTGGATTTTATAGTAAATTTGCATAATAAAACCAATAAAAGAATGAACATAATAAAGACACTTTGAAAAATAAACAAAACATAAAAAAAAATGAAACATAAGGCATCCCTACAAGTGTTTATCTAACACAACATAAAAGTTCTAGATAAGGACAACATAAAAGTATACATTGATGCTAGTTTATCATGCCAACTGAATCCTAAGACAGACAACATTGATAGCTTAGCACTGACAGAATACAGACAAAAGGGTCAAATCAGTTGCCAGTGAACATTTTAACTTTCTTAGTACAATTAAACTTGACTGTTCAGTAAAATCGCTGAAAACCGGACAACTTGAATTCCCAGAAAATTGGACGATTTTTCAAGTCCTATTTTTTTTAAGTTCTCAGAAAACTGGAATTCTCAGAAAACCTGACTTTTTGCTCAGTCCAGAACTTGGTCCAGTGTTTTACTGTTCATACATGGTACAGTACTCTGATTGGTTTTTTACAATCTCATTCTATTAGTGAAACAAATATGTGTAGTTTTTGATAAAGTCAGGTCTGTATGGGTCATTAAGGAGGTATGTGAGAATGTACACCCAAGATCTTATAATAACTTATTGTGCATCTGTGTTCGTTCATGTAAGAATGTACTTCTTATATTCTCTCTAGTAAATCATAGATGTATTTCAAAAGGCAGTATTTTCAACAGAACCACAATTTAGACATAGTTGGATGTTCATGGAGACTTCCTTAAAAATTCAAGTCTGTGATTGGTCAATTCAAAACTGAGTTTCAAAATCGACCAATGAAAAGGTTGCAAACAGACTGGTTTGCAGACTTAGAACTGTATGAATGGAACTTATGGCAAATATTGATAGACCATTCAGTGTGCTTCAAAAGTTGCTTGTACATGTATGAGCAGTAAGAAGCTTTGAATGTCAATAATAAGTACTTCTCTCTTATATTTATTTCAGCCAAGTCAAATCTTTCTCTTATAACAAACAAGTAAAGTTCATCATTTTTGTTCAGGAATTTCGTGAGAATAAGATACTGGAAGAAAAATAACAAAGGGACTTTCATTTAACAATGAAAATAGGGTCCAGTAAGGGTCCTTGATTGTATACCATTGCAGGAAATAACAGGAAACAAAAATTAGTGAAAGTAATAATTATGTTTTGAATTTTAATACAACAAAACACTTTGTGGTGTTTTTTTCTAACAAGTGATCACAAATTTGTAGCATAATCATATAAATCAAATTTATATTCAACAAAACATCCATAAAACATACACAGTGAATGAACTATAAATCTGTAAAATAAAATTTAATGATATCATAAACAAGAAATTAAACTGATATGATAAATAAAATGATCAGATAAAATACAAAATATTGATATTAAATGGATTAAAATGTAAGTTAAGCAACTTTAGATCATGATTTTTTCCTACTTATTTTAACCATTTACATTTTTCTGAAATATTTTCTGAATAAATTTTAAAAATAGATATTTTATGGACATTATCAGCTATTATACAACCATTAACACATCGGACAAATAAAACTCTGTAAAAGAATACAGAAAACACATTTTCTGAGTCTTACCTGAACTTCTTCGTTTCCATTGAAGAGTAAAGCAGCAAGGAAAGCCAGGAGCTCACGTACAACATCATCGTTAGGGCGTGACAAATGTTCCAGCGTGCCATCAATACTTTCATAATGATTCAAAGCATTCTGGACATCTTCGATCACCTTCAGCTGTCTGTAAAACGTACAACAATAAAACATAAAATCAAAAACTGAAAGTACTCATGGAAACTGAACTTACATAGACTTACAGTAACATGAAACAGGAACAAGTTTAACAATTGATGGAGAAAAGCATAGTACTTAGGTCTGCATAAAAAATTATACACGCAGAGTGAATAATGGCTAAGGAAAGCTGAACTACTGTATTATCCAGTTTCCAATAAAAAGTTGTTTATGTAGGTAAGCTGTCCAGCTGGTTTACAATTTAAATACAAGTTTGGCAACAAGCACCTGTGACTAATTAAAGAATAACTCTCGGTTTAAAATGCATGAAAAAAAATACGGTCAAAAAGCATTAATTATAGGATTGAATGAAAGTGACGGTCAATGAATAGCAATGAAAATATATTTTTGAAAGATTGCCTGACAAACAGTTACCATGACAAAAAACTAACAAACATGTTACTACATTCAAAGTAAGTTAGTTCTTACTTTTTACATGCTTTTACATCATTTTCAAAGTCTTCAGGAAGTTTGATGATCTCATTATGTAGAAGACCTCGAAGTAACTGCATACATTTTATATCAAGCTCCAGCTGCTCAATCCTGTCTTTCTCACTCAAGTTGGTCAAAGTCGTTGAAATTCTGAAACCATAGATACACACAACTTCAAGAGCAAAAAATAATAGATTAGAGTCAATGTTTCAAATTAATCACATAGAGACATGTGTCATGCCAAGGCTTTTAACTAATAAACTCAAAGTCTGCTAACTTAATGCTCTAACAATTTATTAAAGTAGGCAAGATCAAAATAATGTAATTCATAACAAATTTGCCTTTATTTGAGAAAATAGCCTGACCAATCCTTATGTACTATATCATATAAATAATAAATCATGACTTACGCCAACTGTTTTACAAGTTTTTCAGACATCCTGTATTTCTCTAAGGCAGTTTTACCGTTAGTGTCCGTGAAACAACTCAAATGCGCCTGGAATTCAGCCCCTAAAGGTAACTCTTCATCTCCTCCTACCTCAGAGTAGGCTACAAAAAAATCAATCATAAATCTCTAATATTAGGGCACACTTAAAATTTAATGTTGGTCTGCAACCCAACCTTTTAACAGTGGATAGATAGGTAAACAAAGCATTTTTTGGGGTCTTTTTTTATTTATAGTAAGTTAGGTAGGTGAACATTTTTTAGTCACTTTGTTGTAAACATGATAATTTATTATGCTTGTCATGAAAAAAATCTGGAATAAAGAATGGCAAATTAACCAAGTTATCAACTAAGAACTTTTTCCACCTAGTCGTCTCTAATGTTTATTCTGCCATAGAATTAATTTGAAATAATGAGAACTATGTTGGCTCAATACATCACTCACTTAAAGAATGTACAGTAATAAATCAATATATGGCTTGACCATGTGTTTTGAGCTGTGACGAAATTATTCAATATAATTCACTACGTCAAATAGGGGATATGGATATTCAGAACCAATCTGACTGAAACATATTGATAAGATAAATTTAACATGATCAAGTAATATATATACCATCACGCTCAAAACACATGGTCCAAACATACTAATTCACCGGTCTACATTAAATAGCCAATCAAACTACTTACGCATCTTACTGGGGTAACCAATCTGTGACTGTACATCATTTACACCACCATAGGCTAACTTCATATTTACAGCAAATACATTAAGCTGTGTATTTATTTCTTCTTCACCTTGATAATAATCTTCATATGCCTAGAAGTGTACAAACCATCAATATAAGGATATAAGTGTATAAGTACCTTTTATGTGAAGCTTATATATGTCTGAGTACCTTTTAATAAAATGTGTAGAAGTCTTGATACCTTTAAGTGAAACAAATAAATGTCTCATGCAGTACCTCTAAGTGAATCATGTAGATGTCTAAGTACCTTTAAATAAAAGGTGTATAAGTTTCGATACCTTTAAGTGACACAAACAGATGTTTCAGTATCTTTAAGTGGAATGTGTAGAAGTTCCAGTACTTTAAGTAAAATAATTTTTGGTACCTTTAAGTAGGGAATATAGATGTCTCATGGATTTTTAACCAGGTTTTGTGCCAAGAGTCTTATATGTAATGGTCCTGGATGAATGATGAAAATTAACTGATGAACAAATGCATTCATTACTACACTGAATCTTTAATAAACGACTCACCTTTCTAGCATCACTTCTGACATCTTGTCCAGATATTCCCTGACCATATTTATCCTGGAATTCTTCCATGTCTTCCTGTGATAACGTCGCGGAGGAGAACAATACACTCATACATGAGATAAGATTCTGCATTTGTCGTTCTATACTAACTAGCGGACCAATAGTTTCCAAAAATGACTGAAAAAAAACCCGGATGATTACTATTGACTATAAAGCATTAAGTCAAATATAAATGTCTGGTGAAGGAATCCGCCTTAGAACAAAGAATATTTTAGTTGAACCTTGACATTGTTTTATGAACAAAATGTACAAACTAATCTAGCATGACAACAATGGAATGGTATTCAGTCATAGCTTCCACTGTCTATATAACAAATCGCATTTCATAAATTTAAAGTATGTAGAGGTCCTTGCTAGGTCAAGTGGTTATGGACCAGTCATCATTAGCCCCTTACAGTTTGATTCCTACCCGAGACCTGACATATTTCACATAATAAGAGGAAGTTGTCTAGAAGTAATTCTACCCCAATGTGTACACTACGGTAGCGCTATGCACTGACCTGTGTTCTTCTGCTCGGGGCATTATGGGTATTTGCAGGAACTACTTACTTAAAATGGAAGTTATAAACAATAACATAATGTGACGTCACCGTATGTTACACATTGGAGCAAAGGGTACTCCAACATTGTGTTTCATTGAATGATTAGTGTTATTGACAAAAGCACAAGAATAGAAATGATATAACGTATTCATTTTACATAACTAAACAAATCTTGTTAATAATATACAACCGATCTGGTTGTTTTGACATTTTTTATCCTTCCACATAACTGTATTTTAGTGTATGTATAATTATCCAAATCTGGATAGAAATCAAGTCTATGTATAGAGGTTATACAAACGTAGTGACGTCACGCTATGTATAGAGGTTATACAAACGTAGTGACGTCACGCTATGTATAGAGGTTAGACAAACGTAGTGACGTCAGGCTATGTATAGAGGTTAGACAAATGTAGTGACGTCAGGCTATGTATAGAGGTTAGACAAATGTAGTGACGTCAGGCTATGTATGGAGGTTAGACAAACGTAGTGACGTCAGGCTATGTATGGAGGTTAGACAAATGTAGTCAGGCTATGTATAGAACGATTCTACCCAGACATGAGTCTCCCTTTATAGTAAAAGCTGAAAATATTTGTTCAATTTGATCAAAAGCTGAAACAACTCCCTACAATAAATTATTCATAAAATACCTTGAAGCACTTGGCTAGATTATCTAACTGTGTCGGTTCATTTGGATATAAAGCTGTGTCAATCTGGTAATAACTGCGACAGAATATCTGTAACCAAAAATAAGACAACATCAAAACTTAATTCTGTATAACAACATTGAAAGGCCAAGACACATCAACTATACATAAAATATTCATGATAAAACACAGATATCTTCTAGATATTATGAAGCATTATCAAGTGCAGTAAAAAGTAGACAATAAAATCAGGGGCCTCCGTGAATGAGTTCATGGTCATGGTCTCAGACTACTCATTCAAATCTCCACACTGCTGTGAGTTAAATCCCACCAAGGACCGAATTTCACATCTAATGAAGCTGTCAAGCTAGTTAACGGAACGTTCGTGGTACTATCCTGGTATACACCTGGGGTCTTTCTCCACCTTAAAAGCTGGAAAAGTTGTCACAGATCCCTGGCTGTTGGCTCAACGTTTAGAAGAGAGACAATTTTGTCTCTATGCTTCAGGAGCCTGCTTGCACAACACAAAAGGGGAGCAAAATACCCCATCCACATAGCATAAACATCATTTTAAGCAAATCCAGACAGGATCTAAAATTAAGAGACTAAGAAGAGAAAATTCTCAAAGAATGAAGTCCTATACTCAGATGTCAGCTATATTGAACCTAACATACCTGTAAGAATGGCATCACAGCATCAAACAGGTAGTGTAGAGATCCACGAATTTGTTCAGATCTATCCACTCCACGTTCACTGCAATAACAAACCATCACAAAATTATAAAATGACATAGGAAACAAAAGTTTATGATTACCTAATATCTGAAATTTAGACATAGATCCCAAGATCCTAGAACTATTTTGGCAGCGTTATATTGTTATCAAATAGTCTGACAAAGGCATGTAGCATTAAAATAAAGAGCTGTAAGATTTTTTCTATTTAACATGTAAATGTGACAAGTCAGAAACTGTGAATTTCATAATAATGTTGTCTATAATTATATCCCTATGAAATCACTATTATGTCATTTTCAAATTTGACAAATTGAAAAAATGTAGAGAGAGAAAATTATCTTTTTCTTGTCTCCAGATTTATATCATGATTATTATTACCAGCTTGTCATTACATGTATTCATTAAGTAAATATTAATGCTCATAAAAATTAATCAATTAAATTAACTTTGTCTTAATTGCTGCATGAACGACATATTTTATCCTTCTTTCCATAAAAAGTAAACAAAATTCAGTAAAAAGTCAAATATTCATAAATGGGACAAGACTTCAGAGACAGAGAAAGAAGAACAATTAACAAAATGTGACAGCTAGGAATCATAGTATTAACGCACTAATTAAGTATTAAAATATGTATCAATCTATGTTTTGTACTATACTAACAAGACATGTGTATTAAGCTATATTGCAAATCCCAGCTCTATTTATACATAAATATTTGTTAGCAGAAATATTTCCATCATATAATGAAAGCTAGTCCCCACTGAATGAAAGAAGTAAAGACATTAAATGTATACAAATGCATTACTTTGTTTACTATGAAACAACATGAAGTTTCACAAATAGATGCAAGAATTCTAATATTTTGCAAATTATGCAAAAAAGCACTAGGATTTTTATAAAAGTAACCACCTACTATTGAATCTATTAACTAGAATATCTGAATAGAAAAACCAGGCACCCATACCCTACAGGCAACATGGAACAAGAAGGGTCAGTCAAACATACACTAATAGGTCAAGTTTCAGATTATATATATAGATACAAAAACACAAAGACATTTGTATACAATGTTAGCGGTCTAAAATATGCAATAAATGAAAGACGTCTAAAATATAATTATGCAATACACAGTCAAGGAATAGTGAAATATGCAATACACAGTCAAGGAATAGCGAAATATGCAATACACAGTCATGGATGTCCAAAATATGCAATACACAGTCATGGATGTCTAAAATATGTTATACAAAGTCATGGATGTCTAAAATATGTAATACACGGTCATGGGTGTCAGAAATATGTATTACACAGTCACGGAAAATGAAAATATGCAATACAAGATCATGAACATTTAAAATCTGCAATACAAAGTCACACACACATCTAACAATTCACTGTCATGGTCACCTAAACATGTAATTTACAGTCATGTACGTCTAAATATGCAATATACAGTCATGGACGAGTAAAATACATGGACATCTTTAATGTGAAATACACAATCATGGACATTAAAAATTTTTAATACACAAGTATGGACTTCTATAAAGAATGAATTTAGTAAAATACTTTTTAAAAAAATGAAAAGAATCAAGAACTAAGTACTTAACAGATGAATTTTCAAATAAAACTCACAAATTGTTTTACTGTCTTTATCATTACATGTAATGCAAGCACTGGCAGATGAACTGAGAAAAACTATATGAAACAAGTGCAGTTTGGACATTTTCTGTGACTTATATGGAGTGCATCACAAGCTTCAACTAACTATATATAGTACATCACTGGCTTTAACACAATGACCACTCAGCATTAAGATTTCAAGGTATTCAAAGCATGGGAGATATAATCAAACTGGGTTTTGGTAGAACATGTGGTATTATGAAGGAGTCAATTTCACAGAATTACATTCAGATACTTTTAACATAACAATTTTAATTAATGATGATTTGTGAAATTGGCACCAGTATTATATAGTGTAACACGTTGGATTCTTAAGAAGGATATCCAAACTAGAGGTTTGCTTTTATAGAGATAGCCAGCTTGAAGTACACAAGTACTTAATTAATAAAATTCAGATTTTTTTTTATATTATTAGCAAAGGCCGTCCTCAAGAAAATGTTTGTTAGTGGTAACCCTATCCAGCGAATTTTCAGCAAGTAGGACATTTTTATCAAATTTATTTGTTATATTGAACTGAAACTTCATGTTAGAATGCTAAAATTCTTCATACTGAATTTTTTTTTTTTAACAAAGACCGATAAAGTTCCAGGGTAGGGCTGTTTTTGTTGAGTAAGTAGCGTTACCCCAAACAAAATATTTTCAAGGATGGCCTAATTGGATATATTGCCCTTTATTTGTTCACATAAATACATCAGTTAAGTACTTGAGTGCTTGTAACAGATAGACCACCAAACCATAACTTACACCAAGTTGACATATCGATCAATAGGTGGAAACTTTTTTTGTTTTACTTGAACACTCCTAAAACAGTGCATAATTTATGCTAATTAAGACAACGCATAGATTATGCTAATTTAAACAGTGCATAAATTATGCTAATTAAGACAACACATAAATAATGCAAACTAAAAAAATGCATTAATTATGCTTATTATTTAAAGACTTTAGGAAATATCCAAAAGAACAGCTGAGCAATGGAAATACCTTTATCTTATGGGTTGAATCAAGTGAATTTTGCTAACATTTTTTAATGGTGTCAAGTGATTTCAAATACTTATTTCTTCAAACCAACCACTACTATACTTGTCAGAAAAAAAATCACACCATAGATGAACTAACAAAATATTCTGAAAAAGGCTTAATAGCACTTTACAAGAAATTGGCAACTGCATGCCACATTTAAATAGGTGAACCAATTTTTTTAGCATTCAAAATTGCAGTCTATGTGCATATGAATCATAGATTAACCGTTCATAGCATAATTTGGTACAACTTTTTTATAATTCCTGGATAAGCAACAAATATAAGTATAAAGGAGCTGATTATAATGCACATATATTTCAGCATAAAGAGAAGCTGGATATAGCTAGTGTACATAAATGTAAAATAAACACAAGTAATCTAAAAAATAGCAAACATAATATGTATGTTTTATTGATGTTAATGTATGCCATGTTAAAACATTGCACATTGAAATTTAACCAAACCATCACTTTTATGTCATTGTAAACTTTATTGAACACAGGTAGACAATTTTGCAGATAGTTAAGTAATTGCATAAAATATACAGTTAGTAAACTTATAAATATAAATGTGTTTCCTTTTCATACTATTAATTCAGATTTGAATGATTGACTAATTTTTATTTGGTAGGTTGCTTGATTGTTCAATTGTTTGACTGACCAACCAATCAACTAACAGATTTTTTGTTGACTGACTGATTAGTCAGAAGGTTGGTCGTTCAGGTGGTTGATTGATGGCTAGGTTGATCAATTGGTTGGTCACACAGTAAAATAAAACAATGAGGTAATATTATACCAAAACAGAATTAAATATATTTAGTTCAGAACAGCAAAGTTTGTACATCAATTTTCATGTTACTGACTTCATAATATTAGTGTTTTCTGTGTAACAGTCATGTGGTTAATATTGGATCAGAATTGTGTGACACAATTTTTAGACAGGTTCAGTTAAGACTGGTATGTGTGACAGTGACTTCAGCTGCATAATATATTATTTCTACTGATTATAAGTATTTACAATTACTACAAAGAGGGTTAATGTATGTAGTTGATTTTATAGTGATGAAGAAAGGGAAAAGGTAGAAATACATAAAAATATTCATATTTGCCTATCACTTTGTGAAGGACTGAGGACTAAACTTAACAAACACTAAACAATGTGGATGAAATATGTAAATAAATGTATTCTTTTTTGGATAAATATATCATAACAATAAAATATAATTATACTAAACTTGAATGGCATTTAGGATGTCAACCTTTGGTAAATTCGCACTTAAAAGATCGAACTTTCTAAACAGGAGCTCTACCCCTAACCAATTTTAGAAGTGACATAATACAGTAAATGAGGTGTATACATAAACCTTGAGCTCTAAGCTGTAAAGCTAAGGAACAACATGCATGATTTAATGGTAATTGTAATACAGTTGAATTGGTTCATCTAATTAAAGAAGATCCAAACATCTTTGCCATGCCTTGGCACTGTAAGCTCCTGCCACAAGACACTTAATTTGAACAGGCACATTAAATCATAACAACTGAATAACTTTACCACAAGTACATGCTAGTCAAAGTGTTTCAAGCAGAGATGATCACATGTAGATCACATTTTTATTCAAGGAAACCTAGTCCAACTATAAAGTTCAAGGCAAATATGGATATTATCTACAAGTATTAATGTAACAGAATCAGCGTAATAAGTCACTACAATACCGAAATGGACTGAAGGCGCTGCGTACAACATCGACTCGTCTTCTATTGTTTAAAAAGGTTAAATGAATAAAAAAAGTACAATGATAACCCAAATAAACAAAAAGTTCAGAATGAAATAAAAATAATAACATATTTAGACAAGAAAATCCTATAATGATATAAATAAGCTTTGTTAGATTTTAATTAGAATTTAATTGATTGCCTCCCCCCCCCCCCAAAAAAAAGCCTCTGCATATAAGTCCTTTAAGATGATTTCAATGATATTCAAGCTATGTATGGTGGCCAGTTCATTAACCAATTTCCAGGAGTGTAATCTAAACAGTACTAACTGACTTTTCCACAAGGAGCAGGCAACGTCTTAACATGGTGGAAAATCTTATCTTTTGTTAAATTTTCACTTAAAGGTAAAACTTTAATTCTATGATCAGGATTTAAACCCAGACCACCAAGTTACAAGTACAATGCCTCTGCTGAAGCTGACCATTTAAAGGGAATCTAAAGTAAATAGGGACCAAATCATACTGTTGGCTGGAAATTACATTATTTTATGTATGAAGTTGTTCTTCCCATGAAAACTATAAGAAGTTTCCTAATTAAAGATATTAGTGATAAGCTTACTAAGGGAATTGTTAGTAAACTTTCCAAGTTCTGTGGTGTTTTGCCTTAAATTGGACTGATAATAATCAGGTGATATCTTTAATCATTTGAGTTTTAATGTCACAACAATAGCCAGGGTCCTTTGGTGACAATTGGAGTCATCTAATAGGCTTAAAATGTAGCAAAAACACTAAATTTAACAAAAGAATACGAATCAGTCATAAAAAGAGGACAGATGTGGTAGAAGCAAATTTTGTTATTTTACGCATATAAGAATAAGCAAACCGGAAAATGGAGAATAGAACAGAAAGATGAGACTGGCGAATAAATAGTGCTGCAGAGACTTCAGGTACCCAGACACCCAACACAAAGAATGAGAAACAGGATCTATATTGAATAAATATTACAATTACAGCACAGACACAGTGACAGAAATACAGTCAAACATGTGAACAAAGGCCACACTTAGGAGACACATAGTGTAGCCTTTATTGACAGGTGACCTTTATTCAGAGGTCATTTTGTTCTATGTTATCATAAATGTTGTTTTTTTGCAAGAATGGTCTTTTTCACAGGATGGCTTTTATTCAGAGATAGCTGCTAACAAAGATTTGACGGTGCACATCAATTAATGTAACAGGCGATAGTTTCTTTGACATGTCACAGATATTTTTAATGCAGTAGCCACTAGATGAGGTCTTACTTTATGTAGAAATATCTAATACATGTAATTAAATATCAATTTATCAGTTTATTTAAAGCAAAGAGCTCTAGATCATAATGAATTAAACGTGAGATATTGGAATCTTTCCATTCCAGACTGAATTGTGACAAATGTTATGTATTTTTTTACACAATTTTATACTAGTCTAATTCTACCAACAACTGAACTAGAATCTACATAGAATTCATGGGAAAAAACAAACCCTACCCAGTGTAATTGGATCTAAGTTTGGCCTGTCTAAAACAAGGGATAATGATAAAACATAATAGTTCTGTGATTAGTCAACTCAGTACCATCTTTTATACATGAACAAAATAATTAATACATTCAGTGAAACCTGGATAATTAGGACACCCCCTCCTCCCAAAAAAGGGGGGAGTCTTAATAATGATATAGTCTCATACTAAGGTTCCAATATAGAGGGAAATACTGAAATACGTTCCTGAAATTAGTGACCAGTTTCCTATCAGTTTGGTCATATTATTGAGGTGGTTGCTAAGTGCTGTACTGTATTTCATGATTTAGTTCTGTACCATATGTTAGTTCACTTATTTGATTCACTCTAAAGATCTCCCAATGGAATAGAACAGAACTAGAGTCTTGTGCAAAGATGTGATAAAAATAATTGTTTAAACATGACACCTAAGTTGAGGGACCATGAACTTATTCTCTACACTGTCATTCCCATTTCTGACATAATAATATTATTAATATGATAACACACTAATAATGTGCACATAATATAATGATACACCAATACTGAGCACATAATAGAATAACACACTAATACTGTGCACAACTGCACATAATATAATAACATGTCAATACTGTGCACATAATATAATAACACACTAATACTGTGCACATAATATAATAACAAACCAATACTGTGCACATAATATAATAACAAACCAATGCTGTGCACATAATATAATAACACCAATACTGAGCATATAATATAATAACACACTAATACTGTGCACATAATACAATAACAAACCAATATTGTGCACATAATAGAATAACATGTCAATACTGTGCAAATAATATAATAACATGCCAATACTGAGCACATAATATAATAACACTATGAGCACATAACATCATTACGTGTACACCAATACTGTGCACATAATATAATAACACTATGAGCACATAACATCATTACGTGTACACCAATACTGTGCACATAATATAATAACACTATGAACACATAATATCATCACACACTATTACTGAGCAAATAACATCATTAAGAGAGCTTTGCAAAATAGCAGAAAGTCGCCAAACAAAATATTATTATTGATACATAGTTATATTGTATATGACAGATGTTAATCATCAAAAGATGTATGTGCCCAAACCTGACTGGTGGTGGGAGGTAGATTCGTTGAATGCTTTTTAAATATTTTGTAGCAAAAATTGTATACAGCATGAATTAGTATACATGTATCACACACAGTAATCAGGACAGTAATAAAAGGTGTGTTACAGTTACTAGACAGACCCCTTTTTTTAGCCGACCCTAATTATCCAACAGCAAAACCCAAAGTAGAAAGATATTTGAGGATGAATCTTGTACATAATATTCTTACAAAAAAGGTATGTTTAGAAAGAAAAATTAGAAAAGTTTTGACCCACCATCCTTATACCTCTTTAATTAAGTAACCTTAAACATGACAGTGATAGTACAACTAATCAGAATCAATTAAAACAGTCCCAATTAAAATTAACCCTATTTGTAATATGATCGTAGATCAATTAATTATGCAAGAAGACGATATCAAATAAGCTTATTTCTAAGACAGACTCAATGTTTTCTTAGTTTGAGACTATTTCTACTGGGCCGCTGGACCAGGAGGGTTGGGCACTACAACATTTTGACGATGGACAAATAATAAAAAAAATCTTCTAATCACCAGTTAACATAAATGAACAAGGGTATGTACAGAGCATGCTAATTGTAGAACAATAATTGTACAAACAGAATTAATTAAATTTCAAATTGAACGCATATGCATATGTGGTGTTTTTACTTTGTTAGCAGAATTTTATTTACAACTTGTACAACTCATATAAATGAATAATAAAGAATTTCCAATTAAGAGTTGGACAGGTGTTAAGATTTGTTTTATTCACCAGACCAAGCAATGAACTATAATGGTTGTATATATAACTGGATAAACAAAATGATTAGATTTTAAAATGGAATTCTACAATGTGTATTGAGATACATTTTTATATGTATCCATAGAGAGTTTACAATCAAAAGTTGAGTAGTTTTGACAAGAAATCTTTTTCTTTATCATAGAGCTCTGTACAATCCCTTTATTTAGAGCAATATAAGATGTATAATGACACAATGCAGACATATGTTTATGTACTTAACCAAAAAAACATATGGTATTTAGATATAGATATAGTTTATATAGAAATATATATATTTACACAGATATTAAAATTGTGCAAATATAAATAATTAAAGTTATACGTTCCAAATATAAATATTAAATGTTCAAACTAAACTAAAACCACAACATACCTGGAATTACTGTAAATAAGAAAAAAAATGTGAAAATTAAATAAAACTGTGAAACAACAATGATGACACATAACATCACAGGGTTCAGTTAGGACTTTTTTACCTTTCCCTCACATTATGTTATTTGTAAGTACAATGGCAGAGTTCGAACTAATGTATTTAAAATCACTAGTCCAAACTTGGGAAGTGATGATAAACAATTAATCATAAGTCTGTTATGCAAATTTAAAAAAATACCAGCCCTAGAAGAAAATTACTAGCCCCGGGCTTTGAACCTGAGTGTAAGGTGAAGATTGCAAAGATGAAAAGTAGAAAGTAAAGTAATTCTCTTTTTATTTCTTCATACTTTTGGCATTTCACCAATGTACTTTCAAAAATCTCAGTTTGAAGGAAAATACAAAAACAAGCATTAACAGTACACTGTACAACATAAATAAAAAAAAATCAGTAATTCTTGGTGAGTTCTATATTAAAAACTATATGGTAACATGAGTGTAAAGAAAGATGTGGACTCACGCAAAGCATTCACATTTTCTTAATTTACTGAAAAACTAGGGGTAAACATGTTTTAAAATCTGTCCTGTTCAAAGTGAAGATTTTTGTATTATAGTTTCAATTTATTTTTTTAAGTTTCTAGTTTTTATTTCAATACCATTCTTTGCTATAGTAACTTTAAAAGAATAGTCGGAATCATTGACAAGCAAAATTTATAAACCTTTTCAATGAATCTGTTGTGGAAGAAAATTAAACAAATTAAGAAATAAAAATTAAGTTCATCAAAAGAAAAGGTGTACAATCAAAGCATTAAGAAATATACTGCACTAAAAATAATTTGCTTTAAAATTAAGAACAAAATACGAAGCAACACAATGCGGTCATAATTCTACATATCAAAGTTTGGCATTTAAAACTTAGGAGTCAAAAACTTCCTGGTTTCCACTAAACCAACCGATTTCGTTGTTCATCTGCTGATCCTAGACTTTTTTAAATCTTCGCCAACTTTTATATGCTAACATTTCATTTGAAATGTATCTCCGAAGTTAAAAAAGAATTATATATATATAAGAAAGAATTAAAAAAAAGAAAGTTAAAAAAGAATTATATATATATAAACAGATTTACAGTAGTTAATCTGTTTTTTCCTGGTGATGTTAGTGGAAACACAGCATTTTTTTGCCTTAGACATGAAATAAACTATTTTTAGATAAATTGAAAAAAAAAGAAAATTAAAAAGTAACAAGTGTGAAGCTATTATTTTACAGGGTTGTTCCATCGACAGTTTGAGTTTGAAAGACATGATCACAGTACAATATCTATGATACAATATCTAGAATTATTTCATGAAACAAAGGCATGTGACACAATATGCATGAGAAGTATTCAGGAAGCCATACCTTTTTCCTGGTGGCTTCTTCAGAAGTTGTTTGACAATTTCTGGATTATTTCTGGTGTATTCCATCACCTGTGCCAAAGTTCCGCATAAACTGGTCAAATATCCCCACATGGCTCTGTAGAACACAAATAACAGATCATCATACCCAACGTAGTATTTGATCAGAGTAGTTCATATTTATAATACAGTCATACCGATGTTAGCAGCCAATTAATTACTTATGTCATACTTATAGAGAAAATTACAAATAATTACAGTAAACAGTGAAACAGTTATAGTGAACCTGTTTATAGTGAGGAATTGGATACAGTGAAGTATTTTCCCTGTATTCATCTTTCTTGACTTCTTTATTATGGATATATATTGAAGTATTTCTGCATTCAAAACTAGTGACTTATAACATTCAATATAAAGGTTTTTAGTACGAGCAGTACAGGCATAATACTTTCACACATTTCACATAACATCATGATATATATTGTGTAAAACAACCCTGAAATCACAGGATTTTCATAGTAACAATTAAAAGACGTAAGACACTAAGTTTTCACTAATTATAAGCCTAGATTTAAACACATCTACATGTAACAGATACTTACGGATCATGCGGTATATCACCCGCCCCACTTTCTATCATTCCACTCGCTGTATTGAGATAAACCCAAAGGAAAAAACGCAAGAAAGGACGTTTTAAATTGTCATTTATATTCGGATTATTCAACACTTTCAGTAATTCCGGAATCTTGAAAATTGTCTGACAGATGGATTCAATAAATCTGTTTTCACCCTGAAGTATAAAAAATAGACAAGTTATATAGTTGTAAGCTTACAATATAATAGTATAATATCATACAGTAATATTTTACTTCTTAACTATATAATACATTGTCTAAGTCAGCTCTTGATGTCACAGCCTTGAGATTCAAGTCTGGCACTTTATCCTCTAAATCCAAAATATTTCAATAAACACAAAAGTTAAGTAAATGTCACATACAGTATAAAAAATGTCACCAAGACAAATCGTACTGTTCTGTCACAAGACAATTTCTTAGAATAACTATTAACTTGAAATAATAAGAAAACTTACCTCAGCACAAGTTGCCAGTAAATCAACCATTGATATGAGGAAGTTAAGGTCAGGAGAGTGGGATGAAGTAAGTATAGTTTCTCTGAAAGTTAGAACAAATACAATATATCCATGTGGTCATGTCAGTCTAAATACAGAAGACAACATTTTAAATTGAAGCAAACTAATGCATTATTCCAATTCTCTGAATCGTTTGGGTAAAATGCTGTTCAGCAACAAATTTTTGTTTATATAAATTATGGCAGTCAATTCAACTAACAAGCTTTCCTGGATGGTATTCTAAATAACTTTCCATTCCACAAGGAACTGGCAACTTTTGTCAAATTTTCATAGAAAGGTACAACCTGCCATGACTGGGAATCAAACATGGGTTGCCGGGTTACAAATCCAGCGCACTAACACTGGATCAGAGCCTCGGCCCATTTTCAAAAGGTGAACATTATTTGGAGGTCATTTTGTCCTTTGTTTAAAATTATCAATGATGTTGTTTTAAAATGGCCTTTATTCACAGGGTGGCAGCTAACACAGGTTTGACTGTGTATAACATCAATTTTAGAATTAATCGTCTTAGTTACCTGGCTTTTTCATCAATATCAATCACCATAGCAACTTCAGATCTAAACTGCATAAAGTAGGTCATCACGAAACCTTGGTTACGCTTCAAAGGTAGATCTAACTCTTCCACTTTCACAACAGCATTCAAGAGATCGAGGAATTGAGGGACTGTAGATTTATTTTCAGCGACAAGAGCCATGATCTTCTGAACTTGATGTTGAGCTATCTTCATGCATGTCTTAGAATTACCCGTGAACACCTGAATAAAATATGGCCATACATGTTCTATATCATTATGACACAATGCCCTCATGACCTTGACCTCTGACCTACTGACTCAGGTCCTTTAGAGGTTGTCATGAGGAACCAACATAAATTATGAAGTTCGAAGTGGAAGTGTTTTGATTTTATGCGCAAGTATAAACAAACAGACTAACAGGCCAAAAACAATATGCCCCTGATCTATTGATACAGTGGAGAGGTGGGGGCATGAAATATGTTAATTGTGCAAATAGGTCATTCATACCTCAGTCAATGCTTCAGCAAGTTCTGGGGCAGCTCCTTCTTTTGAGAGAAGAAGATCAAGTCTATCAAATAAACGTTCCTGTACTACTTTGTTTTCACGGGCAAGTCTCTTCAAAAGAATGAATGTCTTCTCAAACACTCTACGTAAACCAGTGTACTGATCCTGTAATACAAAACATTACAAGTCGGACATATCTAAAACATCAATAAAACTAGCACTCACAATAGTGAATAAAATCACATGAAAATATATTCTAACAAAATGAAAAGAAGAAACAAAAGTAAATAGATATAAATTTGTCAAATATCAAAGGTGTGAGTGCATAAGCAATCGCGAGACAGAAGTACCATATTGATGTAGCCAAACATTACTTTTCAGAAGATACACTGGATCTAAATACTTCTACATAAAACAGATCGAGTCCAAAAGGAGAAAAAATAATATTTCATCTTCTACATCAGTACCTGTATTATATATTTAGATTCAAACAAGTGTACAGCAAAATCTCTTAGTCTTCATTAAGTGCATAAATCTAATATAACTAAAGAGATTATCATACCAGAAGTTTGACATCAATTTCCTGTTGTAAGATGGTAAATGTATCCTCAATGATACCTGTAAATAGAAGAATTCAAACTATATATCACGAAAAAACAATAACAATTATTACACCCTATTTAAAAACAATGGCATACTTATCAGCATTTCATGTCATACTGTAAGGTAGGTTTTATGGGGGGGAGAGGTTAACTTTCAGCTCTGTTGACAATATTATATGTATTAATGGCTATTTATAAGTGGTAGTAATGCGTTATAAGGATCCTATAAAGTGTCATTTTTATGCAATATAGGTTTTATATTAGTGGTAAAACCCTTTTCTGCTGATTTGTGACATCTCCAATACAAATTCTTCATAAAAGCTATATTTGACGTGATAGAAATAACCCTATATACACTTTATACTTGGATAATATAAAATCATACATCATCATATAGATATACAAATTATTTCATAGAATACATACCATTATTATATAGAATACTTTGATTCATTGAATGTGGCTCTTCCTCTTCTCCTTCAAGATGACAAAATCTGAAATATGAAAATGGATCTTGCAGGTTGGCAGATTACAGACAAACTGATTAAATATCTACACAACCTAAAATATTACCATGGAAACATGATGATAACAACTTCAGAACAATGATAGGTAAAAAGATTTTAAACTAATTTTTTGAGGATGTTTGAAATCTTCAAATTAAAACTCATTAAAGAATACAAGTCATATAGAATACACAGTCTATTCTATTTGAAATATCCAAAGAATAATAATTCATTCAACCAAGAACATTTTTATTCCAAATTTGCCTATAAATGTTGCTTCCTATAAAGTTTTTAAGTAACTTAAAATTCAAAGCTGAATATCCAGCAGAACAAATAGCCTGAAAAATTTTGTTGAGCCCTGTTTTGGCTGATTCCAGCAGCCATGGTCCAGTGAATAGTGCACTGGATTTGTGACTCTATGATCCAGGTTCGATTCCCCATATCCTTTCATGAACTTTTGACAACAGTGTCAATCTTCCTCCACATGTGGAGAAGTTGCCGCTTCCTAGTGGAAGAGTGAGTCAGTACTGGTTAGAGTATAGTCCAGGAAAACGGGCCGTCGTATATAATTGAAATATCATAAAAAATGACGTTTGACCCAAATATTAAATAATTGAATTCTGCAACCATATATACATACTGAATGAGGTCATCAAGGATTTGAGCCAAGTTATTGGCTTCTGTATCACCTAGCTTATTGGCTGACAACCTTCGGAGAACTGGTAACTTATCTTCAATGTCTTTGTAAATGTTCACTGAAGCGTCCGTTATAAGAACCTATAAAAATATTGAATAAGGCGTATAACAATTCATCAGTTTATTAGAAATACGTAATTATTTATCATTATAAAAAAATTATGAAGTGATGTATGGGTACTGTAAAGTACAGTCAAGCCTATGTACAAAGGTCACCCTTGGAAAAGACAAAATGTGACCTTAATTGACAGACAACCATTATTCCGATTTCATTTTATTTTAAACAAGAGGGCCATGATGGCCTTATTATCCTTGCATGTGCACATTCTGCTCAGGTGAGTTAAAAATCAATGATGACTTTTTCAAAGAATTTATTCACAGGGTGGCCTTTATTTGGAGGTGACTGCAAATGCAGGTTTAATTGTATTTATTTCATTCCCAGGGACATCACTCTGACAAGGTTCCACTGTGTTCAACATTTTATAAAATAATATTTATAAAGTGGTTACCTGCGCCTGCACTGCTCGTCTGAAGAGATTGTTATGAGCAGAGAAATATCTATTCAGAAGATGCATTGACTTCCGTACCATGTCGTCATACTCATAGTGTGACAGGTCCTGTAGTGATTTATATAAACGCAGGCTTTAAACATTTAGTGCATGAAGTACAATTCATCAATACCATAATTCAAACAGAGAAATTTACTATCTTCGAGGATTCAAAACTTGAGATCATCAGCCCCCTAAGCTCAAATCACTTTTTTCATCTTATTCTAATCATTTATTAATAAATGCTTGAGACTTGAGATTGGACACCAATCTTAAGTTATATAACTTCAGTGTCAGGACTTGAACAAACAAGATGTCAGGACACATACCATTATCAGTTTGACCCCAAAATGTCTACATTTCACCAATTATAGATACTTACCAGTAAAATGTCTGTGATTTCATATCCTTTAAGGAATGAAGTAATGTCAAAGATCTCAGTCAACTTTCTCATACCAGATCTAGCCACTCTGTAATAATAAAAGTCGTCAATTAGTGCATATCATTGTAAGAGTAATACTATATAGGCAAGACACCTAAAAATCTGTAAATGAGTTTTCATAGTTAAGGAAAACAGTCAGGAAAGCATTACTCTTGCTAATATGAATTTCACAGGACAAACAATAAACACAGATAATTCTGAAATGAAAATGCTAGATATGCAATCTTCCATTTTAATGCTTATTTGTCTAGAGGTAACATTTCCTAAATCAGCATATCATAAATGTAAGATGTAGACACACACCAAGGTACCTATCACAACTGATGTTAGACATACCGGTAGGTATGGAATAAGCCGAGAGGTTCCAAAAGGAGATTTATTGATCAATCAAACAAATACATATCTCATGCGACAACATTCATCATACAGCATAGATAGTATACAAAACAGAGCCTCTGAAAATATGTAACTTAATAAATAACGAAATTAGAAAATATGGAACATGCATTTTATTAATTAATGTGTAACTCAACAGGAATACATGTGTGCTAAGTACATTCACCTTTTAAACATATTATTGAGATACAAACAGACAAACAAATCAACATATCATAAAGTGAGGGTTCTAACTGTAATAAACTAAATATGGCATATCTAAGAAATAGTAAAAACTAGATAAAAAAAAATGTTTCACAAACATAACTGTGATAATTCCAAGATTGTGTGAATAAATGGAAGGTTCCAATGTTGTATTATACATCCAAAATCATAATTTACTTTTTTATGATTTAATATGGGTGAAAAGAAACTGGATGTAGAAAATCAATTAACTGTATATCAAGTGCTCCAATTAACAAATAAATATGATTGCACGATAATTTCACACCAGCATAAAATCAGAACCTACTTTGGTGGTCATGAATACAATCTTAATGAGATGGTCGTAACTGACATATATATAATTTTACACCAACATAAAGGTCACAACCTACATTGATTGGTTTAACACACTGAGCATTTGGTGTATTTAACCATACAAACTTTGTATTTTAATTAGGGTCATCAGTTTGTTTCATATCAACAATATTGACTCATTGGGAAATCAGTATCATTATATTGATAGATTAATACTTTCAAAACAAATGCGACATAAATGCCTCTTTTCTCAGGTTTTGAGGTGCCAAGAAGAAACATAATAAAAATCACCCCTGGAAATCTTTAAATATGGCCTCAGAATTAGCATAAGTGATGAGATAATATTTGAAAATCTATTTTGCCAAATAATATACTTATCTAGTCAAGCTTGCAAGTGATGCATAAATGATGCCATCTTTGCAAATACATAATGTAGAATGCCTAAATAATATCATCTTTTGCTAATTAATTAAATATTATATGCTTACTATAAGCATAATACTTTTCTATGGCACTACCTAAGCAGTTCTCTTGTGCATCAATGTAACTATACATATACAAATAATTACCAAAAAGCATCATTAAGTAGAGAAAAGTGATAAAAAGGCAAGAAAGAGAACATGAAACTCTTACCTTGGATTAATCTCATGGAGACTTCAAAAATATTTTTAAAATATTGCTAACACAAACATTAGAATCCATGATAATCATATACTTATATACATAATCTCTCCTTTAAATATTTACTTACATTATTTTCTCTCCACACTAACTGAAGCGATCAAATATATGAAACAATATAATTATGCAGGTACAAGACTGGATGGTAAAGGTTTTTGAAGGTTTTTGCTTTTGGGTCCCTCTCCCTTAGAAATATTGTTTGTCCTAAGTATACTGCCAAGAGATTGAATAATAAACAGAGTTTTACAGGGATTCAACATCTTGGTAATGAGCAATAGATAAAAAGGACTAAAGTTGTAGTGCATCCTCTTTCTTAAGGACAATACAAACAATCTGTACAGTTCCCTACGTATACCTAACACATTTCTACCCATATTCCAACATTACAGTCTTCCCTCTAACATGTTAGCCCAATGTCCACATATCTAGTAAATTTCTATTCAAGCTAATGGACTTACTAAAAATTGTTTACCAGGGCTAGTTGTAAATGGTTTATTATTCAATTTCCCACATATATATCCCATAAATAGTTTTCGCTATTGCAAAAAAGAATGATGAAAAATCACTTACATTGTACATCAATTCTGATCATTAGTTTTATATTACCGGTATGCTGGATAGAATGCAGTTAAATAAACAGTTTGAGAACAATATAAAAACAACAGACAAATAAATTTCTTGAAATCTCCTCAAATGACCACTATATATAAAGTTATATGAACAATTTGTGAGCAATAACAACTACATGCCTTGAAAAATCTACCCAAATAACAAAGTCACATAACAGTTAGTGAACAATATCCAAACAACAAATAACGTCCTGATTTAGAAAAGTGAAAAACTTTTAACTGAAACTTCATGATGCAACAATTCCATGCGAACATAGAAACTCTGAATATTCAACAAGTGACTGCCATTGTTGACTTATCAATGGATATTTTGATACTGGTGAAAATAGCAGATTATCTCGTGCTAAAGGTGGTCTTATTAATCAGGTTTTACCCTGATTGTTAGGACCTTTGAACTGATTGAGACAAATTTTCAACAAAGGCAGTCTTCCAATATAAAAGCATTACTAATGATGATTTACTCGAGGCAGTTTTTGTTGACTTTCATTATATACACATGTCTCTTCCTCTGTAGTGGTCGAAACCGTTTACTATAAAAAATTCATATCATAACAACAATAGCCATTATAATTCTATAGTTCTATATCTACCTTACTGAAATAAAACGTTTGTAATAAATCTTTACAATGAAGCAAACATAGTTTCTATTAGTGGATAGTACAGGTTATCTACTAACTGTCCTAGACACAAACACCAAGTATCAGTCAGAGGCTATTATTTCCAATTCTAACAAATCTACGCATTTTGATTGGTCAATGGAGGGAGTTTACACTTCGATAAACTCCTTTTCAATAGGATACCCTTTGTTTCTGTTCATCATCGACAGACTACTTTTGACCTAATTATGTTATTACAGATTCAGTTATACAGGTTTTATTCAATGTGTGTTATGAGGTCAGAGGGAGTTAACACTTCGATGGTTGACCAGAAAAGAACTATTTACATTCCTATCTGATGACGTCATATCTTGACGTCATCAAGTTATACATGTATAATAATTTACCAGCGAAAGAGATCTAGCGGTTCATGTCCATCATTTGTAAGAATTGAATTAAACAATTGAATTAAATTGGAAATAAAAGGATTAAACTTTCATTTCTGGTCGTTTATCAAAGTGTAAACTCCCTCAGACCTCATAATACACATTTCACATAAAGCCCTTTGGGCTTTATTCAATGTGTTATGAGGTCTGAGGGAGTTTACACATCGATGAACGACCAGAAATGAAAGTTTAATCCTATAGTGATTACTATTGAGAGACTTCAACCACTCGACCACACAAGCCTCCCCCCCCCCAGTTATGGTTACCAGGGTAACTGCTTGAAGAAAAGACAATTTACAGACAAGATAGAAATATAGTACAACTACAAAGACGAGACATTACTGGGGAGTATTCTACATGATAGAATGTTTTATTGTTAACACTTCAAGATGTTTACTTAACTTCTATCTCTGTTTGTACTTACCCAATATTTTGTTCCAATTCAAACGAATCATACATCAAGGGAGCTAACTCTGCAGCACCACCCACCTGATTAGCTTGATGATTAGTGACTTTGAACAGGTTGATAAATTTCTATAAAAAAAATAGAAGTAATCTAACAGTGATGAATAGTGACAGTAAGTCATTGACTGACTGTCATAAGAATGCCCTGCACAATATATATGCAGTCAAACCTGTGAACAAAGGCCACCCTTGGGAAAGACAAAATATGGCCTTTATTGACAGGTAGTCGTTATTTAGAGGTCATTTTGTTCTAAATAATAAATGGTGGTTTTTCAAAGAATTGTCTTTATTTACAGGATGGTCTTTAGTCAGAGGTGACCTGTGACACAGGTTTGACTATACAAGTACTTGGAAAATAATAGAAATTAATAATACAGCTACATGGGGCAAATTTTATAATGGGCTTTTAATGTTTAAACTAAAAATCATGGGGCCCATCTTAGCTTAGATGTGTCTATGAAATGTGTAACAAATATATGCATTAAATGACCAAGCTACAAACCTCCAATCTGATATTGAAGATGAAGTTGAAAAATAAATCCAAAACTTCAAGAGCCCTGAAAATATACAAATTACAATACATAAACCTTCTCTGTGTGTAACATAGACATAAATGTTGCTACATATAATGACTGATAAATCATTGCAAAAACACATCTTATAAAAATCTTCAGTTTTACTATACTGCATTGACTTAAATCACATAGTGATAAAACAAAGGTGTGAATTCCATGGTAACTAATTAAAGCTGATAGCATCTTCATCATGGAGCAGAAACAAATCCATAGAGCATGTAAATATAAATTAATTGGACAGATATGATTGCCAGTAAAATATACTATTGATCACCATGCATCTACATGTATGAAACAAGCATTTAAGATGCTATACCTCCATAGTTTTTTTTTTGAGAGATTACCACGTTTCACAAAAATTACGCCCATAATAATCTGCAGAAATCTGTAAAAAGTCGAGCTCCTGCATAAATACTTTTAGACAACAATAAGGTAGGACTTAAATATCTAAAAAAAATTAACCTAGTTTAGCTGTGGTGTTTATAGCAGTGTAAAGATATAATTATTGAAATCAGGTCCAAGGTTTGCCAACCAATCAAGAAGATATTTGTGATATCAGTAATCAACCATGTGACATTGATACTATTTGAATGGTTCAGTTAAAATCTTCAAAATCATGCAACAAACAAAGTTATAAGCTTACTGTATCTTAGCCTCAACAATGGCTTTTGTTTCAGGACTTGGTTTGAATCTTTCAGATTTTCTGAACACTACCAGCATATCCTCAGCTTCTTTACCTAGAGATAACAAGATGGGTAAGTCAATTTTTATAAATGTCAAAGTTCACTGAGGCTTAACAACCAACAGTCAGGGTCACTCACAGACCTTTCAACCTTGAATGGTGGAGAAGGACCCAAAGCATACAACTTGGTAGTACCACTGACCTTTCATAGACAGCAGAACAGCTTGCATACATTTGAAATTAGATTCCAGGTTAGATTCGAACTCACAGCAGTATGGGGCCAGTATTTCTAGTCTGAGACTTTATCAAAGTAATTAGTGCTGTAATTTATCGAAGGGTTTGTGGCTTGACCCAGACTGTCATAAAACTTGAGATCATGGTACAAGTTTGTATCAGGAAAATGAAAAAGATACACTAATCAACAGATAATTTAGTAATTTAGTGTCATCCCTTTTGAAAGGACAGCCAAGTTGGCTTATAAGTGACCTATCTTTTGTGCATACAGTACATCCTGAATCCCTTCTCTTTTTGTCAGGCACCTGGCTGAGTTGGGCCTACAGTATTCATTATTTAATTGAACACATCAGTTCTTGCCCAGTTTCCACTGTGGTTCGAACTTTCAATCTTCAGAAGAAGGACACCCTAAGCACTCGACCACTGTTGAAGTTTGGCAGCACATAAATATGAAGACAAATTCACTCACCATTAATGTTAGGGTATGGTTTATCATTTCTTCCATCCAATAAACTCATCAATGGTTCCAATAACTTCTTGATGTCTTCAGATTTATCATAGAAACCAAACAACACTAAATAGTGTACCAATCTTAACACCTGAAACATAAACATTATTTATTGATTTTATTTATCCGTGTTTAAAGGCCCATTTGACAGCTTTGGACATTTTAGAACTGCCTCTGACAGAAGCGAGTTTAGATGCAGAAGAACTAGGCATTTATATCCCTACTCGTTTCCAGACGTTTTTCCTGGTTCTTTATTGTGCCCAAAGTGACTCATTAGTTGGGGTGGGGACACTGAAAAGCGTTCCTGAAATATTCAGTCTTCACGTTAACCCACAAGCCCAGGGCTAGTAAATTTCCTATTGGGCTAGTGTATTTTCTAAAAATTGTGTATTCGGGCTAGTGGTAAATTGTTTATTTTCAAGAGTCCACATATAATTCAAGCTAGTGCTTTGAAAAAATTAGTTTGAACACTGAATATTAAAATGCGAAGCTGAGATTTGAACCTACAACCTTTCATTTAGTAGTCTTACATGTTACTACTAGACCACTGTTCACCCTGAGCATTGTATAATAATCTCTAAACAATGTCAAACAACAATCATAATATGTAGGGATTATAAGCTAGTAAAACAGCTTGAAATTATATATTATTCACATAAAACTCACCTGTCTAACAAGCATGTTATTGCCAATCAGTGATGCTGTCATATCGCCGTTCCTACCTAGGAAATCTGATATCCATTGACTTATCACAGGAAAGTATTTGTATGTCAGTGACTGTGAGTTATCTGTACGATTCTATAAAACAAACCAATATTAAGTTAAAACATTAAATCATACATCAGTCTCCATTAAAAGGAACTGTCTAACTTTGGAACAAAGGCCATCAAAGGGACAGACAAAAGGTGGCTTTTATTAACAAGTAACCTTTATTTTGAGGTCATTCTATACTTAATTTCCAAGGACAGTTTTTAACAGAATGACCTCTATTCACAGGGTGGCCTTTTTTCAGAGGTGGCCACTAACACAGGTTTTACTGTGTTTAGAATTATGGCTGTAACAATAGCGAACAAAGGCCTTACTTAACTTTTTACATAACTTTTTTATCAATTTGGTCTACCTATCTACCCTATTCTTTATGGGATGCTAGTGGAAACACGTACTTTTTGGGGGGGGGAAGGGTGCAATTAATTATAAGTAGAAAGAAAACTAACCTCTTCATTGTCCACATCATCATAGATATAAGAGAGTTTAACTCTGTCAACAACTGAATGGTTGTCAGCTATATCCACAAACATGGCTGAAATATACAAACAACAACATTTCAAAACCATAAAGAGAAAACCTTAAACCTAAACACATTAATGATATATTTTATTATACTGGTAATCTATTAGGATATTTATTATAATGGAATATCTTTGTTTTAGTAAACCAACAAATTAATAAACATTTAATTATATTAGCCAGTGGCATTCTTCTTGATAGTTATAATTTGACTTGATCCCGTTCACCACAATTATACATAATACCACAAACAATGAATATAACATATCTACGAAAAGTTAGATAGTTACAACAAAATGACAATTTAAACAGTTATATCTAACATAATACCAACAACAGTGATATCCAAAGGGTACAATTATTGTGGAACGGTTACAGAGATCTTGTTCCGTACATAATTACACGAAAATAAAATAAACTAGAGTTATCCATTCAGGAAATGACAATTTTTTACTAGCAATAAAATACAGAGATAACTTACTAATGATAAGATCACAGTACATAGCTCTAAGTTGATCAGGTAGTCTGTCATCACTGAGACATGTGAATGCTTCATCCCAGGTTAAGTAATTCAGTTCTTGTGTGATCACAGCAATAGAGTGTGTATTCTGACCCTGATATGTATAAAAAAAAACATACATACAATGTGTAACAAACAGAAACAGAGATATAACCATTAAAATATATCATTGAGAGCATCTCTCAGGCAAAATCATCAGTTGACAAAATATTTGTAGATGATTGTTTCATAAATTTATACACAAGAAATAGTATGCAGTATGCTGCTCCATTTTATTGAACAAACATTTCAAGAGTGACATATAGCTTATTAATGGTCAGTAAGCGGTTCTACCCAGAATTCCAAGATTATAAAATTTGAGATTGGTCTCCACATAGAACCAGAGACAGCTTTCTCGCTTGTAATTTGTCAGGCTCCGGGTGGGATTTGAACTCACAACAATAACTAGCTAGTGATTACAAGTCAGAGTCCATAACCATGTACTTTATCACTATTACATACATCACATACACTATACATGACATATATGCACATATTATACTTACATGACAGAGATATCCAAACAGTTCTAATTGATGCTCTAAGAACAGATACTCATCATCTTCTTTATCTCTCTGCAATTTACAAACACCATGCATTATATAGCAATTAAGAGATATGTGGCTCAAACAATGATATGTTACACAACACTGTAATCAGAGTAAATGAAGGTAAAACTGAAAAATCATTAAAGATATAAGTCACACAAATTTTTATTCCAAATATTAATTTCTTTGTCTCAGAAAGTCTGTTAATTATCAGGAATGTATATCAAAATTTAGAAACAAAGCCCAGAATGTTTTGCGTAATGATGAAAGAAATATATAGTGAGGACAAGAAAAGATACACAATGAAGTTAAATGTCTAACCCTAGAAGTTAGTTAATTTTCCAGTGAATTATTTCCCATACGATCTAATACCAGAAGAGTACAATTAGTATGAACTGACATGCAAAACACCGACTATCAGCTGTATTGATATGCAGTCAACTCTCTTTACACAAAATTTAGAGGACCTGACAAAATAGTTCTTAACAAAAATTTGACTTGCGTAATTAAGTCAACTCACATTTCCAGTAGAAAACAACAGACATTTTTCGCACTCACAAACTAATGAAACATTTTTATTGTAGTCCATGTTTTGTTCCATAGTTTATGAATTTATTATTTTCTGACCAAAAATATCTAATTACAGGGCCTTTTTCCAAAAATTGGGAAGGGGCCTTAGACTTTCATTTTGGGAAATTCAAGCGCAATTTTTCACCAAATTGAGAGTAGTACAAATGTAACAATATGTTAACTGTGTTTGGTTTAGAACACTCATTTCATTAATTGTTAAGTTTTCTATAAGAAATGAGATTTTTTTCACCAAATTAGAAAAGAGCCTTTTTGTATTTTGGGAAGTCACCGAATTTCGGCCTCTATTATAGGAAGAAAAAAGGCCCTGAATTACCATCATTACCTGCCAACAGAAATAATCTTATACCAGCAACATTTATCATGCAAAGAAAGAATTTATCAAGAAAATAACAAATATTAGGGATTCAGCTACAATAAATTGCTACAAGATTCTGCACCAACCAAAGCTTTTCAAACATTAAGATATCTCTATTAGTTTTGTTCCCAGCACAAGTATGTAAAGTTGAATGAGGAAGATACTTTTCATTAGTAAAATTACTCCACAAAACTAAGCCATCCCATATAATGAATAAAGACAAATAGTAGTCTGATTACACAATTTAGAAAAAAGTTCACCAGCACAAAGAGATACTTGCTAGCTATAGGCTTTGAGCTAGTAGATTAGCACAAACATTGATTAAGTGACAGTAAATATGTTATTTAAAATTACAGCCAAACAGTAGTTTTTTCTTTGGGCTGAGCCCGTAATATAATTGTTAGTAAAACTATTCTAGCAGTAATATTAGAAATACACCGTAACCATGATAACATTCAAGCAGTATATGAGAGAGGTACACTTTCAAAAACATTGTTGTTATGACAATCAAACAATATAACACTTACACTTTCATCTTCTAAATGTCTCTAAAATTTAAGAGTAAGTATAATTTATAAAAACACTAAAAGTCATATAACATAAGGTGAAAAACAACAAAACAGAAACAAATCATAAAACAACAAAATTCCCTTTTACAAAGCATTAAGGGGCATAACTCAGAAGTGCCTAGGCCAAATGGGCTGGTTATCGAACTTGACCAAGATATCACCACGGCCATAAACATTTCCATCAAGTTTGGTGATGATCCGAATAAAACTGTTTGATTTAGAGAGTGGACACCATTGACAAAGATGGAACAATAAGTGAATAACATGTAATGTGAATAACATTTTTATTAGAAAATGCTTTAAAAAAACAAACTTTTATTGTCTTTCATAAAAATTCATCAATACTTGGTCACACTCTGAACGATATGTGCTAATGTTCAGCTGTTAGGTCATGAAAGAAAGCTAAGAATCATATTTACAAATGTATTCCTTTAAATGAATATTCAGTAGTATCTTATTCACACCTCAGACACTACATATTACTTTCTACTTCTAGGCTTATTTTGCTAACAATGCTTTAAAACTAATTTCTTGAAAACGAGTCAATCAAAAACAGAAGAACAGAACTACTGTTATAATATTCTCTGGGGTTAAACAACACACTAACAACCAGGGTCATATTGTGACTTATCTAGCTTTAACAGTGGATGAAGACACACTGTGTACATCTGGTTAGAACCATTGACCTTCTATAAACTAGCTTGACATCTTCCTCACATGTAAAATAAGGTCTCAGATGGGATTCTAACTTACAGCTGTGAGGGGCTAGTGACTACTAGTCAGAGACCAAAACCAATCAACCCATGGAGGCCCCTTTTGAACAGAATAACAGTCACACAACTACATTTAAAATTTCAAACAACACACTACAACATCTAAGGACCAACATAAGTGAGGCAGAAAAATCATTAAAACAAGAAAATAAATAATCATATTATCTACATATCAAATCTTACCTTGGCAAAGGTGACCAGATCTATCCAAGACTTTCCATTATTTGTGGAAACATAAACCTTGCCATCATCTTGACCAATCTTTTGTCCAAGATCTGTGAAAAATACGCAGTTCTGAAAAACAAAAAGAAATGATATCATGTTAGAATTCCAACTTGACTCTTTCAGTTATAACATTCACAGACACTACAAAACAACGACCCTCTTCTTCTTTATGTAAGTTGAAAAACATTGTACAAGCTAGTAAACAATTTATACAATTATTTACTAATTATAAAACACTCAAATATTCACAAACTAAATTAAATGCAGGTATAGTATAGAGAGCTTAATTTTTAAGATATGGCATTATGCTCCAATATTACAATCATAAATCATCATAAAACGTACAATTATCCTGGTGGCATGCTTGACTTAACATCATACAGACAGACAGACGGATGGACGAGGAACTTCTTTAAATATTTGACGCCTGGGCATAAAAATATGCATACATGTGCAAAATTTACATATTAATGTTCAAATTTACACAGTAGTAAGTTCGGAGTCCGATTGAATAAATGCAATAACAACAAACATGATTCCTTATATAAACCACAAGCCAGGTATAAATAACCCACCATTCCTCTCATGAGCCACACTTCTGTGATATATTTCTGATTGTCAGCTATAGAAACACCGTCACACACACAGAGTACACTTAGTAAGTCCAAGTAACGATAATTCTTATCACGACGCAACAGGTCAACAAATTTGTCAATATGATCGTGAGTTATTCTGTCAACAATTTTACGATTGTCCCTAATCAGTTCCATCACCATATGAGCTGCATTTAATCCAATGCTACCCTGAAATACAGACAGACAAGAATATGTATAACCATATATGGTACATCGCTTTTTGTATCAAACTCGCCTTCCTTAAATTTGCACTTAAATCAAAATTAGAGTAAAGGCCCCACCTTTATCCACCTTTACACATTTAAAAAATAAAACGCAGTTCTTGATTTTTTTGCAATGCATTAAAGCATATTCTTGGTCCCTTGCAAACATAGATTTTCAACTATACAGTGATCATTTATTTTGATATACATATAGTACAACCTCTCCAGAGGGGCTCTCTATTTAGCATCAACCTCCCTTCAAAAACAGCATCATTTTTTCCCAATGCACAATTTTACTATAAATTCAACCTTTGTAGAGCTACAACCTCTCACCAACAACATGATTATACTTCCCCCAAAGGGTGTTAATTTGGAGAGACTTCATTATATGTCAACAAAGAAACAAACAGTTGAATTACAGCAATCTTAGTGATAACTGAAAAAAACATCTATTTGACCGCTTTATCACCTGTAGAAAATACATAGATTCAGTCATTGGTTTTTCAATAAAACAAAGTAAATTACAGATATATTAACTGAACCACTGACAATTGGAAATGAACATTACTGTTAGGATATCAAAAGTTACCCATGACAATTTATTTACATAATTAAAATACATTGAAAATTAATTTGTTTGAAATTATTAAACTTACCTCTTTGATTTCAAATTGAGTGAGAAAGAAATCAATGTACTTGGCAATATACAATTCATTCTTTCTGGAGTTACCCATTAAATATGTATACAATACATCATATGCTGTACTGAATATTCTAGTCATGTGACTGAAAATACAAATAAAATAGTTATGTGACCGAAAATATGTATAAAATAGTCATGTGACTGAAAATATGTATAAAATAGGCATGTGACTGAAAATATGTATAAAATAGTCATGTGACTGAAAATAAAGAATAAAATACAATGTAGCTCAACTTACAGAAATGTAGGTTTGTATGATTTTTAAAAACTTAGTGAAAACTTAAGTAAAAGGATATTTTGAAATTTCATGGTATAAAATGACACCATGTCAAGCAAAAATTGATCGGTTGGTTGGTTGATTGATTGATTGATTGATTGATTGATTGACTCTAAACCATAGCAAGCTACAGCTAGATCTAAGATACTTTGTAATGACCGATTGCACTAGCATAAATGCTAAGACAATATTATATGGTATGATTACTACAAGAACTATAAAATAAAATGAAAAAAAAGTACCTTTGAAGGCGGTTCTGTAACTAATTTGATCTTAATTGTTATTTTCTACTCATTAATTTTAAGTACTTTACACTGCTTTTACGGGCAGACTTTGTATATACTTGCTGAAAGCTAGGCATTCAACATTATTTTTTACTTCAATGCTATGGGCTACAGGCAAGTAGATTACTTAGACCAAAGCCTGTCTACAACAGTCCTCTCTGAACTTTGATTTAATCAAAGATATAATATAACCAATGAATACTTATGAATTTGTATGACAGGGATGTAATGCCCCCCCCCCCCCTCCCTAACTTTTCACACCTGTAAGATATTCCAGTGTTATTGTACAAAGCAATAGCGAAAAGTAACAAGGTTGTGATCACAAAAAAAGTTCCTGTCATTGTATTCATATTGAATTTCAATTTAAGTTGAGAACCAAGTCATGCTGTGCATGATTGGATAGATAAAGGAGTTGTCTCTTGTTTTTATCCAACACTTTACAATCAAGTTTTGATCTTAGCACAGTTCTAGCAGCTAATTGGTACATAATTATCATATTACACTGATTAAATCTTTTACCTGTATTCATCTATAGTAGGAGTTTAACAAATCAATGATCTGTAACTAAACATGATCAGTTAATTGTTTAATGTAAATCATTGTTAAGTCATGCATTATTATCAGTTATCATGCACTCTCTTGACAGGAGACATTTATCATTGTACATGTAGAAACACTTACATGATATATTCAACAAATAAGTCAATATTCTTCAAACTTGTTATGATATTTTGACTGTTCAGAAGGTAAATATAAACAAAGAGCTCTAAGTACCTATATGTAGGAGAGGTGATTAAGTCCATGTAGTGCAAGTGACTACATTAGTTGCAAATTATTCAGATGAACTTTATGGTACAGTTGACACATATATAGTAAGCAGTTACGGATCTGTGATTTATGATTCTGTTCTGTTCTTTTAATGTTTGTAAAAGTTGGATATTCAGGCATGCAATTGTATATGTTTAAACGACAATGAGCTGAGACGCTTAAAGTCTATATTAAGTTATTAACTCTCTGTTCTTCGATACAAAACTGTCAAAATCAGAATGATAATTATTTTTCACTGACCACTTAAAGTTTGGACAAGTGCTTTGAAATAATTAATTCAAACACTACAATTTAACTCTAAAATTACTAAAACTGAGAAAAAATGGCAACAGAATATAAACAGGATATTTTGAATCATTTTCATAGCAAATATCTTATCACAGGTGTGTTGAAAGAGTCTGTGAATTCCTACTGACTTTGTATGCATGACTCAAATAATTACTATGACTCTAAATTACTCCAGACCCACATCCCCACCTATCAGCAATAAATAGCATTCTATTCACTCACAATTGATCTGCCCCATTGAATGGACATTTTAACAAGTTGACCAGTAGTTCTACAATCCTCAGATTTCTCATCAGTTTCTGTCTTTGTTTAATTGGCTCTCCATCAACCACCATGAATTCCGAAATCTCACTCAATGCCTAAAACACATGTAAAGTTTAATTAATCATAAACAATTGAATGATCAAACATGGCATAATATAAGCTTTTATTGATAATTAAGGCCCATAATTAATGCCCATTATAATCAATTACATAATTATACACTCAAACCTGTGTAAACATCAACCTTCGAATAAAGGACGCTCTGCGAATAAAGGTCATTCTTTAAAAAACATCAATGATTATTTAGAATAAAATGTCTTTCAAGTAATGACCACTTGTCAATAAAGGTCACATTGTGGCTCTCCCAAGGTTGACATTTGTTCACAGGTTTGACTGAATACATACACATATTCCTACATTCAATCAATAAAATATGGAACCATATTTATATTATTTCCATTCTAACCCTAGGAATAAAATTGCATTTATACATTATTTTACACAAAAACAACAAGAACTACTTTTTCAGTTTCTCCTCTATTCAGTATTTTTTTTATATAGAATGCTTTTTTTTATTGATTTATTACAATCTTCAGTTTGAGTACATCTTAATTACAAGTATGTAACAGGGTAAGAAAGACTAACTTACTGTTCTTACACTGTGAGACATCTTAGCATTCAATATCACACCATCTTTTTTCTGAAACATTAAAAGCATGAGCTATAAAACTTGCATCTTGTTTACTGAATGAAAGATACTACATGCCACAATTTAAAGGACAGATCTGCATTAAATTTCATCCTCAAAATGACTGCCTTTCTTGTACCAAACCCTATAGGACCTCTTTGTTTCAAATGATCAAGCAAACAGAAGATCCAGATGACCAAATTACCAACATCTGACACAAGGACTAAATTTAACCAGAAATTATCTTAACAATCACTTAACCCAAAGCTAACCAAATTTTAACCTACCCTCAAATTTAATTTAACCAATGTTTATATATTTGGGTGCAGTTGTATTATTTCATATGAATACTTACATCTTTTACAAGTTTCTGTATAAATGGTACCATGCCAGCCATACTGTTGAAGATATTCTGTAGAGGTTCATCTACAGATTGTATGGTGAATGCATCATCATATTGTTTCTCTTCTACCACTCCAATCTGAGGAAAAAATCATGTATTATCATTACTGAATAGCTAGTCATATAAGGATAGAGATCTATAAATGGTAACTTTATATACCAGGTAGCTATATATGGAATACATGGTAAATATTGATTATTGGTATAAGATATTAGTAGAAATTATGATAAATTGGTGTTATTTGTATGATATGACCATACTGTAAAATGAAACACAAAATATTTACATGACCCATTACATATATTAAACTCAGATTTCTATCCATCTAAACATCAACAAAAGTATCAGTATACAATGTATAAATAAATTGGTAAACTTTTATAGGTGTCACGCCTATTTTTAACCTTTATATTTTAGTCCTATACTGGCTGGTAGTTAACCTAACAAGGGTTCCTGGATTCAGTACCAGTACTGACCGTGTTCTCTGCAAGTAACTACAAACTTATTCACACAAATGATCAGTGCTGGAGAATAAATATGGCTCCAGGCACAATGTCTTCAATGCATGCCAGGGGTTCAAACTCATGAACCTGAGATCTGAAGATCTAAGGCTTAATTATTTCCGCTTAGAGTACCAGCATATAAATCGGCATATCACAATAAATAATCTGCCAATTATATGTGGAAACTGCTACATGAGACTTTGTTTCAATGCAAAACTCACTTTAAGGAAAATTTTAAGGATGAAAACATACAACGACAAAACAAGACACAATTTAAGACATCAAGTTATATAAATGTTTACAGCATGTGCACAAAAATATGAAAAAATTGTATATATTCTATCAAATGATAAATAGACACAACCTAATAAAAAGAAACAAGCACAATAAAATAATAAAGACAAGAAATAACACATTTGAACAAAAATTGATACAGAAGATGCCAAAGGGCAAAATGTTGAGCCCACAGTTAAGAAAGTTTGTGACCTTGACCTTTGAACTATGAATCTGAGTAATGTTCATGATACATCATCTCATTGAAGTAAACTTTTAAACCGAGTTATTCCAAAATCCTTGAATGCAAATAAAAGGTACAGCCCAGACAAGGAAAATACACCCGTGTAATCTTGACCTTTGAACTTTGGTAATTTTTTTTTTATCTATATTTTTTCCAAGTAATTCAAAAACCCATCCTGGAATGACAAAGTTACGGAGCGGACACAAAAAACCTTTGACATCCAAGTGTGCCTTGGCCTTGGAGCTATTGGCCTGGATCTTAAGTGAGGCACATAGTGTCTCATGGTGTTTAATAATAATTTCAACAGACAAATTGTACAGACAAGGAACTGCCTTCATGGCAATTATGTTGTTCTGACAACAAGCAGGCTTGACAAAACCTTTAAAACAAAATTGAAATATTAAGGGAAGTTATTGAGCTTAAACACAAATGATTCTTGCTAGGCAACACACATATACATCAGGGTTGCTAGGCAACATAGAAATAAAAATCATCATTGCTAGGCAAGACACAAATAATAACACTTCAGAGTTGCTAGGCAAAAGACTAATAAAAATCATAGTTGCTAGGCAACATACAAATAAAAATCACTGTTGCTAGGCAACATACAGATCTAAATTTAGTTCACAAAGAATATAAACATTTATATGCAATGGCAAAGATCTATCATCTGAAAAAAATGGGAAAACACTAGGAATAATATCAGATACATCTATCTTCATCACTTTTCTCAAAATTTCAACAATTCTGTTTGTAAATTTAATCACAACAGTATAATATACTTAATTTTTTTGCCTGTTCTGTTTAAGTTCACATTTTAAAAGCCATTCATTAGAGCTCAAATATTTCAAGGTTAATTGTATTATATGCAAGATTTTAGAATGTCAAAAATAACAACTAACTTTCTCTACAAGGTCGTTCATTTGAATTGCAACAAATTTCAAGGTAAAAATCTCAGAAATGTGATCAAAAAAAAGGTTGAGAAAATTAGTTTTCTAAAAAAAATATTTTTATAAAATCGAAATTATTTTATTGCTGTTTGTATCATCATAAAACGATCACAGAAGTATTATTCCAGTGTACGGAGAAATAAAACTAAAATGGAAAAGATAGTCGTAAAAAAATAAACAATATGTACATCCTACCAGTCACATGACTACTTACAGTTATAGATTTGGAACCTTGCATCTGAGAGGAAAATAACATCATATACATCAAAGTGTCACATGACATATCATAGTGTCACATGACATGGTTTACTAATCTATCACGAAAATAGTCAGCCACTTACAGCAATGAAAATCTTAGTTTCATTTACATTTATAGAAAATAATAATGCCTTTCTAAGTCTGAATGACTTTAATACATGTCAGAGTTTTAACAGACTTCTATCTTTATTCATCTTTTATAGTTAGGGCTGGGTATTACTCAGACATTTTTGATACCACATGTATTGCGAAGCAGAGAAACCTTACACTTTATGTATTACTGATACAAAACAGTATGTGTTTCACATTGGGATGTATCTTACAGACGTTGGAAAATGAGAGACCGATAGATCAGTTCGATAATTTCTTCTTAAATGCATACTTTGGACTCATGTGCCGGCATTTTCAGACAAATATTCTAGTGTAAAGTTATTGATACTTTCGTATTTTAAGGTGACTGTGATTGTCTCCCTTTGTAATAGTACAGTTTAAACTTACTGACAATTCCGTATTGAAAGATGGAAAACCGATGTAAACCAATTTACTGATATATTGATTCAGCTTCAGTTTTAACTCTAAACTGTATACTTTTATTCATTTTACAGATCAGTAAAAATCTACTATTAGACTACATTAAGTCAAGGACTTACATCATAACATGTATTTATATATGTCCTTGATTAAGTTTAAGACCAAACTTATAATCACTCAAAATGATATAAGTTTCTATTTTCAGATAACATATTCAAACAGACTTAAATTCCTTTTTCAGTTTGTTTGTTTGTTTCATTGGGTTTTATGCCATTTTAAATCTTATTTCAGTCATATCATGGCGGGCAGTGATCCTAACCAGCTTTCCTGGACTTCATTTAGGCCTTAACCAGTAATAACCACATTCTGTCCGTAAGAATGTGCCAAGCTACCCCACATAATTTAGAGGTGGAGAACAATTTAACATAGGATGTAATATCTTCAGTCAAATTTGTCACGGACAGTGTGAGCCTAGCCCGGGGTTTGAACTCAGAACCTCTCAATCATCAGACAAACGCTTTAACCACTGAGCTAGTCAGACGGGCTTCCTTTTTCAGAGTAATGTCCCTTTATTTGTTAGTTTATTATGGTGAATACATGATTATAAACACATTCCAACATAAAGCAGGTTATAATTTAACACAATCCACAGAAATAGTGATAAGGACATACAGACATTATTAAATCAACATATACATTCACATATTTGAAGGGAGGACATGATAACATCATAATTACTGTTTTTTTGCCTTTATTCCCCTAAAATTTGAAGACCATATATATACACAAACTTATTTAATAAACATTGGATTAAGGCAAAACGCAATTTTATTTCCAAGATATCAAACCTAGAAAATTTAGCTACTCCCAAGTCGGATTTGAACTCCTAGCAGTAGGTAGGCTGGAGGGTAATAACTAGCCAAAGACAATAACGTCAATCACGGAAGCCCCCTAGCTAAAACTTATCATGGTTAAAGATTCAATTTATCTCATGCGGAAACATACATCATCTTTTACATGCAATGATTATAAACTGTACGTTGCTGGTTCAGGTTTTATAGTAGGTGGCCATAATGGTCCACCATACATTGTATAAAACCTGACCATTATATAACTTATACCGATCTTACCACATGCTGAAATAATGATCTTCTTGTACATGCAATGATTATAATATGTATGAACAGTATTGTAGAACTTACACCAATTTTACCACATGTTGAATCTCTAATATCCTTCAGTGTTTGTTTCTATAGTAACAGTACAATACATATCATCAACATTCACAGCCTTTTTTATACAATTTTTACTTTTGATACAAGATATATCCCAATTTAACAGCATGTAACATTGTAGCTTCTATTTATAACAAATATCAGTTTAGAAAAATAACAATCAATACAGATGACTAAATTCATGACTTGAATTCTTTGCAAAGTAATTTCATGAATCAATTATAATAGAACTGAATGATGTTTTCACCATATCCTGTCAGTACATCTTTTTAGTTATGGTACATCATATCATATTGGTTCAACTTATTATGTCAGTACACCATATTAAATCACATCACATTTGTAAACCACATCATATTGGTACATAATGTTGTATTGGTATATAATGGAATAATGGTACACCATATTGTGCTGGGTAAGCCATATTGTATTGATACAACATATCATAAATAAACATGATTTGTCAGTATTGAGAATTAACACACTAACAACTGTTTGAAAATTATCACAGAAATTGTGAGCTCTAAAATTTGGATCTTAAAGAAAATATTAATGTATTATACATCTATTAAATAGTAATATGATACACACTTCAACAGATACAGTATTAGATACAAGTACTTGTAACAGCAAACCCGAGTCCAGTCCATACCATAATTCAAGTATTGAGAAATAAAAAATCTGCACACAAAAATTGTAACATTCTTATTAAGAAGCTTTAGTATTGGTACAGATTTTTTTAAAGCTATAGTAAAGGAGTCTACCAATCCAATGTTTTATAACAATTCATTATCATATTTCAGTAAGGCATTCTGGCCAAATAAAACACAAGTTAAACATAGTCTAATTATTTTTATAAGATAAATATTCCGAAATAATTGTAAAATTGAATGTGTCATAAAAAAGGTGTGAAGCAATGTCACATCTTATTCCATGCAGTCAAATACTTGATCTATGGTATATTTCAACAAGTTAATCATGGGACTTCTATTTCCAGACATCAATATAAAAGAAGCATAATTTCTCACACCCTACCTTTTTTAGTTGAGCTGTAGTCCACTTTAAGGATCCCATAGATTTGCTGTCCGACTTTGTGTCCTCAACTTTTTTCTTGTAATCCTCTGAAAATACATAAGATTATTTTTAAAATCACAGTTATTGAATTATCTGAGATTATCATTGTAAAAACAGTGTACATTTTTTGTGAAGTAAAATCATCGCTTGTCAATGATCACATGACTATCGCATGACTACCGGTAACTCATTTAATTAAGCTACATACAGTAAAAAGTAACTCTACTCATCTTCATGCAATAATAAGACCACCTCTATTTAACAACTGCCTATTTTCAAACTAGTATGTTATTTTTGGTCATAAACCAACCAGTGGTTTGGTATGCTGGATTTGTAGCCTGATGATTTTAGTTTGTTTCCCCGTTGCAGCATATTATACCCTTCCATGAAAATTTGACAACAATGTCAGTCTTATTGGGAGTTGCTTTACTTCATTTGGTCTTAAAATTTGTTGAGTGATTTGGTTACTATGGTAACTTACCTGTAGAAGCATGAAGCCATTGTCCAGATACCACATGTTCCATTCTACAATAACTGTCCTCAGGTATATCATCACTCTCCTAGAAGAGACAATACATCCATGTAACATTGATGATGATAATTTTACTAGTACATTATATCTTGGTACATCCTCACTGCTATGAGATAGAATCCCACCCAGGACCAAACTTCACAAGTCAGGAAATTGTCCAGGTAATTAACGGGTGGTTTGCAGTCTGACCAGGTGTGCACCTGGGTTCTTTCTTCACCATTCAAGTGGGAAAAGTCACTTTATGACCCTGACTGTGGTGCAGTGCTAAACCCCAGTTTCCAAAAATCTCAGCATAAGGATCTGACTCTCACAAAACATTCTGGTCAAAATCATGTTGTAGTCTGGATGGGAATTGTTCGACCAAGAGAATACACATTTATTTTTACTGAATCTGGGGAGCCATAATATAATTAGCACCAGCAGCAATTTTGCTTTTTGCCAATCTTTGGTGAGATATTATGCATGTTAACATTTCGACAATATCAGGTGAATATTGAATAAGAGCTAACAGTTGTCAGTGTGTCAGACAGAGGGATTTAAGTAACCAAACATGTTTGGATTAAATGTCTAAGATTTCCATGTCTTATCATGCACAATGTGAATATGACAGGAAGACTAAATCTTCCCACTTTTTTGTTCAAGTAAAATGTGACCTAAGCAGATGACAACCACAAAATCCACAAGTATAAGGCTTTAGATCTGCTATGTATTATTATTCAGATGTTATATATCATCATATTTATCAAATAATCAAAGTACAATATTAACAACCTACCCTTATAACAGGATGAAGTCTAAATACAGTTTTAGGGTCAAGGTGATCTGAGGTCAAGGTCACTTTCTTATCTTGGGCTACACACAAGTACTTTCTCGTGCACATATGCATTAATCTACACTGCTGTTCCCACTTCAGTACACCGCCTGAAAGATTAGCGTAAACATGAATTCTGTCACAAATACGAATATATATATATAAATAAATGGCATTATACAATTATAGTTCAACCTCTTCAGAGTGGCTCCCACTTGTGCAACAACCTCCATGCAACAACGGCATGATTTTTTTCCCACTGCATAATTTAACTATTAATTTAACCTCTCTAGAACAACAACATCTCAACAACGACATAATCTTGCTACTTCAAAAGGGTGTTGCTTTGAATAGGTGGCACTGTATGATTATCATTTACAGTAAATGCACACTATATACTGTGGAATCATTAATTTTCGTTGGGTTCAATTTTTGTGGTTTTTACTAAAATGGCTATTTCGTGGGGACATGAATTCGTGGATTTTGATTTTTGAAAAGAAATGCCTTATCTCTGCATTTAAATTTGTGGGGATTTGATTTCATGGATGAGCTGACCCACGAAATCCACGAAATTAAATCCCCAATGAAAATTAATGATTCCACAGTAACCATCTCATTATTATGACCTGCACCGTATTGTTTTTTTTCCCTGAAATGGGGTAAAACGGCCTCTATCTTTTATTGGGAATGGGTGCATTTACTTGTACCTATATCCTTAAAATCCCTGAAACAATCAAGATCACCTGAAATTGGGCAAAATTGCCACTAATTCAAATTGGGATTGAGTCCATTTATCAGTATCTATCATATAAGGTAAAAATCTCTAAGACATGAGTTTTCCTGAAATTTGGAGAAATGTCTACTACTTTGTATTGTACAGGGAATGGGTCTGTTTACCTGTACCTATCATAAAAGGTAAAAATGTCTGTATACATACCAGCTACACATCCTTCTTGTAGTTCAATCTGCCAATATGTGACTGCTGAACTACTAGGGAACAATGTCTTAGGGTTGGATTGATCAACTGGACGCATCCTCAAATGAACTGAAACAAAGAAACATACAATCTAACAACAGTGTTTAATAAAACAGGTATCTAAGAAACAAATAATAATACTAACAATGACAGTCAAACCTGTGTTAGCAGTCACCCCCAAATAAAGGTCACCCTGTAAATAAAGGCCATTCTTTAAAAACGTCTGTATCTAGAACAAAAAGGTCACTTGTCAAAATGTGCTGTAAAATAGATGGTAGTATCTGAGGTAATTATCAAGGAAATACTGACAATTGGGTAATAGTATTTTTGTAACATTCACATTTTTGTGCAACATTATAGAGCAGATATATGAGAAAGTATTTAATAACACTGGCCTAATACTTTAATTAGAACTTTTAGAATATTCAGCACAATAGGCCACAGTTGTGTGGTATAAATTCTTTAATTCTACTATTATTTAGGGATGTTATAAGAAACATTTTATTTGGCCTTGTGAGTGAGTTCCACTTTTCACACACTATAATTCAGTTAATATTACTCAATTAAAATATCCTGTGACTTGAAGGTCTCACTATAACCTGATATTTAAATAGTTCAACTTTTACTATACTACATGTAGCTAGCATTATAATTACCATATACAAAATGTACTAGAATAATCAGGCAAGTATTAACCATTCAATATTACCACTGAAATGGTATTATAAGCTAGACTTGATCATGCAATATATGAATATTCATTTATACAAAATGATAAATCAATGTGATCAGATGTGTTAGCAAGACTTTCATAAGTACAGAGTACTCTATTGAGACTATCTACATGTACTCTACATGTAGAGTTAACAATGATACAGATTTAATAATCAAACTAATTGGAATATTTGATTTAATAATGAACCACGCTTCTATTTCAGTAAGAGTTCAAACCGAATTATTCAGGGACCAGTAATATAATTACTAGTATTATAAATTGACAACAATCTAGAACTTAGTTTGGACTGAAATACTTCAATCAAATCTAATATTCATTTCTAACATATTTTATACTCATAATTCTTATACCTCAAAAGATAATATCAACCTTCACCTGTAACTTAATAGATTTTTCTTGTATTAATGAAAGGTAGGTCTACAATCACCTTCATTGTCATGTTATATATATAATTATATAAAACTCTGTAATAAACACTGACATAACTTTGTGACTAGCCTGACATTAGAACAAATTACCTTTAAATCATAACAATACTAATCACTATAGCCCCCCCCCCCCCCCTCCCTCTCACTGCTCTTAAGTTCAAACCCCACCTGGGACCAGAAAAAATCACATGTAAAGAAACTGTCCTTCTCCACTGTTAAAGCTAGAAGTCACTTAATGACCCTGGCTGTAAGAGTGACATTAGACCACAGTGATAGAAGTCATTACAAAAGCAAATAGCCTCTTGAAATATATACAAACTTCAAACATTAAGTTAAAATCAAAACAATTCAGATTTATCCTAGGCCAATAATATTCCTAATATGTGCGACATCCATTGATTAGTTTAAGTATATCCCAAGAATAGCTACTTTTTTCAGTAAAAGCAAGTGTGTAACATAACCTTTAATTATAAAATACCTATCAATCAGTTGAAATTAACATCCAAATTTAACCAAAGAGATTTTCATTTTAAAAACATGGAGAAACAAATAATACCATAATGTTTGGTCTTATAAAATAAATACAGGGGATTTTAAGTTAAACAATTTACTGTACAATGCAGAATTAAACAAATGAGTTAAAGACTATTTAAAATAAAAGTAGGCCAAGCAACTAATCATTCAGTCTTGTACTCTGCTGTCTTGGTAACTAATAACATTATACCATAACAAACCAAGAACACTATTTGAAATAATTCATATATAAACATAGAGGTATTGATACACTGTTTGATCCACTAAAACCATACAGGTACGGTACATCACAATTATACTGAACACAGATATGGTGAAATATCAGACACAGTGAAGTGAATATTTTCCCTGGACACACCTGTCTTTATTTCATTGTTATGGAAAGATTGAAATATGGATAAAATGATGTACAGTCACACCTGTGAACAAAGGCCACACTTGGGAAAGACAAAAATGTAGCCTTTATTTGCAGGACAATTTGTTGTAAATAAGCAATGACAATTATTTAATGAATGGTCTTTATTCACAAGGTGGCCTCTATTTGAAGGTTACTGCTAACACAGGCTTGACTGTATTTAACCAGGTCCCCAAGAATTCACTATAATCAAGTTTTACTGTACTATGTACATTAGATTTAACAAATAATGAGTCAATTTAAAATATTGGCTGAATTCAAAATAGAGCTGCTATCCATTACAACGATATTGACTTACAAATGATTTTTTGTACTGACCGATTATCAATACACTTGTAAAAATATTGATATTTTTACAGAAAATTGTGGCAGGAACATGAAGTAAATATTTGCAATTTCATATGAAAATACATTCCATTGTGGACTATTTAAAGAAACAGTTTTGTTTCAAAGCTCTGGTAACAAAACTACAGAAAAGTGAAGCATTCCTAATGCTTATTTCTTCTGAAGTATATTAGGAAAACATTATTTTAGTTTTATCTAAATATTAAAATATCCAAAATACAGGTATAAATATATTGATATAATAGTTGAAAATAACTGCCCTATTGTTGATTTGCAAAAAACACCTGAACCAATGATAGCTCTACTTCAAACTCTTAACACTTTATTACTGTTTCAGTGTGATATTCGTAGAGTTGACTTGAATTTCAAAAACTGCACCGTATTTAATTATTTTCTAATTACAAATGTCAGAATGGTATCAAATATATTTTACCTTCATATTATAATATGATTTACAAATGTACCAGCTACTGCCAGTGTAATTAATACCCTACAGCTATTTGAAACCTAACAATTATATGATACAACTGTCCTATGTTACAAATAAGGTTTCAAATTGGCAAATTAAATTATTTAAATTCAAGCTTCCAAATAAAATCTGAAAACTGTTAATGAACAAAATAATATCAAATTTATAATCAATGTTTAACTGACATGACAGAAAATTTAACATACAGGTTCAATGCTTGGAGATAGACAAAGGTGTAATTGGTTAGAGAAAAAATTATCACTGCATTCAAAGCCAAATTATGCTCAGAAAGCATTAATTTGATACTTATAAGAATAACCAGACAGTTACCAGTGCCAGTGGTTACCAAGGATCTGAGTAAATATTTCTGTATACATCCATATTTATGTTATCTATTGTTTAACAGTCCATTTAACAGTTAAGGTAATATCAGAGCTGCCCCAGAGAGGGGAAAGAGAGGAGTACTGGCAATCCTGATGCTTCAGCTTTTGTCAGATGAGCATTAATTTACAGAGAATGGGATTATCCACAACTATTCCCCTTTAATTCCTCCACAGATCACGTTTTACAAGATTGAACCATGTTCATCCAAAACGTGGAAATCCAAATTCACCAAATATTCACATACCAGGATAATGTCAGACATGAACATGGGACCTCGGGATAAACATGGAACAATGGTATTATGGGTCATAACTTACCATCCTCAGTAAGTTCATCATCAAATAAACCTTCAGCCACCAGATATGCTTCCATCTCCTTATGGTAGAACCGTACAATATCTGCCACCTGCAATTCACAATATACAATAAAACCTCACTTTAACAACCAACTTAGTACTGAAATCACCTCTTTACAACAACCACTTTTTTACTTGATTCAATATTTCTTCAATAATTCAATTTGATAATGAAGCCATCTCAATACATGGACCATTTTCTCAGGTACCAAAGGAGGATTATGATACCATAGTTTACTGTAAATGTTTTCATAATACATTATAAATTAATCAATGTGATTTCAAATCTCAAATTCTTTAAAATACATGTAGGAAGAAAATGAGATTTGAGATAATTCTCAACTATGATAATCTCAGGAGTTTGGGGAAGGCGTCTGAGCCCTGGGAATGAAATAGCAGGTTGAAGCCTTTTTTGGGGAAAAATTCTCACCTGAAACCAATTTGGTGAATGAAATTTCAAGGAGTAAATTGGATATTTGGGGAAAACAGCATGTTTTCAAAGGAATTTTCAATAGGGAAAAGCCCCTTTTCAGGCTACAACTACATAATAAAGACAATTCCTGAATCTCTATTACAGAAGAGTTACAAGCTTAACAGTAACTTTACCTTGACTTTTTTCTCATCATCCACAGAAGGCTTGTATTTTCTGTACACTGTAAACCCAGACTGTTGCACTGACAGATTCAACTCATACCTGAAACATTGTCATAATTTGGTTACACCCACTTCCTATTGAGCAAGTTGTGTCAGGTCCCACGTGCAGGGAGGGATTCTAACTCACAGAAATGTAGTGAGTGGTTCATGGTAACTAAGGAGAGATTACATCCAATTGATCTCAAGTAACAAGCTTTTTTTACATTCAATAAAACTTCAAACGCTATTCATATCGGCGTTTTTCTATGATTTTTAATAGACAATATTTTACCACATTGATTTCGACATAGTGCAAAAAATTTGCTAATCAAAATTATTAAGACTTGGTTTTTATTTTGGTAGTAGAATTGTATTCTGGAGGATTTCAGCTGAATCATTTTGAGTTTGGATTAGTTCACATATTCCTAAATGCAAGTCTACAAACTGTGAGAAGCTGATCAAGTAATACACAGTCACATTGCAGATTTTGTTAAAATTTCTTTATCAAATTGTACTGGTATTTCTCACGGCAAGAATCGATGAGTATTGATCGACTTCAAACAATTGAGAATTTGAGAAAGAAAATACTTCTGAATAGATGTGTAATTTTATTAGAATAAAAATTTCCTTTCATCTTGAGGGTTTTTGTAAGAATAGACTGAGTCACAACAAATGTAAATATACAAAATGATACATTATACAATAACTCAGCTTTTTTTACTGATTGAAGACATACAATGGCCTTGTAACTATACCAAATATTTGTTCATATGTTCTTAATAGATATTTCATAGTCAATACAATTTTAGAAAACACAATGACCCAAATTTTTGGCACCAACCTAAAATTAACTAGCAGAAAATCTAATGTGCAAAAAAATGGTTGAAAATGATACTTGCAACACTATTTCTGGCCACATAACCAGAAACTATTTTATGCTGGCCTATCACATGAAGTAAGCTAACAAAAAACACTAGCTTCATATTCATAGTTCAATTCATCTAAAAACTGCCATTACATTGTCTGTGGAATTGAAAAAAAAGAAACGAGAAAGTACAATTGTTGCAAATTAATGAAATGAATATTTTATGTGGAAAATGGTTCGAACAAAAAAGGGCATTATGTTGTTCCATTAGCATGACAGTTATATTTATCTATGATTCATTCATGCATATATGAACCTTAACTTTCAACATTTGACCAAATGTAAAGTCAGCATAAAGTCAATATGCACACAGAGACATTTAATGAGACAGAAAATATCATATTTATATTAATCTAAGGGCATTCTCCTTCATACTGCATGTCTGAGTGACCAGAATTCAATTAAGCAAGTACACATCACAAGATCTGTAAGAATATTCTACAGAATGTTCATATTGTCATTCTGTTATTGTAAAGTCTAAATACCAACTTGTGCACTCACATCAATATAGCTTAACCATGATTAGAAAAATACCTTTATCAAATATCAACTTGATTATGCATGTAACTATTGCATGGTATAAAGCGATGATACAATTATGACATTGTGTAATGTAATATAGACTTATAACATATAACATAAATAATGAATTTCATGATGATTAAAATATTAAATAATACTTCACCATGGATACTAAAATTACGATTTTGAACAAGGTAGTACATAGTGCAATTTTGAACAAAAATAATTAATGATAAAAATATATATCGAACAACTGATCATGATATCAGATATATGAATTGGTATGTTTAAATTTGAAACTATTTACTTAAAAGAGAGATTAAATTCCTGTGTTACAATATGAGAAGCATAATCATCTACATGCATGTGCCATGTCCCATATGTGATAAGTAAGAAGAACGCACAAATAAAAAATATTGCATTCCCCTAAAATTACCCAACATAAAACATACTGGTATAGGTTCATTATTAAAGTGTCATATCCTTACAACAATACAGTAGGACACAGTCATAGTAAATTCCTGAGGACCTGAGTTATTAAATCTGTATATGTCCATATTTATTCCATCATCATAAAAAAAATTAAGCACTGAACATTCAGTCTAGTGAAATCCAAACTTTACTGGACCGTATGAACTTTTCATCGCCCAAAAAGAGTTCACACAAAATTTCATATAATATTTTTCTGAGAGTGATTAAAATATATTGCATTTTTTGTTCTGAAACATGGTAAAATTATCACTGAAAATTTTACAGGTTTTATGGACCACTGATCTTTTCAAATTTACTGGACTGATGGCCATTTTGGTAGACTTGGTCGAAGATCCAGGGCTAAATTCGAATACTGATTTATGTTATCTGTTTTTAATGGTCTATTGGACAGCTGTAGTCAATCCAGATAGAAGAGAGAAAATACAGGAGAACAGATCTTTTATATTCATTCTCATATTTTGAATAGTTTTCCTGGTCCTTTATAGTGCCTGGGTATAAAGCACTGATGCACAACTCACCCATTTTCCTATGATTTTCTAAACACAGTACTGGGCTTGATCATTGAGATGGGAACACTGAAGAGTGTCCCTAAAATATTGGAAGCAAGAGCTGAAATTCAAACCCTGGCAAGACCTATCGATTGGTAGTCAAGCGCTTCACCACTAGACCAACAATCTTCCCTTATCAATCAATATTTGACAACCTGTACATCCATTCTAATGACATAAATGTAGCCGAGGGTCGCAGGCAGGGCGACGGCTTGGCGCTGTGGGGAACTCGCTTGTTGGCAGTGAGCCCCTACTCTGTAACCCTCGAGCGGTGTTGGTGGGATACTGGGTTAATGAATGGTGTAGTACCAGTATCCTCATTGATGTAGATAAATAAACACAAAGTTCAATGTGATGTTTAGATTTCCTTTTATTTTCTTGGATGGTAAGTATTTCGATAATGACATAATTAGCAAGCACCTGATTTATTTCAACTAAATTAATATAACTATTTTAATGATGTTCACTATCCGAAATGCAAAGTAAGACTATCTTAAATGTTCACTGACTCAGATACAAAGTATGACTGTATTCTAAAAAACGATGTTACTTAACCGACATACAAAGTAAGACTATATTAAATGTTCACTAACTCAGATACAAAATAAGACTGATTTTATAAATTATAAGGTAAACTTAAATAGCCAAAAGTGTTTTTATGACAACAATATAATATGGTATTAATTAAATATTATCAATTAGATAATCAGTATGGCTTTGATAGATAAAGAGGACTAAGGGAACAGACCTTTTGTATTAATCAAGCCATAAGGCTTTTAATTGAAAAGGTGCTAAAAATGAACAATTATAAATTTGACATGTTTGTACAAAGATTGACAAGTTATTTTATGGGAATTTCTTAAGTAGGAAGTAAGTAGATAACATCAATGTATTTTATCTAATCTTAAATGGTTTATTTTTAACTTAATACTGAATGAATAGGGTACTAGGCTTATAATCAATTAATTCTTATGTTATGCAAAATAAGCATTTTGAATACCAAAATGCTATGTTACATAAAGAAGGGTGTGTTTGGAAAAAGATAAATTCTCCACTGATTCAGATTCCTTCACTGTATCTGGGATCATTATAACTGTTCTTTACTGTTTTGTGAAAATATTGTTATTTGCTGCCAGGATAACCCGAGTAATTTGCATCACTTATTGGTGCAGATGACAAAATTAACTCATAAATGAAGAGTGCTTTTTTATATTTATATGTAACTTATAAGGTCAAATTTAAATTAATAGAGAAAAAAATATGATTTTTACAATAAAAGACCAATATAATGATTGCAACCATAGCAACCATTGTAAAAACATGAAACCTAGCTATAATCAGTGCATGTTCACTTACATTCCATCCCCGTCCATTTCAACACCACTAGAATAAATCAGTGTTAGATAATGATGACAAAAAAAACACATTAAGCAATCAACAAAGACCTGTCTGTACCACAAAAGCCACTTATACAACATCTGAGACAAGGTCAAAATCAAAGTACTCATAGCACAGAAGTTTGGCACATTTCGGAAGAAACGCAATAAGAAGCGTTTCAGTAGCTTCTGATTATGTTTTGGTAGGTCAAATGTGGCTGAACTTCTACATCAAATATGAAATTAGTGAAATGGTATGTTATTGAAGAAACTGAATGTGTCTTTTGCCATTTGATATAATGCGCAATGTCTAACACATTTTATGAAGTTTCGCTGTACACAGAGATATGAACTGGTTTGAAATGATACACAACACAAACATAATAATTGTATTCGAATGTTCTTTAACAAACGTTTCTAATATCCAAACGAAAGGTCTAACGGTTAACACACCAGTATACAAAAGCAACATATCACTCACAATATAAAGACTCAAGTAATCATAAACACAGTACAAGTTTGAGAATAATTGATACATTATCTATACACAGGGGTGTGAACACTTCATGGAGGAGAGAAATAGTATACCCCCCAAAAAAAATAAATTACCAAAAAACATGTTTTTAGCAGATAATATGTGATCTGAACACCTTTGTTTAAAAATATAAGTGTGAAAACAGGAAATCTGCTAAAAGAAAAAGAAAATCACACCCCTGTTTATATAATCATGATACCATGGAAACTTACCCCTTTTGATAGACAGATGCTCCACCAAGTAATGTTTTAGAGACATGAAGATACTGGCCTGAAGATTTAGCACTCTCAAATACAATCTGGTCATCCACTTGTACCTAGATAGGGAAAAAAGGTTTTAGAGACCAGATGAAGTCATGATTAAATTTGTTCATCTCTATAACAAAACACCCAGTTTGTGCAGCATGATAGTGTTACTGTATGTAGAATGTTACATTGTTCCTTAAAAAGAAACAAGACAATCCCACCATCAAGTTTCAATAGTTTATTGAGAGGAAATGTTTCCTTTTTTGGGGGGAAGTGACTTTGAACCTATAACTCCCAGATACAAACCAAAGAATGGTCTCAAAAATAATTGCGACACATCAAGTTTGGCAACAATATGTGAAAGGGACACCTATCACTTGAGTCATCTTGAAAGCCTGGTTTAATAACTGATCTTGCCAACATGGCTTCATAAGAAAACATGTTCATTGTAGACAGTATCTGCAGATATATGTCATACAATGGTCACATCATACAACTGCACAAATACATACACAAACCACCTTTTACATATATATATCATAAAGAATGACAAGTTACATATACAAAGATTAAAGCACTTTGAACACTCCACATTTATTCTTGGCATTGACAATTAAAACATAATACCTACCACATCACCTTCAGCCTTGACCTTATAACGGGGCATGACCTTGAACTGAGCATGTTTGGCATCATACCCCAAGAGCTCAACCTGAAATATACCAAAAATCTCATACATCAGAATGTAATTGAAAGCTTTCATGAATCAGTCCTATGGAAGTTTGTCAGCATTCAGTACAGTGTTACTCAATGTGCTAAAAGGTTTTGGAAGAACCAATAATGGGGTGTGGATCATATTCATATTGTATCATATATATTTCATGTCAATATGTTTTCACAGGGTTTAATGTTGCACCTACAGCCGGAGTAATTTAGGCACTATTCCAGCTCTAACATGGAAGACCTGGATAGAACCTTTGTCCTTTGGTTAGCTACATTTGTAGCTGGACAGGTTCCTCAAATGTGAAGTTTGCATGGTCCCTGGGTGGGATATAAATTCTTAAGAGTTAGATTCCTTAAAATGTCTAGTCAGTCAGTTTTCACCATGCAGACCTCTAGTATAATTATGTTGATAAATGTGTACCTCACATGAAGAAGTGTTCATTTATCACTTCCATAAAGGTATAGCTCATGCACATTCTCTTATCAGGTGTTTAAATTTTATCTTCATTTATGTTTTTATTAATAAAAAAAATGCCTTCCTGGTTTCCATAAAATCAATACATTAAATGTAAGCAAACCTAAGCTTGCATATTTATTCACAAGACAGATAAAAATCTTGATATTCTGAATTGTTTTTTTATGATAAATAATAATTTTTTCAAGTCTAAATTTATTGCTGACACATTGAATAGTATCAAAAGATATTTACTGAGCAGATACCGCAGTAGTTAGTTCTAGTACTGCATTAAACTGACGAGCCATCCAGTTTTATTCAAGATTTCAATTTCCATGTTATAAACAGTTTTTTACAGTAATGTATTTATTTAAATAGACGATATTTGTAACAAGAAAAGTAAGACAAATTGTGATTCTCTGACTGAGGCATATAAGGTAACGACAGATAAATTAAAGTTGATTCAAAAGTTAGCTAATTGCTAACTTCATCATCATGGTAACATAATATCAAATATCCCTTAGACTGTCAAATTTTCCATTTTATACCTATATGGTATGATTACTCCACTGTTATACACAAAACATGATTGACATTTCAAATTCAAAGAAAAATAGAACATTTTCAACTAAAAGCTAGTTCAGATTTTAAACAACATGAAACAAAAGACTTGGAGAAAATTGAATACAAAATAAACTTCTGTTCTATGATAGGATCTCATTCATTTTTTATGAAAACATGACATCGTTTGAAAAGCTTTCCGGGCGAGCATGAAATTAGCACAAAATAATGAATAGAATTCATTTACAAATCTAAAACAGTAGAAGCATTTTGGAACCACTAGTTGATGTAAATATTTAAATTTTAATGATTTTATTGCGCAATAATGAGGTAAACAGAACAACCTGGCATACATTACAGAACTTGCTTCAAAGAAAACCAAAAGGATACAAAAAAGAAATGTCAAGATTTAAAAGTGAGTTGTTCAAAGCATGTCTGTAAATCATGTTTGTTTTTTGTTTCACAAAGTAAATGATTATATCTGTAGAGTATGCATGAGATCAGATTTGGGTACAATTACATACATTCATAATAGATGATTTTGCTGAGCAAATAATAATATGTCGTACCAGGTAATAACATAATCCAAAATATTAATGATAAATGAAGTCTAGACCAAAGCAAAGCTTTATGGTATACAAAATAAGATTCAAGAACATTGTTGAAATACATATCATGAGAACAGGTATCTATAGTTTCCAGGTATTTAGTTTTATATTCTGGTTAAACACTATAACAATAGTCATGGGCTTTTTGGGGACTTTTACAGCTTTGTCAGAGAAGGAAATCTTAAGTGTACACCATGGTGTCAAACCTGACCTACATTCAATAAGCTAGTCTGACAGTTCCTCACATGTGATATTTGCATGGTCTCAGGTGAGATACAGCTCACAGTGGTGAGAGGGCTTGTGATTACTAGTCAGAGACCATATTCACAACTGTACAAAATCCAGTGCATAGGAATATAGAGTTTAGAATTCATTAAAACCAACAATAGAAGATAGAACAAAGATTGGATATAATAACTTACAGCCATGTTGTTACTCTCTGTAGGGGAGGTAGTTGTTGTGCTAACATGAATGTTCTTTGATGTAAATCTGTGCTTTAACTGAAATAAACAAATAAATAAAGACATTATTTTAAATCATCAGGCTAATCAGGCACTATATAAGAGAGGACCATATATAACAATCAATACAAATAGGTCTAAAGTTCACAAAATATCTCATTAATGAGATTCCTATTCAGTCAAATATCATTTACCTGTGGATGCTAATTAGACATTAAAACATCATTAACAAATGCTTTTAATACCAATATGTTGAAGTACAATCAAGGCATCTTGAAGAAAACAAGTATAACACATCTGTATTTGTTGTGGTGAAATTTAACATAAAAACCTTGTCCTGTACCAGTATATATAAACATTGTAGTACCTTAAAAACTGAATTGTTACTCAGGTGGCATTATTCTCTCCTGTGAATTAATTAAGCATTCTGTTACATCAATTAGCTGCCAAGTTAAAATGTATTCAGTCATAATTAATAGGAAGTAAAGTCTTCTAAACTATAAGTCCTCTGATTTATTCACAAATACTAAGCAGTAAAGTACCGGTAGTTACCTGCAAATTATCAAAGATTGTTATCTTCACAAAGGGTAACTTATACCATCTCATTAATGGCTACAAGTATGCAACTCACAGTTACTGAGCTCTGATGGAATTATACTTAAGACAAACTGAATTAACTGAATAATAGAAACAGATTTTCCTTTTTTCATTCTATTTGTTTGTTATTACTATGACAACAATTATTCTTCATAACCTTACAACCTGTGGTATTATTTTATCTGTGAGAGAAATATAATCACACAAGTTACTATTTTAGAGTTTGAAAATTACTTTACTTTTAAAATTAAGGGGACAAATGCTATCATCTGATTAAACTTGATAAAGGACCATGTTTTCAGGTTACAGACCAAGTCCTTTATTAAATTTCTGACAAGAGAGGTGTTTTCTTAACATCAGATGACACAAGATGGATATAGGACACCCTAATTATCCACCTACCCTTATACCTCACGGGTCCATCAACCTTTCGTTTTGATGAGCTAAAACTGCTTTGATGAATTAAAGACAGACAAACAGATGAATTGATGGAGGTAATACTTTATGCCGTTCCACCGTTCTTCGAATGGCGGGGAGGGGGGGGTATAAAAACAAAAACACAACAATATGACCATTAATATATCATTGATAATACTGAAAAATATAAGCCACTTTAAGGTCACTCACTTTTTTGTTCAAATATCAATAGACTACACTATAACTGTTTTAATGTTTGGATATAATAGGATATGGAGTATTACAATACTTTCCTACAATGCAAAAGAATTCATAGTACAAATATTGTCACATTGAATTTGTTTTATAAAAAAAATATACATACAGTGCTATTTACATAACAACAATGAATATAAAACCGTACTGAACTTGTTTAATTTTCAACATGAAAATTAAGCTTAAGAAATATTAAGTTTTATGTAACTATATACCATGAAAAATCTTTCGATATCGATCAAAAAACTTCCAATGATTTGAAGGATAATAGCTTTTACTGGAAAAGTCAGGCAAGTTTAGAAAACAAACAAGATGAAAAATACATTAAATTTGTGAATAGAAAACTATTGATTTGCTGAGAGTTCATTGATTTGTAACTTAAGAATAATGCTTTCAACAGTACAGACTGTGTTCTTGCATAAATGGTGTAAGTTAATTCATTTATCTTTACAGCAAACTGAACACTGATATTAATTTATAGTCTTGTTGCCTTGATTGATTCATGTTTAGGATAATATCAATCATATTACAAACATTTATACCGGACCCGGAAGCAACATCGAGCTAATTAAACACAGCACTATATTCATGTTCCAGGAAGGTCAGAACTTGTTAATGACGTCATGGCAACCAAAGAATGTTTTTTTTGCAAGTTGAGAAAAACATTATTTTACCCTTGATACATGAAAGACATTTTTGGAAACTGAACGAGTGTTCGGCTTTCCATAGTAATCACTGGCTCGGCACGCATAAATTTTGATTACTTCAATATCCTACATAGTTTTATAGCATGTTCTTCAGTTATAGAGTAATTTGATCAACTAGGTGACAAAAATAATTTAACAAGCGCTTTAAAGTTAATACATTTGTATTAGTGATCAGGTTAGAAATAGATTAAAAGATTTGACCATGACATCTGTAATATGTTATAGAATACATGTAAAATGGACTGGAGCCAAATTATACCATGTTTGGTATTAAAACCCATTTCCTGCCAGGGATTAAGTAATAATGTCTCCATTATATATATTTATAGTGTTTGAATGTATATGTCTGAAATAATATAATTTAGGGAGTTAAGGTACCAATGCCCAACTAAAAAGGGGTGACCATTTTTCCCAATTCGAGAAAATTTCCACACCTGAAAAACAAAATTTTAACTCTAAGTTCATATTATTATACTCGCATGATTTTACATGATATTATCAGAGTTAAATCAGTTATAGTAATAAATCAAACATGCTTATTTGTAATGCATTTTTGTCACCCTTTAGAGATAAAGAAATTCTTGTGTTTTCGGAAAATAAACAGTGTCAGTTTTCGGAAAATGAACGGACAACAGAAAGCGAAAGTAGAAGAAATGTTAACAATAAATATCAGTTTAGCTACTATAGAGTTGGCTTTAGACGTATGCATATCACCCTGATTCGTAGCTATCAAAGATAACCATCTGATAAAAAGTAATAAAACGCGGTGAATAGCGACATAGCTGTGATGCGTGTTTTTTTCAAGATCGATGTCACGAAGAAAAGCGCCACTACAGGTGATAAATTGCTGATTATGAATCCGGGGGATTGCGATTTTCCGACAAATAACCCAAGCCGTACTGTATAATATGACTGTTTTTTTTTTACTTCTTTGGTCCATGTATCATACTTTATAAATGTGTTCATGTAAAAGACTCGCACATTCAGAGCAAAACATCCCAAATTTTCCAAATAAATATTTTTATGATGACCAAATATGTTGATTAATATTAAATAGATACCAAATGGCAGTTAATTGTTAGAATGATGAAGTCTGTGTTTGTTGAAAATCAGTAACTTTTTTAAATAAATTATTATCAAGACCAATGGACAAAGTAAGAATTCTCAAAATAAAGTAAACATTATTATTATAGTGCAACGTCCTATAGTTCTCTTCATATCAAATATTTGTTTGAACAGAATACACTCAAATATTGAGGAATAAAAAGTCCTTCAATATAGTACTTTCAACCACATGATATTACATTGTATTGTTTACAAAACAAGAATTCAATAATGTAATGTGGCATGGCAAGTAACTACAACTAAGATAAATAGTTGTCAGGTTGATTTCAACACCGCTGACCGTGTAAATGGACTTCAATTGGCAAGATCTCAATTAATGCTACCCGATAATTTGAATTCTAAACTATTTAATCTTTAATCTATTATATAACCTATATGGGGAGTCTAAGTGTGATATAATGATATGATTGATAGGGTAGGAATTAACTGTTAACTGTAAAATGATCTTAGCCTGACTGATCTAAAACAATGGAATTCCTACCTCAAGATTATATTTGGCCGTACAACATAAATGGAAGGTGATTGATCAAATTATGGTCACAAAAGATAGTTATTTGATCTAATTATAAGGTAATAACTGTATAGTGTGACAAAAAAAAAGTTAATAGAAATATTGTAACTGATATAAACTAATATACTCTGGCAATTAGATATACCAATCAATCATCAATGACAATTAACAAAAAGTTGACATTAATTTCAGTCACATTCAATTTCCTCTACATGTACTTGTAAATTGTAGCAAATTATGAATTAGACTATTGGTACAAAATTAAGAGGTTTGCAGTTATGCAAAATTTGACTTATTCAACCCCGCCCAGCCAAATTCTTTTTGTGATTCTGATCAGAATTATTTTTAGTGTTTATTTCAGTACAAGCATGTACGTAAACTTACCACAAACATACCCACCCACGTAGGTCACATAACAACAAACCAATGTTTTATTATGGCCTCACAATATATATTTTGAACTGTCACTGTAACTTATTTACAAATAAAATTATTTTGTTTCTTGTTTTTTTTTTTATTTGTGTTTGTGTCAATTTTCAGTGTTACCGGTACTTGGTATTGTGTTGTTGGTGGTTTTTATTTCGTATCTTTATCATAGGAATCAAGATTTTTAATATCTTAATTCCTGCCAATGGCAAGTAATAATAAATCTATTCATGCTTGGTCCATACCTGTATAATTTGTCCATACAAGAGTTTCTTCCCTTGTTGTCTCTTCTGTTCCAACCCATTATCATCAGTTTCTGCCTTTGCTGCCAACTGAAAATAAACAAGAAATGCAAAATCATTTAAGCTGCATGTCACATCATCAACGAAGTATTCAAAAGATACAGAGAGAACACCATGACTGTTGGCAATTTATTGTTGATCAAGAGCCATAACTTGATTATCTGAACTATCAGTTTTCAATTCGTCCTCATTGATTCACCTCATCTGTAATTTAATTTGTAAATTAAAAAAGTGTCCATTGGTCTACTCCATCTGATTAGTCAGTCCTGTGAGAATGGATAAAAACCTCTATTGTCTATTGTTTTAAATGCAGAAATGCAGGCAAAGGAGGAAGGTGAAATGGGGGGGGGCAAAAGAGGAAGGTCCTGGGAGCTGGTGAAATGGGGGTGAGAATTATACCAAAGAGACAAGTTTTGGGAATATTTACAATGCAAATTGGGGTAATAGTTATATAATGTTATTATATAGGGTAATAATTGGGGTTTTGGTGGAAAAATCAAGTTTAGTAATTTCCGAGGGGACAATCAGTGTAGCTTTCTTTGTAAAAAAAAGCTTGTGAGAATATTGAACCAGTAATAATACCAGTAGCTTAATTGTTGATAAAATTAAGCAGGACTTTATAAAAGCCAGCTAAAAATTATACAGCCCTTGTTTTACTGTTTTGGGGAACAGGTATCGGTCCCTTGGATGAGGAAATTTGCATTGTGAAACACTGAATTTGGGGATTTTCTTTTTACTTATGGGAATTTTTTTTCTCAGTGGGGAAAAATATACATGAATGTATACTTTTTTACTTGGGGAAAATGAGAGGATACCGCACCCAAAAATGGCATTAAAAAGGGCCTGGAATATATACGTGTTAAAGGCACAGGAAGTTCAGGTTCAGTAAAACGGCTATATTAAGACCATCTTAAGATCATCAAAAAAAAGAAATACAAACATATTAAAACTACACACTTGAACACAATAGATAATACTGACATTGACTATTTCAAATTGAAATACAGAAAACATTGAAACCCAGTCAAAAAACAAGGGTCTACATTAAGATGGTGTTTATATTGAAGTGGTCACTCAGAAAAAGTTTTCTGTTGTGTGTACATCATGCATTTGTACCTGAGAACATTGGGGTGTTCTAACACTTATAGCCTTGTATAGGATTAACAGCATATATAAGCTGACACGTGTCCAGTATTTGAAAAGTTAAACCATTGTTATACCAGCTCAAAATTGAACTTGTTAATTCTCTAGATCATAATGCATAAATTAAGACAGTTTATAAAACATGGAGAAAATAATTGTGTATGTCACTATAGGATTAAGATATTAATCTGTTTAATAAAGGTCATGAGTTACACTTTGAGTACCATGGATAAATCTTTCATCTTCTTAATTTTTATGCAAAAATGCCATATTGAAATCTGTAACAACTTTGTGGCAGTATAATATAGATGTAGGAATATTCTAATTGTATGAGTATGTAAACAGCATGGAAAAGTCGAAACAAGTCCTACACCTACATGTATATAAAAGAAACACCTGATTTCTGGTCCTTATTTTGGACTATAAACATGCTTCCTAAATACACAAGTGATTACTGTAGAACTTTACAGTTAGGCTAGCTTGTACGAATACAGTTTTTTAATGGCATTAAGAAGCTTTTTAATGCAGCTGTAATATTTCTACTTAATTCCCATAATATTCAAATTTTATGCAAAGAAGCAAACTATTTTATAAATTATTTCTTTAAGTACTGGTATATGTTTTTAAGTCAGTAATGCATGATACTGAAGCTATAGGACAAACACTTGTCTTCAATCTAAATGTCTTAAATATCAAAATAATGCAGTAAATCACACATCAAGGTATGTTATTATGTGGAAATATTCCCTATACACTCTTACTTGTTACACTTTTCACTTTAGTAGGAACATAACAACCCAATTATTGGAATTTTTTATTCTCTTTTATGTGCTTGTAGCATGCTATAAACATTTCTTGATTTCTTACAGAATCAATCAGAACCAACATTGTCGGTAATCAATGAAGGATGAATAATAAATACATAGAACAATGATGAAGGCACAGCTTTAGATATTCCTATTAAACCAGAACATGGTATAAATTTAGGTCACATAGGCCTCCGGGCATGCTCAAGTGGTTATGGTCTCTGATATAAGACCCGACAAAATTCACATGTGGTGAAGCTGTCTTAGCTAGCTTATGGACATGTCATGGTTCTATCGTCAGAAAGGCAGTGTAGTCTGGAGATCCTTCCCCTTACACTGTGTTATCGGGTCAGGCAAAGCGCAATAATGGCGGTGTCCTCTGTACATTTTAAGTATGGGTATTTTCTTATATCAAGTGATCAATTGCTTGTGAGGGTTGGTAATGAATCCTATTTATATAATATACAGTAAAATCTCGATTATCCGAACTCGGATTATCCGAAAACCTGGTCTCATCCGAAATGAAATTTCGGTCCCGAATTTCCCTCTATATAATTCAATGTAAATAAACCTCGATTATCCGAATCGTCTAATCCGAATACCATGGCTTATAAACTTATAAACAGGTCCCCACAATCATCCGAACGCGTATTTTCACACCTATTATCCGAAGTCGACAATTAACTCTGATCCATTAGACAAGTTCATTGTAGGATTTCTTTAACGTGTCAAAAGTTGTGAACAACAAATTATCAAACCACTGTGAACAAAGGATTGTTGGTTTGGATCATTGTTTGCAGTAATGGGAACAAAATTAGTCTAAATATTACGATACAGACTCGGTTAGATCATTCACCTTTTATTTTTCGCTTCATTTTTTAATTGCATCATAATTTCACTTTAATAAGCAACTAACATTTAAAATGTTCTTTTTACTTTTCGAAGTTTGTTAAACTGACAAACAATACACATAACCAATATTAATCACCGACACTCGATTCCAAAATCATTTCATTTTCGGAAAATGAATACAAACACGACAAGCTAAGATATCTCAGGATGACAACGATTTGTGTGACGCTCGTAAGTGTTTGTGACTGCATGTAGCAATAAAATGAAACTTTGCGTTGGATTTTTACTTTATTTCTGTTTGTAATTTATTTAAACAGTCTGCGTATTCTATATCCCGTGTATATTTTATTTCATGATTTCATTTTATCGATGGATTAATGTGCTTTGTAACATGACATGTGCTACCGTTTGGGTATTCATTTGTATTCGTAGTTTCACTTTAAGACCCTCATGACTTTGACGAATCAATAATGGTACAAACTACTCATACATTTGTTTTTACGTTAAACATACACATGTTTATCTTAAAATGTATTTTTTCGTTTATAAAATATGAATTATAACACATTAATTTTGTTGTTATTATTTCTATACGTGTACGCCATATATATGGGAGTGATCACCCTTTATTTTGATTTCCCTTACCCTGGATTATCTGAAACCCCGGATTATCCGAAGTAATTTTTCGGTCCCGACAACTTCGGATAATCGGGGTTTTACTGTATATTATAGATGTCCGTTTTTTAGATGATCACAAAAGATATTTTTTAAAACTATTTAAAGACTCACGTCCAAAATTATAGCTACTTCATGAAAATATATTTATCAACAAATATGAATGATCATTAAAATATCTCACCGCTGTTTCAATATTAGTACATAAACAATTAAAATTAGGCATAACATCACAAATTGTCAGTCAAAATAAGAATATTCCGTTGCCTGCGCCTTACCACTGAAGGCCGCCATTATTGAGCTTTGTCTGACATAATTGTAGAGCACGTCCGGGAACCAGACTAAAAGGCAGTGTTGCTGTCATAAATGTTTTTGTCAAAATAATGTAGTCAGAAAGGCAGTATTGTTGTAAAAAAGGCAGTTCTGTTGTCAACTGTGTTGTTGGTATTTTTGTTGTCAACATTGGCTGATTCTTCTGTATTTGAAAAACTTGGTAATAATCAAATAATGCCAAATGAAGGAATTTGACCTTCTTAAAATGTTAATGACAACATGTAAGTCAAAATTAGACCTATATAATTAGAGACACATTGCCATCCTCAATCCAATCAGTAATTAAATGATAAAATCTTAATGTAAGTTTAGGCAAGAACTCGGTCAGTAATTAGGTTTGTGTATGATTAATGTCAGTAACTCAATAATGAATAAATCAATGAGATGTACATCATAAATTGTTATGCACTTCAACGTTAATTAACCAAGACCCAAGTATAATAACTTCTGTTATCATCTGAATGTATAGTAGAGTTCTTCTTTTAAAATAACCAGTTTTAATCAGCAATACCATTTAACTTGGGCATATTACAAGCAATTAGAATTAACAGCACACTGCAAAATAAGCCACTGGCACAGCATCTTGGACAAGTAAAAATTGACTCATTTATGAACCAATTAAGTTGCTTTTCTCTATAATGCTAATAATAATCCATAATAAAATACCATAAATTCCCTATATGCTCTTTATCACAGCCCAGTATGAAGCAATTTTAGACCGGGTTGTCTTATTTTAGATTTTGTCTGTCGACTGTGGGAGGGGGGAGGGGACAAGGATCGATAATAGCGTCTTTAATTACCATTGTAGCCAAAATTATTGGGGGGGGGGGGGGTAATTGTGCCTGCAAGCCCTCTTCCTTCAGCCCTATATCAGCATAAGAGCATGAGGTCACAAAATATGTGTGCCATGAATTCTTTGTATACAGCAAAGACAGAAAACCTGGCTCTGTTTACCAAACCCAGTCATCAGAGAACTCATCTTACATTATTCTGATATAAAATATGGAAGCAGATAGATATTTATACACATATATACACAGTGTTAACAATAGAATAACAAGGATGACATCTGCAATCTTGCTTAATTCTATGTCAACTAACTTTTGTAAGCTATCAGTAGATGACCTTTTCCAGGAACCCACTCACATTGTTTTATTCTAACTGCATATTATACAGTAATCCTACCATCTTGCATTATGTAGAACATGTCGTTCAGTGCCAGAACCAGTACAAATTCATACAGTCAATGCACCCCCACATACACTATGCTTAAATATGGAAACTTGAAACTATATCAAATTTCACATTACAGTAGTTTACTTTATTAGCTGAGACAACGATACCCCAAAAATTGAATATCAACTTAAAATAAAAAAAGTCGGGTTTACGTTCAATCACATTATTTGGCATCAACCCTAAAGTTCTTAATTAGCAGCAAAAACCTCCAGGGATAAGTCTCACACTTGATATTTTCATAAATAGTGTTTAGAAATAAAATCAGAAATGATTTTCATCCAAATCAACTCCAAATATCTTGGTCAAGTAACGTTAAAGTTAAAACATATTTTTTTCTGGCCTTACACAGACCAACTCCATGGTGTTCATATCACCACCGACATCCACAAACAAAGATCACCTGATCAATCTAAGATCTTACACCAGGAGACACAGCCAACCAACTGCTTAAAACAATGGAACCAATCAAACAGAAACTAATTAACCAATTAACACAATGTATATGTCTATATCAAGAACAGTTCATGTATATATACACAAAGTACATTCCATTACTGACCTGGGGATTTTTCGTATTAATTTAATTCTAATTTAATTAACTATCATGTTTTTAATGTAGATATTTCTATTATGATATATTAGGTCATATTGATATATTTAAACATCTTTGATTTGTAAAAAGTTTCAACACAATTCTAATTTACTTAAAGTCCCATAAGCATATACAATTATCGGTCCTAATAGTTTCTATTTGTTCTATAACAGAGGAATCCGGTGTGTTTTCCTCCCGTGCATACTTTATAGCAAGAAAAAATGTTTCCAAAACCACTATCGTATTTTTTTCAATATCATTGAAATAAATACTATATATAGAACAGCTGTGTTTTCCCGCAGTCATATTATGCACACGGCATGAAGTGACGTCACGCGCTCTATATATTTCAAGTTTACAAAAGCAAAATTCACAGCGAAATGAGTGTTTTTAGACGAAAAATGGCTTGTTTCGACGGTAATAATTAATTATTAACTATGTAAACAAGAATTAGTCAACTCAAGTAAATGCTGAGCTCAGATTAAAGTCTAAATTATTATAGACCTTGGGTTCATTAATTAGAACTCAAAGCACTGCACATCGTTTGTTTGTGGACATTATGTCTATAAGGCCATTTGTTAGCAGATGTCTTCCTTTTCACTTTTGATTTTCAACAGCTAGGGTAATTTGGTGACTTTTCCAGCGTTAAGGTAGGAGGAAGATCTCAGGTATACAACTGCTAAGAACTATCAAGGGCTACCTAACATCTGAAATATGTCTGATCCCAGGGAGGTATTCAAACACACAGTGGTGAGTGGCTAGTGATTACAAGCAAGAGACAAAAACCACTGACCCCAGATACCCCTTATATAAGACATCTATACAGGTATAGGTATAATAATTATAAAATAATTGGTACAGGTGTTAAGACTACATACTGAAGATAACTTTAGGGCCCTATGTTATTGGTGATAAAGAGACAAAATCTAGTGTTGGGAATATATATTGAATGCCATACAATAATCAAAGTACCGTAAGTACTGTCGGAACTTGATTTTTTCCATACAAAGCAAAAAAAGAGAAATGTGTACCAGCATCGTTCGCGACCATGCAAATATTTTTAACATTTATACTTACGGACCGATTTTTTATTCATATTGTAATGCAGGTCATATGCATGTATGCTGCATGAGATTCAGATGGGAACATGTAATTCTAAATAATCTTGCATAAAAAGAACTCTTTATCATTTTTAAAAGCACATATTAACCAGTAATTTACGTTCGTATTTAGCGACTCAAAATATTATTGATAAGCCGCAGTTTAAACATCCGACATGAACTCATTCTATAAATAGCGATTGTGTCATTAAGCTAACACAAGTTGATGTGAATATTACGGAGTTACGATTAGATGATACCTGCCCTGTAATATTAAGATAATGTTAAAAAGGCACAAAACACATACATGGATGGTAGATTGTTGCAAATGCATGCTTACGTCCGTAGAGATGTTTCTGAACCATCGAACAAAAACCGGAAGCAGAACTAGTTTTACAGAAACATTATAATATTATGCAAAACAGCGTCTTAAGCGCGATATTTTATTGGACAGTGGATACGCGGTTTTAATTCTACGCATTTGAATATCTCAAGTATCTACTGACAAGCACTTATTTAGATACATGACTCTTTTCATGTTGTTACAATAAAATGATTTGAAGTATATTTAGATCCGACCTATTGAATTGAGAAAATTTTCCAGATACATCTTTATAATCACACCATTTAGTAGCATACTATTTCCTTTATGCGGCATTCTTTTAACCAAGCTGTTATGGAGTTCAGCGACAATAGTTTGCTCACTGATTACTAAGGACGTGATTTTGATAAAAATTAAGTCCACAAATAAAAATAAATATTTTGATTGATTTATGACCACAACAGATATTAGCAACTCTACATGTAAGTGCTTAATGTATATCAAGTACTGGAAGTACTGTCAGATGGTGATTTTTCCATACAAATCAAAAAAGAGAAATGTACCCATATTGTTCATTAAATCCATGCAAATATTTTTAACATTTACGCTAACGGACCGACTTAACATAATACATATAATGTCGAGATAATGTCAAAAAGGCACAAAACATATAAATCAATGGTAGATTATTGCAAATGCATGTATACGTCTGTAGAGAAATCCCGGACCCATTGAACGAAAACCTAAAGTAGAATTATTTTTATGTGCCCAGAAACAGGATATGCAAAACAACACTTTGGCACGCTATTTCATTATCATACAGCCTTAACAGCCGGTATGCAAAACATTTCATTTGAATATGTCATGTATTTTACCATCATACACTTATTTTAAACATATGACCATTTGCATGCGGTTACAATGAAATCATTTGAAATACCACATAATTTATATCATACATATTCATACTATTGAGTTCAGACCTTTTTTCTGTGCAGCTTTCCTGACTGTTATTGAGTTGACAGACAATTGGTCCAAAAGATGCCATAGGAAAGTGAGTCAATAGTCACCTTCCAAAAACAGGGGCTTTACTGATACCTTTATATATAGAGTCACCTTTATAATAACCCAATAACCTAACCTAAATATTTATCCAGCTTACAATGTAAACATTTTTATTGAGGGTGATAATCAATAAATAATATTTTCATGTATATGTTCATATACAGGGAAGAATGCAAGTTAAAATAACATAATAATGTCACTAAAAATCTTCGGGAAGATACCATTATAAAGACAAAATTATTATCAGATCTACATTAATCTTCCGCTGACTGCCTATTCAAAACCTGATTAAATCAAAGATTATACCTCTACTGGCATCATGTACAACATAATGAACATTTTGAAAGGCCTAAATTATAATTATTTGTTTCTTGCACGTAACCGACTGACCCAATTTTCTTTTAGCTTATAACTTTCAAAGAAAAAAGAATATATTCTTATTTTAATTGCATAATGTTTTATCAAACCACTAATCTATGTGACCAGTTTTAAAATGTTGATTGGTACAATATGAAACCTGGCCTTGTTTTACCATATTCATTGAAATATCAACACTCCTGTTCATAACTTTGTGGCCTTGAACACAAAAACTACCCGAGAATTATTCAATGAATTTGTCCCATTACCAACTGAGCTGATAAATAAACTGTTATGTTCGAATAGACCAAGGTGCTTCCACAATAGCACAAATTTTAAACATCTAAATTCTTCAAATCTCAAGTAGAAAACTATCAAAATACACTGTAGTAACTTGTTCTCATTTCAATATGAGTTACAACACTGTTGCGTTGAACCCTCGAAATGTTCTTTAAAAGAAATGTTTAACTTTTTTCAAAAATTGTAAAACGTTTATTTCTAGCAGGTCAACTTTGTCATCTCTGTTTAATATTAAATGTTAAAGTACTTAGCAAAACAGTATTTATCCAGTGGAAATATACATGTTACATTTAACAATAACTAATAATAAATTAAATATAGGCTAAAATCAAGATAGTTACACCTGTAAACAAAGGCAAATGGGAAAGACAAAATGTGGCCTTTATTGACAGTTACAGCCTTAATTTGGAAGTCAATTTGTACTTAATAAAATATGACAGTTTAAATACATGGCTTTTATTCATAGGGTGGCCCTTATTCAGAGGTGGCTACTAATATGCATTTGACTGCACAAATGACTTAATTAATTCCTTTCCATATTCAAGTCATTCTTGATTAAAAAAAAAACGCTTAAAAATAATACAAAATAAAGGCTTAAATACCATGTTTAATACTTAAATGTGTTGTTTAATATTATTGACATTATAACATAATTATACATATATATCCATAATGAAAATTATTGAAATAGTTTAAACTTGAGAGATAAATGAGTTAGCATGTTCAGGCATGTATTATCTACTTATTTGAACAGCGGAAATTATTAAGTAAACAAGCATTTAGAACTTTAACTTCAGAAATATTTATTTAACAACCAAATACTAACATCGAAGTCATAACAATACATGTTACATACTTTCCTTACTATATTGTTAACATTTTAAACCTGACAGTAAAAGTAATTTGAAATTAATGAATTAATATTTGATTTTTTTTTTTTACAATATTGACTGAATTGATATGTTCACAAAGAAGGAAATCATTTAGTCGACTAAGTACTTTTTAAATACCTCTTGTCATCACAAGAAAATGCACATATCATAGTCATATACAGACACATAAAAAGTGAAATTTGACATTTATAATGGAAACCACCATTGTACATATAGTATTTGATTAGTGTTTGACCAACATTTTAAACCAATAAAAAGGCTCAGTTTTTTCATTATCCATGAAGAAGATTGCTGATTCCTAAAAACATTTTTTCATGACTAAAGTTCTGTGCCATAAAAGTCTTTGATTATTTAACATGCTAAGGAGTGGTGAGTGGGCCAACACCAAGTTGGTAAGAGAATACATGCATGTATTAACAAAATTTTTCACAATTAAGTAGCCATTTTTAGTTAAATCTTTGCTACCTTAAATTTTTGTTCTGGTATACATGAAGCAAAAATTATTTCTTATCAATAATCATTCTGAATAAAATTGTCAAAAAAGTTTGAATCAAGACATTTTTGGTCAAACAAAAAGCCACAAACTGACAATGCAGATACTACAAGGCTTGAAAAGCTTCTACTTGGAATTTGACCTTTTTTTCATACAGGGAAATTCTCTATTTCATTGAATTTGTTCATATTCCAAAAACTTGGGAATTATAATGTAGCAACATATTGGTATATGGAAAAGCATTACCCATACTATATACATGACCATCCTTAAGTGACCTAATTAAACAACAGAAAAAGATCATCTCTATATACCAGGTGAATACTACAATCCTAATACCATAACAGTTGATTCATGTATATATATACATGTAACAGAAATTACAAATTTGCACTTGATTTATCTTCAATTAGTCATTGTAACATCTTCAGAACTGTTAGTCTTATGGTACCTTTACACCTCTAATTAGGGCTGTCCCGATATAGCTGCGTACCGGTACGTACCGGTACAGTGTTGAACGATATGCGTATCGTATCGGAAGGTCCAGTATCGGCCGTATCGCGCTTTTTTATATTTTATATTAATAAACTCTTAGGATGTTGAACAATTGAACTAGATTTGCGAATTTACTCTCATATCATCGGCGACAATGCTTACTCAACTAATTTCCGGGATTCCATACTCTATCTATAGACATTAGCAACGTGAGGTAAAGCTAGACAACGAATTGGATTCGAATATTCAGATTTTGTCAAGTAGATATTGACTTATAAATTGTATTACGCCACCATGTAATGTTACATAAAAATATGGCAGTATTTTGGTTTGCCGATTAATGAAACAAAGAAGCACGTAGTTGTCAACGCGATGTCAAGTATAGTGGTGGGACTAGCAACCTTAGAACACATAATTGTGTCTCGTCATCATAACGTTCAAGTTGAAGGTTTCAGAAGTTCATTATTAATTTAGTATTTTTAATCAATTTGACAATCATAACCCTGATTCTTTAAACAATTTTATATGGCTAGGTTCTATTCTTGATATAAGGCCATTTATGGGACAGAGATTAAAACTTGCTTCTGTTATAATAACATTTCTCATAATTATTTAATTTCCATAATATCAACTAACATATGTGCATCAAATTGATGACCTTAAGTACAAGACAATTTTAGTTTTACACCTTTTTAACTGTTAATTAGGACTTTCTAGCACCAAACAAGTGTGCAGTGTTCCCAAAAAAAACCACTAATATTGCAAGGTTTTTCATTACTTTGAAATATTTTTATATCGTATCGTTGATATCGCATATCGCTAGTACCGTATCGCAATACGTATCGTATCGCCTGAGATCTGTATCGGGACAGCCCTACCTCTAATATTATATGGTATATATACAACCATTTTTCCATTTATGCAATCAGTAGATAGAGGAATTCAATCAAGCAGAAACATTTTTAATCAATAATTAAACATGTTCAATCAATCTAAACCTCATTTAACCGAAAAAGTGTGAAGAAATATTTCAAAATTCTAATACATGAAGTCTGTAGGTGATCAGACCACTTGTAAAGAAAATATTTCAATATAAAATTGTGTGTATATTTGTTTGAAGTTGTTAATGTCTAGTGATTGGGGTACTAGTCATTATATTGCTAGATCAGGGGCATATTGTTTTTGGTCTGTCTGTTTGTCTGAATTTTTTTACAAGCACTGCATTTAGTTTGTACAGTATTCTATGAGAGATACAAGATCACAGTGAGTTAATGCCGTGTCAACCCTTCTTGGAGACAGAGTTGCTCTTCAAAGATTAGAGATAGAGTTTAGCTGAGGGTACCATGAGAATCTAGTTATGTGGAATACATTTAAAGTAAAACCTAACGTTATGGATACCCTTTACAGACACCAGGGTATAAGGGACAGTTATTTAAGATGGGACAAATTTTCTTCATGCTTCAACTGACAAATTATTCAGTAATTAACCCCCCCTCTGCTATTCTGGACACTGATGGCAGTCCTAAGCTTTTATTGACCCCATAATTACTGATTTATGTTTTTGTCTAGTTAACAACTTAACATTAATCAGCTGTTTTATGGATTTGTGACAAGAATGTAATGGTTATCTTAACAAGGTTGAAATTCTTTAAACAAGAAAGTCAAAGAAAATGACTTTATTGGTGCCATGAAGGCAAGAATGAAAAAAAATCTTCAACAACGTCAAGATTAATGACCGCCAATGTTATACAAGTTGGAAAATGGCTCTTTATGGTCTATAAATTGATAGGTTGTATTTGTCGTTTGTTTGTGATGTCCAAATGTATAGATAACTATTTTAATAAGATTCTTATTTAATTTTCACAATGAATTTTTTAGCTGTATTTAAAAATCTTAACAATTACTGAAAAAAGGGAAAAACATAAGAGAATTGTAATTGGATTGAACATATGGTATTAAAATTTGGAAAAAGTTTAAGAAAATTAGCTTTTGAGATCAGCCTTGGAAAATCTCAGGTAATTTTAGGAGCTTCATAACTCTTTATGTCAAAAGGTGCCAGTCATTTTCTTTCATCTCTTGTTGAACCTAATTATTAAGGAAGGATTAACCCTGCTATAAAGGACACTTATCTGCAGAGCCACAACTTTCTATTATAGATGAGTTTTACTGTAAGGTGAATTCCTAGACCAGAATAATTAACACATTATATCCATATTTTCAAGGATGTTTGAGGGAAAATTACCTCACTGTACCCAATTCTTTACTTACCATTAAACTATTCAACAACTTGCCCATAGACAATGTGTTTATTGTGTAGCATACACTGTGCAGCTGTTACTGTTTTATTTTTTTAAATTCAGTATCTGACAGGGGTGATTTTGGGATGAAATTGGGGAAAGATATGTACTGGTACTTTTTCTTTAGAGGATTGAACCCAAATTTTGCACCCAACACAGCAGAAAAAAGCTTGTACTGAATGTATTTAAAGTATATGATATTGAGACCAGTAGAATTAAACAAGACATACCTGTGCTGTATGCAGCTGACTTCGTAGACTCCAATTGTTAGGATCTTCATCTGCCTTTGCTTTGAGTTTTCTGTACTTCTTATTCAGTTTGTATCTGTTAGATATGCAAACTTCAAATGATAACACTGCAAATACATGAAATTAAATAAATGAGCATTTTATCAGAAAACTACAATTTACTGCAATTGGAAAGAAATGAATTATCAGCTATCAACTGTTACTTTCACAAATTTAACATCAAGGGGGGACTAAGAAAGTGTCTTAACCTAGAAAATAAGTGTATTTTTTCACCACAAAAGTATTTTTCCTTTAGATTTGCAATGTGAAAATTCACTTAGTTTGCCCATTTTTGTACAAAGTAACATTTTCCCCTATTTACATGCATTTTCCCCTTTTCCTAAATAAAAACCTGATATCAATTAAGGCCATAGCAAACTTTTAAAATTAATTTTCCTTATATATTCATATTCTTTGAAATTTTGATATTCAAGTACTTTCACATGACCATTGTATTCAATGAAAACAAACTTTAGGGACAACTGTATTGATATATTTCAGAAAAGCACTGTATTGGTCTGAACTTTCTACAATACCTCACCAAGTATTGGTTTATATAATCCCGTTTATCTCACCTGCAAAAAAAATTCTAAGGATTATTGCTAGGTCATGCCCATTTAGGATTCCATTGATTGTGTGAGATAATCAATGATAACAGAAAAAGAGCACTTCTATTTCTGAAGTGCAAATCAATGGCCATCGCTATTGGTTGACAGTCAATTACCAACATCCATGTAAGTACACAGTTAGTACCAACCAGATAACTGGTTATACAATTAAATCAGTACCGCAGCAGGTGAAACGTATATTTACTCAGATCAACAACAAAAAGTGTGATTATCTGTCATGATTCTAAAATATCACAGGATTTATTCAGACTCCACTTAGCAAGTATTGAAAATCAACCAAATTGTGTCAAAGTCAGTATCGAAATATAAATAGGTGTAAAAATTCCCAAGTATCATAAAGGAAATCGGGAGAAATAACAAGGCAATTTGTCCACACAATACTTAGGACAACTAAAAAAAGCCTGCATTAAACCAAACCTAAATTTCATAAATAAATTATTTATATTAATCTTGGCACTACAAGTATTCATGGACAGTTCTATACTAAACACAAATGAGTAATTTTTTTCAACTTTTAGTTTTAACTTAAGTTTTGTCAAATAATTTTTCAAACAAACATCATAATGTACATACAGTCAAACCTGTGAAAAAGGTCACCCTTGGATAAGAAAAATATGGCCTTTATTGACAGGTGGACTTAATAAGGAGGTTGTTGTGTTCTAAATAATCAATTGCAGTTTTAAAAGAATGGCCCATATTTGCATGCTAACCTTTATTCAGATGTGGCTGCTGACACAGGTTTGACTTTACATTGAGTAATTCAATATCGATATCTTGGATCAAACTATCTCACATATGAATGAATAATTAGCTATAATACAGGTAGATAATATCATGCCCAAATGATTTAATCATCTAAGGACTCACAGCATAGATCCAGAGACAGTGTTGCAAAGTAAAAGAATATTCATCAGATAGTAGTCAACTCTATAATGAAACTGCATGAACTGTTCAACAAGTGTAAAAAATGCTGACAGATTTGTCCTTAATTGGCTTGATTAAAGTTTAAAATCATATCTTTAAAGGAACCCCAGAAGTGTGAAGGCAATGAGGTAAAATTTACAATGAAAATCACAAGTACATAGCTGAGCAGAGGCTAATCTCCGTAGAAAATTATTGATAATTTACTTTAAATCATTCTCCATAAAGCCTTTCACATAAAACTGTTGAATTACATGCTTCTACATCCATAAAATAATGATATAGTAACTTTCACAGACCTTCATATCCTTAAATGGACAAAAGTAGCAGAAGAACCATTCAATAGCCACTGGCCCACTGCTCTTTATAAGGTTATGTGATATATGCACATTATAGACTTAATTTTAGATAAACATGTACTTTTTAACTGTTCAAAAAGTATTAATGACATTCATGTAGCTGTTTCTACTGATGTTATTAACTGATGCTTCATGTTTGTTACATTTATGTATGACTTAATAAGTACACTAAGTTTTCCCATTAACTCAGCCAGTTAGATGTCTAGCATCAGACATTAACTTTAAACCTGAACAGACACATTACAGATGGAGCAAGTTCTTCACGCCCTCTTCTACACCCAACAAAGCACAGACATAAGTCAGAAACAATGCAGGGCTTTTTTACAGGTAGGGGAAGGGGCCTTTTCTTCTTTGGGGGAAATAACAGATAATTTTTGCAAAAGGGGAAGAAAAAACTTTATGTAAATTGAATTTTAGGGGAAAACTGCATGATTTTAAAGAATTTTCTAGAGGGGAAGACGCCTGTTAATGGCCCCTACTATAGAAGGAGAAAAAGCCCCGATTCAATGGAATATTTGTTGGCTCTAATCTGAAGGAATGATTTCATTCTTTGTAGTACAGATACTACTAATTTATAAATGTTTTGATTGTCATGTTTGTATTCGTGGAAACCAGACAGGCAGAATATTTAGTCATCTTTCATTTGTAAATAATTTGTTATCCAAGCAAGCACATTGATGTATAAAGTAACAACTGTCTGTAACAAATACAGCTGTACTTTGTATATAATTTACAAGAAGTCATATTATACACAATTCTTACAATTTTGATCCTTCACATCAGGTTTAAGTTTGTCCTGCTTTGATCCAACGGCAACTTCATTGTGAACAGAACTGAAAATAAACAATATACATATGGTAGAGATATATATAATTATGTCTGTATACAATTTTCATTATTTATATTCAATGACCTTAATCAAAATCTGACACATAATAGTAAGTCTCTGTCAAAATCAATCAGCTTTAGTAATTAGCAGCAAATTTGTGATTTTTTGGTCAAATTTTTCTTAAAAGCAGTTTAAAGTTCAGGGCCCTCATTTGACGTTTTTTGGGGGGCCGAATTCGGCCCCATTCCTCCTCCTAAAATAATTTGACGCGTTCAAGATGTCAAAATGGCTTTCAATCGTCTGAATGAGCAGGAGAATAACCGGCTACATTTTAGGCTAAAATAAATAAATTGTCGAGAATCTTAATGTAAATAGGTTTGTGCAATGTATATATGGTTGTAAATAGTATTTTTGTTCCGACAAATGAACAAGAACACCAGAAAGATAAAAATCCTGATAAAACTGTCATATTAAACATTGAAAATGCCGCCAATGAAACTACACCAGCTTCCCAAGCGCCCAACCAGATCATGATCATATGAGTTCGGCAATGTACCAACGACTACTAAGGTTTAGCGACGTTGTGGTCTAATGACACCCGGGTCGCTACAAAAGTAACAACATCATGTTATGTGGCGCAGTAAAATCATATAAAGTAGAATAGTAAATTCATATAAGATCGAGTTTATTTTACATGCTGCGAGAACAGAAACGCCAAAATAACGAATTCTGCATCTTTCTTCTAAAATCGTACTTATATTTTTATTGCAAAAAGGACGAAACATTTTATTTAGCTACTGAGTGTCTTATCGTAAAATGCCCTGAGCTACAAAGATTGTGGAATAAAATTTGAAATCTTGAAGGACTTGATAACGTTTCAGAAGAATAAACCGGGTCAGAAAATATAATCATATCGTTTTAAACATTATACTGAAAAAGTTTCGAGTTAAATGTATTTAATATCGAAAGCTTATAAATGCGCAGGTGATCCAAATAAATCCGGTTGGGTCGGACTGAGATGATAACTTGATAAATAAAAAGAACATGTTTCTGCGTATATAAGACAACACAAGCCCATCGTTACTGACAAATAAGCAATATCTTATTATTTCATATATGATGTATATATACAAAAAAAAAACGACTCACACGATACAAACTTTCATTAAAATAGCCTACTTCTATATCTATGTCTCTAGTTTTGGGTGTTTTTAAGGCTAAACTCAAAAAAAAGTTAGATTGTCAAAGAATACTCGCTCAAAGGTCCCTATATGGGATTATCTCGGTAGCATGGGTATACAAACACAGTAACTGACAAACTGTCCATACATATTGTATACATGATATCTCACCTGCTCTGCGAAGAAAAGACGAATCCATACGACTCAGCCGAATACAGACACACCACATCACCAATACACAATGTGTCGTCTGCCATTCTGACAGTTTTTCTCTTAAAACTTTATTCCATTGTCGTATTTATCCAAATTTTATTAAATAAAATTTAACTTCACAAAACACGTACGTACACCTGACACTGTTTTTACACGTTTTCTAACTATATTGTGATATTTAACTTCTGATTAAGTACGATTTATTAAAACTTATTTTCATAAATATCCTTTTTAAGACGGTTCTTTCAGGTTTCGGAATGCGTAATTCCGATATATCCTATGTCACTAACAAAGCCTATTAAATTCAATTGAACGAAACAAGTTTATTGAAACGCTTATGCGATATATTCCAACACGTTTACATTCGTAGATCTACAAGAAACCGTCTTAAATATTTGTCCATGCTTCTCTGCTTATGTATGCTTTGATAATTTAACTAACACAAAAGGCCATACACGGGTAGTGTATTGAGATATCTAAGCATTAACGTACACAATTGAACAGTTCTTTTTATCTAAAAATCGATTTAACCAATGACTCGTAGCGTTAGTTTTACTGTACGTTCTATGGGTATATGTAAGTAATGAGTATTCGTGAAACGGTCACCCGTTAAGTATAGGTGTACTGACGAACCCTTACTTAAGGCTATCTAAAACTGGTTACCAGGCGACTCTGTGCAGACTGCAGATGCATTTGGTGTATAGCAGCATGGAACGGAAACCATTTTATTAATATTAACCTGACAAAAACTAGTTCTTGGTCCATAGATACTATAAAGCAATGCCTCCACACGCACCGGAGACAATAACTAGATATACTTTTCATTAAGCGTAATTGTTTGTCTCTGGATATCTGACCTGCCCATTTATTTCCGCGACAATAGATTATTTATAAGACCCGAGGAATAGAATATCTATTTCCTCATTTTTTGGAAACTGAACGCTCGCTACACATGCTTTTTTGCGGACCTCGGTACTACTTTTATCTTTTAAGTTTAGTTTCAATGAGTACTTTCAGTACTTTGATTCAACTTTCCACACGATTTCACGAGCAAAAATAAATAACATTTAACCTAAATCAAATAATTTTAGGCGTTATTTTGATAATTTTCTTTGGTTGGACATATTATAACAATGCTATAATATTACCAATACGTCGTCATGGTGAAACACATGGAAGTTATTAAGTAAGTACAAGTTTAAACACACTCGTTGACTTGAGTCACGGTTTCGCAAATAAATATCTTATCTCAAACAAAATGTTAAAAACTAGAAACATGTCAATAAATAAACAATTATTCACTCGTATCCCCAAACAAATTCGTTATATATACGTACAATGCATCATAATTGTACCAAAGCAATGTGCTGGAATAATCTAATAGAATAATAAAAAGGATGAACATTATTCTCAATAATTAAATGAGCGTTAAATATCAAATACATAGATTTTTTAAATAATGAATTCTGACAATATTATCGGTCACAAGTAATTCATGCTATACTTTATGACTGACGAAATATGAAGAATCAAGGCATGACAGATCAGTTATTGTATTGCTCCTTCCATTCATATTCCGGCTTTTCTAAACTTATTTTTGCTAAACACAATCTCATTTTTCACAATCACGAATATTACTGAACATGGTTACAGTTTCGGTCTTACAAAGTTCGTGTTTTGGTCGAAATAATCAAATGACTTCACTACGTTTATATTTTTTCATCGCGTAACAGTAATGCATGTATATGGTATGAATGTATTCTCCTTTACAAATGTCATATATCAAATATACTATCGGTCTATAATGACAGCGAACAAATAAGTCACACAGTTAAAAGTGAAAGACTGAAAAACTATACATTTCATCAAAGGAAACTGGCGGCATGCATAAACAGAAGTGACCCAGATGTTCGTTGTATTGAGGCAAATTTTACATTCATGTATTTAAATATTTATTTTCTTTGATAAATGCATCATGGGCTTGTTTTAAGTGAGTGCATCTAACAAAGCTGTCCCCGGATTTCGAGGGATTGAACGCATTACAATTAGTTCCATATTCACATGCATGAACAGTATTTTGTGATTATAAATAAGACCAAATAGCAGCCCGTCAGGTGGAAGTGTTTATACATGATCATATATATACAGTCAAGCATGTGTTAACGGTCACCTCCGAATAAAGGTTATGAATATGGTTCATCTTTTATAAACCCTAATTAAATTATTTATAACAAAATGACTTCCAAATAAAGGCCACGTTTTGTCTTTTCCAAGGATGACCTTTGTTCACAGGTTTGAGTGTTATTATGACAGTATTACATTGTATCTTTAAAAATTCAAATTACACAGATTCAATATGCAATCTATGGGAAGACATTCTAAGTTTTGATAGACGAAATCTAAATTTCTTAACGTTTAAAATTTCTAAGTATGGTTGTAACCTAAAAACATATATATAGCATGCCAATTGTGAAAAAAAAATTATCACTGCTGAGTCTTTGTTTAACAACCGAAAAGAAACTATTAACATTACCTATATATTGAAAGTATCAAACATAATAAAATCCTAGACAACATAACAAATATTTCAATAATAAACACCAGTTTTGTTTTTGAAGATACAATTCCATATCTAATTTCAACATATTGTATATTTTTTTATTACATCTGCTATCATCAGTCTGTAATAGTTTAACCCAGTATTTTAATACATGTATATTCAAAAAAATCTTACAGCCTGAAATATTAATCGTCCTATTTCACCAAAAACAGTCGTTTTGAGTATTTTTTCTTACTCCAAGTAATCTTTTACAAAATCGAAATGAACACGTTCCACAGAACTACCTTTAATGAACCCCATACTTGACTAGCATAATTCAAAATAGGAGAAATAAGTTTATCAAAAATTTCATAACAGACACAACAAATACCAACATGTATGTTAAAAATTTATCCTTTTAACCATAAATGCAAATGGTTGAGGACAAAACGGAAGCAAAGAACATGTTCTATTGCTACAGTTTACCAAGGACTTATATACATGTATGTCATATAAGTCCTTGAGTTTATAAAATATTGCGGATCATTTAGTATCTTTGTAAGGGAGGTAATTTGTATAATATTACTATTGATTATGTGTGAGTGGTCTCCCTTACACTAACAAGTGAACACCACGGCCTTACAAGTACAAATGTTGCTAATTGGGAAGCTCCGCGCAAAACGCGTGTTAGCCTTTGAAAGTGTCCGTGTTCATGAGTAAACACAGGCCATTACAATTTGGGTTACTGTTTGACCTTAAACCAAATGTTTTAAGAACATGTTGTACTGTATAATCACTTGGTATGCATAGTCCATGACTGACCAGTAAATATGTATACCTTTGAAATATGTTGAATAAAAAGATTAACATATTTAGCAATAATTCAGTATGCGGGAATAATTGGTGTCAGTAAGTTATACTACTCAAAATTTGATAAGGATCACGTTTTGTTCTGTATGGCATATCATCGATTTTGGATTAAATACATAAGAAATGAATTTTGGTTTATTATGTGGATCAAGTATTTTACAACAGTCAAAGCAACATAATGGAATTTGTGTTATAAGATAATACATAAACAAACACTACACAATATATTAATATGCATAATATGCATAAACGTATTATCAATGAAAGTCATTTATAAAATAACATTAATATTTCTGAGTTCATAGTATGACTTATACTCACATATGTACGTTTATATTTCTGTGTGTTTATATTTCTCACGTCTTTGTGTTCATCTTTTAGTTTATAATGTTCATATTAATATATAATAATAATTTTACATAATATATTAATCCTATTAATCTAGCATATCAACAGTTATTGTGCAGAAATGAACAGACACTGCACTATCATAATATATCACACAGACACTTTGGGCATACAGAAACAGAACAGATACTTCATTAAGACTTAAGCATTACAGCCCATCGTCATATAAACATACACTTATACATGCGTGAACTATAAGCAACATTTTACAAACATTGAAAATAACATAAAATGTAACAGAATAGAACAAAATCATATATTTACCAATACAGTACAGTTATTATCTGGCTTAATTTGTGAATGTGGGAATTTTGTTAATTAAGTAAGAATAATTGTCAGAAATCAAAACGGTAAGAAAAGAATAATAAGCATTTAGCCTACGTACTTACTGCTGTTAATATTTAGTTTACAATTATTCGTTTCATTTAGTACTTTTGTAAATTTAAACATACAGTGTCGAAATGTGCATGGCTATGATTCAAAATAAATATCTTCTAATAATGATAGATTTATCATGGTCCTTATAACCTCATGTGTCAGTGTTATTTGGAACATAAAGAAAATCGAAATGTTGTTTTCGTTGTCTCGTATCAAGGACTAATTAATATACATACATATGTATGTATATAAGTCCTTGCTCGTATCCAAAAGAAATTTAGACTGTTGATCGAAAGGATTACAAAATATCAAATCCGAGTCCATTGACCAAAAAAAAAAATCGTCAACACAAATAGCTCCGCCCCCAATAATCACTATTTTACACGAACACTTCATATGACATAGCTGATCGGAAATACCAAATCTGATAAGAACATCAAGAAGTCGTTATATCAAAGATTGCGCGATAAATTTCCGGACAAAATTGATTTTTGTTCATGTTATCATATTATTAAGTAAACAAAGCAGAGCTCATCTTGCGAAATAAAGCAGCGTATTTCCACAAACATCCCCTAAAAATCATTTCATTTGAAATAAGGACTTTGTTATCGGTGCTTTATATAATGTACTGTAAAATGTAGGGTCCGCGAAGGAAAAAATGACCGTGATGGAAAAAGTTCAGGGTCGTCCGAATGAGTGGGTCAGTCAGTTTAGAGGACACCAAGATATTTTTGGCCTGATTTCAAAACCAGTATGTTTGTAAGTAAGAAACATAGCAATGATCACTACACGTTTTTAGTTTTTGAATTAATTGTTCCCGAAACAATGATATACGGTACAACCTCACCGGAGCAATAACATCCCTTTATCTGTTGAAGTTCAACAGCAGCATGTTATTTTCCAACTGTAGGTTTTAACTATTAATTTAACCTCTCTAGTACAACAACCTCTTAACAGCAATAACATACAACTTCCAAAGACTGTTGCTTTGAAGAACCAGTAAGCTGACATACATTCAGAAAGTAATCGAAGTATTACACAAAGTCTAGGGTTGCGGGGAAAAATTAGGGCCGTATGTCGGGTATCAAGAAACAATTAAACTACAATGCATTTGTTTACACCTAACGCGTACTATAAACACAAAATAGATATCTTTATTTAGACATGACTTAATGCTTACATAGCATTTAACGTAATATGAACTTTTTTTTCTTTGTTCGAGGCACACCTTGCAAAAATTCAGATATTTTAGAATACCGTGCATGTATGAATATCCTTTTATAATTCTATGGTATGATAATATAGAATACAGGATCATAGTGATACGTGTCAGATTCTTGTGCACACGTGGTGTGGTAATATTGAGTCATAGCCTACAATATCTTTTATTAACTCAGATTTAAAGAAATTATGCTTCACCATTCTTTAGCACTATCGTACGTAAATAAGGTAAAGTAATCTTAATCACTTTGAAGTGGTTGAGAGCAAGAATGATCTATCTATACTAGCTTCGACAAAGATTGTACAGTTATTAGTACCTTCATGCACATACACGCCGTTCATTTTGTATCGAATTCAGTATATATGTATAATCACTTTCAAGGGAAATAAATACATAATTGTCATTCTATAAAAGCGATGAGCTTAGTTATTTAAATATGTACCTGTAAAATATTTAAGGCCTAAATGAGTGCGTGATTTCTAGAAAAAATCGATCAACCCACCCTATTTTTTCCGACTCTCGAGATTTATAATCAGTCTTGGTAATCATTTTTTTGCCTGCCGATAGTTTCATATTATAAACTAAATCCCCGACCTAAAAAATGTATTTTTAAAAAATGCTGATATTCTGCTGACCAGGCCTACTCTTCACGGTAAATATATATTTTATGAGTACGTGAGTGATTAAACACCCCCCAAAAATTGAATGTATTTTACTAAATGCGAATATTTTGTCAATACTTGAAATCTCTCAATCAATATATTATTACTTATTCATTTACTTATTTGTAAGATCCTTGTAGAATTAATTCATGAATAAAGTAATTCGATTCCATTACAGTGCAATTAATATTATGAATAGTATGCATAAAGTACACGAATGCGTGTGCCCATGCGTGGCGTTTGTGTATTTTTGATCTTGGATTATTCATGCAGTTTAATTTGTAAACAAAGGCCACCCTTGGGACAGGCAACACTAATTAATGTCCTTTATTAACTGGTGACCTTTATTCGGAAGTCATTTAGTTCTATATAATCAAGTATGGTTTATGGTTGTCTTTATTCAGTAATGGTCACTTACACAGGTTTGAAAATATCAATTAATGTTATATGTGTTGAACATATTGAAAACAATATGACAAATTCTTAATTATTTCCCTATATAATCTGTATAGAGTTAAACTGTTCAACAGGTTATCTGATTCTCTTTTAAGTACTCAATTATCTACTTTTTATCAGTTGTATATTACATTCAGTTTATCATCAAATTTCCTATTATGAATCGACACATGTATTATATAATAACCCTATGTTTTACCTTGTACCTGCACAGTGTAATACAGTTCTGTTCTGATTGTGGTTTATAACTGAAAAAAAAACGTTGAAAATGGCATTAAATCCGATGAAATAAATAAGTACATTAAGGGATATATTAACAACGAAGCAACCAGATATCACTAGCGTAGATTCCTACAATTTTTCTGACAAATTAAAACATATAAAAACGACAAAAACGCAATAAAATTAAGGGGTTATCGGTCGGGAGAATAGAAGATCCGAGTAGATTCTACCGAGATCTTTTGACCAAGTAAGAATAATATTATGTTCCCCATAATTAATGCGTCTTCGGCAGTATTCTGTTTTTTTTATTTGGGGGGGGGGGGGCATGCTCCCGACCCAACTATAAAGGTGCCTACGCATTATTTTAGGGCAAGCTACACCCCTGGATATATGGAAAAAGTTTCCGTTTGCAATACTTAGTCCGAATGAGTATAGTCTTTAAATATATCCAGCCCACTCCTTATAAGATCTGTGATCACGAGACGTTGAATACGTACATTTTTGTATGCGCAAAAAAAGAAATATTTCGATGGGAATTCCCCTGCAATTTCCACCGCCATTCAAGCGTCTACTTAAACTAGAGTGTAAACACCGCGTACTCACGCGTCTGCTGCAACATTAACAACAGCTGATAAAGTATACTTGTACCATGGACATTTTATATTTTATAAAATTAATGAGTCTGTGTTGTGTTAATCATATTTGTACATGTAATAGTTGTAAAAAGTGACGGAATTATGTACGTACTTAAAAGTGTTCTACGCATATATATATATCAACTTGGTACTGGTGAATTTTGTATTGTTTAAAACTAAGAAACCTTCACGTGATTGTAAATATGTTGGATAACATACGAGTTGTCAGAACTTTTCTACATACGGTTTTGTTTGTCGGATTGTTTTGTAATCATGGACAGTATTTGTAGGAATATATGTTTGGAACGAACCGTGACGTCACAGTCAAACCTGCGTTCGGAGGTACATGTTATTTGTAACAGTATCATTTTGCTACATAATTATGCACATGTACGCTGACGGCCACCTGACTGTACAGGCACTGAACAATTTATCATCATTTTTTTAAACAAAGACACCTGGATTTGATAAACACATATTTATTGACGTGATCAACGATATAAAACATTGTTAAATAAGACACACATAAAGAATGCATACAGCTCATATCTTTTAGGGCTGATATTGATTCAAATTTCGACGATACCGATATATCGGGAAGTATCGACGATATAAGTGTGTTTAAATAGTCACCGAACAAGGAGTCAAAATATCGATATTTTAAAATGTGTATAGAAAATCGACCATCCTAAAAAAATACTCACTAGGCGGCCTTTGTTCACAGGTTTGATATGCTAATCTGAAAACAAAATCAGAAGATATGAATATTTCCATAAATTAGTAAATAACAAGATGTATTTAAAAAACACAACGCCCTTTAACTTGAAAATGCACAAAATAAAAACAAAGGGCCATAATTCCGTAAAAAATGATCGAATGTGCGGGGGTTACTGGTAACAACAAGTCTGTGAAAGTTTTGTCAAAATCTCATGAAAAATGTAGCCTCCGATCTATCGATACGGGGGCATAAAACTAGTAACAGGTAATAATCATTTAGTTGCTACTACCACTGCAGGAATTAAAGCTATAGCTATCGGAGTATACACCACGTAAAAATAAACGCCATGTCAAATATTGTGAGATGTCTCACAGTTATGATATCAATCAGGCGCTCGGGGGAGGGGGGCGCTGTGTACGTAATAAATGAAACAACAGGTATGTCGTACATTGTACATGTATATGCTTTCATTATTTAATTTTTCCCTCTTACATTTCAGAATAACCCAACAAATGAGATTCTCGCAGTTTTTGTTACACCCCTCCCAATAACTCTCTAGGGTATGATGTTTATGATGTAGTGGACTAATTGTATGTACATTATTGACAAAAGAGAAAAAAGGAAACATATTCAGAATGGCAAATCAGATGGACCAGGAAATTGCAAATGAATTGTTCATGCTTCATCCACTGTACGTACGTAATAAACACGAGTTTGAATGTGTCGTTGATACAATGACAACATACAGACGGAAACAAGTGGATGTACTTGGAATTATTGTGGCTATGCATAAGTTCCGGTATATCAATGAACATGAACGTAAACAACTTAATGATAAATATTCTGGCATTTTACAGAACTTTAATGAGTTTGTAATGGACATTTTGCGAACGATAACGTTTGAGAATTTTTGTTTCTTACTCGAGTCAGAAGGTTACAAAGATATGACTGCTGGTATGAGACAGAAAATGTTTGCCATGTTGTATGTGAAATTGCCAAAGAAAGACATGCCGCATTCTAAAAGAACACATGACTACTACAAAACGATGAAAACTTGTATTGACAATAAGAAACTTGGTGGTGATGTTCGTCAAAGATTAAGATATATTATTGAAAAACAAAATGTGAAAATAATGTCAAAGGATAACATGGATCTAACCAACAAAGAGTTTGCAATAGAAAGAAAATCTGCTGCGCTTGTTTTGTTGATACAACAACATAAAGATGTTGATGAAAGGAAAGTTATTCTTCAAGGAATTTTCAGACAAGAGACGAACGGTCTTGATAAAACAACTTTAGAGATTGTCTTTCATTCTAAAATGGCTACGACAGAAGCTCAGGCTGGGAATGTTTCTGAAGCGGAAGCTCATATTGCTCAAACCAAAATTCTCTGTGAAAATTGTGGACCAAGTTTTGCAGTTACATCCGCGCTACATGACATTGAATATACCTACAGGGTTCTTCATTCAAAGAATCCAAGCGAAGAACTCCTTGAAAAAGTGCTAAGTGAAGGTGAAGTGGCATTGCAAAGTTTGCAGGAAGAACGCGACGATGTGCAGAAGCTATGGCAGCGCATCTTACTTCTATTCATGGTGTTAGCTTTGTTAAATATCAATGGCGATTTTGAAGTTGGTGATGTGAGAAAGTTGACGAAATCCCACAAAAAGAGAGCAAAATACTTACTAAAGGAAATAAAACGCCATAGTGATATTATGGAATTGAGGCGGACTATGGTGATGTGTATGTGTTTGGCGGCTCTCCATGAGGGCGATGATAATGACGCTGCCGAGTGTTACGCCAAGCAATCTTTAGCCGCGGCGAAGCAAGGTGGGTGCTTTCGTCAAGTAGAAATGGACAATATTGAAAACTATTTCTTGCGTGTACGTGCAAAGAAAAATGACTCGTTTATGTTTTCATGTTCAGGATTAATCTTTTTTGTAGTGGTGTTTCTTGTTTTATTGTTTCTAATATATGCCATTCAGTATGCTCTACAACAGCTGGGAGAGACATTTTCCTTGATCTCATCAATAGACATGAGCGCAAATGGTATGTTTGGTGCCTTTTCGTGAGATGCGCTGTACTTTCTTTGTGAACAATATTTTCTTAATTTCTCACTTTTCAATGCCTTTTTCTAAGACACTATGCCCTGAGATAACTTTATGACATTTTAGTTTAAACTACCGGTATATCATTCTACAGATTTTGTATAGCGTGTACTGCTTTCTTTATTGAGACTGCAAAGATCAAATAAATGGGGTTAATAAATCATTGATTTTTAAATAATAATTACATTGTACTTCCGTACTGTCACCAGGTCAACTCTTAGGTAAAAATCTTGTAAAAGCTCTAAATGTCATGGTTTTAATTGGATCTTGGCCAAACCTTGTCAGATTGTTTGTCTTAATGATATTAAGGACAAGTTTAAATATGGGTCACCTAGGGTTAAAAACCAGGTCACAAGGTCAAATCTTAGGAAAACCTTATTAACACTGTAGATGTCAAATTTTGATCGTATCTTCACCAAACCTAGTCAGAATGTTTGTCTTAATGATATGTAAGACACATTCTAACATAGGTCGTCTGGGGTCAAAAACTAGGTCACCAGGTCAAATCTTAGGAAAACCTTGTCTATGCTGTAGTTTTCATGGTTTTGATTGGATCTTCACCAGATTTTGTCAGAATGTTTGTCTTATCTATATGTAGGACAAGTTCTAACATGGGTCATCTGGGGTCAAAAACTAGGTCACCGGTTCAAAACAATGTTTTAATGAGTGAACAGTGATTGTCATGTGAGCGATATAGGGCCATCTTGGCCCTCTTGTTTCGTACAAGTGAAGGTAGATTTTAAACAAAGGCCCATGTTTACGATGTCCTAACCGATCCTATCTTTGGCACAGACACTAAAGTTCGAAGTACGAAAACTAACTGGGGAGGAATCGAGCCTCCCGAGTACTAATACATGTTAAGGAAAAGAATGTGTTCAATGCGACGATGTTCTGTTGTGTTAAAACCAGAAGAATCAATGTTTGTATTTACTGTTACTGAAGTGTTGTTTACTAGTTTTGTACAATAAAGAGTTTTTAATGCAATTAAATTGTCCTCAATTAATGCGCTAATCATTAAACTTTCCAATATCAGGCTTTTTTCATTTTAAAATTTTAGCAAAGGGACTATAGTAAAGCCCTAGCTTATGTCATTTACCTATATGCATATGACCTGCATTACAATATGAATGAAAAATCGATCCGTAATTTTAAATGTTAAAATATTTGTATGGGCTCGAACGATGTGGGTACACATTTCTCTCTTTTGTCTCGTATGGTAAAAATCAAGTCCGACAGTACTTTCAGTACTTTGATTATAATACATGTTCATGTATCACGTGATAATTACTCAGTAAGCAGTATATATCGTTATGCTTGGTGAGTTGTGCGATTTGGGTGATACCTTTATATAACACGTCCTGCACCAGGATATTGTTATTTTTCCTAGAATGCTAATACTGAGGCCATCTTCAATACAGTCTGTTAGGAGGTCGATTTATCCAAATCCCTGACCCCCCCCCAAGATGTTGGTTCTTTAATAATCCGTTTTCAGTACAAATATAAAAAGGTAAAGGTTTTGTTTATTAATAGTGTCACCCCTATTGAAAGGGCCAGCCAAGTTGGCTTATGAGACACCTATCTTATGTTCACGCAGTACCTATATATAATTTTGATTGTATAATGTCTAATTAAAATGGCAATACGAACCAAAAACACATTATTCATATACAGTCAAACTTGTGAACAAAAGTCAACCTTTGGAAAGACAAAATCTGTCCTTTATTGACAGGTGACCTTATCTCGGAGGTAATTTTGTTCTATATAATAAATGATGGTTTATAAAAATTTATAAAAAATGACCCTTTATTCACAGGGTGGCCTTTATACGGAAGTGACCACTAACACAGGTTTGACTCTATATATACATATACAAGGATAACTGTGTTTTTGTCCAAGTGGCCATTTTATGCCTTAATAGCCATTATACACCATTGTATAACCATTATGCAAGCCCGCTACGTAGACCTACCTGCACTATTTAAAGTTTATAGAGTCATGTAACCGTAAACCATGATTTTGTTCAAGATGGCCTGACATCTAAATGATATGTACATTTCGTACGGTTTACATGATAAAGTGGAGAAAGGGTATCCAAAGTTTTAAAAACTTATCTTATTTGAATTCAGATAGATAAACATAGGACTTACCACTATTTTTGTTTTGTTTTATGCCTTCATTCAACAACAGAGAAAGTAAGTAGTTTATTACGGAGGATGGGAGTCTAGTACTGGTACTTCACAGGAGCTATGGTTAAGTGAACTGTCCGCCTCATATGACTGACTGTTGTAAAATTAGATTTAAACTAAAAAAAACAAATTCTTTCAACAGTATACATAATTATATTGTATTTCTGATACACATAACTTTTCCTGAATTCTGTATCAGTAATTACATTAGTCGTCACAATTATCTGCCAACTTCTCCACGCCGTCTTGCGATAGGGGCCTTATAAATATACATTGTCTTAAACCAAAATTTCACAGAGAACATGTAGCGTGCGCATGCTGGGATCAAACTCATCATCCCGAGGTCAGTAACAATAAAACTGTGCGATTTTCCATAGAGGTTGTGGTATATTTATTGAATAACACACGCAGAGAATATCTAAAGCAGGAAGTTAGTTATCGGCACATGACATCACCGCTAGTATGCTATTTAATTTTTCGGTACTTTCAAGATAAATTAAGAAAAGTTCCTTTTTAATACAACAACTAAGAACAAGTATTTATTTAATTGAATTAATATTTAAGGTGAACCATCGTTCAGTTTCCAAAAACTTCATCTCTAACGTGTACACTTTCTTTTTCGAGTGAGTATTAAAGTCGACACTCGTGAATTTGATCTCGGCCTTCGATCGAACACGTAACAATACAACTTACACCGAACTTCTATTTTCTATTGTGACCTATCAAAACAAACGACATTTTAAGTGGTGCAAGTCGTACATGAATGCAATATTGCAAAAGACACTTATACAATTACCGAATACTTCATGATCTACTTAAGTGTGTAGTACTCACATTTCTTATTTACTTCCCGGTTGACACAAATACAAAAATTACTCGTATATTAGATCATGTAGAGATTTGAAAATGAAAACTATGATAATTGACATAAATATGTTATATTTATATTGATAACTACAGTGCATTATTGTAGCCACTCTATCATGAATGAAAAAACAAACCGGAAGTCAAAATTTCAAGCAGTTCCAATGATTGATAAAAACTCATATCAGTTATGTATTTTCAGTAATAACTGAACAATGCCCTTTTAAGGAGGCATAGCAAAAGTGTCAGGCAGCCATTTTGTCACAAATTTGTACTCTGATGATTCACCTTAAGTTCGGTTGTGAACTTGTAATTCCGAAAATTATGTATCAACTAATGTTAAATGAATCGTAAACCACATATGTTTGTTTTTTGGTTACATGCTCACTAAAAATAGGGTTGGTAGCTTGGTCGGGGCTTTGTTTTGCTAGAAAAAGCGTGTGGAAGTATAAAAATATATAACTGATGTATAACAAATACTGATAAACGATTGAGGTCCGCATGAGTAATACATTTCTTACAGACTGAACCGTGATTCTATTAACAAGGATCTGCTCAAACAGCTGGAGGACAGGACTCATTGCGTATTCAGACGGGATGCGCTATGCCTATCACAGTGTGGGACAAGAGCAAAACAATGTATCGGATAGGAGGATTCAAGGATACGCTCAGACAGGTGGAGGATAGTACTCGGTGCATATTCAGGAGGGATGCGCTATGCCTATCACAGTGTGGGACAAGACAGCAGTACAAGGTTCTTGGACAGGAGGATGCAAAGATATGCTCAGACGGTTGGAGGCTAGGACTTGGTCCATATTCAGATGGGACGCGCTATGCATACCAGTGTGGGAAAAAAACTTCAGTACAAGGTCTCAGTACAGGAGGATGCAAGGATATGCTCAGACAAGTGGACTAAGGGACTTGTTGCATATTCAGACAGACTGTGCTATGCCTACTATAGTGTGGGACAAGACGGCATTACTAGGTTCTTAGACTGGAGGATGCAAGGATATGCTCAGACAGCTGGACTATAGGACTTGGTGCATATTCAGACTGACTACGGTATGCCTACTGTAGTGTGGGACAAGACTGCAGTACATGGTTTCGGACAGGAGGATGCAATATATGGTCAGACAGGTGGAAGAAAGGACGTTGTACAATTTCAGATGGGATGTGCTATGCCTACCACACAGTAGAGACTGGACTGATGTATCAGACATGGAAAGCATACAATGTACAGTATAGCTAGAGTATAGGAGACTGGACTTAGCTTACAAAAATTGTCACAGGTAATCTATACTCCAAAGTCTGAGGATAGAGACAATTATTTTCCTGGTCTTCTCCACACTCAACTCTGCTACATTATGTGCATTTCTAAAGATTTAAAATATCATTGAAGCAGTGAGTAGAACATGAAATTAAAGGTACTTAGCTTAATTTTCAAAGATATTTCTTTGGTGCTTTATCCTCTTGAAGGGGAGCTGATGGCCTTGATCTCTGGCACAAAGCAAGGCAAAGTAATTGAGATCGCTGAAATGAGATATGAATAATATCAAAACTACTTCAAGAGGACGGTACTTCTAAGTCATGATACAAGATGGGAACAAGACACAGTACATGAAACAGTCTCGGACAGGATGATGAAAGCCTTAGCTAAGACAATTGGAGGATATGAGTAGATGCATATTCAGACCCATCACAGTGTAGAGATTGGACTAAGTGGTCAGACATGGAAATCATACAGTATAGTGCACTAGAGCTGTAATTCAGAGGAGACAGTTTAGACATGATGAAAGATGGGAGCCAGACAGTGCGGTACTAGACAGCAGGACACAGTCTTGGATAGGAGGATGCAAGGAGATGCACAGACAGCTGGAGTATAGGACGTGGTGCATATTCAGACGTGATGCGCTATGCCTACCATAGAGTGGGACAAGACTGTAGCACAAGGTCTCGGATAGGAGGATACAAGGATATGCTTAGACAGCAGGATTAAGGGACTCTGTGCATATTCAGACCGGATGCACTATGCCTATCACAGTGTAGGACAAGACTGCAGTACAAGGTCTCAGATTGGAGGATGCAAGGTTATGCTCAGACAGGTGGACTATGTGACTTGGTGCATATTCAGATGGGATGCGTTATGCCTACTGTAGTGTGGGACAAGATCGCAGTATAAGGTATCTGTACCTATTCAGACAGGATGCAGTATGCAGTACATGTACAAGGTCTAAGACAGGAGGATGCAAGGATATGCTCAGACAAGTGGATTATGGGACTTGGTGTATATTTAGATGGGATGCTTTATGCCTACTGTAGTGTGGGACAAGATAGCAGTACAAGGTCTCGGACAGGAGGATGCAAGGATATGCTCAGACAGGTGGATTATAGGACGTGGTGCATATTGAGATGGGATGCCTTATGCCTACTGTAGTGTGGGACAAGATTGCAGTACAAGGTCTCGGGCAGGAGGATGCAATGATATGCTCAGACAGCTGGAGTATAGGACTTGGTACCTATTCAGAAATGATGCAGTATGTAGTACAAGGTCTCAGACAGGAGGATGCAAGGATATGCTCAGACAGGTGGATTATAGGACGTGGTGCATATTGAGATGGGATGCCTTATGCCTACTGTAGTGTGGGACAAGATTGCAGTACAAGGTCTCGGGCAGGAGGATGCAATGATATGCTCAGACAGCTGGAGTATAGGACTTGGTACCTATTCAGAGAGGATGCAGTATGCAGTACAAGGTCTCAAACAGGAGGATGCAAGGATATGCTCAGACAGGTGGATTATAGGACGTGGTGCATATTGAGATGGGATGCCTTATGCCTACTGTAGTGTGGGACAAGATTGCAGTACAAGGTCTCGGACAGGAGGATGCAATGATATGCTCAGACAGCTGGACTATAGGACTTGGTACCTATTCAGACATGATGCAGTATGCAGTACAAGGTCTCAGACAGGAGGATGCAAGGATATGCTCAGACAGGTGGATTATAGGACTTGGTGCATATTCAGATGGGATGCGTTATGCCTACTGTAGTGTGGGACAAGATTGCAGTACAAGGTCTCGGACAGGAGGATGTGAGGATATGCTCAGATAGCTGGAGTATGGGACTTGGTACATTTTTAGACAGGATGCAGTATGCAGTACAAGGTTTCAGACAGGTGGATTATAGGACTTGGTTCATATTTAGATGGGATGCTTTATGCCTACTGTAGTGTGGGACAAGATTGCAGTACAAGGTCTCGGACAGGAGGATGCTAGGATATGCTCAGACAGCTTGAGTGAGGGACTTGGTGCATATTCAGACTTGATGTGCCATGCATACTGTAGTGTGGAACAAGACTGCAGTACAAGGTCTCAGACAGTAGGATGCAAGGATATGCTCTGACAGATGTATTATTGGACTTGGTGCATATTCAGATGGGATGCGTTATGCCTACTGTAATGTGGGACAAGATTGCAGTACAAGGTCTCGGACAGGAGGATGCGAGGATATGCTCTGACCGATGTATTATTGGACTTGGTGCATATTCAGATGGGATGCGTTATGCCTACTGTAGTGTGGGACAAGATTGCAGTACAAGGTCTCGGACAGGAGGATGCAAGGATATGCTCAGACAGCTGGAGTGAGGGACTTGGTGCATATTGATACGGGATGCGCTTTGCCTACTTTAGTGTGGGACAAGACTGCAGTAAAAGGTCTCGGATAGGAGGATTGAAGGATATGCTCAGACAACTGGAGGATAGGACTAGGCGCATATTCAGACTCAGACATGCTCAGATAGCTGGAGTATGGGTCTAGGTACCTATTCAGAGAGGATGCAGTATGCAGTACAAGGTCTCAGACAGGAGGATGCAAGGATATGCTCAGACAGGTGGATTATAGGACGTGGTGCATATTGAGATGGGATGCCTTATGCATACTGTAGTGTGGGACAAGATTGCAGTACAAGGTCTCGGGCAGGAGGATGCAATGATATGCTCAGACAGCTGGAGTATAGGACTTGGTACCTATTCAGAAATGATGCAGTATGTAGTACAAGGTCTCAGACAGGAGGATGCAAGGATATGCTCAGACAGGTGGATTATAGGACGTGGTGCATATTGAGATGGGATGCCTTATGCCTACTGTAGTGTGGGACAAGATTGCAGTACAAGGTCTCGGACAGGAGGATGCAATGATATGCTCAGACAGCTGGAGTATAGGACTTGGTGCATATTCAGACTGGATGTGCCATGCATACTGTAGTGTGGAACAAGACTGCAGTACAAGGTCTCAGACAGTAGGATGCAAGGATATGCTCTGACAGATGTATTATAGGACTCGGAACCTATTCAGACAGGATGCAGTATGCAGTACAAGGTCTCAGACAGGAGGATGCAAGGATATGCTCAGACAGGTGGATTATAGGACTTGGTGCATATTCAGACTGGATGTGCCATGCATACTGTAGTGTGGAACAAGACTGCAGTACAAGGTCTCAGACAGTAGGATGCAAGGATATGCTCTGACAGATGTATTATTGGACTTGGTGCATATTCAGATGGGATGCGTTATGCCTACTGTAGTGTGGGACAAGATTGCAGTACAAGGTCTCGGACAGGAGGATCCAAGGATATGCTCAGATAGCTGGAGTATGGGACTTGGTACATTTTCAGACAGGATGCAGTATGCAGTACAAGGTTTCAGACAGGTGGATTATAGGACTTGGTTCATATTTAGATGGGATGCTTTATGCCTACTGTAGTGTGGGACAAGATTGCAGTACAAGGTCTCGGACAGGAGGATGCTAGGATATGCTCAGACAGCTTGAGTGAGGGACTTGGTGCATATTCAGACTTGATGTGCCATGCATACTGTAGTGTGGAACAAGACTGCAGTACAAGGTCTCAGACAGTAGGATGCAAGGATATGCTCTGACAGATGTATTATTGGACTTGGTGCATATTCAGATGGGATGCGTTATGCCTACTGTAGTGTGGGACAAGATTGCAGTACAAGGTCTCGGACAGGAGGATGCGAGGATATGCTCTGACAGATGTATTATTGGACTTGGTGCATATTCAGATGGGATGCTTTATGCCTACTGTAGTGTGGGACAAGATTGCAGTACAAGGTCTCGGACAGGAGGATCCAAGGATATGCTCAGATAGCTGGAGTATGGGACTTGGTACATTTTCAGACAGGATGCAGTATGCAGTACAAGGTTTCAGACAGGTGGATTATAGGACTTGGTTCATATTTAGATGGGATGCTTTATGCCTACTGTAGTGTGGGACAAGATTGCAGTACAAGGTCTCGGACAGGAGGATGCAAGGATATGCTCAGACAGCTGGAGTGAGGGACTTGGTGCATATTGATACGGGATGCGCTTTGCCTACTTTAGTGTGGGACAAGACTGCAGTTAAAGGTCTCGGATAGGAGGATTGAAGGATATGCTCAGACAACTGGAGGATAGGACTAGGCGCATTTTCAGACTCAGACATGCTCAGATAGCTGGAGTATGGGTCTAGGTACCTATTCAGAGAGGATGCAGTATGCAGTACAAGGTCTCAGACAGGAGGATGCAAGGATATGCTCAGACAGGTGGATTATAGGACGTGGTGCATATTGAGATGGGATGCCTTATGCCTACTGTAGTGTGGGACAAGATTGCAGTACAAGGTCTCGGGCAGGAGGATGCAATGATATGCTCAGACAGCTGGAGTATAGGACTTGGTACCTATTCAGAAATGATGCAGTATGTAGTACAAGGTCTCAGACAGGAGGATGCAAGGATATGCTCAGACAGGTGGATTATAGGACGTGGTGCATATTGAGATGGGATGCCTTATGCCTACTGTAGTGTGGGACAAGATTGCAGTACAAGGTCTCGGACAGGAGGATGCAATGATATGCTCAGACAGCTGGAGTATAGGACTTGGTGCATATTCAGACTGGATGTGCCATGCATACTGTAGTGTGGAACAAGACTGCAGTACAAGGTCTCAGACAGTAGGATGCAAGGATATGCTCTGACAGATGTATTATAGGACTTGGAACCTATTCAGACAGGATGCAGTATGCAGTACAAGGTCTCAGACAGGAGGATGCAAGGATATGCTCAGACAGGTGGATTATAGGACTTGGTGCATATTCAGACTGGATGTGCCATGCATACTGTAGTGTGGAACAAGACTGCAGTACAAGGTCTCAGACAGTAGGATGCAAGGATATGCTCTGACAGATGTATTATTGGACTTGGTGCATATTCAGATGGGATGCGTTATGCCTACTGTAGTGTGGGACAAGATTGCAGTACAAGGTCTCGGACAGGAGGATCCAAGGATATGCTCAGATAGCTGGAGTATGGGACTTGGTACATTTTCAGACAGGATGCAGTATGCAGTACAAGGTTTCAGACAGGTGGATTATAGGACTTGGTTCATATTTAGATGGGATGCTTTATGCCTACTGTAGTGTGGGACAAGATTGCAGTACAAGGTCTCGGACAGGAGGATGCTAGGATATGCTCAGACAGCTTGAGTGAGGGACTTGGTGCATATTCAGACTTGATGTGCCATGCATACTGTAGTGTGGAACAAGACTGCAGTACAAGGTCTCAGACAGTAGGATGCAAGGATATGCTCTGACAGATGTATTATTGGACTTGGTGCATATTCAGATGGGATGCGTTATGCCTACTGTAGTGTGGGACAAGATTGCAGTACAAGGTCTCGGACAGGAGGATGCGAGGATATGCTCTGACAGATGTATTATTGGACTTGGTGCATATTCAGATGGGATGCGTTATGCCTACTGTAGTGTGGGACAAGATTGCAGTACAAGGTCTCGGACAGGAGGATCCAAGGATATGCTCAGATAGCTGGAGTATGGGACTTGGTACATTTTCAGACAGGATGCAGTATGCAGTACAAGGTTTCAGACAGGTGGATTATAGGACTTGGTTCATATTTAGATGGGATGCTTTATGCCTACTGTAGTGTGGGACAAGATTGCAGTACAAGGTCTCGGACAGGAGGATGCAAGGATATGCTCAGACAGCTGGAGTGAGGGACTTGGTGCATATTGATACGGGATGCGCTTTGCCTACTTTAGTGTGGGACAAGACTGCAGTTAAAGGTCTCGGATAGGAGGATTGAAGGATATGCTCAGACAACTGGAGGATAGGACTAGGCGCATATTCAGACTCAGACATGCTCAGATAGCTGGAGTATGGGTCTAGGTACCTATTCAGAGAGGATGCAGTATGCAGTACAAGGTCTCAGACAGGAGGATGCAAGGATATGCTCAGACAGGTGGATTATAGGACGTGGTGCATATTGAGATGGGATGCCTTATGCCTACTGTAGTGTGGGACAAGATTGCAGTACAAGGTCTCGGGCAGGAGGATGCAATGATATGCTCAGACAGCTGGAGTATAGGACTTGGTACCTATTCAGAAATGATGCAGTATGTAGTACAAGGTCTCAGACAGGAGGATGCAAGGATATGCTCAGACAGGTGGATTATAGGACGTGGTGCATATTGAGATGGGATGCCTTATGCCTACTGTAGTGTGGGACAAGATTGCAGTACAAGGTCTCGGACAGGAGGATGCAATGATATGCTCAGACAGCTGGAGTATAGGACTTGGTGCATATTCAGACTGGATGTGCCATGCATACTGTAGTGTGGAACAAGACTGCAGTACAAGGTCTCAGACAGTAGGATGCAAGGATATGCTCTGACAGATGTATTATAGGACTTGGAACCTATTCAGACAGGATGCAGTATGCAGTACAAGGTCTCAGACAGGAGGATGCAAGGATATGCTCAGACAGGTGGATTATAGGACTTGGTGCATATTCAGACTGGATGTGCCATGCATACTGTAGTGTGGAACAAGACTGCAGTACAAGGTCTCAGACAGTAGGATGCAAGGATATGCTCTGACAGATGTATTATTGGACTTGGTGCATATTCAGATGGGATGCGTTATGCCTACTGTAGTGTGGGACAAGATTGCAGTACAAGGTCTCGGACAGGAGGATGCGAGGATATGCTCTGACAGATGTATTATTGGACTTGGCGCATATTCAGATGGGATGCGTTATGCCTACTGTAGTGTGGGACAAGATTGCAGTACAAGGTCTCGGACAGGAGGACGCAAGGATATGCTCAGATAGCTGGAGTATGGGACTTGGTACATTTTCAGACAGGATGCAGTATGCAGTACAAGGTTTCAGACAGGTGGATTATAGGACTTGGTTCATATTTAGATGGTATGCTTTATGCCTACTGTAGTGTGGGACAAGATTGCAGTACAAGATCTCAGACAGGAGGGAGGATGCAAGGATATGCTCAGACAGCTGGAGTGAGGGACTTGGTGCATATTCAGATGGGATGCGCTTTGCCTACTATAGTGTGGGACAAGACTGCAGTACAAGGTCTCAGACAGGAGGGTTGAAGGATATACTCAGACAGCTGGAGGATAGGACTCGGCGCATATTCAGACTCAGACATGCTCAGATAGCTGGAGTATGGGACTTGGTACATATTCAGACTGAATGCAGTATGCAGTACAAGGTTTCAGACAGGTGGATTATAGGACTTGGTTCATATTTAGATGGGATGCTTTATGCCTACTGTAGTGTGGGACAAGATTGCAGTACAAGGTCTCGGACAGGAGGATGCTAGGATATGCTCAGACAGCTTGAGTGAGGGACTTGGTGCATATTCAGACTTGATGTGCCATGCATACTGTAGTGTGGAACAAGACTGCAGTACAAGGTCTCAGACAGTAGGATGCAAGGATATGCTCTGACAGATGTATTATTGGACTTGGTGCATATTCAGATGGGATGCGTTATGCCTACTGTAGTGTGGGACAAGATTGCAGTACAAGGTCTCGGACAGGAGGATGCGAGGATATGCTCTGACAGATGTATTATTGGACTTGGTGCATATTCAGATGGGATGCGTTATGCCTACTGTAGTGTGGGACAAGATTGCAGTACAAGGTCTCGGACAGGAGGATCCAAGGATATGCTCAGATAGCTGGAGTATGGGACTTGGTACATTTTCAGACAGGATGCAGTATGCAGTACAAGGTTTCAGACAGGTGGATTATAGGACTTGGTTCATATTTAGATGGGATGCTTTATGCCTACTGTAGTGTGGGACAAGATTGCAGTACAAGGTCTCGGACAGGAGGATGCAAGGATATGCTCAGACAGCTGGAGTGAGGGACTTGGTGCATATTGATACGGGATGCGCTTTGCCTACTTTAGTGTGGGACAAGACTGCAGTTAAAGGTCTCGGATAGGAGGATTGAAGGATATGCTCAGACAACTGGAGGATAGGACTAGGCGCATATTCAGACTCAGACATGCTCAGATAGCTGGAGTATGGGTCTAGGTACCTATTCAGAGAGGATGCAGTATGCAGTACAAGGTCTCAGACAGGAGGATGCAAGGATATGCTCAGACAGGTGGATTATAGGACGTGGTGCATATTGAGATGGGATGCCTTATGCCTACTGTAGTGTGGGACAAGATTGCAGTACAAGGTCTCGGGCAGGAGGATGCAATGATATGCTCAGACAGCTGGAGTATAGGACTTGGTACCTATTCAGAAATGATGCAGTATGTAGTACAAGGTCTCAGACAGGAGGATGCAAGGATATGCTCAGACAGGTGGATTATAGGACGTGGTGCATATTGAGATGGGATGCCTTATGCCTACTGTAGTGTGGGACAAGATTGCAGTACAAGGTCTCGGACAGGAGGATGCAATGATATGCTCAGACAGCTGGAGTATAGGACTTGGTGCATATTCAGACTGGATGTGCCATGCATACTGTAGTGTGGAACAAGACTGCAGTACAAGGTCTCAGACAGTAGGATGCAAGGATATGCTCTGACAGATGTATTATAGGACTTGGAACCTATTCAGACAGGATGCAGTATGCAGTACAAGGTCTCAGACAGGAGGATGCAAGGATATGCTCAGACAGGTGGATTATAGGACTTGGTGCATATTCAGACTGGATGTGCCATGCATACTGTAGTGTGGAACAAGACTGCAGTACAAGGTCTCAGACAGTAGGATGCAAGGATATGCTCTGACAGATGTATTATTGGACTTGGTGCATATTCAGATGGGATGCTTTATGCCTACTGTAGTGTGGGACAAGATTGCAGTACAAGGTCTCGGACAGGAGGATGCGAGGATATGCTCTGACAGATGTATTATTGGACTTGGCGCATATTCAGATGGGATGCGTTATGCCTACTGTAGTGTGGGACAAGATTGCAGTACAAGGTCTCGGACAGGAGGACGCAAGGATATGCTCAGATAGCTGGAGTATGGGACTTGGTACATTTTCAGACAGGATGCAGTATGCAGTACAAGGTTTCAGACAGGTGGATTATAGGACTTGGTTCATATTTAGATGGTATGCTTTATGCCTACTGTAGTGTGGGACAAGATTGCAGTACAAGATCTCAGACAGGAGGGAGGATGCAAGGATATGCTCAGACAGCTGGAGTGAGGGACTTGGTGCATATTCAGATGGGATGCGCTTTGCCTACTATAGTGTGGGACAAGACTGCAGTACAAGGTCTCAGACAGGAGGGTTGAAGGATATACTCAGACAGCTGGAGGATAGGACTCGGCGCATATTCAGACTCAGACATGCTCAGATAGCTGGAGTATGGGACTTGGTACATATTCAGACTGAATGCAGTATGCAGTACAAGGTCTCAAACAGGAGGATGCAAGGATATGCTCAGACAGGTGGATTATAGGACGTGGTGCATATTGAGATGGGATGCCTTATGCCTACTGTAGTGTGGGACAAGATTGCAGTACAAGGTCTAGGGCAGGAGGATGCAATGATATGCTCAGACAGATGGATTATAGGACTTGGTACATATTCAGACTGGATGTACCATGCATACTGTAGTGTGTGACAAGACTGCATTACAAGGTCTCAGACAGGAGGATGCAAGGATATGCCCCGACAGATGGATTATTGGAATTGGTGCATATTCCGATGGGATGCATTATGCTTACTGTAGTGTGGGACAAGATTGCAGTACAAGGTCTCGGACAGGAGGATGCAAGGATATGCTCAGACTTCGGGATTATAGGACTTGGTGCATATTCAGACGGGATGCGCTATGCCTACAATAGTGTCGGACAAGACTGCATTACGAGGCTGCAGTACAAGGTTTCAGACAGGAGGATGCAAGGACATACTCCGACGGGTGGATTATAGGACCTGGTGCATATTCAGATGGGATGCCTTATGCCTACTGTAGTGTGGGACAATATTGCAGTAGCAGGTCTTGGACAGGAGGATGCAAGGATATGCTCAGACAGCTGGAGTATGGGACTTGGTACCTATTCAGACAGGATGAAGTATGCAGTACAAGGTCCCAGAAAGGAGGATGCAAGGATATGCTCAGACAACTGGATTATAGGACTTGGTACTTATTCAGACAGGATGTGCCATGCACACTGTAGTGTATGACAAGACTGCAGTACAAGGTCTCAGACAGGAGGATGTGAGGATATGCTCTGACAGATGGATTATTGGACAAAGTGCATATTCAGATGGGATGTGGTATACCTACTGTAGTGTGGGACAAGATTGCAGTACAAATTCCCGGACAGGAGGATGCAAGGATATGCTCAGACAGCTGGAGTGAGGGACTTGGTGGACATTCAGACCGGATGCACTATGCCTATCACAGTGTGGGACAGGACTGCAGTATAAGGTCTCGGACAGGAGGATGCTAGGATATGCTCAGACAGGGGGACTATGGGACTTGGTGCATATTCAGACGGGATGCGATATGTCTAATACAGTGTTGGACAAGACTGCAGTACAAGGACTTGGACTGGAGGATACAAGAATATGCTCAGACAGCTGGAGTATGGGACTTGGTCCATATTCAGACGGGATATGCTATGCCTACTATAGTGTTTGACAAGACTGCATAACAACGTTCTCGGACAGGAGGATGCAATGCTATGATCAGACGGGTGGATTATAGGACTTGGTGCATATTCAGACGGGATGTGCTATGCATACCATAGTGTGGGACAAGACTGCATTACAAGGTCTCATACAGGAGGATGCAAGGACATGCTCAGACAGGTGGTCTTTGGGACTTGGTGCATATTCAGACGGGATGCGATATGTCTAATACAGTGTTGGACAAGACTGCAATACAAGGTCTCGGACAGGAGGATGCAAGGATATGCTCAGACAGTTGGAGTATGGGACTGGTACATATTCAGACAGGATGCAGTATGCAGTACAAGGTCTCAGACAGGAGGATGCAAGGATATGCTCAGACAGGTGGATTATAGGACTTGGTGCATATTCAGATGGGATGCGTTATTGTTACTATAGCGTGGGACAAGACTGCAGTACAAGGTCTCGGACTGGAGGATGCAAGGATATGCTCAGACAGTTGGAGTATAGGACTTGGTGCATATTCAGTCGGGATGCGATATGGGTAATAGAGTGTTGGACGAGACTGCAGTACAAGGTCTCAGAATGGAGGATGCAAGGATATGCTCAGACTGCTGGACTTAGGGCCTTGGTACATATTCAGACCGGATGCACTATGCCTATCACAGTGTGGGACAAGACTGCAGTACAAGGTCTCGGACAGGAGGATGCTAGGATATGCTCAGACAGGTGGACTATGGGACTTGGTGCATATTCAGACGGGAAACGCTATGCCTATCACACTGTAGGACAATACTGCAGTACAAGGTCTAGGACAGGAGGATGCAAGGATATGCTCAGACAGCTGGACTATGGGACTTGGTGCATATTCAGACGGGATGCGCCTGACCTACTATAGTGTTGGGACAAGACTGCAGTACAAGGTCTCTGACAGGAGGATTGAAGGATATGCTCAGACAGCTGGAGGATAGGACCTGGCGCTTATTCAGACGGGATGTGCCATGCCAACCATAGTGTAGGACAAGACTGCATTACGAGACTGCAGCACAAGGTTCTCGGACAGGAGGATGCAAGGATATGCTCAGACAGTTGGAGTTTGGGAATTGGTGCATATTCAGACGGGATGCGCTTTCCCTACTATATGCCTAATACAGTGTTGTACAAGACTGCATCATGAAGTCTCGGACAGGAGGACGCAAGGATATACTCTGACAGGTGGACTATGGGACTTGGTGGATTTTCAGAGGGGATGCGATATGGCTAATACAGTGTTGGACAAGACTGCAGTACAAGGTTTCAAAATGGAGGATGCGAGGATATGCTCAGACTGCTGGACCTAGGGACTTGGTACATATTCATAACGGATGCACTATGCCTATCACAGTGTTGGACAAGACTGCAGTACAAGGTCTCGGACAGGAGGATGCTAGGATATGCTAAGACAGGTGGACTATGGAGATTGGTGCATATTCAGACGGGTTGCGATATGTCTAATACAGTGTTGGACAAGACTGCAGTACAAGGACTAGGACTGGAGGATGCAAGGATATGTTCAGACAGCTGGAGTATGGGACTTGGTCCATATTCAGATGGGATGCGCTATTGTTACTATGGTGTGGGACAAGACTGCATTACAAGGTTCTCGGACAGGGGATGCAAGGATATGCTCAGACAGGTGGTTTATAGGACTCGGTGCATATTCAGACGGGATGTGCTATGGCTACTGTAGTGTGGGACAAGACTGCATTACAAGGTTCTCGGACAGGAGGATGCAAAGATATGCAGAGACGGGTGGATTATAGGACTTGGTCTACATTCAGACGGGATGCGCTATGCCTACTATAGTGTGGGACAAGACTGCATTACAAGGTTCTCGGACAGGGGATGCAAGGATCATGCTCAGACAGGTGGATTATAGGACCTACTATAGTGTTGGACAAGACTGAAGGACAAGGTCTCGGACTGGAGGATGCAAGGATATGCTCAGACAGTTTGAGTATGGGACTTGGTGCATATTCAGATGGGATGCGCTATGCCTACTGTAGTGTTGGACAGGACTGCAGTATGCAAGGATATTCTCAGATTGCTGGACTTAGGGACTTGGTACATATTCAGACCGGATGCACTATGCCTATCACAGTGTGGGACAAGACTGCAGTACAAGGTCTTGGACAGGAGGATGCTAGGATATGCTCAGACAGGTGGATTATGGGACTTGGTGCATATTCAGACGGGATGCGATATGTCTAATACAGTGTTGGACAAGACTGCAGTACAAGGTCTCGGACAGGAGGATGCAAGGATATGCTCAGACAGTTGGAGTATGGGAATTGGTACATATTCAGACAGGATGCAGTGTGCAGTACAAGGTCTCAAACAGGAGGATGAAAAGATATGCTCAGATGGATGGATTATAGGACTTGGTCCATATTCAGACGGGATGCGCTATGCCTACTATAATGTGGGACAAGACTGCATTACAAGGTTCTCGGACAGGAGGGTGCAAGGATATGCTCAAGCAGGTGGATTATAGGACTTGATGCATATTCAGACGGGATGCGGTATGGCTACTATAGTGTGGGACAAGACGGCATTACAAGGTTCTCGCACAGGGGATGCAAGGATCATGCTCAGACAGGTGGATTATAGGACTCGGAGCATATTCATACGGGACGCGCTATGGCTACGGTAATGTGGGACAAGATTGCGTTACAAGGTTCTCGGACAGGAGGGTGCAATGATACGCTCAGACGGGTGGATTATAGGACATGGTCAATATTCATACAGGATGCGATATGCCTACTATAGTGTGGGACAAGACTGCAGGACAAGGTCTCGGACTGGAGGATGCAAGGATATGCTCAGACAGTTGGAGTATGGGACTTGGTGCATCTTCAGAGAGGATGCGCTATGCCTACTGTAGTGTTGGACAGGACTGCAGTACAAGGTCTCGGACAGGAGGATGCGAGGATATGCTGAGACAGGTGGACTATGGGACTTGGTGCATATTCAGACAGGATGTAGTATGCAGTACAAGGTCTCGGACAGGAGGATGCAAGGATATGCTCAGACAGGTGGATTATAGGACTTGGTGCATATTTAGATGGGATGCTTTATGCCTACTGTAGTGTGGGACAAGATTGCACTACAAGATTCTCGGACAGGAGGATGCAAAGATATGCTCAGACGGGTGGATTGTAGGACTTGGTCCATATTCAGATGGGATGCGCTATGCCTACTATAGTGTGGGACAAGACTGCATTACAAGGTTCTCGGACAGGAGGATGCAAGGATATGCTCAAGCAGGTGGATTATAGGACTTGATGCATATTCAGACGGGATGCGGAATGGCTGTATAGTCTCGGACAGTTGGATGCAAGGATATGCTCAGACAGCTGAAGTGAGGGACTTGGTGTATATTCAGACGGGATGCGATAAGCCTACCATAGAGTGGGACTCGACTGTAGCACAAGATCTCGGATAGGAGGATGCAAGGATATACTCAGACAGCCAGAGTTAGGGAATCAGTACATATTCAGACCGGATGCACTATGCCTATCAAAGTGTGGGTCAAGACTGCAGTACAAGGTTCTCGGACAGGAGGATGCAAGCATATGCTCAGACAGGTGGACTATGGGACTTGGTGCATATTCAGACGGGAAACGCTATGTCTATCACACTGTGGGACAATACTGCAGTACAAGGTTTAGGACAGGAGGATGCAAGGATATGCTCAGACAGCTGGAGTATGGGACTTGGTCCATATTCAGACGGGATATGCTATGCCTACTATAGTGTTTGACAAGACTGCATAACAACGTTCTCGGACAGGAGGATGCAAGGCTATGCTCAGACAGCTGGAGTGAGGGACTTGATGCATATTCAGACGGGATGCGCTTTACCTACTATAGTGTTGGGACAAGACTGCAGTACAAGGTCTCTGACAGGAGGATTGAAGGATATGCTCAGACAGCTGGAGGATAGGACCTGGCGCTTATTCAGACGGGATGTGCTATGCCAACCATAGTGTGGGACAAGACTGCATTACGAGACTGCAGCGCAAGGTTCTCGGACAGGAGGATGCAAGGATATGCTCAGACAGTTGGAGTTTGGGAATTGGTGCATATTCAGACGGGATGCGCTTTCCCTACTATAGTGTGGGACAAGAATGCAGTTCAATGTCTCGGACAGGAGGATTGAAGGATATGTTCAGACAGTTGGAGTATGGGACTTGGTGCATATACAGACGGGATGGGCTATGTCTACCATAGAGTGGGACAAGACTGTAGCACAAGGTCTCGGACAGGAGGATTGAAGGATATGCTCAGACAGTTGGAGTATGGGATTTGGTGAATATTCAGACGGGATGCGTTTTGCCTACCATAGTGTGGGACAAGACAGCATTGTGAGGTCTCGGAAACGAGGATGCAAGGATATGCTCAGATAGTTGGACTTAGGGACTTGGTGCATATTCAGACCGGATGCACTATGCCTATCACTGTGTGGGACAAGACTGCAGTACAAGGTCTCAGACAGGAGGATGCAAGGATATACTCAGACAGGTGGATTATAGGACTTGGTACATGTTCAGAAATATGATGCTCTATGCAGTACAAGGTCTCAGACAGGAGGATGCAAGGATATACTCAGACAGGTGGATTATAGGACTTGGTACATGTTCAGAAATATGATGCTCTATGCAGTACAAGGTCTCAGACAGGAGGATGCAAGGATATGCTCAGATAGGTGGATTATAGGCTGCATATTTAGACCAGAAGCACAATGCCTATCACAGTGGGGGACAAGACTGCATTACCAGGCTGCAGTATAAGGTTTCGGACAGGAGAATGCAAGGATATGCTCAGACAGTTGGAGTATGGGACTTTGTGCATCTGCAGACGGGATGAGGATGCAAGGAAATGCTCAGAAAGCTGGAGTATAGGACTTGGGTAAATATTCAGACTGGATGCGCTATGCAGGACAAGGTCTCAGAGAGGAGGATGGAAGGATATGCTCAGACAAGTGGATTATAGGACTTGGTGGATATTCAGATGGGATGCGTTATGCCTACTGTAGTGTGGGACAAGATTCCACTACAAGGTCTCGGACAGGAGGATACAATGATATGCTCAGACAGCTGAAGTGAGGGACTTGGTGCATATTCAGACGGGATGTGCTATGCCTACCATAGTGTGGGACAAGACTGCAGTACAAGGTCTCGGACAGGAGGATGCAAGGATATGCTCAGACAGATGGACTATGGGACTTAGTGCATATTCAGACGGGATTCGATATGCCTAATACAGTGTTGGACAAGACTGCAGGACACGTTCTCAGACTGGACGATGCAAGGATATGCTCAGACAGCTAGAGTATGGGACTTTGTCCATATTCAGACGGGATACGCATTGCCTACTATAGTATGCGACAAGACTGCATTGTGAGGTCTCGGATATGAGGATGCAAGGATATGCTCAGACAGCTGGAGTATAGGACTTGGTACATATTCAGACGGGATACGCCATGCAGTACAAGGTTTCAGACAGGAGGATGCAAGGATATGCTCAGACAGCTGGACTTAGGGACTTGGTGCATATTCAGACCGGATGCACTATGCCTATCACTGTGTGGGACAAGACTGCAGTACAAGGTCTCAGACAGGAGGATGCAAGGATATACTCAGACAGGTGGATTATAGGACTTGGTGCATATTCAGATGGGATATGCTATGCCTACTACAGAGTAGAGACTGGACTAATGTATCAGACATGGAAAGCATACAGTATAGCTAGATAATGGGAGAATGGACTTTGCTTACAAAAATTGACACAGATGATCTTTACTCCAAAGTCTGGGGATAGAGACAATTATTTTCCTGGGATGTGATATGCCTAATACAGTGTTGGACAAGACTGCATCATGAGGTCTCGGTTTTGGACAACTAAAGGACATGGTCTCGGATTGGAGAATGCATGACCGGACAACCAGAGGACATATTCTCGGACTGGAGAATGCATGACCGGAAAACCGGTATGACTTAAAGTTTGGGGGCCCATAAAACACTGCAAAAAACATGCAAAGATACACTAAGACATGCAAAGACAAGTTAGTTTTTATTACAAAAAATACATGTAGACTTAAAAGTGTGCTGCAATTTGGACTGAAATGTTACTTCATGTCTGCACAAGAAAAATTAAACACAAATGAAAAATAACTTAGCTTAGTTTCTGTAGAGTTGTTCAAAGGTCAGCAACAACTGAAATAAAACAGATGTAAATGAGTTTAGAGTTTTTTTTATTTCATACCATGTGCCAAGAAGAAAAATCCCTTTAGTCATTCCTTGGAATATCAACGGAAATAAAAGTTTTTCTGACAAATGGTGCTGTACATAGTTATAATGATAGGGTAGTCAAACACCTAACACTATGCCCATCAGAGAGTGAGTGTGGTACCGGAGTGCAGAACAAGGTCTCCGACAGGAGAATGCATGACCGGACAACTAGAGGCAGGGTATTGGACAACCAAGGGACATGGTCTCTGACGGGAAAATGCAAGACCGGACAACCAGAGGACATGGTCGCAGAATAGGGCAAGCATGACCGGATAACCTGAGGTAGGGTATTGGACAACCAAAGGACATGGTCTCGGAGTGGAGAATGCATGACCGGACAACCAGAGGAAATGGTCTCACACTGGAGAAAGCATGACCGGACAACCAGAGGTAGGGTATTGGACAACCAGAGGACATGGTCTCGGACTGTAGAATGCATTACCGGACAACTAGAGGTAGGGTATTGGACAACCAAAGGACATGGTCTCGGACTGGAGAATGCATGACCGGACAACTAGAGGTAGGGTATTGGCCAACCAAGGGACATGGTCTCGGACTGGAGAATGCATGACCGGATAACCAGAGGACATGGTCTCAGACTAGGTTATTGGACTACCAAAGGACATGGTCTCAGACTGGAGAAAGCATGACCAGACAACCAGAGGTAGGGTATTAGACAACCAAAGGACATGGTCTCAGACTGGAGAATGCATGACCGGACAACCAGAGGTAGGGTATTGGACAACCAGAGGACAAGGTCTCAGACGGGAGAATGCATGACCGGACAACTAGAGGTAGGGTATTGGACAACCAAAGGACATGGTCTCGGACGGGAGAAAGCATGTCAGGGAAACCAGAGGACATGGTCTCAGACTGGGGCATGCATGACCGGATAACCTGAGGTAGGGTATTGGACAACCAAAGGACATGGTCTTGGACTGGAGAATGCATGACTGGACAACCAGTGGAAATGGTCTCAGACTGGAGAAAGCATGACCGGACAACTAGAGGTGGGGTATTGGACAACCATAGGATATGGTCTCGGACTGAAGAAAGCATGACCGGTCAACCAGAGGTAGGTATTGGTCAACCAGAGGACATGGTCTCGGACTGGAGAATGCATGACCGGACACATAGAGGTAGGGTATTGGACAACCAAGGGACATGGTCTCGGACGGGAGAATGCATGACCGGACAACCAGAGGACATGGTCTCAGACTAGGTTATTGGACTACCAAAGGACATGGTCTCAGACTGGAGAAAGCATGACCGGACAACCAGAGGTAGGGTATTGGACAACCAAAGGACATGGTCTCAGACTGGAGAAAGCATGATCGGACAACCAGATGTAGGGTATCGGACAACCAAAGGACATGGTCTCGGACTGGAGAATGCATGACCTGACAACGATAGGACATGGTCACAGACTGGAGAATGCATGACCGGACAACCAGAGGTAGGGTATTGGACCACCATAGGACATAGTCTCAGACTGGAGAAAGCATGACCGGACAACCAGAGGTAGGGTATTGGACAACCAAAGGACATGGTCTCAGACTGGAGAAAGCATGACCGGACAACCAGATGTAGGGTATTGGACAACCAAAGGACATGGTCTCGGACTGGAGAATGCATGACCGGACAACTAGAGGTAGTGTATTGGACAACCAAAGGACATGGTCTCGGACTGGAGAATGCATGACCGGACAACCAGAGGACATGGTCTCTGACTGGAGAAAGCATGACCGGACAACTAGAGGTAGGGTATTGGACAACCAAATGACATGGTCTCGAACTGGAGAAAGCATGACCGGACAACAAGAGGTAGGATCTTGGACAACCAAAGGACAAGGTCTCAGACTGGAGAAAGCATGACCGGACACCCAGAGGTAGGTTATTGGACAACCAAAGGACATGGTCTCGGACTGGAGAATGCATGACCGGACAATCAGAGGTAGGGTATTGGACCACCATAGGACATAGTCTCAGACTGGAGAAAGCATGACCGGACAACCAGAGGTAGGGTATTGGACAACCAAAGGACATGGTCTCAGACTGGAGAAAGCATGACCGGACAACCAGATGTAGGGTATTGAACAACCAAAGGACATGGTCTCGGACTGGAGAATGCATGACCGGACAACTAGAGGTAGTGTATTGGACAACCAAAGGACATGGTCTCGGACTGGAGAATGCATGACCGGACAACCAGAGGACATGGTCTCAGACTAGGTTATTGGACTACCAAAGGACATGGTCTCAGACTGGAGAAAGCATGACCAGACAACCAGAGGTAGGGTATTGGACAACCAAAGGACATGGTCTCAGACTGGAGAATGCATGACCGGACAACCAGAGGTAGGGTATTGGACAACCAGAGGACAAGGTCTCAGACGGGAGAATGCATGACCGGACAACTAGAGGTAGGGTATTGGACAACCAAAGGACATGGTCTCGGACGGGAGAAGCATGTCAGGGAAACCAGAGGACATGGTCTCAGACTGGGGCAAGCATGACCGGATAACCTGAGGTAGGGTATTGGACAACCAAAGGACATGGTCTTGGACTGGAGAATGCATGACTGGACAACCAGTGGAAATGGTCTCAGACTGGAGAAAGCATGACCGGACAACTAGAGGTGGGGTATTGGACAACCAAAGGATATGGTCTCGGACTGAAGAAAGCATGACCGGTCAACCAGAGGTAGGTATTGGTCAACCAGAGGACATGGTCTCGGACTGGAGAATGCATGACCGGACACATAGAGGTAGGGTATTGGACAACCAAGGGACATGGTCTCGGACGGGAGAATGCATGACCGGACAACCAGAGGACATGGTCTTAGACTAGGTTATTGGACTACCAAAGGACATGGTCTCAGACTGGAGAAAGCATGACCGGACAACCAGAGGTAGGGTATTGGACAACCAAAGGACATGGTCTCAGACTGGAGAAAGCATGATCGGACAACCAGATGTAGGGTATCGGACAACCAAAGGACATGGTCTCGGACTGGAGAATGCATGACCTGACAACGATAGGACATGGTCTCAGACTGGAGAATGCATGACCGGACAACCAGAGGTAGGGTATTGGACCACCATAGGACATAGTCTCAGACTGGAGAAAGCATGACCGGACAACCAGAGGTAGGGTATTGGACAACCAAAGGACATGGTCTCAGACTGGAGAAAGCATGACTGGACAACCAGATGTAGGGTATTGGACAACCAAAGGACATGGTCTCGGACTGGAGAATGCATGACCGGACAACTAGAGGTAGTGTATTGGACAACCAAAGGACATGGTCTCGGACTGGAGAATGCATGACCGGACAACCAGAGGACATGGTCTCTGTCTGGAGAAAACATGACCGGACAACTAGAGGTAGGGTATTGGACAACCAAATGACATGGTCTCGAACTGGAGAAAGCATGACCGGACAACAAGAGGTAGGATCTTGGACAACCAAAGGACAAGGTCTCAGACTGGAGAAAGCATGACCGGACACCCAGAGGTAGGTTATTGGACAACCAAAGGACATGGTCTCGGACTGGAGAATGCATGACCGGACAACCAGAGGTAGGGTATTGGACCACCATAGGACATAGTCTCAGACTGGAGAAAGCATGACCGGACAACCAGAGGTAGGGTATTGGACAACCAAAGGACATGGTCTCAGACTGGAGAAAGCATGACCGGACAACCAGATGTAGGGTATTGAACAACCAAAGGACATGGTCTCGGACTGGAGAATGCATGACCGGACAACTAGAGGTAGTGTATTGGACAACCAAAGGACATGGTCTCGGACTGGAGAATGCATGACCGGACAACCAGAGGACATGGTCTCTGACTGGAGAAAGCATGACCGGACAACTAGAGGTAGGGTATTGGACAACCAAATGACATGGTCTCGAACTGGAGAAAGCATGACCGGACAACAAGAGGTAGGATCTTGGACAACCAAAGGACATGGTCTCGGACTGGACAATGCATGACCGGACAACTAGAGGTAGGGTATTGGACAACCAAGGGATATGGTCTCGGACGGGAGAATGCATGACCGGACAACCAGAGGTAGGGTATTGGACAACCAAAGGACATGGTCTCGGACGTGAGAATGCATGACCGGATAACCAGAGGTAGGGTATTGGACAACCAGAGGACATAGTCTTAGACTGGAGAATGCATGACCTGACAACCAGAGGATATGGTCTCTGACTGGAGAAAGCATGACCGGACAACCAGAGATAGGGTATTGGACAACCAGAGGACATGGTCTCGGACTGGAGAATGCATGACCGGACAACCGGAGGACAAGGTCTCAGACTGGAGAAAGCATGACCGGACACCCAGAGGTAGGTTATTGGACAACCAAAGGACATGGTCTCGGACTGGAGAATGCATGACCGGACAAACAGAGGTAGGGTATGGACCACCATAGGACATAGTATCAGACTGGAGAAAGCATGACCGGACAATCAGAGATAGGGTATTGGACAACCAAAGGACATGGTCTCGGACTGGAGAATGCATGACCTGACAACCAGAGGTAGGGTTTTGGACAACCAAAGGACATGGTCTCGGACTGGAGAATGCATGACCGGACAACCAGAGGACAAGGTTTCAGACTAGGTTATTGGACTACCAAAGGACATGGTCTCAGACTGGAGAAAGCATGACCGGACAACCAGAGTTGGGTATTGGACAACTAAAGGACATGGTCTCAGACTGGAGAAAGCATGACCGGAGAACCTGAGGTAGGGTATTGGACAACCAAAGGACATGGTCTTGGAATGGAGAATGCATGACTGGACAACCAGAGGACATGGTCTCAGACTGGAGAAAGCATGACCGGAGAACCTGAGGTAGGGTATTGGACCCCCAAAGGACATGGTCTCGGACTGGAGAATGCATGACCGGACAACTAGAGGTAGGGTATTGGCCAACCAAGGGACATGGTCTCGGACTGGAGAATGCATGACCGGATAACCAGAGGACATGGTCTCAGACTAGGTTATTGGACTACCAATGGACATGGTCTCAGACTGGAGAAAGCATGACTAGACAACCAGAGGTAGGGTATTGGACAACAAAAGGACATGGTCTCAGACTGGAGAATGCATGACCGGACAACCAGAGGTAGGGTATTGGACAACCAGAGGACATGGTCTCGGACGGGAGAATGCATGTCAGGGAAACCAGAGGACATGGTCTCAGACTGGGGCAAGCATGACCGGATAACCTGAGGTAGGGTATTGGACAACCAAAGGACATGGTCTTGGACTGGAGAATGCATGACTGGACAACCAGTGGAAATGGTCTCAGACTGGAGAAAGCATGACCGGACAACTAGAGGTGGGGTATTGGACAACCAAAGGACATGGTCTCGGACTGAAGAAAGCATGACCGGTCAACCAGAGGTAGGTATTGGTCAACTAGAGGACATGGTCTCGGACTGGAGAATGCATGACCGGACAACTAGAGGTAGGGTATTGGACAACCAAGGTACATGGTCTGACGGGAGAATGCATGACCGGAAAACTAGAGGACATGGTCTCAGACTAGGTTATTGGACTACCAAAGGACATGGTCTCAGACTGGAGAAAGCATGACCGGACAACCAGAGGAAGGGTATTGGACAACCAAAGGACATGGTCTCAGACTGGAGAAAGCATGACCGGACAACCAGATGTAGGGTATTGGACAACCAAAGGACATGGTCTCGGACTGGAGAATGCATGACCGGACAACCAGAGGACATCGTCTCAGACTGGAGAAATCATGACCGGACAACCACAGGTAGGGTATTGGACAACCAAAGGACATGGTCTTGGACTGGTGAATGCATGACCGGACAACCAGAACACAAGGTCTCAGACTGGAGAAAGCATGACCGGACAACCAGAGGTAGGGTATTGGACAACCAGAGGACAAGGTCTCAGACGGGAGAATGCATGACCGGACAACTAGAGGTAGGGTATTGGACAACCAAAGGACATGGTCTCGGACGGGAGAAGCATGTCAGGGAAACCAGAGGACATGGTCTCAGACTGGGGCAAGCATGACCGGATAACCTGAGGTAGGGTATTGGACAACCAAAGGACATGGTCTTGGACTGGAGAATGCATGACTGGACAACCAGTGGAAATGGTCTCAGACTGGAGAAAGCATGACCGGACAACTAGAGGTGGGGTATTGGACAACCAAAGGATATGGTCTCGGACTGAAGAAAGCATGACCGGTCAACCAGAGGTAGGTATTGGTCAACCAGAGGACATGGTCTCGGACTGGAGAATGCATGACCGGACACATAGAGGTAGGGTATTGGACAACCAAGGGACATGGTCTCGGACGGGAGAATGCATGACCGGACAACCAGAGGACATGGTCTTAGACTAGGTTATTGGACTACCAAAGGACATGGTCTCAGACTGGAGAAAGCATGACCGGACAACCAGAGGTAGGGTATTGGACAACCAAAGGACATGGTCTCAGACTGGAGAAAGCATGATCGGACAACCAGATGTAGGGTATCGGACAACCAAAGGACATGGTCTCGGACTGGAGAATGCATGACCTGACAACGATAGGACATGGTCTCAGACTGGAGAATGCATGACCGGACAACCAGAGGTAGGGTATTGGACCACCATAGGACATAGTCTCAGACTGGAGAAAGCATGACCGGACAACCAGAGGTAGGGTATTGGACAACCAAAGGACATGGTCTCAGACTGGAGAAAGCATGACTGGACAACCAGATGTAGGGTATTGGACAACCAAAGGACATGGTCTCGGACTGGAGAATGCATGACCGGACAACTAGAGGTAGTGTATTGGACAACCAAAGGACATGGTCTCGGACTGGAGAATGCATGACCGGACAACCAGAGGACATGGTCTCTGTCTGGAGAAAACATGACCGGACAACTAGAGGTAGGGTATTGGACAACCAAATGACATGGTCTCGAACTGGAGAAAGCATGACCGGACAACAAGAGGTAGGATCTTGGACAACCAAAGGACAAGGTCTCAGACTGGAGAAAGCATGACCGGACACCCAGAGGTAGGTTATTGGACAACCAAAGGACATGGTCTCGGACTGGAGAATGCATGACCGGACAACCAGAGGTAGGGTATTGGACCACCATAGGACATAGTCTCAGACTGGAGAAAGCATGACCGGACAACCAGAGGTAGGGTATTGGACAACCAAAGGACATGGTCTCAGACTGGAGAAAGCATGACCGGACAACCAGATGTAGGGTATTGAACAACCAAAGGACATGGTCTCGGACTGGAGAATGCATGACCGGACAACTAGAGGTAGTGTATTGGACAACCAAAGGACATGGTCTCGGACTGGAGAATGCATGACCGGACAACCAGAGGACATGGTCTCTGACTGGAGAAAGCATGACCGGACAACTAGAGGTAGGGTATTGGACAACCAAATGACATGGTCTCGAACTGGAGAAAGCATGACCGGACAACAAGAGGTAGGATCTTGGACAACCAAAGGACATGGTCTCGGACTGGACAATGCATGACCGGACAACTAGAGGTAGGGTATTGGACAACCAAGGGATATGGTCTCGGACGGGAGAATGCATGACCGGACAACCAGAGGTAGGGTATTGGACAACCAAAGGACATGGTCTCGGACGTGAGAATGCATGACCGGATAACCAGAGGTAGGGTATTGGACAACCAGAGGACATAGTCTTAGACTGGAGAATGCATGACCTGACAACCAGAGGATATGGTCTCTGACTGGAGAAAGCATGACCGGACAACCAGAGATAGGGTATTGGACAACCAGAGGACATGGTCTCGGACTGGAGAATGCATGACCGGACAACCGGAGGACAAGGTCTCAGACTGGAGAAAGCATGACCGGACACCCAGAGGTAGGTTATTGGACAACCAAAGGACATGGTCTCGGACTGGAGAATGCATGACCGGACAAACAGAGGTAGGGTATGGACCACCATAGGACATAGTATCAGACTGGAGAAAGCATGACCGGACAATCAGAGATAGGGTATTGGACAACCAAAGGACATGGTCTCGGACTGGAGAATGCATGACCTGACAACCAGAGGTAGGGTTTTGGACAACCAAAGGACATGGTCTCGGACTGGAGAATGCATGACCGGACAACCAGAGGACAAGGTTTCAGACTAGGTTATTGGACTACCAAAGGACATGGTCTCAGACTGGAGAAAGCATGACCGGACAACCAGAGTTGGGTATTGGACAACTAAAGGACATGGTCTCAGACTGGAGAAAGCATGACCGGAGAACCTGAGGTAGGGTATTGGACAACCAAAGGACATGGTCTTGGAATGGAGAATGCATGACTGGACAACCAGAGGACATGGTCTCAGACTGGAGAAAGCATGACCGGAGAACCTGAGGTAGGGTATTGGACCCCCAAAGGACATGGTCTCGGACTGGAGAATGCATGACCGGACAACTAGAGGTAGGGTATTGGCCAACCAAGGGACATGGTCTCGGACTGGAGAATGCATGACCGGATAACCAGAGGACATGGTCTCAGACTAGGTTATTGGACTACCAATGGACATGGTCTCAGACTGGAGAAAGCATGACTAGACAACCAGAGGTAGGGTATTGGACAACAAAAGGACATGGTCTCAGACTGGAGAATGCATGACCGGACAACCAGAGGTAGGGTATTGGACAACCAGAGGACATGGTCTCGGACGGGAGAATGCATGTCAGGGAAACCAGAGGACATGGTCTCAGACTGGGGCAAGCATGACCGGATAACCTGAGGTAGGGTATTGGACAACCAAAGGACATGGTCTTGGACTGGAGAATGCATGACTGGACAACCAGTGGAAATGGTCTCAGACTGGAGAAAGCATGACCGGACAACTAGAGGTGGGGTATTGGACAACCAAAGGACATGGTCTCGGACTGAAGAAAGCATGACCGGTCAACCAGAGGTAGGTATTGGTCAACTAGAGGACATGGTCTCGGACTGGAGAATGCATGACCGGACAACTAGAGGTAGGGTATTGGACAACCAAGGTACATGGTCTGACGGGAGAATGCATGACCGGAAAACTAGAGGACATGGTCTCAGACTAGGTTATTGGACTACCAAAGGACATGGTCTCAGACTGGAGAAAGCATGACCGGACAACCAGAGGAAGGGTATTGGACAACCAAAGGACATGGTCTCAGACTGGAGAAAGCATGACCGGACAACCAGATGTAGGGTATTGGACAACCAAAGGACATGGTCTCGGACTGGAGAATGCATGACCGGACAACCAGAGGACATCGTCTCAGACTGGAGAAATCATGACCGGACAACCACAGGTAGGGTATTGGACAACCAAAGGACATGGTCTTGGACTGGTGAATGCATGACCGGACAACCAGAACACAAGGTCTCAGACTGGAGAAAGCATGACCGGACAACCAGAGGTAGGTTATTGGACAACTAAAGGACATGGTCTCGGACTGGAGAATGTATGACCAGACAACCAGAGGACAAGGGCTGAGACTGGAGAAAGCATGACCGGACAACAAGAGGTAGGGTATTGGACAACCAAGGGACATGGTCTCGGACGGGAGAATGCATGTCCGGACAACCAGAGGTAGGGTATTGGACAACCAAAGGACATGGTCTCGGACGTGAGAATGCATGACCGGATAACCAGAGGTAGGGTATTGGACAACCAGAGGACATAGTCTTAGACTGGAGAATGGATGACCTGACAACCAGAGGATATGGTCTCTGACTGGAGAAAGCATGACCGGACAACCAGAGGTAGGGTATTGGACAACCAGAGGACATGGTCTCGGACTGGAGAATGCATGATCGGACAACCGGAGGACAAGGTCTCAGACTGGAGAAAGCATGACCGGACACCCAGAGGTAGGTTATTGGACAACCAAAGGACATGGTCTCGGACTGGAGAATGCATGACCGGACAACCAGAGGTAGGGTATTGGACCACCATAGGACATAGTCTCAGACTGGAGAAAGCATGACCGGACAATCAGAGATAGGGTATAGGACAACCAAAGGACATGGTCTCAGACTGGAGAAAGCATGACCGGACAACCAGAGGTAGGGTATTGGACAACCAAAGGAAACGGTCTTGGACTGGAGAATGCATGAACGGACAACCTGAGGTAGGGTATTGGACAACCAGAGGACATGGTCTCAGACTGGGGCAAGCATGACAGGATAACCTGAGGTAGGGTATTGGACAACCAAAGCTCGGACTGGAGAAAGCATGACCTGACAACCAGAGGACATGGTCTCAGACTGGAGAAAGCATGACCGGACAATCAGAGGTAGGGTATTGGACAACCAGAGGACATGGGCTCGGGCTGGAGAATGCATGACCGGACAACCAGAGGACATGGTCTCGGACTGGAGAAAGCATGACCTGACAACCAGAGGACATAGTCTCGGATTGGAGAAAGCATGACCGGACAACCACAGGTAGGGTATTGGAGAACCAAAGGAAATGGTCTCGGATTGGAATAAGCTTGACTGGACAACCAGAGGTAGGGTATTGGACAACCAGAGGATATGGTCTCGGACTGGAGAATGCATGACCGGACAACCAAAGGACAAGGTCTCAGACTGGAGAAAGCATGACCGGACAACCAGAGATAGGGTATTGGACAACCAAAGGACATCGTCTCGCACTGGATAAAGCATGACCTGACAACCAGAGGACATGGTCTCAGACTGGAGAAAGCATGACCGGACAACCAGAGGTAGGGTATTGGACAACCAAAGGACATGGTCTCGGACTGGAGAATGCATGACTGGACATCCAGAGGTAGGGTATTGGACAACCAAAGGACATGGTCTCGGACGTGAGAATGCATGACCGGATAACCAGAGGTAGGGTATTGGACAACCAGAGGACATCGTCTCGCACTGGAGAATGGATGACCTGACAACCAGAGGATATGGTCTCTGACTGGAGAAAGTATGACCGGACAACCAGAGGTAGGGTATTGGACAACCAGAGGACATGGTCTCGGACTGGAGAATGCATGACTGGACAACCAGAGGTAGGGTATTGGACAACAAAAGGACATGGTCTCAGACTGGAAAAAGCATGACCGGACAATCAGAGATAGGGTATTGGACAACCAAAGGACATGGTCTCGGACTGAAGAATGCATGACCGGACAATCAGAGGACATGGTCTCAGACTGGAGAAAGCATGACCGGACAACTACAGGTAGGGTATTGGACAACCAAAGGACATGGTCTCGGACTGGAGAAAGCATGACCGGACAACCAGAGGTAGGGTATTGGACAACCAAAGGACATGGTCTCGGATGGGAGAATGCATGACAGGGAAACCAGAGGACATGGTCTCAGACTGGGGCAAGCATGACCGGATAACCTGAGGTAGGGTATTGGACAACCAAAGGACATGGTCTCGGACTGGAGAATGCATGACCGGACAATCAGAGGACATGGTCTCAGACTGGAGAAAGCATGACCGGACAACTACATGTAGGGTATTGGACAACCAAAGGACATGGTCTCGGATGGGAGAATGCATGACAGGGAAACCAGAGGACATGGTCTCGGACTGGAGAATGCATGACCGGACAACCAAAGGACAAGGTCTCAGACTGGAGAAAGCATGACCGGACAACCAGAGATAGAGTATTGGACAACCAAAGGACATGGTCTCGGACTGGAGAATGCATGACCGGACAACAAGAGGACAAGTTCTCAGACTAGAGAAAGCATGACCGGACAACCAGAGGTAGGGTATTGGACAACCAAAGGAAACGGTCTTGGACTGGAGAATGCATGAACGGACAACCTGAGGTAGGGTATTGGACAACCAGAGGACATGTTCTCAGACTGGGGCAAGCATGACAGGATAACCTGAGGTAGGGTATTGGACAACCAAAGCTCGGACTGGAGAAAGCATGACCTGACAACCAGAGGACATGGTCTCAGACTGGAGAAAGCATGACCGGACAATCAGAGGTAGGGTATTGGACAACCAGAGGACATGGGCTCGGACTGGAGAATGCATGACCGGACAACCAGAGGACATGGTCTCGGACTGGAGAAAGCATGACCTGACAACCAGAGGACATAGTCTCGGATTGGAGAAAGCATGACCGGACAACCACAGGTAGGGTATTGGAGAACCAAAGGAAATGGTCTCGGATTGGAATAAGTATGACTGGACAACCAGAGGTAGGGTATTGGACAACCAGAGGATATGGTCTCGGACTGGAGAATGCATGACCGGACAACCAAAGGACAAGGTCTCAGACTGGAGAAAGCATGACCGGACAACCAGAGATAGGGTATTGGACAACCAAAGGACATCGTCTCGCACTGGATAAAGCATGACCTGACAACCAGAGGACATGGTCTCAGAGTGGAGAAAGCATGACCGGACAACCAGAGGTAGGGTATTGGACAACCAAAGGACATGGTCTCGGACTGGAGAATGCATGACCGGACAACCAGAGGTAGGGCATTGGACAACCAAAGGACATGGTCTCGGACTGGAGAATGCATGACCGGACAACTAGAGGTAGGGTATTGGACAACCAAGGGACATGGTCTCGGACGGGAGAATGCATGACCGGACAACCAGAGGACATGGTCTCAGACTAGGTTATTGGACTACCAAAGGACATGGTCTCAGACCGGAGAAAGCATGACCGGACAACCGGAGGTAGGGTATTGGACAACCAAAGGACATGGTCTCAGACTGGAGAATGCATGACCGGACAACAAGAGGTAGGGTATTGGACAACCAGAGGATATAGTCTCAGACTGGAGAAAGCATGACCTGACAACCAGAGGACATGGTCTCAGACTGGAGAAAGCATGACCGGACAACCAGAGGTAGGGTATAGGACAACAAGAGGACATGGTCTCGGACTGGAGAATCATGACCGGACAACCAGAGGACAAGGTCTCAGACTGGAGAATGCATGACCGGACAATAAGAGGTAGGGTATTGGATAACAAGAGGACATTGTCTCGGACTGGAGAGAGCATGACCGGACAACCACAGGTAGGGTATTGGACAACCAAAGGACATGGTCTCAGACTGGAGAATGCATGACCGGATAACCTGAGGTAGTGTATTGGACAACCAAAGGACATGGTCTCGGACTGGAGAATGCATGACCGGAAAACCAGAGGACATGGTTTCAGACTAGGTTATTGGACAACCAAAGGGCATGGTCTCAGACTGGAGAAAGCATGACCGGACAACCAGAGTTGGGTATTGGACAACTAGAGGACATGTTCTCAGACTGGAGAAAGCATCACCGGTGAACCTGAGGTAGGGTATTGGACAACCAAAGGACATGGTCTTGGACTGGAAAATGCATGACTGGACAACCAGAGGACATGGTCTCAGACTGGTGAAAGGATGACCGGACAACCAGAGGTAGGGTATTGGACAACCAGAGGACATGGTCTCGGACTGGAGAATGCATGACCGGAAAACCGAATGGTATGACTTAAAGTTTCGGGGCCTATAAAACACTGCAAAGGAAATGTAAACATACACTAAGACATGCAAAGACAAGTTAGTTTTTATTACAACAAATACATGTAGACTTAAAATGTGCTGGAATTTGGACTGAAATGTTACTTCATGTCAGCACAATAAAATTAAATACAAATGAAAAATAACTTAGCTTAGTTTCTGTAGAGTTGTTCAAAGGTCAGCAACAACTGAAATAAAACAGATGTAAATGATTTTAGAGTTTTTTTATTTCATACCATGTGCCAAGAAGAAAAATCCCTTTAGCCATTCCTTGGAATATCAATGGAAATAAAAGTTTTTCTGACAAATAGTGCTGTACATAGTTATAATGGTAGGGTAGTCAAACACCTAACACTATGCCCATCAGAGAGTGAGTGTGGTACCGGAGTGCAGAACAAGGTCTCGGACAGGAGAATGCATGACCTGACAACCAGACGACATGGTCTCGGACTGGAGAAAGCATGACCGGACAACCAGAGGTAGGGTATTGGACAACCAGAGGACATGGTCTCGGACTGGAGAATGCATGACCGGACAACCAAAGGACAAGGTCTCAGACTGGAGAAAGCATGACCGGACAACCAGAGATAGAGTATTGGACAACCAAAGGACATGGTCTCGGACTGGAGAATGCATGACCGGACAACAAGAGGACAAGGTCTCAGACTAGAGAAAGCATGACCGGACAACCAGAGGTAGGGTATTGGACAACCAAAGGAAACGGTCTTGGACTGGAGAATGCATGAACGGACAACCTGAGGTAGGGTATTTGACAACCAGAGGACATGGTCTCAGACTGGGGCAAGCATGACCGGATAACCTGAGGTAGGGTATTGGACAACCAAAGCTCGGACTGGAGAAAGCATGACCTGACAACCAGAGGACATGGTCTCAGACTGGAGAAAGCATGACCGGACAATCAGAGGTAGGGTATTGGACAACCAGAGGACATGGGCTCGGACTGGAGAATGCATGACCGGACAACCAGAGGACATGGTCTCGGACTGGAGAAAGCATGACCTGACAACCAGAGGACATAGTCTCGGATTGGAGAAAGCATGACCGGACAACCACAGGTAGGGTATTGGAGAACCAAAGGAAATGGTCTCGGATTGGAATAAGCATGACTGGACAACCAGAGGTAGGGTATTGGACAACCAGAGGATATGGTCTCGGACTGGAGAATGCATGACCGGACAACCAAAGGACAAGGTCTCAGACTGGAGAAAGCATGACCGGACAACCAGAGATAGGGTATTGGACAACCAAAGGACATCGTCTCGCACTGGAGAAAGCATGACCTGACAACCAGAGGACATGGTCTCAGACTGGAGAAAGCATGACCGGACAACCAGAGGTAGGGTATTGGACAACAAAAGGACATGGTCTCAGACTGGAGAAAGCATGACCGGACAATCAGAGATAGGGTATTGGACAACCAAAGGACATGGTCTGGGACTGGAGAATGCATGACCGGACAACCAGAGGTAGGGTATTGGACAACAAAAGGACATGGTCTCAGACTGGAGAAAGCATGACCGGACAATCAGAGATAGGGTATTGGACAACCAAAGGACATGGTCTTGGACTGGAGAATGCATGACCGGACAACCAGAGGACATGGTCTCAGACTGGAAAAAGCATGACCGGACAACCACAGGTAGGGTATTGGAGAACCAAAGGAAATGGTCTCGGATTGGAATAAGCATGACTGGACAACCAGAGGTAGGGTATTGGACAACCAGAGGATATGGTCTCGGACTGGAGAATGCATGACCGGACAACCAGAGGACAAGGTTTCAGACTAGGTTATTGGACAATTAAAGGACATGGTCTCAGACTGGAGAAAGCATGACCGGACAACCAGAGTTGTGTATTGGACAACTAGAGGACATGGTCACAGACTGGAGAAAGCATGACCGGATAACCAGAGGACATGGTCTCAGACTAGGTTATTGGACAACCAAAGAACATGGTCTCTGACTGGAGAAAGCATGACCGGACAACCAGAGGTAGGGTATTGGACAACCAAAGGACATGATCTCAGACTGGAGAATGCATGACCGGACAACTAGAGGTAGGGTATTGGACAACCAAAGGACATGGTCTCGGATGGGAGAATGCATGACAGGGAAACCAGAGGATATGGTCTCAGACTGGGGCAAGCATGACCGGATAACCTGAGGTAGGGTTTTGGACAACCAAAGGACATGGTCTCGGACTGATGAATGCATGACCGGACAATCAGAGGACATGGTCTCAGACTGGAGAAAGCATGACCGGACAACTTCATGTAGGGTATTGGACAACCAAAGGACATGGTCTCGGATGGGAGAATGCATGACAGGGAAACCAGAGGACATGGTCTCAGACTGGGGCAAGCATGACCGGATAACCTGAGGTAGGGTATTGGACAACCAAAGGACATGGTCTCGGACTGGAGAAAGCATGACCGGACAACTACAGGTAGGGTATTGGACAATCAAAGGACATGGTCTCGGACTGGAGAAAGCATGACCGGACAACCAGAGGTAGGGCATTGGACAACCAAAGGACATGGTCTCGGACTGGAGAATGCATGACCGGGCAACTAGAGGTAGGGTATTGGACAACCAAGGGACATGGTCTCGGACGGGAGAATGCATGACCGGACAACCAGAGGACATTGTCTCAGACTAGGTTATTGGACTACCAAAGGACATGGTCTCAGACCGGAGAAAGCATGACCGGACAACCGGAGGTAGGGTATTGGACAACCAAAGGACATGGTCTCTGACTGGAGAATGCATGACCGGACAACCAGAGGTAGGGTATTGGACATCCAGAGGATATAGTCTCAGACTGGAGAAAGCATGACCTGACAACCAGAGGACATGGTCTCAGACTGGAGAAAGCATGACCGGACAACCAGAGGTAGGGTATAGGACAACAAGAGGACATGGTCTCGGACTGGAGAATCATGACCGGACAACCAGAGGACAAGGTCTCAGACTGGAGAATGCATGACCGGAGAATAAGAGCAAGGGTATTGGATAACAAGAGGACATTGTCTCGGACTGGAGAAAGCATGACCGGACAACCACAGGTAGGGTATTGGAGAACCAAAGGACATGGTCTCAGACTGGAGAATGCATGACCGGATAACCTGAGGTAGTGTATTGGACAACCAAAGGACATGGTCTCGGACTGGAGAATGCATGACCGGACAACCAGAGTACATGGTTTCAGACTAGGTTATTGGACAACCAAAGGGCATGGTCTCAGACTGGAGAAAGCATGACCGGACAATCAGAGTTGGGTATTGGACAACTAGAGGACATGGTCTCAGACTGGAGAAAGCATGACCGGTGACCCTGAGGTAGGGTATTGGACAACCAAAGGACATGGTCTTGGACTGGAAAATGCATGACTGGACAACCAGAGGACATGGTCTCAGACTGGTGAAAGGATGACCGGACAACCAGAGGTAGGGTATTGGACAACCAGAGGACATGGTCTCGGACTGGAGAATGCATGACCGGAAAACCGGATGGTATGACTTAAAGTTTCGGGGCCTATAAAACACTGCAAAGGAAATGCAAACATACACTAAGACATGCAAAGACAAGTTAGTTTTTATTACAACAAATACATGTAGACTTAAAATGTGCTGCAATTTGGACTGAAATGTTACTTAATGTCAGCACAATAAAATTAAATACAAATGAAAAATAACTTAGCTTAGTTTCTGTAGAGTTGTTCAAAGGTCAGCAACAACTGAAATAAAACAGATGTAAATGATTTTAGAGTTTTTTTATTTCATACCATGTGCCAAGAAGAAAAATCCCTTTAGCCATTCCTTGGAATATCAATGGAAATAAAAGTTTTTCTGACAAATAGTGCTGTACATAGTTATAATGGTAGGGTAGTCAAACACCTAACACTATGCCCATCAGAGAGTGAGTGTGGTACCGGAGTGCAGAACAAGGTCTCGGACAGGAGAATGCATGACCTGACAACCAGACGACATGGTCTCGGACTGGAGAAAGCATGACCGGACAACCAGAGGTAGGGTATTGGACAACCAGAGGACATGGTCTCGGACTGGAGAATGCATGACCGGACAACCAAAGGACAAGGTCTCAGACTAGAGAAAGCATGACCGGACAACCAGAGGTAGGGTATTGGACAACCAAAGGAAACGGTCTTGGACTGGAGAATGCATGAACGGACAACCTGAGGTAGGGTATTTGACAACCAGAGGACATGGTCTCAGACTGGGGCAAGCATGACCGGATAACCTGAGGTAGGGTATTGGACAACCAAAGCTCGGACTGGAGAAAGCATGACCTGACAACCAGAGGACATGGTCTCAGACTGGAGAAAGCATGACCGGACAATCAGAGGTAGGGTATTGGACAACCAGAGGACATGGGCTCGGACTGGAGAATGCATGACCGGACAACCAGAGGACATGGTCTCGGACTGGAGAAAGCATGACCTGACAACCAGAGGACATAGTCTCGGATTGGAGAAAGCATGACCGGACAACCACAGGTAGGGTATTGGAGAACCAGAGGAAATGGTCTCGGATTGGAATAAGCATGACTGGACAACCAGAGGTAGGGTATTGGACAACCAGAGGATATGGTCTCGGACTGGAGAATGCATGACCGGACAACCAAAGGACAAGGTCTCAGACTGGAGAAAGCATGACCGGACAACCAGAGATAGGGTATTGGACAACCAAAGGACATCGTCTCGCACTGGAGAAAGCATGACCTGACAACCAGAGGACATGGTCTCAGACTGGAGAAAGCAATACCGGACAACCAGAGGTAGGGTATTGGACAACCAAAGGACATGGTCTCGGACTGGAGAATGCATGACCGGACAACCAGAGGTAGGGTATTGGACAACAAAAGGACATGGTCTCAGACTGGAGAAAGCATGACCGGACAATCAGAGATAGGGTATTGGACAACCAAAGGAAATGGTCTCGGACTGGAGAATGCATGACCGGACAACCAGAGGACATGGTCTCAGACTAGGTTATTGGACTACCAAAGGACATGGTCTCAGACTGAAGAAAGCATGACCGGACAACCACAGGTAGGGTATTGGAGAACCAAAGGAAATGGTCTCGGATTGGAATAAGCATGACTGGACAACCAGAGGTAGGGTATTGGACAACCAGAGGATATGGTCTCGGACTGGAGAATGCATGACCGGACAACCAGAGGACAAGGTTTCAGACTAGGTTATTGGACAATTAAAGGACATGGTATCAGACTGGAGAAAGCATGACCGGACAACCAGAGTTGGGTATTGGACAACTAGAGGACATGGTCTCAGACTGGAGAAAGCATGACCGGATAACCAGAGGACATGGTCTCAGACTAGGTTATTGGACAACCAAAGAACATGGTCTCTGACTGGAGAAAGCATGACCGGACAACCAGAGGTAGGGTATTGGACAACCAAAGGACATGATCTCAGACTGGAAAATGCATGACCGGACAACTAGAGGTAGGGTATTGGACAACCAAAGGACATGGTCTCGGATGGGAGAATGCATGACAGGGAAACCAGAGGACATGGTCTCAGACTGGGGCAAGCATGACCGGATAACCTGAGGTAGGGTATTGGACAACCAAAGGACATGGTCTCGGACTGGAGAATGCATGACCGGACAATCAGAGGACATGGTCTCAGACTGGAGAAAGCATGACCGGACAACTACATGTAGGGTATTGGACAACCAAAGGACATGGTCTCGGATGGGAGAATGCATGACAGGGAAACCAGAGGACATGGTCTCAGACTGGGGCAAGCATGACCGGATAACCTGAGGTAGGGTATTGGACAACCAAAGGACATCGTCTCGCACTGGATAAAGCATGACCTGACAACCAGAGGACATGGTCTCAGACTGGAGAAAGCATGACCGGACAACCAGAGGTAGGGTATTGGACAACCAGAGGACATGGTCTCGGACTGGACAAAGCATGACCGGAAAACCAGAGCACATGGTCTCTGACTGGAGAAAGCATGACCGGACAACTAGTGGTAGGTTATTGTACAACCAAAGGACATGGTCTTGGACTGGAAAATGCATGACCGGACAACTAGAGGTAGGGTATTGGACAACCAAAGGACATGGTCTCGGACGGGAGAATGCATGACAGGGAAACCAGAGGTCATGGTCTCAGATTGGGGCAAGCATGACCGGATGACCTGAGGTAGGGTATTTGACAACCAAAAGACATGGTCTCGGACTGGAGATTGCATGACAAGACTACTAGATGTAGGGTATTGGAGAACCAAAGGACATGGTCTCGGACTGGAGAAAGCATGACCGGACAACCAGAGGACATGGTCTCTGACTGGAGAAAGCATGACCGGACAACCAGAGGTAGGGTATTGGACAACCAGAGGACATGGTCTCGGACTGGAGAATGCATGACCGAACAACCAAAGGACAAGGTCTCAGACTGGAGAAAGCATGACCTGACAACCAGAGGACATAGTCTCGGACTGGAGAAAGGATGACCGGACAACCACATGTAGGGTATTGGAGAAACAAGGGAAATGGTCTCGGATTGGAGAAAGCATGACTGGACAACCAGAGGTAGGGTATTGGACAACCAGAGGACATGATCTCGGACTGGAGAATGCATGACCGGACAACCAAAGGACAAGGTCTCAGACTGGAGAAAGCATGACCGGACAACTAGAGGTAGGTGTTGGATAACTAAGGGACATGGTCTCGGACGGGAGAATGCATGACCGGACAACCAGAGGACATGGTCTCAGACTAGGGCAAGCATGACCGGATAACCTGAGGTAGGGTATTGGACAACCAAAGGACATGGTCTCGGACTGGAGAATGCATGACCGGATAACCAGAGGACATGGTCTCAGACTAGGTTATTGTACTACCAAAGGACATGGTCTCAGACTGGAGAAAGCATGACTGGACAACCAGAGGTAGGGTATTGGACAACCAAAGGACATGGTCTCAGACTGGAGAATGCATGACCGGACAACAAGAGGACATGGTCTCAGACTAGGGCAAGCATGACCGGATAACCTTAGGTAGGGTATTGGACAACCAAAGGACATGGTCTCGGACTGGAGAATGCATGACCGGATAACCAGAGGACATGGTCTCAGACTAGGTTATTGGACTACCAAAGGACATGGTCTCAGACTGGAGAAAGCATGACCGGACAACGAGAGGTAGGGTATTGGACAACCAAATGACAAGGTCTCAGACTGGAGAATGCATGACAGGACAACCAGAGGTAGGGTATTGGACAACCAGAGGACATGGTCTCGGACTGGAGAATGCATGACAGGACAACTAGAGGTAGGGTATTGGACAACCAAAGGACATGGTCTCGGACGGGAGAATGCATGACAGAGAAACCAGAGGACATGGTCTCAGACTGGGGCAAGCATGACCGGAAAACCTGAGGAAGGGTATTGGACAACCAAAGGACATGGTCTCGGACTGCAGAATGCAGGACCGGACAACCAGAGGTAGGGTATTGGACAACCAGAGGACATGGTCTCAAACTGGAGAATTCATGACAAGACAACCAAAGGACATGGTCTCAGACTGGAGAAAGCATGACCGAACAACCAGAGATAGGGTATTGGACAACCAAAGAACATGGTCTCAGACTTGAGAAAGCATGACCGGACAACCAGAGGTAGGGTATTGGACAACCAGAGGAAATGGTCTTGGACAGGAGAATGCATGACCGGACAATCTGAGGTAGGGTATTGGACAACCAGAGGACATGGTCTCAGACTGGGGCAAGCATGACCGGATAACCTGAGGTAAGGTATTGGACAACCAAAGCTCGGACTGGAGAAAGCATGACCTGAAAACCAGAGGACATGGTCTCAGACTGGAGAAAGCATGACCGGACAACCAGAGGTAGGGTATTGGACAACCAGAGGACATGGTCTCGGACTGGAGAATGCATGACCGGACAACCAGAGGACAAGGTCTCAGACTGGAGAAAGCATGACCGGACAACCAGAGGTAGGGTATTGGACAACCAAAGGACATGGTCTTGGACTGGTGAATGCATGACCGGACAACCATAACAGAAGGTCTCAGACTGGAGAAAGCATGACCGGAAAACCAGAGCACATGGTCTCTGACTGGAGAAAGCATGACCGTACAACTAGTGGTAGGGTATTGTACAACCAAAGGACATGGTCTCCGACTGGAGAATGCATGACCGGACAACTAAAGGTAGGGTATTGGACAACCATGGGACATGGTCTCGGACGGGAGAATGCATGACCGGAAAACCAGAGGACATTGTCTTAGACTAGGTTATTGGACTACCAAAGGACATGGTCTCAGACTGGAGAAAGCATGACCGGACAACCAGAGGTAGGGTATTGGACAACCAGAGGACATGGTCTCGGACTGGAGAATGCATGACATGACAACTATAGGTAGGGTATTGGACAATCAAAGGACATGGTCTCGGACGGGAGAATGCATGACAGGGAAACCAGAGGACATGGTCTCGGACTGGAGAATGCATGACCGGACAACCTGGGGGGGACATGGTCTTGGACTGGAGAATGCATGACCGGGCAACCGGGGAGTGGGGAACATGGTCTCGGACTGGAGAAAGCATGACCAGACAACCTTGGGGGGACATGGTCTCGGACTGGAGAATGCATGACCGGACAACCTGGGGAGGACATGGTCTCGGACTGGAGAATGCATGACCGGGCAACCGGGGAGTGGGGAACATGGTCTCGGACTGGAGAAAGCATGACCAGACAACCTTGGGGGGACATGGTCTCGGACTGGAGAATGCATGACCGGACAACCTGGGGAGGACATGGTCTCGGACTGGAGAATGCATGACCGGACAACCTGGGGAGGACATGGTCTCGGACTGGAGAATGCATGACCGGGCAACCGGGGAGGGGGGAACATGGTCTCGGACTGGATAATGCATGACCGGACAACCTGGGGAGGACATGGTCTCGGACTGGAGAATGCATGACCGGGCAACCGGGGAGGGGGGGACATGGTCTCGGACTGGAGAATGCATGACCGGGCAACCGGGGAGTGGGAAACATGGTCTCGGACTGGAGAAAGCATGACCGGACAACCTGGGGGGGATATGGTCTCGGACTGGAGAATGCATGACCGGGCAACCGGGGAGGGGGGAACATGGTCTCGGACTGGAGAATGCATGACCGGGCAACCGGGGCGTGGGGAAGATGGTCTCGGACTGGAGAAAGCATGACCGGACAACCTGGGGGGACATGGTCACGGACTGGAGAATGCATGACTGGGCAACCTGGGGGGGACATGGTCTCGGACTGGAGAATGCATGACCGGACAACTTGGGGAGGACATGGTCTCGGACTGGAGAAAGCATGACCGGACAACCTGGGGGGGGACATGGTCTCGGACTGGAGAATGCATGACTGGGCAACCTGGGGGGGACATGGTCTCGGACTGGAGAATGCATGACCGGGCAACCGGGGAGGGGGGAACATGGTCTCAGACTGGAGAATGCATGACCGGGCAACCGGGGAGGGGGGAACATGGTCTCGCACTGGAGAATGCATGACCGGACAACCTGAGGAGGACATGGTCTCGGACTGGAGAATGCATGACCGGGCAACCGGGGAGGGGGGACATGGTCTCGGACTGGAGAAAGCATGACCGGGCAACCGGGAAGGGGGGAACATGGTCTCGGACTGGAGAATGCATGACCGGACAACCTGAGGAGGACATGGTCTCGGACTGGAGAATGCATGACCGGGCAACCAGGGAGGGGGGAACATGGTCTCGGACTGGAGAATGCATGACCCGACAACTTGGGGAGGACATGGTCTCGGACTGGAAAATGCATGACCGGACAACCTAGGGGGGACATGGTCTCGGACTGGAGAAAGCATGACCGGACAACCTGGGGGGACATGGTCTCGGACTGGAGAATGCATGACCGGGCAACAGGGGAGGGGGGAACATGGTCTCGGACTGGAGAATGCATGACCGGACAACCTGGGGAGGACATGGTCTCGGACTGGAGAATGCATGACCGGACAACCTGGGGAGGACATGGTCTCGGACTGGAGAAAGCATGACCGGGCCACCGGGGAGGGGGGGACATGGTCTCGGACTGGAGAATGCATGACCGGACAACTTGGGGAGGACATGGTCTCGGACTGGAGAAAGCATGACCGGGCAACCGGGGAGTGGGGAACATGGTCTCGGACTGGAGAATGCATGACCGGACAACCTGGGGAGGACATGGTCTCGGACTGGAGAATGCATGACCGGGCAACCGGGGAGGGGGGGACATGGTCTCGGACTGGAGAATGCATGACCGGGCAACCTGGGGGGGAGATGGTCTCGGACTGGAGAATGCATGACCGGGCAACCGGGGAGGGGGGAACATGGTCTCGGACTGGAGAATGCATGACCGGACAACTTGGGGAGGACATGGTCTCGGACTGGAGAAAGCATGACCAGACAACCTGGGGGGGACAAGGTCTCCGACTGGAGAATGCATGACCGGACAACCTGGGGAGGACATGGTCTCGGACTGGAGAATGCATGACCGGACAACCTGGGGAGGACATGGTGTCGGACTGGAGAATGCATGACCGGGCAACCGGGGAAGGGGGAACATGGTCTCGGACTGGAGAATGCATGACCAGACAACCTGGGGGGGACATGGTCTCGGACTGGAGAAAGCATGACCGGGCAAACGGGGAGGGGGGAACATGGTCTCGGACTGGAGAATGCATGACCGGACAACCTGAGGAGGACATGGTCTCGGACTGGAGAATGCATGACCGGGCAACCGGGGAGGGGGGAACATGGTGTCGGACTGGAGAATGCATGACCGGACAACTTGGGGAGGACATGGTCTCGGACTGGAGAATGCATGACCGGACAACCTGGGGGGGACATGGTCTCGGACTGGAGAAAGCATGACCGGACAACCTGGGGGGGACATGGTCTCAGACTGGAGAATGCATGACCGGGCAACCGGGGAGGGGGGAACATGGTCTCGGACTGGAGAATGCATGACCGGGCAACCTGGGGGGGACATGGTCTCGGACTGGAGAATGCATGACCGGGCAACCGGGGAGTGGGGAACATGGTCTCGGACTGGAGAAAGCATGACCAGACAACCTTGGGGGGACATGGTCTCGGACTGGAGAATGCATGACCGGACAACCTGGGGAGGACATGGTCTCGGACTGGAGAATGCATGACCGGGCAACCGGGGAGTGGGGAACATGGTCTCGGACTGGAGAAAGCATGACCAGACAACCTTAGGGGGACATGGTCTCGGACTGGAGAATGCATGACCGGACAACCTGGGGAGGACATGGTCTCGGACTGGAGAATGCATGACCGGACAACCTGGGGAGGACATGGTCTCGGACTGGAGAATGCATGACCGGGCAACCGGGGAGGGGGGAACATGGTCTCGGACTGGAGAATGCATGACCGGACAACCTGGGGAGGACATGGTCTCGGACTGGAGAATGCATGACCGGGCAACCGGGGAGTGGGGGACATGGTCTCGGACTGGAGAATGCATGACCGGGCAACCGGGGAGTGGGAAACATGGTCTCGGACTGGAGAAAGCATGACCGGACAACCTGGGGGGGACATGGTCTCGGACTGGAGAATGCATGACCGGGCAACCGGGGAGGGGGGAACATGGTCTCGGACTGGAGAATGCATGACCGGGCAACCGGGGAAGGGGGGACATGGTCTCGGACTGGAGAATGCATGACCGGGCAACCTGGGGGGGACATGGTCTCGGACTGGAGAATGCATGACCGGGCAACCAAGGAGGGGGGAACATGGTCTCGGACTGGAGAATGCATGACCGGACAACTTGGGGAGGACATGGTCTCGGACTGGAGAAAGCATGACCGGACAACCTGGGGGGGACATGGTCTCGGACTGGAGAATGCATGACCGGGCAACCGGGGAGTGGGGAACATGGTCTCGGACTGGAGAATGCATGACCGGACAACCTGGGGAGGACATGGTCTCGGACTGGAGAATGCATGACCGGGCAACCGGGGAGGGGGGGACATGGTCTCGGACTGGAGAATGCATGACCGGGCAACCTGGGGGGGAGATGGTCTCGGACTGGAGAATGCATGACCGGGCAACCGGGGAGGGGGGAACATGGTCTCGGACTGGAGAATGCATGACCGGACAACTTGGGGAGGACATGGTCTCGGACTGGAGAAAGCATGACCAGACAACCTGGGGGGGACAAGGTCTCCGACTGGAGAATGCATGACCGGACAACCTGGGGAGGACATGGTCTCGGACTGGAGAATGCATGACCGGACAACCTGGGGAGGACATGGTGTCGGACTGGAGAATGCATGACCGGGCAACCGGGGAAGGGGGAACATGGTCTCGGACTGGAGAATGCATGACCAGACAACCTGGGGGGGACATGGTCTCGGACTGGAGAAAGCATGACCGGGCAAACGGGGAGGGGGGAACATGGTCTCGGACTGGAGAATGCATGACCGGACAACCTGAGGAGGACATGGTCTCGGACTGGAGAATGCATGACCGGGCAACCGGGGAGGGGGGAACATGGTGTCGGACTGGAGAATGCATGACCGGACAACTTGGGGAGGACATGGTCTCGGACTGGAGAATGCATGACCGGACAACCTGGGGGGGACATGGTCTCGGACTGGAGAAAGCATGACCGGACAACCTGGGGGGGACATGGTCTCAGACTGGAGAATGCATGACCGGGCAACCGGGGAGGGGGGAACATGGTCTCGGACTGGAGAATGCATGACCGGGCAACCTGGGGGGGACATGGTCTCGGACTGGAGAATGCATGACCGGGCAACCGGGGAGTGGGGAACATGGTCTCGGACTGGAGAAAGCATGACCAGACAACCTTGGGGGGACATGGTCTCGGACTGGAGAATGCATGACCGGACAACCTGGGGAGGACATGGTCTCGGACTGGAGAATGCATGACCGGGCAACCGGGGAGTGGGGAACATGGTCTCGGACTGGAGAAAGCATGACCAGACAACCTTAGGGGGACATGGTCTCGGACTGGAGAATGCATGACCGGACAACCTGGGGAGGACATGGTCTCGGACTGGAGAATGCATGACCGGACAACCTGGGGAGGACATGGTCTCGGACTGGAGAATGCATGACCGGGCAACCGGGGAGGGGGGAACATGGTCTCGGACTGGAGAATGCATGACCGGACAACCTGGGGAGGACATGGTCTCGGACTGGAGAATGCATGACCGGGCAACCGGGGAGTGGGGGACATGGTCTCGGACTGGAGAATGCATGACCGGGCAACCGGGGAGTGGGAAACATGGTCTCGGACTGGAGAAAGCATGACCGGACAACCTGGGGGGGACATGGTCTCGGACTGGAGAATGCATGACCGGGCAACCGGGGAGGGGGGAACATGGTCTCGGACTGGAGAATGCATGACCGGGCAACCGGGGAAGGGGGGACATGGTCTCGGACTGGAGAATGCATGACCGGGCAACCTGGGGGGGACATGGTCTCGGACTGGAGAATGCATGACCGGGCAACCAAGGAGGGGGGAACATGGTCTCGGACTGGAGAATGCATGACCGGACAACTTGGGGAGGACATGGTCTCGGACTGGAGAAAGCATGACCGGACAACCTGGGGGGGACATGGTCTCGGACTGGAGAATGCATGACCGGACAACCTGGGGAGGACATGGTCTCGGACTGGAGAATGCATGACCGGACAACCTGGGGAGGACATGGTGTCGGACTGGAGAATGCATGACCGGGCAACCGGGGAGGGGGGAACATGGTCTCGGACTGGAGAATGCATGACCAGACAACCTGGGGGGGACATGGTCTCGGACTGGAGAAAGCATGACCGGGCAACCGGGGAGGGGGGAACATGGTCTCGGACTGGAGAATGCATGACCGGACAACCTGAGGAGGACATGGTCTCGGACTGGAGAATGCATGACCGGGCAACCGGGGAGGGGGGAACATGGTCTCGGACTGGAGAATGCATGACCGGACAACTTGGGGAGGACATGGTCTCGGACTGGAGAATGCATGACCGGACAACCTGGGGGGGACATGGTCTCGGACTGGAGAAAGCATGACCGGACAAACTGGGGGGGACATGGTCTTAGACTGGAGAATGCATGACCGGGCAACCGGGGAGGGGGGAACATGGTATCGGACTGGAGAATGCATGACCGGGCAACCGGGGAAGGGGGGACATGGTCTCGGACTGGAGAATGCATGACCGGGCAACCGGGGAGTGGGGAACATGGTCTCGGACTGGAGAAAGCATGACCAGACAACCTTGGGGGGACATGGTCTCGGACTGGAGAATGCATGACCGGACAACCTGGGGAGGACATGGTCTCGGACTGGAGAATGCATGACCGGGCCACCGGGGAGTGGGGAACATGGTCTCGGACTGGAGAAAGCATGACCAGACAACCTTGGGGGGACATGGTCTCGGACTGGAGAATGCATGACCGGACAACCTGGGGAGGACATGGTCTCGGACTGGAGAATGCATGACCGGACAACCTGGGGAGGACATGGTCTCGGACTGGAGAATGCATGACCGGGCAACCGGGGAGGGGGGAACATGGTCTCGGACTGGAGAATGCATGACCGGACAACCTGGGGAGGACATGGTCTCGGACTGGAGAATGCATGACCGGGCAACCGGGGAGGGGGGACATGGTCTCGGACTGGAGAATGCATGACCGGGCAACCGGGGAGTGGGAAACATGGTCTCGGACTGGAGAAAGCATGACCGGACAACCTGGGGGGGACATGGTCTCGGACTGGAGAATGCATGACCGGGCAACCCGGGAGGGGGGAACATGGTCTCGGACTGGAGAATGCATGACCGGGCAACCGGGGAGGGGGGGACATGGTCTCGGACTGGAGAATGCATGACATGACAACTATAGGTAGGGTATTGGACAATCAAAGGACATGGTCTCGGACGGGAGAATGCATGACAGGGAAACCAGAGGACATGGTCTCGGACTGGAGAATGCATGACCGGACAACCTGGGGGGGACATGGTCTTGGACTGGAGAATGCATGACCGGGCAACCGGGGAGTGGGGAACATGGTCTCGGACTGGAGAAAGCATGACCAGACAACCTTGGGGGGACATGGTCTCGGACTGGAGAATGCATGACCGGACAACCTGGGGAGGACATGGTCTCGGACTGGAGAATGCATGACCGGGCAACCGGGGAGTGGGGAACATGGTCTCGGACTGGAGAAAGCATGACCAGACAACCTTGGGGGGACATGGTCTCGGACTGGAGAATGCATGACCGGACAACCTGGGGAGGACATGGTCTCGGACTGGAGAATGCATGACCGGACAACCTGGGGAGGACATGGTCTCGGACTGGAGAATGCATGACCGGGCAACCGGGGAGGGGGGAACATGGTCTCGGACTGGATAATGCATGACCGGACAACCTGGGGAGGACATGGTCTCGGACTGGAGAATGCATGACCGGGCAACCGGGGAGGGGGGGGACATGGTCTCGGACTGGAGAATGCATGACCGGGCAACCGGGGAGTGGGAAACATGGTCTCGGACTGGAGAAAGCATGACCGGACAACCTGGGGGGGACATGGTCTCGGACTGGAGAATGCATGACCGGGCAACCGGGGAGTGGGAAACATGGTCTCGGACTGGAGAAAGCATGACCGGACAACCTGGGGGGGACATGGTCTCGAACTGGAGAATGCATGACCGGGCAACCGGGGAGGGGGGAACATGGTCTCGGACTGGAGAATGCATGACCGGGCAACCGGGGCGTGGGGAAGATGGTCTCGGACTGGAGAAAGCATGACCGGACAACCTGGGGGGACATGGTCACGGACTGGAGAATGCATGACTGGGCAACCTGGGGGGGACATGGTCTCGGACTGGAGAATGCATGACCGGACAACTTGGGGAGGACATGGTCTCGGACTGGAGAAAGCATGACCGGACAACCTGGGGGGGACATGGTCTCGGACTGGAGAATGCATGACTGGGCAACCTGGGGGGGACATGGTCTCGGACTGGAGAATGCATGACCGGGCAACCGGGGAGGGGGGAACATGGTCTCAGACTGGAGAATGCATGACCGGGCAACCGGGGAGGGGGGAACATGGTCTCGCACTGGAGAATGCATGACCGGACAACCTGAGGAGGACATGGTCTCGGACTGGAGAATGCATGACCGGGCAACCGGGGAGGGGGGACATGGTCTCGGACTGGAGAAAGCATGACCGGGCAACCGGGAAGGGGGGAACATGGTCTCGGACTGGAGAATGCATGACCGGACAACCTGAGGAGGACATGGTCTCGGACTGGAGAATGCATGACCGGGCAACCAGGGAGGGGGGAACATGGTCTCGGACTGGAGAATGCATGACCCGACAACTTGGGGAGGACATGGTCTCGGACTGGAAAATGCATGACCGGACAACCTAGGGGGGACATGGTCTCGGACTGGAGAAAGCATGACCGGACAACCTGGGGGGACATGGTCTCGGACTGGAGAATGCATGACCGGGCAACAGGGGAGGGGGGAACATGGTCTCGGACTGGAGAATGCATGACCGGACAACCTGGGGAGGACATGGTCTCGGACTGGAGAATGCATGACCGGGCAACCGGGGAGGGGGGAACATGGTCTCGGACTGGAGAATGCATGACCGGACAACCTGGGGAGGACATGGTCTCGGACTGGAGAATGCATGACCGGGCAACCGGGGAGGGGGGACATGGTCTCGGACTGGAGAATGCATGACCGGGCAACCGGGGAGTGGGAAACATGGTCTCGGACTGGAGAAAGCATGACCGGACAACCTGGGGGGGACATGGTCTCGGACTGGAGAATGCATGACCGGGCAACCCGGGAGGGGGGAACATGGTCTCGGACTGGAGAATGCATGACCGGGCAACCGGGGAGGGGGGGACATGGTCTCGGACTGGAGAATGCATGACATGACAACTATAGGTAGGGTATTGGACAATCAAAGGACATGGTCTCGGACGGGAGAATGCATGACAGGGAAACCAGAGGACATGGTCTCGGACTGGAGAATGCATGACCGGACAACCTGGGGGGGACATGGTCTTGGACTGGAGAATGCATGACCGGGCAACCGGGGAGTGGGGAACATGGTCTCGGACTGGAGAAAGCATGACCAGACAACCTTGGGGGGACATGGTCTCGGACTGGAGAATGCATGACCGGACAACCTGGGGAGGACATGGTCTCGGACTGGAGAATGCATGACCGGGCAACCGGGGAGTGGGGAACATGGTCTCGGACTGGAGAAAGCATGACCAGACAACCTTGGGGGGACATGGTCTCGGACTGGAGAATGCATGACCGGACAACCTGGGGAGGACATGGTCTCGGACTGGAGAATGCATGACCGGACAACCTGGGGAGGACATGGTCTCGGACTGGAGAATGCATGACCGGGCAACCGGGGAGGGGGAACATGGTCTCGGACTGGATAATGCATGACCGGACAACCTGGGGAGGACATGGTCTCGGACTGGAGAATGCATGACCGGGCAACCGGGGAGGGGGGGACATGGTCTCGGACTGGAGAATGCATGACCGGGCAACCGGGGAGTGGGAAACATGGTCTCGGACTGGAGAAAGCATGACCGGACAACCTGGGGGGGACATGGTCTCGGACTGGAGAATGCATGACCGGGCAACCGGGGAGGGGGGAACATGGTCTCGGACTGGAGAATGCATGACCGGGCAACCGGGGCGTGGGGAAGATGGTCTCGGACTGGAGAAAGCATGACCGGACAACCTGGGGGGACATGGTCACGGACTGGAGAATGCATGACTGGGCAACCTGGGGGGGACATGGTCTCGGACTGGAGAATGCATGACCGGACAACTTGGGGAGGACATGGTCTCGGACTGGAGAAAGCATGACCGGACAACCTGGGGGGGACATGGTCTCGGACTGGAGAATGCATGACTGGGCAACCTGGGGGGGACATGGTCTCGGACTGGAGAATGCATGACCGGGCAACCGGGGAGGGGGGAACATGGTCTCAGACTGGAGAATGCATGACCGGGCAACCGGGGAGGGGGGAACATGGTCTCGCACTGGAGAATGCATGACCGGACAACCTGAGGAGGACATGGTCTCGGACTGGAGAATGCATGACCGGGCAACCGGGGAGGGGGGACATGGTCTCGGACTGGAGAAAGCATGACCGGGCAACCGGGAAGGGGGGAACATGGTCTCGGACTGGAGAATGCATGACCGGACAACCTGAGGAGGACATGGTCTCGGACTGGAGAATGCATGACCGGGCAACCAGGGAGGGGGGAACATGGTCTCGGACTGGAGAATGCATGACCCGACAACTTGGGGAGGACATGGTCTCGGACTGGAAAATGCATGACCGGACAACCTAGGGGGGACATGGTCTCGGACTGGAGAAAGCATGACCGGACAACCTGGGGGGACATGGTCTCGGACTGGAGAATGCATGACCGGGCAACAGGGGAGGGGGGAACATGGTCTCGGACTGGAGAATGCATGACCGGACAACCTGGGGAGGACATGGTCTCGGACTGGAGAATGCATGACCGGACAACCTGGGGAGGACATGGTCTCGGACTGGAGAAAGCATGACCGGGCAACCGGGGAGGGGGGGACATGGTCTCGGACTGGAGAATGCATGACCGGACAACTTGGGGAGGACATGGTCTCGGACTGGAGAAAGCATGACCGGGCAACCGGGGAGTGGGGAACATGGTCTCGGACTGGAGAATGCATGACCGGACAACCTGGGGAGGACATGGTCTCGGACTGGAGAATGCATGACCGGGCAACCGGGGAGGGGGGGGACATGGTCTCGGACTGGAGAATGCATGACCGGGCAACCTGGGGGGGAGATGGTCTCGGACTGGAGAATGCATGACCGGGAAACCGGGGAGGGGGGAACATGGTCTCGGACTGGAGAATGCATGACCGGACAACTTGGGGAGGACATGGTCTCGGACTGGAGAAAGCATGACCGGACAACCTGGGGGGGACAAGGTCTCCGACTGGAGAATGCATGACCGGACAACCTGGGGAGGACATGGTCTCGGACTGGAGAATGCATGACCGGACAACCTGGGGAGGACATGGTGTCGGACTGGAGAATGCATGACCGGGCAACCGGGGAAGGGGGAACATGGTCTCGGACTGGAGAATGCATGACCAGACAACCTGGGGGGGACATGGTCTCGGACTGGAGAAAGCATGACCGGGCAAACGGGGAGGGGGGAACATGGTCTCGGACTGGAGAATGCATGACCGGACAACCTGAGGAGGACATGGTCTCGGACTGGAGAATGCATGACCGGGCAACCGGGGAGGGGGGAACATGGTGTCGGACTGGAGAATGCATGACCGGACAACTTGGGGAGGACATGGTCTCGGACTGGAGAATGCATGACCGGACAACCTGGGGGGGACATGGTCTCGGACTGGAGAAAGCATGACCGGATAACCTGGGGGGGACATGGTCTCAGACTGGAGAATGCATGACCGGGCAACCGGGGAGGGGGGAACATGGTCTCGGACTGGAGAATGCATGACCGGGCAACCTGGGGGGGACATGGTCTCGGACTGGAGAATGCATGACCGGGCAACCGGGGAGTGGGGAACATGGTCTCGGACTGGAGAAAGCATGACCAGACAACCTTGGGGGGACATGGTCTCGGACTGGAGAATGCATGACCGGACAACCTGGGGAGGACATGGTCTCGGACTGGAGAATGCATGACCGGGCAACCGGGGAGTGGGGAACATGGTCTCGGACTGGAGAAAGCATGACCAGACAACCTTGGGGGGACATGGTCTCGGACTGGAGAATGCATGACCGGACAACCTGGGGAGGACATGGTCTCGGACTGGAGAATGCATGACCGGACAACCTGGGGAGGACATGGTCTCGGACTGGAGAATGCATGACCGGGCAACCGGGGAGGGGGGAACATGGTCTCGGACTGGAGAATGCATGACCGGACAACCTGGGGAGGACATGGTCTCGGACTGGAGAATGCATGACCGGGTAACCGGGGAGTGGGGGACATGGTCTCGGACTGGAGAATGCATGACCGGGCAACCGGGGAGTGGGAAACATGGTCTCGGACTGGAGAAAGCATGACCGGACAACCTGGGGGGGACATGGTCTCGGACTGGAGAATGCATGACCGGGCAACCGGGGAGGGGGGAACATGGTCTCGGACTGGAGAATGCATGACCGGGCAACCGGGGAAGGGGGGACATGGTCTCGGACTGGAGAATGCATGACCGGGCAACCTGGGGGGACATGGTCTCGGACTGGAGAATGCATGACCGGGCAACCAAGGAGGGGGGAACATGGTCTCGGACTGGAGAATGCATGACCGGACAACTTGGGGAGGACATGGTCTCGGACTGGAGAAAGCATGACCGGACAACCTGGGGGGGACATGGTCTCGGACTGGAGAATGCATGACCGGACAACCTGGGGAGGACATGGTCTCGGACTGGAGAATGCATGACCGGACAACCTGGGGAGGACATGGTGTCGGACTGGAGAATGCATGACCGGGCAACCGGGGAGGGGGGAACATGGTCTCGGACTGGAGAATGCATGACCAGACAACCTGGGGGGGACATGGTCTCGGACTGGAGAAAGCATGACCGGGCAACCGGGGAGGGGGGAACATGGTCTCGGACTGGAGAATGCATGACCGGACAACCTGAGGAGGACATGGTCTCGGACTGGAGAATGCATGACCGGGCAACCGGGGAGGGGGGAACATGGTCTCGGACTGGAGAATGCATGACCGGACAACTTGGGGAGGACATGGTCTCGGACTGGAGAATGCATGACCGGACAACCTGGGGGGGGACATGGTCTCGGACTGGAGAAAGCATGACCGGACAAACTGGGGGGGACATGGTCTTAGACTGGAGAATGCATGACCGGGCAACCGGGGAGGGGGGAACATGGTATCGCACTGGAGAATGCATGACCGGGCAACCTGGGGGGGACATGGTCTCGGACTGGAGAATGCATGACCGGGCAACCGGGGAGTGGGGAACATGGTCTCGGACTGGAGAAAGCATGACCAGACAACCTTGGGGGGACATGGTCTCGGACTGGAGAATGCATGACCGGACAACCTGGGGAGGACATGGTCTCGGACTGGAGAATGCATGACCGGGCCACCGGGGAGTGGGGAACATGGTCTCGGACTGGAGAAAGCATGACCAGACAACCTTGGGGGGACATGGTCTCGGACTGGAGAATGCATGACCGGACAACCTGGGGAGGACATGGTCTCGGACTGGAGAATGCATGACCGGACAACCTGGGGAGGACATGGTCTCGGACTGGAGAATGCATGACCGGGCAACCGGGGAGGGGGGAACATGGTCTCGGACTGGAGAATGCATGACCGGACAACCTGGGGAGGACATGGTCTCGGACTGGAGAATGCATGACCGGGCAACCGGGGAGGGGGGACATGGTCTCGGACTGGAGAATGCATGACCGGGCAACCGGGGAGTGGGAAACATGGTCTCGGACTGGAGAAAGCATGACCGGACAACCTGGGGGGGACATGGTCTCGGACTGGAGAATGCATGACCGGGCAACCCGGGAGGGGGGAACATGGTCTCGGACTGGAGAATGCATGACCGGGCAACCGGGGAGGGGGGGACATGGTCTCGGACTGGAGAATGCATGACCGGGCAACCTGGGGGGGACATGGTCTCGGACTGGAGAAAGCATGACCGGACAACCTGGGGGGGACATGGTCTCGGACTGGAGAATGCATGACCGGACAACCTGGGGAGGACATGGTCTCGGACTGTAGAATGCATGACCGGACAACCTGGGGAGGACATGGTGTCGGACTGGAGAATGCATGACCGGGCAACCGGGGAGGGGGAAACATGGTCTCGGACTGGAGAATGCATGACCAGACAACCTTGGGGGGACATGGTCTCGGACTGGAGAAAGCATGACCGGGCAACCGGGGAGGGGGGAACATGGTCTCGGACTGGAGAATGCATGACCGGACAACCTGAGGAGGACATGGTCTCGGACTGGAGAATGCATGACCGGGCAACCGGGGAGGGGGGAACATGGTCTCGGACTGGAGAATGCATGACCGGAAAACTTGGGGAGGACATGGTCTCGGACTGGAGAATGCATGACCGGACAACCTGGGGGGGACATGGTCTCGGACTGGAGAAAGTATGACCGGACAAGCTGGGGAGGACATGGTCTCAGACTGGAGAATGCATGACCGGGCAACCGGGGAGGGGGGAACATGGTATCGGACTGGAGAATGCATGACCGGGCAACCTGGAGGGGACATGGTCTCGGACTGGAGAATGCATTACCGGGCAACCGGGGAGTGGGGAACATGGTCTCGGACTGGAGAAAGCATGACCAGACAACCTTGGGGGGACATGGTCTCGGACTGGAGAATGCATGACCGGACAACCTGGGGAGGACATGGTCTCGGACTGGAGAATGCATGACCGGGTAACCGGGGAGTGGGGAACATGGTCTCGGACTGGAGAAAGCATGACCAGACAACCTTGGGGGGACATGGTCTCGGACTGGAGAATGCATGACCGGACAACCTGGGGAGGACATGGTCTCGGACTGGAGAATGCATGACCGGACAACCTGGGGAGGACATGGTCTCGGACTGGAGAATGCATGACCGGGCAACCGGGGAGGGGGGACATGGTCTCGGACTGGAGAATGCATGACCGGGCAACCGGGGAGTGGGAAACATGGTCTCGGACTGGAGAAAGCATGACCGGACAACCTGGGGGGGGACATGGTCTCGGACTGGAGAATGCATGACCGGGCAACCCGGGAGGGGGGAACATGGTCTCGGACTGGAGAATGCATGACCGGGCAACCGGGGAGGGGGGGGCATGGTCTCGGACTGGAGAATGCATGACCGGGCAACCTGGGGGGGACATGGTCTCAGACTGGAGAATGCATGACCGGGCAACCGGGGAGGGGGGAACATGGTCTCGGACTGGAGAATGCATGACCGGACAACTTGGGGAGGACGTGGTCTCGGACTGGAGAAAGCATGACCGGACAACCTGGGGGGGACATGGTCTCGGACTGGAGAATGCATGACCGGACAACCTGGGGAGGACATGGTCTCGGACTGGAGAATGCATGACCGGACAACCTGGGGAGGACATGGTGTCGGACTGAAGAATGCATGACCGGGCAACCGGGGAGGAGGAAACATGGTCTCGGACTGGAGAATGCATGACCAGACAACCTTGGGGGGACATGGTCTCGGACTGGAGAAAGCATGACCGGGCAACCGGGGAGGGGGGAACATGGTCTCGGACTGGAGAATGCATGACCGGACAACCTGAGGAGGACATGGTCTCGGACTGGAGAATGCATGACCGGGCAACCGGGGAGGGGGGAACATGGTCTCGGACTGGAGAATGCATGACCGGACAACTTGGGGAGGACATGGTCTCGGACTGGAGAATGCATGACCGGACAACCTGGGGGGAACATGGTCTCGGACTGGAGAATGCATGACCGGGCAACCGGGGAGGGGGGAACATGGTCTCGGACTGGAGAATGCATGACCGGGCAACCGGGGAGGGGGGAACATTGTCTCGGACTGGAGAAAGCATGACCAGACAACCTTGGGGGGACATGGTCTCGGACTGGAGAATGCATGACCAGACAACCTTGGGGGGACATGGTCTCGGACTGGAGAATGCATGACCGGACAACCTGGGGAGGACATGGTCTCGGACTGAAGAATGCATGACCGGACAACCTGGGGAGGACATGGTCTCGGACTGGAGAATGCATGACCGGGCAACCGGGGAGGGGGGAACATGGTCTCGGACTGGAGAATGCATGACCGGGCAACCGGGGGAGGACATGGTCTCGGACTGGAGAATGCATGACCGGGCAACCGGGGAGGGGGGGACATGGTCTCGGACTGGAGAATGCATGACCGGGCAACCGGGGAGTGGATAACATGGTCTCGGACTGGAGAAAGCATGACCGGACAACCTGGGGGGGACATGGTCTCGGACTGGAGAATGCATGACCGGGCAACCGGGGAGGGGGGAACATGGTCTCGGACTGGAGAATGCATGACCGGGCAACCGGGGAGAGGGGAACATGGTCTCGGACTGGAGAATGCATGACCGGACAACCTGGGGGGAACATGGTCTCGGACTGGAGAATGCATGACCGGACAACTTGGGGAGGACATGGTCTCGGACTGGAGAATGCATGACCGGGCAACCGGGGAGTGGGGAAAATGGTCTCGGACTGGAGAATGCATGACCGGACAACCTGGGGAGGACATGGTCTCGGTCTGGAGAATGCATGACCGGACAACCTGGGGGAGGACATGGTCTCGGACTGGAGAATGCATGACCGGGCAACCGGGGCGTGGGGAACATGGTCTCGGACTGGAGAAAGCATGACCGGACAACCTGGGGGGAACATGGTCTCGGACTGGAGAATGCATGACCGGACAACCTGGGGGAGGACATTGTCTCGGACTGGAGAATGCATGACCGGGCAACCTGGGGGGGACATGGTCTCGGACTGGAGAATGCATGACCGGACAACTTGGGGAGGACATGGTCTCGGACTGGAGAAAGCATGACCGGACAACCTGGGGGGGGACATGGTCTCGGACTGGAGAATGCATGACCGGGCAACCGGGGAGGGGGGAACATGGTCTCGGACTGGAGAAAGCATGACCGGGTAACCGGGGAGGGGGGAACATGGTCTCGGACTGGAGAATGCATGACCGGGCAACCTGGGGGGACATGGTCTCGGACTGGAGAATGCATGACCGGACAACCTGGGGAGGACATGGTCTCGGACTGGAGAATGCATGACCAGGCAACCGGGGAGGGGGGGACATGGTCTCGGACTGGAGAATGCATGACCGGGCAACCGGGGAGGGGGGAACATGGTCTCGGACTGGAGAATGCATGACCGGACAACCTGAGGAGGACATGGTCTCGGACTGGAGAATGCATGACCGGGCAACCGGGGAGGGGGGAACATGGTCTCGGACTGGAGAATGCATGACCGGAAAACTTGGGGAGGACATGGTCTCGGACTGGAGAATGCATGACCGGACAACCTGGGGGGGACATGGTCTCGGACTGGAGAAAGTATGACCGGACAAGCTGGGGAGGACATGGTCTCAGACTGGAGAATGCATGACCGGGCAACCGGGGAGGGGGGAACATGGTATCGGACTGGAGAATGCATGACCGGGCAACCTGGAGGGGACATGGTCTCGGACTGGAGAATGCATTACCGGGTAACCGGGGAGTGGGGAACATGGTCTCGGACTGGAGAAAGCATGACCAGACAACCTTGGGGGGACATGGTCTCGGACTGGAGAATGCATGACCGGACAACCTGGGGAGGACATGGTCTCGGACTGGAGAATGCATGACCGGGCAACCGGGGAGTGGGGAACATGGTCTCGGACTGGAGAAAGCATGACCAGACAACCTTGGGGGGACATGGTCTCGGACTGGAGAATGCATGACCGGACAACCTGGGGAGGACATGGTCTCGGACTGGAGAATGCATGACCGGACAACCTGGGGAGGACATGGTCTCGGACTGGAGAATGCATGACCGGGCCACCGGGGAGGGGGGAACATGGTCTCGGACTGGAGAATGCATGACCGGACAACCTGGGGGGGACATGGTCTCGGACTGGAGAAAGTATGACCGGACAAGCTGGGGAGGACATGGTCTCAGACTGGAGAATGCATGACCGGGCAACCGGGGAGGGGGGAACATGGTATCGGACTGGAGAATGCATGACCGGGCAACCTGGAGGGGACATGGTCTCGGACTGGAGAATGCATTACCGGGTAACCGGGGAGTGGGGAACATGGTCTCGGACTGGAGAAAGCATGACCAGACAACCTTGGGGGGACATGGTCTCGGACTGGAGAATGCATGACCGGACAACCTGGGGAGGACATGGTCTCGGACTGGAGAATGCATGACCGGGCAACCGGGGAGTGGGGAACATGGTCTCGGACTGGAGAAAGCATGACCAGACAACCTTGGGGGGACATGGTCTCGGACTGGAGAATGCATGACCGGACAACCTGGGGAGGACATGGTCTCGGACTGGAGAATGCATGACCGGACAACCTGGGGAGGACATGGTCTCGGACTGGAGAATGCATGACCGGGCCACCGGGGAGGGGGGAACATGGTCTCGGACTGGAGAATGCATGACCGGACAACCTGGGGGGGGACATGGTCTCGGACTGGAAAATGCATGACCGGACAACCTAGGGGGGGACATGGTCTCGGACTGGAGAAAGCATGACCGGACAACCTGGGGGGACATGGTCTCGGACTGGAGAATGCATGACCGGGCAACAGGGGACGGGGGAACATGGTGTCGGACTGGAGAATGCATGACCGGACAACCTGGGGAGGACATGGTCTCGGACTGGAGAATGCATGACCGGGCAACCGGGGCGTGGGGAACATGGTCTCGGACTGGAGAAAGCATGACCGGACAACCTGGGGGGAACATGGTCTCGGACTGGAGAATGCATGACCGGACAACCTGGGGGAGGACATGGTCTCGGACTGGAGAATGCATGACCGGACAACCTGGGGGGACATGGTCTCGGACTGGAGAATGCATGACCGGGCAACCGGGGAGGGGGGAACATGGTCTCGGACTGGAGAATGCATGACCGGGCAACCTGGGGGGACATGGTCTCGGACTGGAGAATGCATGACCGGACAACCTGGGGAGGACATGTTCTCGGACTGGAGAATGCATGACAGGACAACTTGGGGAGGACATGGTCTCGGACTGGAGAAAGCATGACCGGGCAACCGGGGAGTGGGGAACATGGTCTCGGACTGGAGAATGCATGACCGGACAACCTGGGGAGGACATGGTCTCGGACTGGAGAATGCATGACCGGGCAACCGGGGTGGGGGGGACATGGTCTCGGACTGGAGAATGCATGACCGGGCAACCTGGGGGGGACATGGTCTCGGACTGGAGAATGGATGACCGGGCAACCGGGGAGGGGGGAACATGGTGTCGGACTGGAGAATGCATGACCGGACAACCTGGGGAGGACATGGTCTCGGACTGGAGAATGCATGACCGGGCAACCTGGGGGGGACATGGTCTCGGACTGGAGAATGCATGACCGGGCAACCGGGGAGGGGGGAACATGGTCTCGGACTGGAGAATGCATGACCGGACAACCTGGGGAGGACATGGTCTCGAACTGGAGAATGCATGACCGGGCAACCGGGGAGGGGGGAACATGGTCTCGGACAGGAGAATGCATGACCGGACAACCTGGGGAGGACATGGTCTCGGACTGGAGAATGCATGACCGGGCAACCGGGGAGGGGGGGACATGGTCTCGGACTGGAGAATGCATGACCGGGCAACCGGGGAGAGGATAACATGGTCTCGGACTGGAGAAAGCATGACCGGACAACCTGGGGGGGACATGGTCTCGGACTGGAGAATGCATGACCGGGCAACCGGGGAGGGGGGAACATGGTCTCGGACTGGAGAATGCATGGCCGGACAACCTGGGGGGAACATGGTCTCGGACTGGAGAATGCATGACCGGACAACTTGGGGAGGACATGGTCTCGGACTGGAGAATGCATGACCGGACAACTTGGGGAGGACATGGTCTCGGACTGGAGAAAGCATGACCGGACAACCTGGGGGGACATGGTCTCGGACTGGAGAATGCATGACCGGGCAACCGGGGAGGGGGGAACATGGTCTCGGACTGGAGAAAGCATGACCGGGCAATCGGGGAGGGGGGAACATGGTCTCGGACTGGAGAATGCATGACCGGGCAACCTGGGGGGACATGGTCTCGGACTGGAGAATGCATGACCGGACAACCTGGGGAGGACATGGTCTCGGACTGGAGAATGCATGACCGGGCATCAGGGGAGGGGGGAACATGGTGTCGGACTGGAGAATGCATGACCGGACAACCTGGGGAGGACATGGTCTCGGACTGGAGAATGCATGACCGGACAACCTGGGGAGGACATGGTCTCGGACTGGAGAAAGCATGACCGGGCAACCGGGGAGGGGGGGACATGGTCTCGGACTGGAGAATGCATGACCGGACAACTTGGGGAGGACATGGTCTCGGACTGGAGAAAGCATGACCGGGCAACCGGGGAGTGGGGAACATGGTCTCGGACTGGAGAATGCATGACCGGACAACCTGGGGAGGACATGGTCTCGGACTGGAGAATGCATGACCGGGCAACCGGGGAGGGGGGGACATGGTCTCGGACTGGAGAATGCATGACCGGGCAAACTGGGAGTGGGAAACATGGTCTCGGACTGGATAAAGCATGACCGGACAACCTGGGGGGGACATGGTCTCGGACTGGAGAATGCATGACCGGGCAACCGGGGAGGGGGGAACATGGTCTCGGACTGGAGAATGCATGACCGGGCAACCGGGGAGGGGGGAACATGGTCTCGGACTGGAGAATGCATGGCCGGACAACCTGGGGGGAACATGGTCTCGGACTGGAGAATGCATGACCGGACAACTTGGGGAGGATATGGTCTCGGACTGGAGAATGCATGACCGGGCAACCGGGGAGTGGGGAACATGGTCTCGGACTGGAGAATGCATGACCGGACAACCTGGGGAGGACATGGTCTCGGACTGGAGAATGCATGACCGGACAACCTGGGGGAGGACATGGTCTCGGACTGGAGAATGCATGACCGGGCAACCGGGGAGTGGGGAACATGGTCTCGGACTGGAGAATGCATGACCGGACAACTTGGGGAGGACATGGTCTCGGACTGGAGAATGCATGACCGGGCAACCGGGGAGTGGGGAACATGGTCTCGGACTGGAGAATGCATGACCGGACAACCTGGGGAGGACATGGTCTCGGACAGGAGAATGCATGACCGGACAACCTGGGGGAGGACATGGTCTCGGACTGGAGAATGCATGACCGGGCAACCGGGGCGTGGGGAACATGGTCTCGGACTGGAGAAAGCATGACCGGACAACCTGGGGGGAACATGGTCTCGGACTGGAGAATGCATGACCGGACAACCTGGGGGAGGACATGGTCTCGGACTGGAGAATGCATGACCGGGCAACCTGGGGGGGACATGGTCTCGGACTGGAGAATGCATGACCGGACAACTTGGGGAGGACATGGTCTCGGACTGGAGAAAGCATGACCGGACAACCTGGGGGGACATGGTCTCGGACTGGAGAATGCATGACCGGGCAACCGGGGAGGGGGGAACATGGTCTCGGACTGGAGAAAGCATGACCGGGCAACCGGGGAGGGGGGAACATGGTCTCGGACTGGAGAATGCATGACCGGGCAACCTGGGGGGACATGGTCTCGGTCTGGAGAATGCATGACCGGACAACCTGGGGAGGACATGGTCTCGGACTGGAGAATGCATGACCGGGCAACCGGGGAGGGGGGAACATGGTCTCGGACTGGAGAATGCATGACCGGGCAACCGGGGAGGGGGGGGACATGGTCTCGGACTGGAGAATGCATGACCTGACAACTTGGGGAGGACATGGTCTCGGACTGGAGAAAGCATGACCGGGCAACCGGGGAGTGGGGAACATGGTCTCGGACTGGAGAATGCATGACCGGACAACCTGGGGAGGACATGGTCTCGGACTGGAGAATGCATGACCGGGCAACCGGGGAGGGGGGGACATGGTCTCGGACTGGAGAATGCATGACCGGGCAACCTGGGGGGGACATGGTCTCGGACTGGAGAATGCATGACCGGGCAACCGGGTAGGGGGGAACATGGTGTCGGACTGGAGAATGCATGACCGGACAACCTGGGGAGGACATGGTCTCGGACTGGAGAATGCATGACCGGGCAACCGGGGAGGGGGGAACATGGTCTCGGACTGGAGAATGCATGACCGGACAACCTGGGGAGGACATAGTCTCGGACTGGAGAATGCATGACCGGGCAACCGGGGAGGGGGGGACATGGTCTCGGACTGGAGAATGCATGACCGGGCAACCGGGGAGTGGGAAACATGGTCTCGGACTGGAGAAAGCATGACCGGACAACCTGGGGGGACATGGTCTCGGACTGGAGAATGCGTGACCGGGCAACCGGGGAGGGGGGAACATGGTCTCGGACTGGAGAATGCATGATCGGGCAACCGGGGAGGGGGGAACATGGTCTCGGACAGGAGAATGCATGGCCGGACAACCTGGGGGGAACATGGTCTCGGACTGGAGAAAGCATGACCGGGCAACCGGGGAGGGGGGGACATGGTCTCGGACTGGAGAATGCATGACCGGACAACTTGGGGAGGACATGGTCTCGGACTGGAGAAAGCATGACCGGGCAACCGGGGAGTGGGGAACATGGTCTCGGACTGGAGAATGCATGACCGGACAACTTGGGGGGAACATGGTCTCGGACTGGAGAATGCATGACCGGACAACTTGGGGAGGATATGGTCTCGGACTGGAGAATGCATGACCGGGCAACCGGGGAGTGGGGAACATGGTCTCGGACTGGAGAATGCATGACCGGACAACCTGGGGAGGACATGGTCTCGGACTGGAGAATGCATGACCGGACAACCTGGGGGAGGACATGGTCTCGGACTGGAGAATGCATGACCGGGCAACCGGGGAGTGGGGAACATGGTCTCGGACTGGAGAATGCATGACCGGACAACTTGGGGAGGACATGGTCTCGGACTGGAGAATGCATGACCGGGCAACCGGGGAGTGGGGAACATGGTCTCGGACTGGAGAATGCATGACCGGACAACCTGGGGAGGACATGGTCTCGGACAGGAGAATGCATGACCGGACAACCTGGGGGAGGACATGGTCTCGGACTGGAGAATGCATGACCGGGCAACCGGGGCGTGGGGAACATGGTCTCGGACTGGAGAAAGCATGACCGGACAACCTGGGGGGAACATGGTCTCGGACTGGAGAATGCATGACCGGACAACCTGGGGGAGGACATGGTCTCGGACTGGAGAATGCATGACCGGGCAACCTGGGGGGGACATGGTCTCGGACTGGAGAATGCATGACCGGACAACTTGGGGAGGACATGGTCTCGGACTGGAGAAAGCATGACCGGACAACCTGGGGGGACATGGTCTCGGACTGGAGAATGCATGACCGGGCAACCGGGGAGGGGGGAACATGGTCTCGGACTGGAGAAAGCATGACCGGGCAACCGGGGAGGGGGGAACATGGTCTCGGACTGGAGAATGCATGACCGGGCAACCTGGGGGGACATGGTCTCGGTCTGGAGAATGCATGACCGGACAACCTGGGGAGGACATGGTCTCGGACTGGAGAATGCATGACCGGGCAACCGGGGAGGGGGGAACATGGTCTCGGACTGGAGAATGCATGACCGGGCAACCGGGGAGGGGGGGGACATGGTCTCGGACTGGAGAATGCATGACCTGACAACTTGGGGAGGACATGGTCTCGGACTGGAGAAAGCATGACCGGGCAACCGGGGAGTGGGGAACATGGTCTCGGACTGGAGAATGCATGACCGGACAACCTGGGGAGGACATGGTCTCGGACTGGAGAATGCATGACCGGGCAACCGGGGAGGGGGGGACATGGTCTCGGACTGGAGAATGCATGACCGGGCAACCTGGGGGGGACATGGTCTCGGACTGGAGAATGCATGACCGGGCAACCGGGTAGGGGGGAACATGGTGTCGGACTGGAGAATGCATGACCGGACAACCTGGGGAGGACATGGTCTCGGACTGGAGAATGCATGACCGGGCAACCGGGGAGGGGGGAACATGGTCTCGGACTGGAGAATGCATGACCGGACAACCTGGGGAGGACATAGTCTCGGACTGGAGAATGCATGACCGGGCAACCGGGGAGGGGGGGACATGGTCTCGGACTGGAGAATGCATGACCGGGCAACCGGGGAGTGGGAAACATGGTCTCGGACTGGAGAAAGCATGACCGGACAACCTGGGGGGACATGGTCTCGGACTGGAGAATGCGTGACCGGGCAACCGGGGAGGGGGGAACATGGTCTCGGACTGGAGAATGCATGATCGGGCAACCGGGGAGGGGGGAACATGGTCTCGGACAGGAGAATGCATGGCCGGACAACCTGGGGGGAACATGGTCTCGGACTGGAGAAAGCATGACCGGGCAACCGGGGAGGGGGGGACATGGTCTCGGACTGGAGAATGCATGACCGGACAACTTGGGGAGGACATGGTCTCGGACTGGAGAAAGCATGACCGGGCAACCGGGGAGTGGGGAACATGGTCTCGGACTGGAGAATGCATGACCGGACAACTTGGGGAGGACATGGTCTCGGACTGGAGAATGCATGACCGGGCAACCGGGGAGTGGGGAACATGGTCACGGACTGGAGAATGCATGACCGGACAACCTGGGGAGGACATGGTCTCGGACTGGAGAATGCATGACCGGACAACCTGGGGGAGGACATGGTCTCGGACTGGAGAATGCATGACCGGGCAACCGGGGCGTGGGGAACATGGTATCGGACTGGAGAAAGCATGACCGGACAACCTGGGGGGAACATGGTCTCGGACTGGAGAATGCATGACCGGACAACCTGGGGGAGGACATGGTCTCGGACTGGAGAATGCATGACCGGGCAACCTGGGGGGGACATGGTCTCGGACTGGAGAATGCATGACCGGACAACTTGGGGAGGACATGGTCTCGGACTGGAGAAAGCATGACCGGACAACCTGGGGGGACATGGTCTCGGACTGGAGAATGCATGACCGGGCAACCGGGGAGGGGGGAACATGGTCTCGGACTGGAGAAAGCATGACCGGGCAATCGGGGAGGGGGGAACATGGTCTCGGACTGGAGAATGCATGACCGGGCAACCTGGGGGGACATGGTCTCGGACTGGAGAATGCATGACCGGACAACCTGGGGAGGACATGGTCTCGGACTGGAGAATGCATGACCGGGCAACAGGGGAGGGGGGAACATGGTGTCGGACTGGAGAATGCATGACCGGACAACCTGGGGAGGACATGGTCTCGGACTGGAGAATGCATGACCGGACAACCTGGGGAGGACATGGTCTCGGACTGGAGAAAGCATGACCGGGCAACCGGGGAGGGGGGGACATGGTCTCGGACTGGAGAATGCATGACCGGACAACTTGGGGAGGACATGGTCTCGGACTGGAGAAAGCATGACCGGGCAACCGGGGAGTGGGGAACATGGTCTCGGACTGGAGAATGCATGACCGGACAACCTGGGGAGGACATGGTCTCGGACTGGAGAATGCATGACCGGGCAACCGGGGAGGGGGGGGACATGGTCTCGGACTGGAGAATGCATGACCGGGCAAACTGGGAGTGGGAAACATGGTCTCGGACTGGATAAAGCATGACCGGACAACCTGGGGGGGACATGGTCTCGGACTGGAGAATGCATGACCGGGCAACCGGGGAGGGGGGAACATGGTCTCGGACTGGAGAATGCATGACCGGGCAACCGGGGAGGGGGGAACATGGTCTCGGACTGGAGAATGCATGGCCGGACAACCTGGGGGGAACATGGTCTCGGACTGGAGAATGCATGACCGGACAACTTGGGGAGGATATGGTCTCGGACTGGAGAATGCATGACCGGGCAACCGGGGAGTGGGGAACATGGTCTCGGACTGGAGAATGCATGACCGGACAACCTGGGGAGGACATGGTCTCGGACTGGAGAATGCATGACCGGACAACCTGGGGGAGGACATGGTCTCGGACTGGAGAATGCATGACCGGGCAACCGGGGAGTGGGGAACATGGTCTCGGACTGGAGAATGCATGACCGGACAACTTGGGGAGGACATGGTCTCGGACTGGAGAATGCATGACCGGGCAACCGGGGAGTGGGGAACATGGTCTCGGACTGGAGAATGCATGACCGGACAACCTGGGGAGGACATGGTCTCGGACTGGAGAATGCATGACCGGGCAACCGGGGCGTGGGGAACATGGTCTCGGACTGGAGAAAGCATGACCGGACAACCTGGGGGGAACATGGTCTCGGACTGGAGAATGCATGACCGGACAACCTGGGGGAGGACATGGTCTCGGACTGGAGAAAGCATGACCGGACAACCTGGGGGGACATGGTCTCGGACTGGAGAATGCATGACCGGGCAACCGGGGAGGGGGGAACATGGTCTCGGACTGGAGAAAGCATGACCGGGCAACCGGGGAGGGGGGAACATGGTCTCGGACTGGAGAATGCATGACCGGGCAACCTGGGGGGACATGGTCTCGGACTGGAGAATGCATGACCGGACAACCTGGGGAGGATATGGTCTCGGACTGGAGAATGCATGACCGGGCAACCGGGGAGGGGGGAACATGGTCTCGGACTGGAGAATGCATGACCGGGCAACCGGGGAGGGGGGGGACATGGTCTCGGACTGGAGAATGCATGACCTGACAACTTGGGGAGGACATGGTCTCGGACTGGAGAAAGCATGACCGGGCAACCGGGGAGTGGGGAACATGGTCTCGGACTGGAGAATGCATGACCGGACAACCTGGGGAGGACATGGTCTCGGACTGGAGAATGCATGACCGGGCAACCGGGGAGGGGGGGACATGGTCTCGGACTGGAGAATGCATGACCGGGCAACCTGGGGGGGACATGGTCTCGGACTGGAGAATGCATGACCGGGCAACCGGGTAGGGGGGAACATGGTGTCGGACTGGAGAATGCATGACCGGACAACCTGGGGAGGACATGGTCTCGGACTGGAGAATGCATGACCGGGCAACCGGGGAGGGGGGAACATGGTCTCGGACTGGAGAATGCATGACCGGACAACCTGGGGAGGACATAGTCTCGGACTGGAGAATGCATGACCGGGCAACCTGGGGAGGACATGGTCTCGGACTGGAGAATGCATGACCGGGCAACCGGGGAGGGGGGGACATGGTCTCGGACTGGAGAATGCATGACCGGGCAACCGGGGAGTGGGAAACATGGTCTCGGACTGGAGAAAGCATGACCGGACAACCTGGGGGGGGACATGGTCTCGGACTGGAGAATGCATGACCGGGCAACCGGGGAGGGGGGAACATGGTCTCGGACTGGAGAATGCATGACCGGGCAACCGGGGAGGGGGGAACATGGTCTCGGACTGGAGAATGCATGGCCGGACAACCTGGGGGGACATGGTCTCGGACTGGAGAATGCATGACCGGACAACTTGGGGAGGATATGGTCTTGGACTGGAGAATGCATGACCGGGCAACCGGGGAGTGGGGAACATGGTCTCGGACTAGAGAATGCATGACCGGACAACCTGGGGAGGACATGGTCTCGGACTGGAGAATGCATGACCGGACAACCTGGGGGAGGACATGGTCTCGGACTGGAGAATGCATGACCGGGCAACCGGGGAGTGGGGAACATGGTCTCGGACTGGAGAATGCATGACCGGACAACATGGGGAGGACATGGTCTCGGACTGGAGAATGCATGACCGGGCAACCGGGGAGTGGGGAACATGGTCTCGGACTGGAGAATGCATGACCGGACAACCTGGGGAGGACATGGTCTCGGACTGGAGAATGCATGACCGGACAACCTGGGGGAGGACATGGTCTCGGACTGGAGAATGCATGACCGGGCAACTGGGGCGTGGGGAACATGGTCTCGGACTGGAGAAAGCATGACCGGACAACCTGGGGGGAACATGGTCTCGGACTGGAGAATGCATGACCGGACAACCTGGGGGAGGACATGGTCTCGGACTGGAGAATGCATGACCGGGCAACCTGGGGGGGACATGGTCTCGGACTGGAGAATGCATGACCGGACAACTTGGGGAGGACATGGTCTCGGACTGGAGAAAGCATGACCGGACAACCTGGGGGGAACATGGTCTCGGACTGGAGAATGCATGACCGGACAACCTGGGGGGACATGGTCTCGGACTGGAGAATGCATGACCGGGCAACCGGGGAGGGGGGAACATGGTCTCGGACTGGAGAAAGCATGACCGGGCAACCGGGGAAGGGGGAACATGGTCTCGGACTGGAGAATGCATGACCGGGCAACCTGGGGGGACATGGTCTCGGACTGGAGAATGCATGACCGGACAACCTGGGGAGGACATGGTCTCGGACTGGAGAATGCATGACCGGGCAACCGGGGAGGGGGGAACATGGTCTCGGACTGGAGAATGCATGACCGGGCAACCGGGGAGGGGGGGGACATGGTCTCGGACTGGAGAATGCATGACCGGACAACTTGGGGAGGACATGGTCTCGGACTGGAGAAAGCATGACCGGGCAACCGGGGAGTGGGGAACATGGTCTCGGACTGGAGAATGCATGACCGGACAACCTGGGGAGGACATGGTCTCGGACTGGAGAATGCATGACCGGGCAACCGGGGAGGGGGGGACATGGTCTCGGACTGGAGAATGCATGACCGGGCAACCTGGGGGGGACATGGTCTCGGACTGGAGAATGCATGACCGGGCAACCGGGGAGGGGGGAACATGGTGTCGGACTGGAGAATGCATGACCGGACAACCTGGGGAGGACATGGTCTCGGACTGGAGAATGCATGACCGGGCAACCGGGGAGGGGGGAACATGGTCTCGGACTGGAGAATGCATGACCGGACAACCTGGGGAGGACATGGTCTCGGACTGGAGAATGCATGACCGGGCAACCGGGGAGGGGGGGACATGGTCTCGGACTGGAGAATGCATGACCGGGCAACCGGGGAGTGGGAAACATGGTCTCGGACTGGAGAAAGCATGACCGGACAACCTGGGGGGACATGGTCTCGGACTGGAGAATGCATGACCGGGCAACCGGGGAGGGGGGAACATGGTCTCGGACTGGAGAATGCATGACCGGGCAACCGGGGAGGGGGGAACATGGTCTCGGACTGGAGAATGCATGGCCGGACAACCTGGGGGGAACATGGTCTCGGACTGGAGAATGCATGACCGGACAACTTGGGGAGGACATGGTCTCGGACTGGAGAATGCATGACCGGGCAACCGGGGAGTGGGGAACATGGTCTCGGACTGGAGAATGCATGACCGGACAACCTGGGGAGGACATGGTCTCGGACTGGAGAATGCATGACCGGACAACCTGGGGGAGGACATGGTCTCGTACTGGAGAATGCATGACCGGGCAACCGGGGCGTGGGGAACATGGTCTCGGACTGGAGAAAGCATGACCGGACAACCTGGGGGGAACATGGTCTCGGACTGGAGAATGCATGACCGGACAACCTGGGGGAGGACATGGTCTCGGACTGGAGAATGCATGACCGGGAAACCTGGGGGGGACATGGTCTCGGACTGGAGAATGCATGACCGGACAACTTGGGGAGGACATGGTCTCGGACTGGAGAAAGCATGACCGGACAACCTGGGGGGACATGGTCTCGGACTGGAGAATGCATGACCGGGCAACCGGGGAGGGGGGAACATGGTCTCGGACTGGAGAAAGCATGACCGGGCAACCGGGGAGGGGGGAACATGGTCTCGGACTGGAGAATGCATGACCGGGCAACCTGGGGGGACATGGTCTCGGACTGGAGAATGCATGACCGGACAACCTGGGGAGGACATGGTCTCGGACTGGAGAATGCATGACCGGGCAACAGGGGAGGGGGGAACATGGTGTCGGACTGGAGAATGCATGACCGGACAACCTGGGGAGGACATGGTCTCGGACTGGAGAATGCATGACCGGACAACCTGGGGAGGACATGGTCTCGGACTGGAGAAAGCATGACCGGGCAACCGGGGAGGGGGGGACATGGTCTCGGACTGGAGAATGCATGACCGGACAACTTGGGGAGGACATGGTCTCGGACTGGAGAAAGCATGACCGGGCAACCGGGGAGTGGGGAACATGGTCTCGGACTGGAGAATGCATGACCGGACAACCTGGGGAGGACATGGTCTCGGACTGGAGAATGCATGACCGGGCAACCGGGGAGGGGGAGACATGGTCTCGGACTGGAGAATGCATGACCGGGCAAACTGGGGGGGACATGGTCTCGGACTGGAGAATGCATGACCGGGCAGCCGGGGAGGGGGGAACATGGTGTCGGACTGGAGAATGCATGACCGGACAACCTGGGGAGGACATGGTCTCGGACTGGAGAATGCATGACCGGGCAACCGGGGAGGGGGAACATGGTCTCGGACTGGAGAATGCATGACCGGACAACCTGGGGAGGACATGGTCTCGGACTGGAGAATGCATGACCGGGCAACCGGGGAGGGGGGGACATGGTCTCGGACTGGAAAATGCATGACCGGGCAACCGGGGAGGGGGGAACATGGTCTCGGACTGGAGAATGCATGACCGGGCAACCTGGGGGGACATGGTCTCGGACTGGAGAATGCATGACCGGACAACCTGGGGAGGACATGGTCTCGGACTGGAGAATGCATGACCGGGCAACAGGGGAGGGGGGAACATGGTGTCGGACTGGAGAATGCATGACCGGACAACCTGGGGAGGACATGGTCTCGGACTGGAGAATGCATGACCGGACAACCTGGGGAGGACATTGTCTCGGACTGGAGAAAGCATGACCGGGCAACCGGGGAGGGGGGGACATGGTCTCGGACTGGAGAATGCATGACCGGACAACCTGGGGAGGACATGGTCTCGGACTGGAGAATGCATGACCGGGCAACCGGGGAGGGGGGAACATGGTCTCGGACTGGAGAATGCATGACCGGACAACCTGGGGAGGACATGGTCTCGGACTGGAGAATGCATGACCGGGCAACCGGGGAGGGGGGGACATGGTCTCGGACTGGAGAATGCATGACCGGGCAACCGGGGAGTGGGAAACATGGTCTCGGACTGGAGAAAGCATGACCGGACAACCTGGGGGGACATGGTCTCGGACTGGAGAATGCATGACCGGGCAACCGGGGAGGGGGGAACATGGTCTCGGACTGGAGAATGCATGACCGGGCAACCGGGGAGGGGGGAACATGGTCTCGGACTGGAGAATGCATGGCCGGACAACCTGGGGGGAACATGGTCTCGGACTGGAGAATGCATGACCGGACAACTTGGGGAGGACATGGTCTCGGACTGGAGAATGCATGACCGGGCAACCGGGGAGTGGGGAACATGGTCTCGGACTGGAGAATGCATGACCGGACAACCTGGGGAGGACATGGTCTCGGACTGGAGAATGCATGACCGGACAACCTGGGGGAGGACATGGTCTCGTACTGGAGAATGCATGACCGGGCAACCGGGGCGTGGGGAACATGGTCTCGGACTGGAGAAAGCATGACCGGACAACCTGGGGGGAACATGGTCTCGGACTGGAGAATGCATGACCGGACAACCTGGGGGAGGACATGGTCTCGGACTGGAGAATGCATGACCGGGAAACCTGGGGGGGACATGGTCTCGGACTGGAGAATGCATGACCGGACAACTTGGGGAGGACATGGTCTCGGACTGGAGAAAGCATGACCGGACAACCTGGGGGAACATGGTCTCGGACTGGAGAATGCATGACCGGGCAACCGGGGAGGGGGGAACATGGTCTCGGACTGGAGAAAGCATGACCGGGCAACCGGGGAGGGGGAACATGGTCTCGGACTGGAGAATGCATGACCGGGCAACCTGGGGGGACATGGTCTCGGACTGGAGAATGCATGACCGGACAACCTGGGGAGGACATGGTCTCGGACTGGAGAATGCATGACCGGGCAACAGGGGAGGGGGACATGGTGTCGGACTGGAGAATGCATGACCGGACAACCTGGGGAGGACATGGTCTCGGACTGGAGAATGCATGACCGGACAACCTGGGGAGGACATGGTCTCGGACTGGAGAAAGCATGACCGGGCAACCGGGGAGGGGGGAACATGGTCTCGGACTGGAGAATGCATGACCGGACAACTTGGGGAGGACATGGTCTCGGACTGGAGAAAGCATGACCGGGCAACCGGGGAGTGGGGAACATGGTCTCGGACTGGAGAATGCATGACCGGACAACCTGGGGAGGACATGGTCTGGGACTGGAGAATGCATGACCGGGCAACCGGGGAGGGGGGGACATGGTCTCGGACTGGAGAATGCATGACCGGGCAAACTGGGGGGGACATGGTCTCGGACTGGAGAATGCATGACCGGGCAGCCGGGGAGGGGGGAACATGGTGTCGGACTGGAGAATGCATGACCGGACAACCTGGGGAGGACATGGTCTCGGACTGGAGAATGCATGACCGGGCAACCGGGGAGGGGGGAACATGGTCTCGGACTGGAGAATGCATGACCGGACAACCTGGGGAGGACATGGTCTCGGACTGGAGAATGCATGACCGGGCAACCGGGGAGGGGGGGACATGGTCTCGGACTGGAAAATGCATGACCGGGCAACCGGGGAGGGGGGAACATGGTCTCGGACTGGAGAATGCATGACCGGGCAACCTGGGGGGACATGGTCTCGGACTGGAGAATGCATGACCGGACAACCTGGGGAGGACATGGTCTCGGACTGGAGAATGCATGACCGGGCAACAGGGGAGGGGGGAACATGGTGTCGGACTGGAGAATGCATGACCGGACAACCTGGGGAGGACATGGTCTCGGACTGGAGAATGCATGACCGGACAACCTGGGGAGGACATTGTCTCGGACTGGAGAAAGCATGACCGGGCAACCGGGGAGGGGGGGACATGGTCTCGGACTGGAGAATGCATGACCGGACAACTTGGGGAGGACATGGTCTCGGACTGGAGAAAGCATGACCGGGCAACCGGGGAGTGGGGAACATGGTCTCGGACTGGAGAATGCATGACCGGACAACCTGGGGAGGACATGGTCTCGGACTGGAGAATGCATGACCGGGCAACCGGGGAGGGGGGGACATGGTCTCGGACTGGAGAATGCATGACCGGGCAAACTGGGGGGGACATGGTCTCGGACTGGAGAATGCATGACCGGGCAGCCGGGGAGGGGGGAACATGGTGTCGGACTGGAGAATGCATGACCGGACAACCTGGGGAGGACATGGTCTCGGACTGGAGAATGCATGACCGGGCAACCGGGGAGGGGGGAACATGGTCTCGGACTGGAGAATGCATGACCGGACAACTTGGGGAGGACATGGTCTCGGACTGGAGAATGCATGACCGGGCAACCGGGGAGGGGGGGACATGGTCTCGGACTGGAGAATGCATGACCGGGCAACCGGGGAGTGGGAAACATGGTCTCGGACTGGAGAAAGCATGACCGGACAACCTGGGGGGGACATGGTCTCGGACTGGAGAATGCATGACCGGGCAACCGGGGAGGGGGGAACATGGTCTCGGACTGGAGAATGGATGACCGGGCAACCGGGGAGGGGGGAACATGGTCTCGGACTGGAGAATGCATGACCGGACAACCTGGGGGGAACATGGTCTCGGACTGGAGAATGCATGACCGGACAACTTGGGGAGGACATGGTCTCGGACTGGAGAATGCATGACCGGGCAACCGGGGAGTGGGGAACATGGTCTCGGACTGGAGAATGCATGACCGGACAACCTGGGGAGGACATGGTCTCGGACTGGAGAATGCATGACCGGACAACATGGGGGAGGACATGGTCTCGGACTGGAGAATGCATGACCGGGCAACCGGGGAGTGGGGAACATGGTCTCGGACTGGAGAAAGCATGACCGGGCAACCGGGGCGTGGGGAACATGGTCTCGGACTGGAGAAAGCATGACCGGACAACCTGGGGGGAACATGGTCTCGGACTGGAGAATGCATGACCGGGCAACCTGGGGGGGACATGGTCTCGGACTGGAGAATGCATGACCGGACAACTTGGGGAGGACATGGTCTCGGACTGGAGAAAGCATGACCGGACAACCTGGGGGGACATGGTCTCGGACTGGAGAATGCATGACCGGGCAACCGGGGAGGGGGGGAAATGGTCTCGGACTGGAGAAAGCATGACCGGGCAACCGGGGAGGGGGGAACATGGTCTCGGACTGGAGAATGCATGACCGGGCAACCTGGGGGGACATGGTCTCGGACTGGAGAATGCATGACCGGACAACCTGGGGAGGACATGGTCTCGGACTGGAGAATGCATGACCGGGCAACCGGGGAGGGGGGAACATGGTCTCGGACTGGAGAATGCATGACCGGGCAAACTGGGGGGGACATGGTCTCGGACTGGAGAATGCATGACCGGGCAACCGGGGAGTGGGGAACATGGTCTCGGACTGGAGAAAGCATGACCGGACAACCTGAGGAGGACATGGTCTCGGACTGGAGAATGCATGACCGGGCAACCAGGGAGGGGGGAACATGGTCTCGGACTGGAGAATGCATGACCCGACAACTTGGGGAGGACATGGTCTCGGACTGGAAAATGCATGACCGGACAACCTAGGGGGGGACATGGTCTCGGACTGGAGAAAGCATGACCGGACAACCTGGGGGACATGGTCTCGGACTGGAGAATGCATGACCGGACAACCTGCGGAGGACATGGTCTCGGACTGGAGAATGCATGACCGGACAACCTGGGGAGGACATGGTCTCGGACTGGAGAAAGCATGACCGGGCAACCGGGGAGGGGGGGACATGGTCTCGGACTGGAGAATGCATGACCGGACAACTTGGGGAGGACATGGTCTCGGACTGGAGAAAGCATGACCGGGCAACCGGGGAGTGGGGAACATGGTCTCGGACTGGAGAATGCATGACCGGACAACCTGGGGAGGACATGGTCTCGGACTGGAGAATGCATGACCGGGCAACCTGGGGGGACATGGTCTCGGACTGGAGAATGCATGACCGGACAACCTGGGGAGGACATGGTCTCGGACTGGAGAATGCATGACCGGGCAACCGGGGAGGGGGGAACATGGTCTCGGACTGGAGAATGCATGACCGGGCAACCGGGGAGGGGGGGGACATGGTCTCGGACTGGAGAATGCATGACCGGGCAACCGGGGAGTGGGGAACATGGTCTCGGACTGGAGAAAGCATGACCGGACAACCTGAGGAGGACATGGTCTCGGACTGGAGAATGCATGACCGGGCAACCAGGGAGGGGGGAACATGGTCTCGGACTGGAGAATGCATGACCCGACAACTTGGGGAGGACATGGTCTCGGACTGGAAAATGCATGACCGGACAACCTAGGGGGGGACATGGTCTCGGACTGGAGAAAGCATGACCGGACAACCTGGGGGACATGGTCTCGGACTGGAGAATGCATGACCGGACAACCTGGGGAGGACATGGTCTCGGACTGGAGAATGCATGACCGGACAACCTGGGGAGGACATGGTCTCGGACTGGAGAAAGCATGACCGGGCAACCGGGGAGGGGGGGACATGGTCTCGGACTGGAGAATGCATGACCGGACAACTTGGGGAGGACATGGTCTCGGACTGGAGAAAGCATGACCGGGCAACCGGGGAGTGGGGAACATGGTCTCGGACTGGAGAATGCATGACCGGACAACCTGGGGAGGACATGGTCTCGGACTGGAGAATGCATGACCGGGCAACCGGGGAGGGGGGGGACATGGTCTCGGACTGGAGAATGCATGACCGGGCAACCTGGGGGGGACATGGTCTCGGACTGGAGAATGCATGACCGGGCAACCGGGGAGGGGGGAACATGGTCTCGGACTGGAGAATGCATGACCAGACAACCTGGGGGGGACATGGTCTCGGACTGGAGAAAGCATGACCGGGCAACCGGGGAGGGGGGAACATGGTCTCGGACTGGAGAATGCATGACCGTGCAACCTGGGGGGGACATGGTCTCGGACTGGAGAATGCATGACCGGGCAACCGGGGAGTTGGGAACATGGTCTCGGACTGGAGAAAGCATGACCAGACAACCTTGGGGGGACATGGTCTCGGACTGGAGAATGCATGACCAGACAACCTTGGGGGGACATGGTCTCGGACTGGAGAATGCATGACCGGACAACCTGGGGAGGACATGGTCTCGGACTGGAGAATGCATGACCGGACAACCTGGGGAGGACATGGTCTCGGACTGGAGAATGCATGACCGGGCAACCGGGGAGGGGGGAACATGGTCTCGGACTGGAGAATGCATGACCGGACAACCTGGGTAGGACATGGTCTCGGACTGGAGAATGCATGACCGGACAACCTGGGGAGGACATGGTCTCGGACTGGAGAATGCATGACCGGACAACCTGGGGGAGGACATGGTCTCGGACTGGAGAATGCATGACCGGGCAACCGGGGCGTGGGGAACATGGTCTCGGACTGGAGAAAGCATGACCGGACAACCTGGGGGGAACATGGTCTCGGACTGGAGAATGCATGACCGGACAACCTGGGGGAGGACATGGTCTCGGACTGGAGAATGCATGACCGGGCAACCTGGGGGGGACATGGTCTCGGACTGGAGAATGCATGACCGGACAACTTGGGGAGGACATGGTCTCGGACTGGAGAAAGCATGACCGGACAACCTGGGGGGACATGGTCTCGGACTGGAGAATGCATGACCGGGCAACCGGGGAGGGGGGAACATGGTCTCGGACTGGAGAAAGCATGACCGGGCAACCGGGGAGGGGGGAACATGGTCTCGGACTGGAGAATGCATGACCGGGCAACCTGGGGGGACATGGTCTCGGACTGGAGAATGCATGACCGGACAACCTGGGGAGGACATGGTCTCGGACTGGAGAATGCATGACCGGGCAACCGGGGAGGGGGGAACATGGTCTCGGACTGGAGAATGCATGACCGGGCAACCGGGGAGGGGGGGGACATGGTCTCGGACTGGAGAATGCATGACCGGGCAACCGGGGAGTGGGGAACATGGTCTCGGACTGGACAAAGCATGACCGGACAACCTGAGGAGGACATGGTCTCGGACTGGAGAATGCATGACCGGGCAACCAGGGAGGGGGGAACATGGTCTCGGACTGGAGAATGCATGACCGGGCAACAGGGGAGGGGGGAACATGGTCTCGGACTGGAGAATGCATGACCGGACAACTTGGGGAGGACATGGTCTCGGACTGGAGAAAGCATGACCGGGCAACCGGGGAGTGGGGAACATGGTCTCGGGCTGGAGAATGCAAGACCGGACAACCTGGGGAGGACATGGTCTCGGACTGGAGAATGCATGACCGGGCCACCGGGGAGGGGGGGACATGGTCTCGGACTGGAGAATGCATGACCGGGCAACCTGAGGGGGACATGGTCTCGGACTGGAGAATGCATGACCGGGCAACCGGGGAGGGGGGAACATGGTCTCGGACTGGAGAATGCATGACCGGACAACTTGGGGAGGACATGGTCTCGGACTGGAGAAAGCATGACCGGACAACCTAGGGGGGACATGGTCTCGGACTGGAGAATGCATGACCGGACAACCTGGGGAGGACATGGTCTCGGACTGGAGAATGCATGACCGGACAACCTGGGGAGGACATGGTCTCGGACTGGAGAGTGCATGACCGGGCAACCTGGGGGGACATGGTGTCGGACTGGAGAATGCATGACCGGACAACCTGGGGAGGACATGGTCTCGGACTGGAGAATGCATGACCGGGCAACAGGGGAGGGGGGAACATGGTGTCGGACTGGAGAATGCATGACCGGACAACCTGGGGAGGACATGGTCTCGGACTGGAGAATGCATGACCGGACAACCTGGGGAGGACATGGTCTCGGACTGGAGAAAGCATGACCGGGCAACCGGGGAGGGGGGGACATGGTCTCGGACTGGAGAATGCATGACCGGACAACTTGGGGAGGACATGGTCTCGGACTGGAGAAAGCATGACCGGGCAACCGGGGAGTGGGGAACATGGTCTTGGACTGGAGAATGCATGACCGGACAACCTGGGGAGGACATGGTCTCGGACTGGAGAATGCATGACCGGGCAACCGGGGAGGGGGGGACATGGTCTCGGACTGGAGAATGCATGACCGGGCAAACTGGGGGGGACATGGTCTCGGACTGGAGAATGCATGACCGGGCAGCCGGGGAGGGGGGAACATGGTGTCGGACTGGAGAATGCATGACCGGACAACCTGGGGAGGACATGGTCTCGGACTGGAGAATGCATGACCGGGCAACCGGGGAGGGGGGAACATGGTCTCGGACTGGAGAATGCATGACCGGACAACCTGGGGAGGACATGGTCTCGGACTGGAGAATGCATGACCGGGCAACCGGGGAGGGGGGGACATGGTCTCGGACTGGAGAATGCATGACCGGGCAACCGGGGAGTGGGAAACATGGTCTCGGACTGGAGAAAGCATGACCGGACAACCTGGGGGGGACATGGTCTCGGACTGGAGAATGCATGACCGGACAACATGGGGAGGACATGGTCTCGGACTGGAGAATGCATGACCGGACAACATGGGGGAGGACATGGTCTCGGACTGGAGAATGCATGACCGGGCAACCGGGGCGTGGGGAACATGGTCTCGGACTGGAGAAAGCATGACCGGGCAACCGGGGCGTGGGGAACATGGTCTCGGACTGGAGAAAGCATGACCGGACAACCTGGGGGGAACATGGTCTCGGACTGGAGAATGCATGACCGGGCAACCTGGGGGGGACATGGTCTCGGACTGGAGAATGCATGACCGGACAACTTTGGGAGGACATGGTCTCGGACTGGAGAAAGCATGACCGGACAACCTGGGGGGACATGGTCTCGGACTGGAGAATGCATGACCGGGCAACCGGGGAGGGGGGGTAATGGTCTCGGACTGGAGAAAGCATGACCGGGCAACCGGGGAGGGGGGAACATGGTCTCGGACTGGAGAATGCATGACCGGGCAACCTGGGGGGACATGGTCTCGGACTGGAGAATGCATGACCGGACAACCTGGGGAGGACATGGTCTCGGACTGGAGAATGCATGACCGGGCAACCGGGGAGGGGGGAACATGGTCTCGGACTGGAGAATGCATGACCGGGCAACCGGGGAGGGGGGGACATGGTCTCGGACCGGAGAATGCATGACCGGGCAACCGGGGAGTGGGGAACATGGTCTCGGACTGGAGAAAGCATGACCGGACAACCTGAGGAGGACATGGTCTCGGACTGGAGAATGCATGACCGGGCAACCAGGGAGGGGGGAACATGGTCTCGGACTGGAGAATGCATGACCCGACAACTTGGGGAGGACATGGTCTCGGACTGGAAAATGCATGACCGGACAACCTAGGGGGGGACATGGTCTCGGACTGGAGAAAGCATGACCGGACAACCTGGGGGACATGGTCTCGGACTGGAGAATGCATGACCGGACAACCTGCGGAGGACATGGTCTCGGACTGGAGAATGCATGACCGGACAACCTGGGGAGGACATGGTCTCGGACTGGAGAAAGCATGACCGGGCAACCGGGGAGGGGGGGACATGGTCTCGGACTGGAGAATGCATGACCGGACAACTTGGGGAGGACATGGTCTCGGACTGGAGAAAGCATGACCGGGCAACCGGGGAGTGGGGAACATGGTCTCGGACTGGAGAATGCATGACCGGACAACCTGGGGAGGACATGGTCTCGGACTGGAGAATGCATGACCGGGCAACCTGGGGGGACATGGTCTCGGACTGGAGAATGCATGACCGAACAACCTGGGGAGGACATGGTCTCGGACTGGAGAATGCATGACCGGGCAACCGGGGAGGGGGGAACATGGTCTCGGACTGGAGAATGCATGACCGGGCAACCGGGGAGGGGGGGGACATGGTCTCGGACTGGAGAATGCATGACCGGGCAACCGGGGAGTGGGGAACATGGTCTCGGACTGGAGAAAGCATGACCGGACAACCTGAGGAGGACATGGTCTCGTACTGGAGAATGCATGACCGGGCAACCAGGGAGGGGGGAACATGGTCTCGGACTGGAGAATGCATGACCCGACAACTTGGGGAGGACATGGTCTCGGACTGGAAAATGCATGACCGGACAACCTAGGGGGGGACATGGTCTCGGACTGGAGAAAGCATGACCGGACAACCTGGGGGACATGGTCTCGGACTGGAGAATGCATGACCGGACAACCTGGGGAGGACATGGTCTCGGACTGGAGAATGCATGACCGGACAACCTGGGGAGGACATGGTCTCGGACTGGAGAAAGCATGACCGGGCAACCGGGGAGGGGGGGACATGGTCTCGGACTGGAGAATGCATGACCGGACAACTTGGGGAGGACATGGTCTCGGACTGGAGAAAGCATGACCGGGCAACCGGGGAGTGGGGAACATGGTCTCGGACTGGAGAATGCATGACCGGACAACCTGGGGAGGACATGGTCTCGGACTGGAGAATGCATGACCGGGCAACCGGGGAGGGGGGGACATGGTCTCGGACTGGAGAATGCATGACCGGGCAACCTGGGGGGGACATGGTCTCGGACTGGAGAATGCATGACCGGGCAACCGGGGAGGGGGGAACATGGTCTCGGACTGGAAAATGCATGACCGGACAACTTGGGGAGGACATGGTCTCGGACTGGAGAAAGCATGACCGGACAACCTGGGGGGGACATGGTCTCGGACTGGAGAATGCATGACCGGACAACCTGGGGAGGACATGGTCTCGGACTGGAGAATGCATGACCGGACAACCTGGGGAGGACATGGTCTCGGACTGGAGAGTGCATGACCGGGCAACCGGGGAGGGGGGAACATGGTCTCGGACTGGAGAATGCATGACCAGACAACCTGGGGGGGACATGGTCTCGGACTGGAGAAAGCATGACCGGGCAACCGGGGAGGGGGGAACATGGTCTCGGACTGGAGAATGCATGACCGTGCAACCTGGGGGGGACATGGTCTCGGACTGGAGAATGCATGACCGGGCAACCGGGGAGTTGGGAACATGGTCTCGGACTGGAGAAAGCATGACCAGACAACCTTGGGGGGACATGGTCTCGGACTGGAGAATGCATGACCAGACAACCTTGGGGGGACATGGTCTCGGACTGGAGAATGCATGACCGGACAACCTGGGGAGGACATGGTCTCGGACTGGAGAATGCATGACCGGGCAACCGGGGAGGGGGGGTAATGGTCTCGGACTGGAGAAAGCATGACCGGGCAACCGGGGAGGGGGGAACATGGTCTCGGACTGGAGAATGCATGACCGGGCAACCTGGGGGGACATGGTCTCGGACTGGAGAATGCATGACCGGACAACCTGGGGAGGACATGGTCTCGGACTGGAGAATGCATGACCGGGCAACCGTGGAGGGGGGAACATGGTCTCGGACTGGAGAATGCATGACCGGGCAACCGGGGAGGGGGGGGACATGGTCTCGGACCGGAGAATGCATGACCGGGCAACCGGGGAGTGGGGAACATGGTCTCGGACTGGAGAAAGCATGACCGGACAACCTGAGGAGGACATGGTCTCGGACTGGAGAATGCATGACCGGGCAACCAGGGAGGGGGGAATATGGTCTCGGACTGGAGAATGCATGACCCGACAACTTGGGGAGGACATGGTCTCGGACTGGAAAATGCATGACCGGACAACCTGGGGGAGGACATGGTCTCGGACTGGAGAATGCATGACCGGACAACCTGGGGGACATGGTCTCGGACTGGAGAATGCATGACCGGACAACCTGCGGAGGACATGGTCTCGGACTGGAGAATGCATGACCGGACAACCTGGGGAGGACATGGTCTCAGACTGGAGAAAGCATGACCGGGCAACCGGGGAGGGGGGGACATGGTCTCGGACTGGAGAATGCATGACCGGACAACTTGGGGAGGACATGGTCTCGGACTGGAGAAAGCATGACCGGGCAACCGGGGAGTGGGGAACATGGTCTCGGACTGGAGAATGCATGACCGGACAACCTGGGGAGGACATGGTCTCGGACTGGAGAATGCATGACCGGGCAACCTGGGGGGACATGGTCTCGGACTGGAGAATGCATGACCGAACAACCTGGGGAGGACATGGTCTCGGACTGGAGAATGCATGACCGGGCAACCGGGGAGGGGGGAACATGGTCTCGGACTGGAGAATGCATGACCGGGCAACCGGGGAGGGGGGGGGACATGGTCTCGGACTGGAGAATGCATGACCGGGCAACCGGGGAGTGGGGAACATGGTCTCGGACTGGAGAAAGCATGACCGGACAACCTGAGGAGGACATGGTCTCGTACTGGAGAATGCATGACCGGGCAACCAGGGAGGGGGGAACATGGTCTCGGACTGGAGAATGCATGACCCGACAACTTGGGGAGGACATGGTCTCGGACTGGAAAATGCATGACCGGACAACCTTGGGGGGGACATGGTCTCGGACTGGAGAAAGCATGACCGGACAACCTGGGGGACATGGTCTCGGACTGGAGAATGCATGACCGGACAACCTGGGGAGGACATGGTCTCGGACTGGAGAATGCATGACCGGACAACCTGGGGAGGACATGGTCTCGGACTGGAGAAAGCATGACCGGGCAACCGGGGAGGGGGGGACATGGTCTCGGACTGGAGAATGCATGACCGGACAACTTGGGGAGGACATGGTCTCGGACTGGAGAAAGCATGACCGGGCAACCGGGGAGTGGGGAACATGGTCTCGGACTGGAGAATGCATGACCGGACAACCTGGGGAGGACATGGTCTCGGACTGGAGAATGCATGACCGGGCAACCGGGGAGGGGGGGACATGGTCTCGGACTGGAGAATGCATGACCGGGCAACCTGGGGGGGACATGGTCTCGGACTGGAGAATGCATGACCGGGCAACCGGGGAGGGGGGAACATGGTCTCGGACTGGAAAATGCATGACCGGACAACTTGGGGAGGACATGGTCTCGGACTGGAGAAAGCATGACCGGACAACCTGGGGGGGACATGGTCTCGGACTGGAGAATGCATGACCGGACAACCTGGGGAGGACATGGTCTCGGACTGGAGAATGCATGACCGGACAACCTGGGGAGGACATGGTCTCGGACTGGAGAGAGCATGACCGGGCAACCGGGGAGGGGGGAACATGGTCTCGGACTGGAGAATGCATGACCAGACAACCTGGGGGGGACATGGTCTCGGACTGGAGAAAGCATGACCGGGCAACCGGGGAGGGGGGAACATGGTCTCGGACTGGAGAATGCATGACCGTGCAACCTGGGGGGGACATGGTCTCGGACTGGAGAATGCATGACCGGGCAACCGGGGAGTTGGGAACATGGTCTCGGACTGGAGAAAGCATGACCAGACAACCTTGGGGGGACATGGTCTCGGACTGGAGAATGCATGACCAGACAACCTTGGGGGGACATGGTCTCGGACTGGAGAATGCATGACCGGACAACCTGGGGAGGACATGGTCTCGGACTGGAGAATGCATGACCGGACAACCTGGGGAGGACATGGTCTCGGACTGGAGAATGCATGACCGGGCAACCGGGGAGGGGGGAACATGGTCTCGGACTGGAGAATGCATGACCGGACAACCTGGGTAGGACATGGTCTCGGACTGGAGAATGCATGACCGGACAACCTGGGGAGGACATGGTCTCGGACTGGAGAATGCATGACCGGACAACCTGGGGGAGGACATGGTCTCGGACTGGAGAATGCATGACCGGGCAACCGGGGCGTGGGGAACATGGTCTCGGACTGGAGAAAGCATGACCGGACAACCTGGGGGGAACATGGTCTCGGACTGGAGAATGCATGACCGGACAACCTGGGGGAGGACATGGTCTCGGACTGGAGAATGCATGACCGGGCAACCTGGGGGGGACATGGTCTCGGACTGGAGAATGCATGACCGGACAACTTGGGGAAGACATGGTCTCGGACTGGAGAAAGCATGACCGGACAACCTGGGGGGACATGGTCTCGGACTGGAGAATGCATGACCGGGCAACCGGGGAGGGGGGAACATGGTCTCGGACTGGAGAAAGCATGACCGGGCAACCGGGGAGGGGGGAACATGGTCTCGGACTGGAGAATGCATGACCGGGCAACCTGGGGGGACATGGTCTCGGACTGGAGAATGCATGACCGGACAACCTGGGGAGGACATGGTCTCGGACTGGAGAATGCATGACCGGGCAACCGGGGAGGGGGGAACATGGTCTCGGACTGGAGAATGCATGACCGGGCAACCGGGGAGGGGGGGGACATGGTCTCGGACTGGAGAATGCATGACCGGGCAACCGGGGAGTGGGGAACATGGTCTCGGACTGGACAAAGCATGACCGGACAACCTGAGGAGGACATGGTCCCGGACTGGAGAATGCATGACCGGGCAACCAGGGAGGGGGGAACATGGTCTCGGACTGGAGAATGCATGACCCGACAACTTGGGGAGGACATGGTCTCGGACTGGAAAATGCATGACCGGACAACCTAGGGGGGGACATGGTCTCGGACTGGAGAAAGCATGACCGGACAACCTGGGGGACATGGTCTCGGACTGGAGAATGCATGACCGGGCAACAGGGGAGGGGGGAACATGGTCTCGGACTGGAGAATGCATGACCGGACAACTTGGGGAGGACATGGTCTCGGACTGGAGAAAGCATGACCGGGCAACCGGGGAGTGGGGAACATGGTCTCGGGCTGGAGAATGCAAGACCGGACAACCTGGGGAGGACATGGTCTCGGACTGGAGAATGCATGACCGGGCCACCGGGGAGGGGGGGACATGGTCTCGGACTGGAGAATGCATGACCGGGCAACCTGAGGGGGACATGGTCTCGGACTGGAGAATGCATGACCGGGCAACCGGGGAGGGGGGAACATGGTCTCGGACTGGAGAATGCATGACCGGACAACTTGGGGAGGACATGGTCTCGGACTGGAGAAAGCATGACCGGACAACCTGGGGGGGACATGGTCTCGGACTGGAGAATGCATGACCGGACAACCTGGGGAGGACATGGTCTCGGACTGGAGAATGCATGACCGGACAACCTGGGGAGGACATGGTCTCGGACTGGAGAGTGCATGACCGGGCAACCTGGGGGGACATGGTCTCGGACTGGAGAATGCATGACCGGACAACCTGGGGAGGACATGGTCTCGGACTGGAGAATGCATGACCGGGCAACAGGGGAGGGGGGAACATGGTGTCGGACTGGAGAATGCATGACCGGACAACCTGGGGAGGACATGGTCTCGGACTGGAGAATGCATGACCGGACAACCTGGGGAGGACATGGTCTCGGACTGGAGAAAGCATGACCGGGCAACCGGGGAGGGGGGGACATAGTCTCGGACTGGAGAATGCATGACCGGACAACTTGGGGAGGACATGGTCTCGGACTGGAGAAAGCATGACCGGGCAACCGGGGAGTGGGGAACATGGTCTCGGACTGGAGAATGCATGACCGGACAACCTGGGGAGGACATGGTCTCGGACTGGAGAATGCATGACCGGGCAACCGGGGAGGGGGGGACATGGTCTCGGACTGGAGAATGCATGACCGGGTCAACTGGGGGGGACATGGTCTCGGACTGGAGAATGCATGACTGGGCAGCCGGGGAGGGGGGAACATGGTGTCGGACTGGAGAATGCATGACCGGACAACCTGGGGAGGACATGGTCTCGGACTGGAGAATGCATGACCGGGCAACCGGGGAGGGGGGAACATGGTCTCGGACTGGAGAATGCATGACCGGACAACCTGGGGAGGACATGGTCTCGGACTGGAGAATGCATGACCGGGCAACCGGGGAGGGGGGGACATGGTCTCGGACTGGAGAATGCATGACCGGGCAACCGGGGAGTGGGAAACATGGTCTCGGACTGGAGAAAGCATGACCGGACAACCTGGGGGGGACATGGTCTCGGACTGGAGAATGCATGACCGGGCAACCGGGGAGGGGGGAACATGGTCTCGGACTGGAGAATGCATGACCGGGCAACCGGGGAGGGGGGAACATGGTCTCGGACTGGAGAATGCATGACAGGACAACTTGGGGAGGACATGGTCTCGGACTGGAGAATGCATGACCGGGCAACCGGGGAGTGGGGAACATGGTCTCGGACTGGAGAATGCATGACCGGACAACCTGGGGAGGACATGGTCTCGGACTGGAGAATGCATGACCGGACAACCTGGGGGAGGACATGGTCTCGGACTGGAGAATGCATGACCGGGCAACCGGGGCGTGGGGAACATGGTCTCGGACTGGAGAAAGCATGACCGGGCAACCGGGGCGTGGGGAACATGGTCTCGGACTGGAGAAAGCATGACCGGACAACCTGGGGGGAACATGGTCTCGGACTGGAGAATGCATGACCGGACAACCTGGGGGAGGACATGGTCTCGGACTGGAGAATGCATGACCGGGCAACCTGGGGGGGACATGGTCTCGGACTGGAGAATGCATGACCGGACAACTTGGGGAGGACATGGTCTCGGACTGGAGAAAGCATGACCGGACAACCTGGGGGGACATGGTCTCGGACTGGAGAATGCATGACCGGGCAACCGGGGAGGGGGGGAAATGGTCTCGGACTGGAGAAAGCATGACCGGGCAACCGGGGAGGGGGGAACATGGTCTCGGACTGGAGAATGCATGACCGGGCAACCTGGGGGGACATGGTCTCGGACTGGAGAATGCATGACCGGACAACCTGGGGAGGACATGATCTCGGACTGGAGAATGCATGACCGGGCAACCGGGGAGGGGGGAACATGGTCTCGGACTGGAGAATGCATGACCGGGCAACCGGGGAGGGGGGGACATGGTCTCGGACTGGAGAATGCATGACCGGGCAACCGGGGAGTGGGGAACATGGTCTCGGACTGGAGAAAGCATGACCGGGCAACCTGAGGAGGACATGGTCTCGGACTGGAGAATGCATGACCGGGCAACCAGGGAGGGGGGAACATGGTCTCGGACTGGAGAATGCATGACCCGACAACTTGGGGAGGACATGGTCTCGGACTGGAAAATGCATGACCGGACAACCTAGGGGGGGACATGGTCTCGGACTGGAGAAAGCATGACCGGACAACCTGGGGGACATGGTCTCGGACTGGAGAATGCATGACCGGACAACCTGCGGAGGACATGGTCTCGGACTGGAGAATGCATGACCGGACAACCTGGGGAGGACATGGTCTCGGACTGGAGAAAGCATGACCGGGCAACCGGGGAGGGGGGGACATGGTCTCGGACTGGAGAATGCATGACCGGACAACTTGGGGAGGACATGGTCTCGGACTGGAGAAAGCATGACCGGGCAACCGGGGAGTGGGGAACATGGTCTTGGACTGGAGAATGCATGACCGGACAACCTGGGGAGGACATGGTCTCGGACTGGAGAATGCATGACCGGGCAACCGGGGAGGGGGGGACATGGTCTCGGACTGGAGAATGCATGACCGGGCAAACTGGGGGGGACATGGTCTCGGACTGGAGAATGCATGACCGGGCAGCCGGGGAGGGGGGAACATGGTGTCGGACTGGAGAATGCATGACCGGACAACCTGGGGAGGACATGGTCTCGGACTGGAGAATGCATGACCGGGCAACCGGGGAGGGGGGAACATGGTCTCGGACTGGAGAATGCATGACCGGACAACCTGGGGAGGACATGGTCTCGGACTGGAGAATGCATGACCGGGCAACCGGGGAGGGGGGGACATGGTCTCGGACTGGAGAATGCATGACCGGGCAACCGGGGAGTGGGAAACATGGTCTCGGACTGGAGAAAGCATGACCGGACAACCTGGGGGGGACATGGTCTCGGACTGGAGAATGCATGACCGGACAACATGGGGAGGACATGGTCTCGGACTGGAGAATGCATGACCGGACAACATGGGGGAGGACATGGTCTCGGACTGGAGAATGCATGACCGGGCAACCGGGGCGTGGGGAACATGGTCTCGGACTGGAGAAAGCATGACCGGGCAACCGGGGCGTGGGGAACATGGTCTCGGACTGGAGAAAGCATGACCGGACAACCTGGGGGGAACATGGTCTCGGACTGGAGAATGCATGACCGGGCAACCTGGGGGGGACATGGTCTCGGACTGGAGAATGCATGACCGGACAACTTGGGGAGGACATGGTCTCGGACTGGAGAAAGCATGACCGGACAACCTGGGGGGACAGGGTCTCGGACTGGAGAATGCATGACCGGGCAACCGGGGAGGGGGGGTAATGGTCTCGGACTGGAGAAAGCATGACCGGGCAACCGGGGAGGGGGGAACATGGTCTCGGACTGGAGAATGCATGACCGGGCAACCTGGGGGGACATGGTCTCGGACTGGAGAATGCATGACCGGACAACCTGGGGAGGACATGGTCTCGGACTGGAGAATGCATGACCGGGCAACCGGGGAGGGGGGAACATGGTCTCGGACTGGAGAATGCATGACCGGGCAACCGGGGAGGGGGGGGACATGGTCTCGGACCGGAGAATGCATGACCGGGCAACCGGGGAGTGGGGAACATAGTCTCGGACTGGAGAAAGCATGACCGGACAACCTGAGGAGGACATGGTCTCGGACTGGAGAATGCATGACCGGGCAACCAGGGAGGGGGGAACATGGTCTCGGACTGGAGAATGCATGACCCGACAACTTGGGGAGGACATGGTCTCGGACTGGAAAATGCATGACCGGACAACCTAGGGGGGGACATGGTCTCGGACTGGAGAAAGCATGACCGGACAACCTGGGGGACATGGTCTCGGACTGGAGAATGCATGACCGGACAACCTGCGGAGGACATGGTCTCGGACTGGAGAATGCATGACCGGACAACCTGGGGAGGACATGGTCTCGGACTGGAGAAAGCATGACCGGGCAACCGGGGAGGGGGGGACATGGTCTCGGACTGGAGAATGCATGACCGGACAACTTGGGGAGGACATGGTCTCGGACTGGAGAAAGCATGACCGGGCAACCGGGGAGTGGGGAACATGGTCTCGGACTGGAGAATGCATGACCGGACAACCTGGGGAGGACATGGTCTCGGACTGGAGAATGCATGACCGGGCAACCTGGGGGGACATGGTCTCGGACTGGAGAATGCATGACCGAACAACCTGGGGAGGACATGGTCTCGGACTGGAGAATGCATGACCGGGCAACCGGGGAGGGGGGAACATGGTCTCGGACTGGAGAATGCATGACCGGGCAACCGGGGAGGGGGGGGACATGGTCTCGGACTGGAGAATGCATGACCGGGCAACCGGGGAGTGGGGAACATGGTCTCGGACTGGAGAAAGCATGACCGGACAACCTGAGGAGGACATGGTCTCGTACTGGAGAATGCATGACCGGGCAACCAGGGAGGGGGGAACATGGTCTCGGACTGGAGAATGCATGACCCGACAACTTGGGGAGGACATGGTCTCGGACTGGAAAATGCATGACCGGACAACCTAGGGGGGGACATGGTCTCGGACTGGAGAAAGCATGACCGGACAACCTGGGGGACATGGTCTCGGACTGGAGAATGCATGACCGGACAACCTGGGGAGGACATGGTCTCGGACTGGAGAATGCATGACCGGACAACCTGGGGAGGACATGGTCTCGGACTGGAGAAAGCATGACCGGGCAACCGGGGAGGGGGGGACATGGTCTCGGACTGGAGAATGCATGACCGGACAACTTGGGGAGGACATGGTCTCGGACTGGAGAAAGCATGACCGGGCAACCGGGGAGTGGGGAACATGGTCTCGGACTGGAGAATGCATGACCGGACAACCTGGGGAGGACATGGTCTCGGACTGGAGAATGCATGACCGGGCAACCGGGGAGGGGGGGACATGGTCTCGGACTGGAGAATGCATGACCGGGCAACCTGGGGGGGACATGGTCTCGGACTGGAGAATGCATGACCGGGCAACCGGGGAGGGGGGAACATGGTCTCGGACTGGAAAATGCATGACCGGACAACTTGGGGAGGACATGGTCTCGGACTGGAGAAAGCATGACCGGACAACCTGGGGGGGACATGGTCTCGGACTGGAGAATGCATGACCGGACAACCTGGGGAGGACATGGTCTCGGACTGGAGAATGCATGACCGGACAACCTGGGGAGGACATGGTCTCGGACTGGAGAGTGCATGACCGGGCAACCGGGGAGGGGGGAACATGGTCTCGGACTGGAGAATGCATGACCAGACAACCTGGGGGGGACATGGTCTCGGACTGGAGAAAGCATGACCGGGCAACCGGGGAGGGGGGAACATGGTCTCGGACTGGAGAATGCATGACCGTGCAACCTGGGGGGGACATGGTCTCGGACTGGAGAATGCATGACCGGGCAACCGGGGAGTTGGGAACATGGTCTCGGACTGGAGAAAGCATGACCAGACAACCTTGGGGGGACATGGTCTCGGACTGGAGAATGCATGACCAGACAACCTTGGGGGGACATGGTCTCGGACTGGAGAATGCATGACCGGACAACCTGGGGAGGACATGGTCTCGGACTGGAGAATGCATGACCGGACAACCTGGGGAGGACATGGTCTCGGACTGGAGAATGCATGACCGGGCAACCGGGGAGGGGGGAACATGGTCTCGGACTGGAGAATGCATGACCGGACAACCTGGGTAGGACATGGTCTCGGACTGGAGAATGCATGACCGGACAACCTGGGGAGGACATGGTCTCGGACTGGAGAATGCATGACCGGACAACCTGGGGGAGGACATGGTCTCGGACTGGAGAATGCATGACCGGGCAACCGGGGCGTGGGGAACATGGTCTCGGACTGGAGAAAGCATGACCGGACAACCTGGGGGGAACATGGTCTCGGACTGGAGAATGCATGACCGGACAACCTGGGGGAGGACATGGTCTCGGACTGGAGAATGCATGACCGGGCAACCTGGGGGGGACATGGTCTCGGACTGGAGAATGCATGACCGGACAACTTGGGGAAGACATGGTCTCGGACTGGAGAAAGCATGACCGGACAACCTGGGGGGACATGGTCTCGGACTGGAGAATGCATGACCGGGCAACCGGGGAGGGGGGAACATGGTCTCGGACTGGAGAAAGCATGACCGGGCAACCGGGGAGGGGGGAACATGGTCTCGGACTGGAGAATGCATGACCGGGCAACCTGGGGGGACATGGTCTCGGACTGGAGAATGCATGACCGGACAACCTGGGGAGGACATGGTCTCGGACTGGAGAATGCATGACCGGGCAACCGGGGAGGGGGGAACATGGTCTCGGACTGGAGAATGCATGACCGGGCAACCGGGGAGGGGGGGGACATGGTCTCGGACTGGAGAATGCATGACCGGGCAACCGGGGAGTGGGGAACATGGTCTCGGACTGGACAAAGCATGACCGGACAACCTGAGGAGGACATGGTCTCGGACTGGAGAATGCATGACCGGGCAACCAGGGAGGGGGGAACATGGTCTCGGACTGGAGAATGCATGACCCGACAACTTGGGGAGGACATGGTCTCGGACTGGAAAATGCATGACCGGACAACCTAGGGGGGGACATGGTCTCGGACTGGAGAAAGCATGACCGGACAACCTGGGGGACATGGTCTCGGACTGGAGAATGCATGACCGGGCAACAGGGGAGGGGGGAACATGGTCTCGGACTGGAGAATGCATGACCGGACAACTTGGGGAGGACATGGTCTCGGACTGGAGAAAGCATGACCGGGCAACCGGGGAGTGGGGAACATGGTCTCGGGCTGGAGAATGCAAGACCGGACAACCTGGGGAGGACATGGTCTCGGACTGGAGAATGCATGACCGGGCCACCGGGGAGGGGGGGACATGGTCTCGGACTGGAGAATGCATGACCGGGCAACCTGAGGGGGACATGGTCTCGGACTGGAGAATGCATGACCGGGCAACCGGGGAGGGGGGAACATGGTCTCGGACTGGAGAATGCATGACCGGACAACTTGGGGAGGACATGGTCTCGGACTGGAGAAAGCATGACCGGACAACCTGGGGGGGACATGGTCTCGGACTGGAGAATGCATGACCGGACAACCTGGGGAGGACATGGTCTCGGACTGGAGAATGCATGACCGGACAACCTGGGGAGGACATGGTCTCGGACTGGAGAGTGCATGACCGGGCAACCTGGGGGGACATGGTCTCGGACTGGAGAATGCATGACCGGACAACCTGGGGAGGACATGGTCTCGGACTGGAGAATGCATGACCGGGCAACAGGGGAGGGGGGAACATGGTGTCGGACTGGAGAATGCATGACCGGACAACCTGGGGAGGACATGGTCTCGGACTGGAGAATGCATGACCGGACAACCTGGGGAGGACATGGTCTCGGACTGGAGAAAGCATGACCGGGCAACCGGGGAGGGGGGGACATAGTCTCGGACTGGAGAATGCATGACCGGACAACTTGGGGAGGACATGGTCTCGGACTGGAGAAAGCATGACCGGGCAACCGGGGAGTGGGGAACATGGTCTCGGACTGGAGAATGCATGACCGGACAACCTGGGGAGGACATGGTCTCGGACTGGAGAATGCATGACCGGGCAACCGGGGAGGGGGGGACATGGTCTCGGACTGGAGAATGCATGACCGGGCAAACTGGGGGGGACATGGTCTCGGACTGGAGAATGCATGACTGGGCAGCCGGGGAGGGGGGAACATGGTGTCGGACTGGAGAATGCATGACCGGACAACCTGGGGAGGACATGGTCTCGGACTGGAGAATGCATGACCGGGCAACCGGGGAGGGGGGAACATGGTCTCGGACTGGAGAATGCATGACCGGACAACCTGGGGAGGACATGGTCTCGGACTGGAGAATGCATGACCGGGCAACCGGGGAGGGGGGGGACATGGTCTCGGACTGGAGAATGCATGACCGGGCAACCGGGGAGTGGGAAACATGGTCTCGGACTGGAGAAAGCATGACCGGACAACCTGGGGGGGACATGGTCTCGGACTGGAGAATGCATGACCGGGCAACCGGGGAGGGGGGAACATGGTCTCGGACTGGAGAATGCATGACCGGGCAACCGGGGAGGGGGGAACATGGTCTCGGACTGGAGAATGCATGACCGGACAACCTGGGGGAGGACATGGTCTCGGACTGGAGAAAGCATGACCGGGCAACCGGGGAGTGGGGAACATGGTCTCGGACTGGAGAATGCATGACCGGACAACCTGGGGAGGACATGGTCTCGGACTGGAGAATGCATGACCGGGCAACCTGGGGGGACATGGTCTCGGACTGGAGAATGCATGACCGAACAACCTGGGGAGGACATGGTCTCGGACTGGAGAATGCATGACCGGGCAACCGGGGAGGGGGGAACATGGTCTCGGACTGGAGAATGCATGACCGGGCAACCGGGGAGGGGGGGGACATGGTCTCGGACTGGAGAATGCATGACCGGGCAACCGGGGAGTGGGGAACATGGTCTCGGACTGGAGAAAGCATGACCGGACAACCTGAGGAGGACATGGTCTCGTACTGGAGAATGCATGACCGGGCAACCAGGGAGGGGGGAACATGGTCTCGGACTGGAGAATACATGACCCGACAACTTGGGGAGGACATGGTCTCGGACTGGAAAATGCATGACCGGACAACCTAGGGGGGGACATGGTCTCGGACTGGAGAAAGCATGACCGGACAACCTGGGGGACATGGTCTCGGACTGGAGAATGCATGACCGGACAACCTGGGGAGGACATGGTCTCGGACTGGAGAATGCATGACCGGACAACCTGGGGAGGACATGGTCTCGGACTGGAGAAAGCATGACCGGGCAACCGGGGAGGGGGGGACATGGTCTCGGACTGGAGAATGCATGACCGGACAACTTGGGGAGGACATGGTCTCGGACTGGAGAAAGCATGACCGGGCAACCGGGGAGTGGGGAACATGGTCTCGGACTGGAGAATGCATGACCGGACAACCTGGGGAGGACATGGTCTCGGACTGGAGAATGCATGACCGGGCAACCGGGGAGGGGGGGACATGGTCTCGGACTGGAGAATGCATGACCGGGCAACCTGGGGGGGACATGGTCTCGGACTGGAGAATGCATGACCGGGCAACCGGGGAGGGGGGAACATGGTCTCGGACTGGAAAATGCATGACCGGACAACTTGGGGAGGACATGGTCTCGGACTGGAGAAAGCATGACCGGACAACCTGGGGGGGACATGGTCTCGGACTGGAGAATGCATGACCGGACAACCTGGGGAGGACATGGTCTCGGACTGGAGAATGCATGACCGGACAACCTGGGGAGGACATGGTCTCGGACTGGAGAGTGCATGACCGGGCAACCGGGGAGGGGGGAACATGGTCTCGGACTGGAGAATGCATGACCAGACAACCTGGGGGGGGACATGGTCTCGGACTGGAGAAAGCATGACCGGGCAACCGGGGAGGGGGGAACATGGTCTCGGACTGGAGAATGCATGACCGTGCAACCTGGGGGGGACATGGTCTCGGACTGGAGAATGCATGACCGGGCAACCGGGGAGTTGGGAACATGGTCTCGGACTGGAGAAAGCATGACCAGACAACCTTGGGGGGACATGGTCTCGGACTGGAGAATGCATGACCAGACAACCTTGGGGGGACATGGTCTCGGACTAGAGAATGCATGACCGGACAACCTGGGGAGGACATGGTCTCGGACTGGAGAATGCATGACCGGACAACCTGGGGAGGACATGGTCTCGGACTGGAGAATGCATGACCGGGCAACCGGGGAGGGGGGAACATGGTCTCGGACTGGAGAATGCATGACCGGACAACCTGGGTAGGACATGGTCTCGGACTGGAGAATGCATGACCGGACAACCTGGGGAGGACATGGTCTCGGACTGGAGAATGCATGACCGGACAACCTGGGGGAGGACATGGTCTCGGACTGGAGAATGCATGACCGGGCAACCGGGGCGTGGGGAACATGGTCTCGGACTGGAGAAAGCATGACCGGACAACCTGGGGGGAACATGGTCTCGGACTGGAGAATGCATGACCGGACAACCTGGGGGAGGACATGGTCTCGGACTGGAGAATGCATGACCGGGCAACCTGGGGGGGACATGGTCTCGGACTGGAGAATGCATGACCGGACAACTTGGGGAAGACATGGTCTCGGACTGGAGAAAGCATGACCGGACAACCTGGGGGGACATGGTCTCGGACTGGAGAATGCATGACCGGGCAACCGGGGAGGGGGGAACATGGTCTCGGACTGGAGAAAGCATGACCGGGCAACCGGGGAGGGGGGAACATGGTCTCGGACTGGAGAATGCATGACCGGGCAACCTGGGGGGACATGGTCTCGGACTGGAGAATGCATGACCGGACAACCTGGGGAGGACATGGTCTCGGACTGGAGAATGCATGACCGGGCAACCGGGGAGGGGGGAACATGGTCTCGGACTGGAGAATGCATGACCGGGCAACCGGGGAGGGGGGGGACATGGTCTCGGACTGGAGAATGCATGACCGGGCAACCGGGGAGTGGGGAACATGGTCTCGGACTGGACAAAGCATGACCGGACAACCTGAGGAGGACATGGTCTCGGACTGGAGAATGCATGACCGGGCAACCAGGGAGGGGGGAACATGGTCTCGGACTGGAGAATGCATGACCCGACAACTTGGGGAGGACATGGTCTCGGACTGGAAAATGCATGACCGGACAACCTAGGGGGGGACATGGTCTCGGACTGGAGAAAGCATGACCGGACAACCTGGGGGACATGGTCTCGGACTGGAGAATGCATGACCGGGCAACAGGGGAGGGGGGAACATGGTCTCGGACTGGAGAATGCATGACCGGACAACTTGGGGAGGACATGGTCTCGGACTGGAGAAAGCATGACCGGGCAACCGGGGAGTGGGGAACATGGTCTCGGGCTGGAGAATGCAAGACCGGACAACCTGGGGAGGACATGGTCTCGGACTGGAGAATGCATGACCGGGCCACCGGGGAGGGGGGGACATGGTCTCGGACTGGAGAATGCATGACCGGGCAACCTGAGGGGGACATGGTCTCGGACTGGAGAATGCATGACCGGGCAACCGGGGAGGGGGGAACATGGTCTCGGACTGGAGAATGCATGACCGGACAACTTGGGGAGGACATGGTCTCGGACTGGAGAAAGCATGACCGGACAACCTGGGGGGGACATGGTCTCGGACTGGAGAATGCATGACCGGACAACCTGGGGAGGACATGGTCTCGGACTGGAGAATGCATGACCGGACAACCTGGGGAGGACATGGTCTCGGACTGGAGAGTGCATGACCGGGCAACCTGGGGGGACATGGTCTCGGACTGGAGAATGCATGACCGGACAACCTGGGGAGGACATGGTCTCGGACTGGAGAATGCATGACCGGGCAACAGGGGAGGGGGGAACATGGTGTCGGACTGGAGAATGCATGACCGGACAACCTGGGGAGGACATGGTCTCGGACTGGAGAATGCATGACCGGACAACCTGGGGAGGACATGGTCTCGGACTGGAGAAAGCATGACCGGGCAACCGGGGAGGGGGGGACATAGTCTCGGACTGGAGAATGCATGACCGGACAACTTGGGGAGGACATGGTCTCGGACTGGAGAAAGCATGACCGGGCAACCGGGGAGTGGGGAACATGGTCTCGGACTGGAGAATGCATGACCGGACAACCTGGGGAGGACATGGTCTCGGACTGGAGAATGCATGACCGGGCAAACTGGGGGGGACATGGTCTCGGACTGGAGAATGCATGACTGGGCAGCCGGGGAGGGGGGAACATGGTGTCGGACTGGAGAATGCATGACCGGACAACCTGGGGAGGACATGGTCTCGGACTGGAGAATGCATGACCGGGCAACCGGGGAGGGGGGAACATGGTCTCGGACTGGAGAATGCATGACCGGACAACCTGGGGAGGACATGGTCTCGGACTGGAGAATGCATGACCGGGCAACCGGGGAGGGGGGGACATGGTCTGGGACTGGAGAATGCATGACCGGGCAACCGGGGAGTGGTAAACATGGTCTCGGACTGGAGAAAGCATGACCGGACAACTTGGGGGGGACATGGTCTCGGACTGGAGAATGCATGACCGGGCAACCGGGGAGGGGGGAACATGGTCTCGGACTGGAGAATGCATGACCGGGCAACCGGGGAGGGGGGAACATGGTCTCGGACTGGAGAATGCATGACCGGACAACTTGGGGAGGACATGGTCTCGGACTGGAGAATGCATGACCGGGCAACCGGGGAGTGGGGAACATGGTCTCGGACTGGAGAATGCATGACCGGACAACCTGGGGAGGACATGGTCTCGGACTGGAGAATGCATGACCGGACAACCTGGGGGAGGACATGGTCTCGGACTGGAGAATGCATGACCGGGCAACCGGGGCGTGGGGAACATGGTCTCGGACTGGAGAAAGCATGACCGGGCAACCGGGGCGTGGGGAACATGGTCTCGGACTGGAGAAAGCATGACCGGACAACCTGGGGGGAACATGGTCTCGGACTGGAGAATGCATGACCGGACAACCTGGGGGAGGACATGGTCTCGGACTGGAGAATGCATGACCGGGCAACCTGGGGGGGACATGGTCTCGGACTGGAGAATGCATGACCGGACAACTTGGGGAGGACATGGTCTCGGACTGGAGAAAGCATGACCGGACAACCTGGGGGGACATGGTCTCGGACTGGAGAATGCATGACCGGGCAACCGGGGAGGGGGGGAAATGGTCTCGGACTGGAGAAAGCATGACCGGGCAACCGGGGAGGGGGGAACATGGTCTCGGACTGGAGAATGCATGACCGGGCAACCTGGGGGGACATGGTCTCGGACTGGAGAATGCATGACCGGACAACCTGGGGAGGACATGGTCTCGGACTGGAGAATGCATGACCGGGCAACCGGGGAGGGGGGAACATGGTCTCGGACTGGAGAATGCATGACCGGGCAACCGGGGAGGGGGGGGACATGGTCTCGGACTGGAGAATGCATGACCGGGCAACCGGGGAGTGGGGAACATGGTCTCGGACTGGAGAAAGCATGACCGGGCAACCTGAGGAGGACATGGTCTCGGACTGGAGAATGCATGACCGGGCAACCAGGGAGGGGGGAACATGGTCTCGGACTGGAGAATGCATGACCCGACAACTTGGGGAGGACATGGTCTCGGACTGGAAAATGCATGACCGGACAACCTAGGGGGGGACATGGTCTCGGACTGGAGAAAGCATGACCGGACAACCTGGGGGACATGGTCTCGGACTGGAGAATGCATGACCGGACAACCTGCGGAGGACATGGTCTCGGACTGGAGAATGCATGACCGGACAACCTGGGGAGGACATGGTCTCGGACTGGAGAAAGCATGACCGGGCAACCGGGGAGGGGGGGACATGGTCTCGGACTGGAGAATGCATGACCGGACAACTTGGGGAGGACATGGTCTCGGACTGGAGAAAGCATGACCGGGCAACCGGGGAGTGGGGAACATGGTCTCGGACTGGAGAATGCATGACCGGACAACCTGGGGAGGACATGGTCTCGGACTGGAGAATGCATGACCGGGCAACCTGGGGGGACATGGTCTCGGACTGGAGAATGCATGACCGGACAACCTGGGGAGGACATGGTCTCGGACTGGAGAATGCATGACCGGACAACCTGGGGAGGACATGGTCTCGGACTGGAGAAAGCATGACCGGGCAACCGGGGAGTGGGGGACATGGTCTCGGACTGGAGAATGCATGACCGGACAACTTGGGGAGGACATGGTCTCGGACTGGAGAAAGCATGACCGGGCAACCGGGGAGTGGGGAACATGGTCTCGGACTGGAGAATGCATGACCAGACATCCTGGGGAGGACAAGGTCTCGGACTGGAGAATGCATGACCGGGCAACCGGGGAGGGGGGGACATGGTCTCGGACTGGAGAATGCATGACCGGGCAAACTGGGGGGGACATGGTCTCGGACTGGAGAATGCATGACTGGGCAGCCGGGGAGGGGGGAACATGGTGTCGGACTGGAGAATGCATGACCGGACAACCTGGGGAGGACATGGTCTCGGACTGGAGAATGCATGACCGGGCAACCGGGGAGGGGGGAACATGGTCTCGGACTGGAGAATGCATGACCGGACAACCTGGGGAGGACATGGTCTCGGACTGGAGAATGCATGACCGGGCAACCGGGGAGGGGGGGACATGGTCTCGGACTGGAGAATGCATGACCGGGCAACCGGGGAGTGGGAAACATGGTCTCGGACTGGAGAAAGCATGACCGGACAACCTGGGGGGGACATGGTCTCGGACTGGAGAATGCATGACCGGGCAACCGGGGAGGGGGGAACATGGTCTCGGACTGGAGAATGCATGACCGGGCAACCGGGGAGGGGGGAACATGGTCTCGGACTGGAGAATGCATGACCGGACAACTTGGGGAGGACATGGTCTCGGACTGGAGAATGCATGACCGGGCAACCGGGGAGTGGGGAACATGGTCTCGGACTGGAGAATGCATGACCGGACAACCTGGGGAGGACATGGTCTCGGACTGGAGAATGCATGACCGGACAACCTGGGGGAGGACATGGTCTCGGACTGGAGAAAGCATGACCGGGCAACCGGGGAGTGGGGAACATGGTCTCGGACTGGAGAATGCATGACCGGACAACCTGGGGAGGACATGGTCTCGGACTGGAGAATGCATGACCGGGCAACCTGGGGGGACATGGTCTCGGACTGGAGAATGCATGACCGAACAACCTGGGGAGGACATGGTCTCGGACTGGAGAATGCATGACCGGGCAACCGGGGAGGGGGGAACATGGTCTCGGACTGGAGAATGCATGACCGGGCAACCGGGGAGGGGGGGGACATGGTCTCGGACTGGAGAATGCATGACCGGGCAACCGGGGAGTGGGGAACATGGTCTCGGACTGGAGAAAGCATGACCGGACAACCTGAGGAGGACATGGTCTCGTACTGGAGAATGCATGACCGGGCAACCAGGGAGGGGGGAACATGGTCTCGGACTGGAGAATGCATGACCCGACAACTTGGGGAGGACATGGTCTCGGACTGGAAAATGCATGACCGGACAACCTAGGGGGGGACATGGTCTCGGACTGGAGAAAGCATGACCGGACAACCTGGGGGACATGGTCTCGGACTGGAGAATGCATGACCGGACAACCTGGGGAGGACATGGTCTCGGACTGGAGAATGCATGACCGGACAACCTGGGGAGGACATGGTCTCGGACTGGAGAAAGCATGACCGGGCAACCGGGGAGGGGGGGACATGGTCTCGGACTGGAGAATGCATGACCGGACAACTTGGGGAGGACATGGTCTCGGACTGGAGAAAGCATGACCGGGCAACCGGGGAGTGGGGAACATGGTCTCGGACTGGAGAATGCATGACCGGACAACCTGGGGAGGACATGGTCTCGGACTGGAGAATGCATGACCGGGCAACCGGGGAGGGGGGGACATGGTCTCGGACTGGAGAATGCATGACCGGGCAACCTGGGGGGGACATGGTCTCGGACTGGAGAATGCATGACCGGGCAACCGGGGAGGGGGGAACATGGTCTCGGACTGGAAAATGCATGACCGGACAACTTGGGGAGGACATGGTCTCGGACTGGAGAAAGCATGACCGGACAACCTGGGGGGGACATGGTCTCGGACTGGAGAATGCATGACCGGACAACCTGGGGAGGACATGGTCTCGGACTGGAGAATGCATGACCGGACAACCTGGGGAGGACATGGTCTCGGACTGGAGAGTGCATGACCGGGCAACCGGGGAGGGGGGAACATGGTCTCGGACTGGAGAATGCATGACCAGACAACCTGGGGGGGACATGGTCTCGGACTGGAGAAAGCATGACCGGGCAACCGGGGAGGGGGGAACATGGTCTCGGACTGGAGAATGCATGACCGTGCAACCTGGGGGGGACATGGTCTCGGACTGGAGAATGCATGACCGGGCAACCGGGGAGTTGGGAACATGGTCTCGGACTGGAGAAAGCATGACCAGACAACCTTGGGGGGACATGGTCTCGGACTGGAGAATGCATGACCAGACAACCTTGGGGGGACATGGTCTCGGACTGGAGAATGCATGACCGGACAACCTGGGGAGGACATGGTCTCGGACTGGAGAATGCATGACCGGACAACCTGGGGAGGACATGGTCTCGGACTGGAGAATGCATGACCGGGCAACCGGGGAGGGGGGAACATGGTCTCGGACTGGAGAATGCATGACCGGACAACCTGGGTAGGACATGGTCTCGGACTGGAGAATGCATGACCGGACAACCTGGGGAGGACATGGTCTCGGACTGGAGAATGCATGACCGGACAACCTGGGGGAGGACATGGTCTCGGACTGGAGAATGCATGACCGGGCAACCGGGGCGTGGGGAACATGGTCTCGGACTGGAGAAAGCATGACCGGACAACCTGGGGGGAACATGGTCTCGGACTGGAGAATGCATGACCGGACAACCTGGGGGAGGACATGGTCTCGGACTGGAGAATGCATGACCGGGCAACCTGGGGGGGACATGGTCTCGGACTGGAGAATGCATGACCGGACAACTTGGGGAAGACATGGTCTCGGACTGGAGAAAGCATGACCGGACAACCTGGGGGGACATGGTCTCGGACTGGAGAATGCATGACCGGGCAACCGGGGAGGGGGGAACATGGTCTCGGACTGGAGAAAGCATGACCGGGCAACCGGGGAGGGGGGAACATGGTCTCGGACTGGAGAATGCATGACCGGGCAACCTGGGGGGACATGGTCTCGGACTGGAGAATGCATGACCGGACAACCTGGGGAGGACATGGTCTCGGACTGGAGAATGCATGACCGGGCAACCGGGGAGGGGGGAACATGGTCTCGGACTGGAGAATGCATGACCGGGCAACCGGGGAGGGGGGGGACATGGTCTCGGACTGGAGAATGCATGACCGGGCAACCGGGGAGTGGGGAACATGGTCTCGGACTGGACAAAGCATGACCGGACAACCTGAGGAGGACATGGTCTCGGACTGGAGAATGCATGACCGGGCAACCAGGGAGGGGGGAACATGGTCTCGGACTGGAGAATGCATGACCCGACAACTTGGGGAGGACATGGTCTCGGACTGGAAAATGCATGACCGGACAACCTAGGGGGGGACATGGTCTCGGACTGGAGAAAGCATGACCGGACAACCTGGGGGACATGGTCTCGGACTGGAGAATGCATGACCGGGCAACAGGGGAGGGGGGAACATGGTCTCGGACTGGAGAATGCATGACCGGACAACTTGGGGAGGACATGGTCTCGGACTGGAGAAAGCATGACCGGGCAACCGGGGAGTGGGGAACATGGTCTCGGGCTGGAGAATGCAAGACCGGACAACCTGGGGAGGACATGGTCTCGGACTGGAGAATGCATGACCGGGCCACCGGGGAGGGGGGGACATGGTCTCGGACTGGAGAATGCATGACCGGGCAACCTGAGGGGGACATGGTCTCGGACTGGAGAATGCATGACCGGGCAACCGGGGAGGGGGGAACATGGTCTCGGACTGGAGAATGCATGACCGGACAACTTGGGGAGGACATGGTCTCGGACTGGAGAAAGCATGACCGGACAACCTGGGGGGGACATGGTCTCGGACTGGAGAATGCATGACCGGACAACCTGGGGAGGACATGGTCTCGGACTGGAGAATGCATGACCGGACAACCTGGGGAGGACATGGTCTCGGACTGGAGAGTGCATGACCGGGCAACCTGGGGGGACATGGTCTCGGACTGGAGAATGCATGACCGGACAACCTGGGGAGGACATGGTCTCGGACTGGAGAATGCATGACCGGGCAACAGGGGAGGGGGGAACATGGTGTCGGACTGGAGAATGCATGACCGGACAACCTGGGGAGGACATGGTCTCGGACTGGAGAATGCATGACCGGACAACCTGGGGAGGACATGGTCTCGGACTGGAGAAAGCATGACCGGGCAACCGGGGAGGGGGGGACATAGTCTCGGACTGGAGAATGCATGACCGGACAACTTGGGGAGGACATGGTCTCGGACTGGAGAAAGCATGACCGGGCAACCGGGGAGTGGGGAACATGGTCTCGGACTGGAGAATGCATGACCGGACAACCTGGGGAGGACATGGTCTCGGACTGGAGAATGCATGACCGGGCAACCGGGGAGGGGGGGACATGGTCTCGGACTGGAGAATGCATGACCGGGCAAACTGGGGGGGACATGGTCTCGGACTGGAGAATGCATGACTGGGCAGCCGGGGAGGGGGGAACATGGTGTCGGACTGGAGAATGCATGACCGGACAACCTGGGGAGGACATGGTCTCGGACTGGAGAATGCATGACCGGGCAACCGGGGAGGGGGGAACATGGTCTCGGACTGGAGAATGCATGACCGGACAACCTGGGGAGGACATGGTCTCGGACTGGAGAATGCATGACCGGGCAACCGGGGAGGGGGGGACATGGTCTCGGACTGGAGAATGCATGACCGGGCAACCGGGGAGTGGGAAACATGGTCTCGGACTGGAGAAAGCATGACCGGACAACCTGGGGGGGACATGGTCTCGGACTGGAGAATGCATGACCGGGCAACCGGGGAGGGGGGAACATGGTCTCGGACTGGAGAATGCATGACCGGGCAACCGGGGAGGGGGGAACATGGTCTCGGACTGGAGAATGCATGACCGGACAACTTGGGGAGGACATGGTCTCGGACTGGAGAATGCATGACCGGGCAACCGGGGAGTGGGGAACATGGTCTCGGACTGGAGAATGCATGACCGGACAACCTGGGGAGGACATGGTCTCGGACTGGAGAATGCATGACCGGACAACCTGGGGGAGGACATGGTCTCGGACTGGAGAATGCATGACCGGGCAACCGGGGCGTGGGGAACATGGTCTCGGACTGGAGAAAGCATGACCGGGCAACCGGGGCGTGGGGAACATGGTCTCGGACTGGAGAAAGCATGACCGGACAACCTGGGGGGAACATGGTCTCGGACTGGAGAATGCATGACCGGACAACCTGGGGGAGGACATGGTCTCGGACTGGAGAATGCATGACCGGGCAACCTGGGGGGGACATGGTCTCGGACTGGAGAATGCATGACCGGACAACTTGGGGAGGACATGGTCTCGGACTGGAGAAAGCATGACCGGACAACCTGGGGGGACATGGTCTCGGACTGGAGAATGCATGACCGGGCAACCGGGGAGGGGGGGAAATGGTCTCGGACTGGAGAAAGCATGACCGGGCAACCGGGGAGGGGGGAACATGGTCTCGGACTGGAGAATGCATGACCGGGCAACCTGGGGGGACATGGTCTCGGACTGGAGAATGCATGACCGGACAACCTGGGGAGGACATGGTCTCGGACTGGAGAATGCATGACCGGGCAACCGGGGAGGGGGGAACATGGTCTCGGACTGGAGAATGCATGACCGGGCAACCGGGGAGGGGGGGGACATGGTCTCGGACTGGAGAATGCATGACCGGGCAACCGGGGAGTGGGGAACATGGTCTCGGACTGGAGAAAGCATGACCGGGCAACCTGAGGAGGACATGGTCTCGGACTGGAGAATGCATGACCGGGCAACCAGGGAGGGGGGAACATGGTCTCGGACTGGAGAATGCATGACCCGACAACTTGGGGAGGACATGGTCTCGGACTGGAAAATGCATGACCGGACAACCTAGGGGGGGACATGGTCTCGGACTGGAGAAAGCATGACCGGACAACCTGGGGGACATGGTCTCGGACTGGAGAATGCATGACCGGACAACCTGCGGAGGACATGGTCTCGGACTGGAGAATGCATGACCGGACAACCTGGGGAGGACATGGTCTCGGACTGGAGAAAGCATGACCGGGCAACCGGGGAGGGGGGGACATGGTCTCGGACTGGAGAATGCATGACCGGACAACTTGGGGAGGACATGGTCTCGGACTGGAGAAAGCATGACCGGGCAACCGGGGAGTGGGGAACATGGTCTCGGACTGGAGAATGCATGACCGGACAACCTGGGGAGGACATGGTCTCGGACTGGAGAATGCATGACCGGGCAACCTGGGGGGACATGGTCTCGGACTGGAGAATGCATGACCGGACAACCTGGGGAGGACATGGTCTCGGACTGGAGAATGCATGACCGGACAACCTGGGGAGGACATGGTCTCGGACTGGAGAAAGCATGACCGGGCAACCGGGGAGTGGGGGACATGGTCTCGGACTGGAGAATGCATGACCGGACAACTTGGGGAGGACATGGTCTCGGACTGGAGAAAGCATGACCGGGCAACCGGGGAGTGGGGAACATGGTCTCGGACTGGAGAATGCATGACCAGACATCCTGGGGAGGACAAGGTCTCGGACTGGAGAATGCATGACCGGGCAACCGGGGAGGGGGGGACATGGTCTCGGACTGGAGAATGCATGACCGGGCAACCTGGGGGGGACATGGTCTCGGACTGGAGAATGCATGACCGGGCAACCGGGGACGGGGGAACATGGTCTCTGACTGGAGAATGCATGACCGGACAACTTGGGGATGACATGGTCTCGGACTGGAGAAAGCATGACCGGACAACCTGGGGGGGACATGGTCTCGGACTGGAGAATGCATGACCGTACAACCTGGGGAGGACATGGTCTCGGACTGGAGAATGCATGACCGGACAACCTGGGGAGGACATGGTGTCGGACTGGAGAATGCATGACCGGGCAACCGGGGAGGGGGGAACATGGTCTCGGACTGGAGAATGCATGACCAGACAACCTGAGGAGGACATGGTCTCGGACTGGAGAATGCATGACCGGGCAACCGGGGAGGGGGGAACATGGTCTCGGACTGGAGAATGCATGACCGGACAACTTGGGGAGGACATGGTCTCGGACTGGAGAATGCATGACCGGACAACCTGGGGGGGACATGGTCTCGGACTGGAGAAAGCATGACCGGACAACCTGGGGGGGACATGGTCTCGGACTGGAGAATGCATGACCGGGCAACCGGGGAGGGGGGAACATGGTCTCGGACTGGAGAATGCATGACCGGGCAACCTGGGGGGGACATGGTCTCGGACTGGAGAATGCATGACCGGACAACTTGGGGAGGACATGGTCTCGGACTGGAGAAAGCATGACCGGGCAACCGGGGAGTGGGGAACATGATCTCGGACTGGAGAATGTATGACCGGACAACCTGGGGAGGACATGGTCTCGGACTGGAGAATGCATGACCGGGCAACCGGGGAGGGGGGGACATGGTCTCGGACTGGAGAATGCATGACCGGGCAACCTGGGGGGGACATGGTCTCGGACTGGAGAATGCATGACCGGGCAACCAAGGAGGGGGGAACATGGTCTCGGACTGGAGAATGCATGACCGGACAACTTGGGGAGGACATGGTCTCGGAATGGAGAAAGCATGACCGGACAACCTGGGGGGGACATGGTCTCGGACTGGAGAATGCATGACCGGACAACCTGGGGAGGACATGGTCTCGGACTGGAGAATGCATGACCGGACAACCTAGGGAGGACATGGTGTCGGACTGGAGAATGCATGAGCGGGCAACCGGGGAGGGGGGAACATGGTCTCGGACTGGAGAATGCATGACCAGACAACCTGGGGGGGACATGGTCTCGGACTGGAGAAAGCATGACCGGGCAACCGGGGAGGGGGGAACATGGTCTCGGACTGGAGAATGCATGACCGGCAACCTGAGGAGGACATGGTCTCGGACTGGAGAATGCATGACCGGGCAACCGGGGAGGGGGGAACATGGTCTCGGACTGGAGAATGCATGACCGGGCAACCTGGGGGGGACATGGTCTCGGACTGGAGAATGCATGACCGGGCAACCGGGGAGTGGGGAACATGGTCTCGGACTGGAGAAAGCATGACCAGACAACCTTGGGGGGACATGGTCTCGGACTGGAGAATGCATGACCGGGCAACCGTGGAGGGGGGAACATGGTCTCGGACTGGAGAATGCATGACCGGACAACCTGAGGTGGACATGGTCTCGGACTGGAGAATGCATGACCGGGCAACCTGGGAGGGGGGAACATGGTCTCGGACTGGAGAATGCATGACCGGACAACTTGGGGAGGACATGGTCTCGGACTGGAGAATGCATGACCGGACAACCTGGGGGGGACATGGTCTCGGACTGGAGAAAGCATGACCGGACAACCTGGGGGGGACATGGTCTCGGACTGGAGAATGCATGACCGGGCAACCGGGGACGGGGGAACATGGTCTCGGACTGGAGAATGCATGACCGGGCAACCTGGGGGGGACATGGTCTCGGACTGGAGAATGCATGACCGGACAACTTGGGGAGGACATGGTCTCGGACTGGAGAAAGCATGACCGGGCAACCGGGGAGTGGGGAACATGGTCTCGGACTGGAGAATGCATGACCGGACAACCTGGGGAGGACATGGTCTCGGACTGGAGAATGCATGACCGGGCAACCGGGGAGGGGGGGACATGGTCTCGGACTGGAGAATGCATGACCGGGCAACCTGGGGAGGACATGGTCTCGGACTGGAGAATGCATGACCGGGCAACCAAGGAGGGGGGAACATGGTCTCGGACTGGAGAATGCATGACCGGACAACTTGGGGAGGACATGGTCTCGGACTGGAGAAAGCATGACCGGACAACCTGGGGGGACATGGTCTCGGACTGGAGAATGCATGACCGGACAACCTGGGGAGGACATGGTCTCGGACTCGAGAATGCATGACCGGACAACCTGGGGAGGACATGGTGTCGGACTGGAGAATGCATGACCGGGCAACCGGGGAGGGGGGAACATGGTCTCGGACTGGAGAATGCATGACCAGACAACCTGGGGGGGACATGGTCTCGGACTGGAGAAAGCATGACCGGGCAACCGGGGAGTGGGGAACATGGTCTCGGACTGGAGAATGCATGACCGGACAACCTGAGGAGGACATGGTCTCGGACTGGAGAATGCATGACCGGGCAACCGGGGAGGGGGGAACATGGTCTCGGACTGGAGAATGCATGACCGGGCAACCTGGGGGGGACATGGTCTCGGACTGGAGAATGCATGACCGGGCAACCGGGGAGTGGGGAACATGGTCTCGGACTGGAGAAAGCATGACCAGACAACCTTGGGGGGACATGGTCTCGGACTGGAGAATGCATGACCGGGCAACCGGGGAGGGGGGAACATGGTCTCGGACTGGAGAATGCATGACCGGACAACCTGGGGAGGACATGGTCTCGGACTGGAGAATGCATGACCGGACAACTTGGGGAGGACATGGTCTCGGACTGGAGAATGCATGACCGGACAACCTGGGGGGGACATGGTCTCGGACTGGAGAAAGCATGACCGGACAACCTGGGGGGGACATGGTCTCGGACTGGAGAATGCATGACCGGGCAACCGGGGAGGGGGGAACATGGTCTCGGACTGGAGAATGCATGACCGGGCAACCTGGGGGGGACATGGTCTCGGACTGGAGAGTGCATGACCGGGCAACCGGGGGTTGGGAACATGGTCTCGGACTGGAGAAAGCATGACCAGACAACCTTGGGGGGACATGGTCTCGGACTGGAGAATGCATGACCAGACAACCTTGGGGGGACATGGTCTCGGACTGGAGAATGCATGACCGGACAACCTGGGGAGGACATGGTCTCGGACTGGAGAATGCATGACCGGACAACCTGGGGAGGACATGGTCTCGGACTGGAGAATGCATGACCGGGCAACCGGGGAGGGGGGAACATGGTCTCGGACTGGACAATGCATGACCGCACAACCTGGGGAGGACATGGTCTCGGACTGGAGAATGCATGACCGGGCAACCGGGGAGGGGGGGACATGGTCTCGGACTGGAGAATGCATGACCGGGCAACCGGGGAGTGGGAAACATGGTCTCGGACTGGAGAATGCATGACCGGACAACCTGGGGGAGGATATGGTCTCGGACTGGAGAATGCATGACCGGGCAACCGGAGCGTGGGGAACATGGTCTCGGACTGGAGAAAGCATGACCGGACAACCTGGGGGGGACATGGTCTCGGACTGGAGAATGCATGACCGGGCAACCTGGGGGGGACATGGTCTCGGACAGGAGAATGCATGACCGGACAACTTGGGGAGGACATTGTCTCGGACTGGAGAAAGCATGACCGGACAACCTGGGGGGGACATGGTCTCGGACTGGAGAATGCATGACTGGGCAACCTGGGGGGGACATGGTCTCGGACTGGAGAATGCATGACCGGACAACCTGAGGAGGACATGGTCTCGGAATGGAGAATGCATGACCGGACTACCTGAGGAGGACATGGTCTCGGACTGGAGAATGCATGACCGGGCAACCAGGGAGGGGGGAACATGGTCTCGGACTGGAGAATGCATGACCCGACAACCTGGGGGGACATGGTCTCGGACTGGAGAATGCATGACCGGGCAACAGGGGAGGGGGGAACATGGTCTCGGACTGGAGAATGCATGACCGGACAACCTGGGGAGGACATGGTCTCGGACTGGAGAATGCATGACCGGACAACCTGGGGAGGAAATGGTCTCGGACTTGCGAAAGCATGACCGGGCAACCGGGGAGTGGGGGACATGGTCTCGGACTGGAGAATGCATGACCGGACAACTTGGGGAGGACATGGTCTCGACTGGAGAAAGCATGACCGGGCAACCGGGGAGTGGGGAACATGGTCTCGGACTGGATAATGCATGACCAGACAAGCTGGGGAGGACATGGTCTCGGACTGGAGAATGCATGACCGGGCAACCGGGGAGGGGGGGACATGGTCTCGGACTGGAGAATGCATGACCGGGCAACCTGGGGGGGACATGGTCTCGGACTGGAGAATGCATGACCGGGCAACCGGGGAGGAGGGAACATGGTCTCGGACTGGAGAATGCATGACCGGACAACTTGGGGAGGACATGGTCTCGGACTGGAGAAAGCATGACCGGACAACCTGGGGGGGACATGGTCTCGGACTGGAGAATGCATGACCGTACAACCTGGGGAGGACATGGTCTCGGACTGGAGAATGCATGACCGGACAACCTGGGGAGGACATGGTGTCGGACTGGAGAATGCATGACCGGGCAACCGGGGAGGGGGGAACATGGTCTCGGACTGGAGAATGCATGACCAGACAACCTGAGGAGGACATGGTCTCGGACTGGAGAATGCATGACCGGGCAACCGGGGAGGGGGAACATGGTCTCGGACTGGAGAATGCATGACCGGACAACTTGGGGAGGACATGGTCTCGGACTGGAGAATGCATGACCGGACAACCTGGGGGGGACATGGTCTCGGACTGGAGAAAGCATGACCGGTCAACCTGGGGGGGACATGGTCTCGGACTGGAGAATGCATGACCGGGCAACCGGGGAGGGGGGAACATGGTCTCGGACTGGAGAATGCATGACCGGGCAACCTGGGGGGGACATGGTCTCGGACTGGAGAATGCATGACCGGACAACTTGGGGAGGACATGGTCTCGGACTGGAGAAAGCATGACCGGGCAACCGGGGAGTGGGGAACATGGTCTCGGACTGGAGAATGCATGACCGGACAACCTGGGGAGAACATTATCTCGGACTGGAGAATGCATGACCGGGCAACCCGGGAGGGGGGGACATGGTCTCGGACTGGAGAATGCATGACCGGGCAACCTGGGGGGGACATTGTCTCGGACTGGAGAATGCATGACCGGGCAACCAAGGAGGGGGGAACATGGTCTCGGACTGGAGAATGCATGACCGGACAACTTGGGGAGGACATGGTCTCGGACTGGAGACTGCATGACCGGACAACCTGGGGGGGACATGGTCTCGACTGGAGAATGCATGACCAGACAACCTTGGGGGGACATGGTCTCGGACTGGAGAATGCATGACCTGACAACCTGGGGAGGACATGGTCTCGGACTGGAGAATGCATGACCGGGCAACCGGGGAGGGGGGAACATGGTCTCGGACTGGAGAATGCATGACCGGACAACTTGGGGAGGACATGGTCTCGGACTGGAGAATGCATGACCGGACAACCGGGGGGGGACATGGTCTCGGACTGGAGAAAGCATGACCGGACAACCTGGGGGGGACATGGTCTCGGACTGGAGAATGCATGACCGGGCAACCGGGGAGGGGGGAACATGGTCTCGGACTGGAGAATGCATGACCGGGCAACCTGGGGGGGACATGGTCTCGGACTGGAGAATGCATGACTGGGCAACCGGGGAGTTGGGAACATGGTCTCGGACTGGAGAAAGCATGACCAGACAACCTTGGGGGGACATGGTCTCGGACTGGAGAATGCATGACCAGACAACCTTGGGGGGACATGGTCTCGGACTGGAGAATGCATGACCGGACAACCTGGGGAGGACATGGTCTCGGACTGGAGAATGCATGACCGGGCAACCGGGGAGGGGGGGACATGGTCTCGGACTGGAGAATGCATGACCGGGCAACCTGGGGGGGACATTGTCTCGGACTGGAGAATGCATGACCGGGCAACCAAGGAGGGGGGAAAATGGTCTCGGACTGGAGAATGCATGACCGGACAACCTGGGGAGGACATGGTCTCGGACTGGAGAATGCATGACCGGGCAACCGGGGAGGGGGGAACATGGTCTCGGACTGGAGAATGCATGACCGGACAACCTGGGGAGGACATGGTCTCGGACTGGAGAATGCATGACCGGGCAACCGGGGAGGGGGGGACATGGTCTCGCACTGGAGAAAGCATGACCGGACAACCTGGGGGGGACATGGTCTCGGACTGGAGAATGCATGACCGGGCAACCGGGGAGGGGGGAACATGGTCTCGGACTGGAGAATGCATGACCGGGCAACCGGGGAGGGGGGAACATGGTCTCGGACTGGAGAATGCATGACCGGGCAACCTGGGGGGAACATGGTCTCGGACTGGAGAATGCATGACCGGACAACTTGGGGAGGACATGGTCTCGGACTGGAGAATGCATGACCGGGCAACCGGGGAGTGGGGAACATGGTCTCGGACTGGAGAATGCATGACCGGACAACCTGGGGGAGGACATAGTCTCGGACTGGAGAATGCATGACCGGGCAACCGGGGCGTGGGGAACATGGTCTCGGACTGGAGAAAGCAAGACCGGACAACCTGGGGGGAACATGGTCTCGGACTGGAGAATGCATGACCGGACAACCTGGGGGAGGACATGGTCTCGGACTGGAGAATGCATGACCGGGCAACCTGGGGGGGACATGGTCTCGGACTGGAGAATGCATGACCGGACAACTTGGGGAGGACATGGTCTCGGACTGGAGAAAGCATGACCGGACAACCTGGGGGGGACATGGTCTCGGACTGGAGAATGCATGACCGGGCAACCGGGGAGGGGGGAACATGGTCTCGTACTGGAGTATGCATGACCGGACAACCTGGGGGAGGACATGGTCTCGGACTGGAGAATGCATGACCGGGCAACCGGGGCGTGGGGAACATGGTCTCGGACTGGAGAAAGCATGACCGGACAACCTGGGGGGGACATGGTCTCGGACTGGAGAATGCATGACCGGACAACCTGGGGGAGGATATGGTCTCGGACTGGAGAATGCATGACCGGGCAACCGGGGCGTGGGGAACATGGTCTCGGACTGGAGAAAGCATGACCGGACAACCTGGGGGGGACATGGTCTCGGACTGGAGAATGCATGACCGGGCAACCTGGGGGGGACATGGTCTCGGACTGGAGAATGCATGACCGGGCAACCGGGGAGGAGGGAACATGGTCTCGGACTGGAGAATGCATGACCGGACAACTTGGGGAGGACATGGTCTCGGACTGGAGAAAGCATGACCGGACAACCTGGGGGGGACATGGTCTCGGACTGGAGAATGCATGACCGTACAACCTGGGAAGGACATGGTCTCGGACTGGAGAATGCATGACCGGACAACCTGGGGAGGACATGGTGTCGGACTGGAGAATGCATGACCGGGCAACCGGGGAGGGGGGAACATGGTCTCGGACTGGAGAATGCATGACCAGACAACCTGAGGAGGACATGGTCTCGGACTGGAGAATGCATGACCGGGCAACCGGGGAGGGGGAACATGGTCTCGGACTGGAGAATGCATGACCGGACAACTTGGGGAGGAAGAATGCATGACCAGACAACCTGAGGAGGACATGGTCTCGGACTGGAGAATGCATGACCGGGCAACCGGGGAGGGGGAACATGGTCTCGGACTGGAGAATGCATGACCGGACAACCTGGGGGGGACATGGTCTCGGACTGGAGAAAGCATGACCGGACAACCTGGGGGGGACATGGTCTCGGACTGGAGAATGCATGACCGGGCAACCGGGGAGGGGGGAACATGGTCTCGGACTGGAGAATGCATGACCGGGCAACCTGGGGGGGACATGGTCTCGGACTGGAGAATGCATGACCGGACAACTTGGGGAGGACATGGTCTCGGACTGGAGAAAGCATGACCGGGCAACCGGGGAGTGGGGAACATGGTCTCGGACTGGAGAATGCATGACCGGACAACCTGGGGAGAACATGGTCTCGGACTGGAGAATGCATGACCGGGCAACCAAGGAGGGGGGAACATGGTCTCGGACTGGAGAATGCATGACCGGACAACTTGGGGAGGACATGGTCTCGGACTGGAGAAAGCATGACCGGACAACCTGGGGGGGACATGGTCTCGGACTGGAGACTGCATGACCGGACAACCTGGGGAGGACATGGTCTCGGACTGGAGAATGCATGACCGGACAACCTGGGGAGGACATGGTGTCGGACTGGAGAATACATGACCGGGCAACCGGGGAGGGGGGAACATGGTCTCGGACTGGAGAATGCATGACCAGACAACCTGGGGGGGACATGGTCTCGGACTGGAGAAAGCATGACCGGGCAACCGGGGAGGGGGGAACATGGTCTCGGACTGGAGAATGCATGACCGGACAACCTGAGGAGGACATGGTCTCGGACTGGAGAATGCATGACCGGGCAGCCGGGGAGGGGGGAACATGGTCTCGGACTGGAGAATGCATGACCGGACAACTTGGGGAGGACATGGTCTCGGACTGGAGAATGCATGACCGGACAACCTGGGGGGGACATGGTCTCGGACTGGAGAAAGCATGACCGGACAACCTGGGGGGGACATGGTCTCGGACTGGAGAATGCATGACCGGGCAACCGGGGAGGGGGGAACATGGTCTCGGACTGGAGAATGCATGACCGGGCAACCTGGGGGGGACATGGTCTCGGACTGGAGAATGCATGACCGGGCAACCGGGGAGTGGGGAACATGGTCTCGGACTGGAGAAAGCATGACCAGACAACCTTGGGGGGACATGGTCTCGGACTGGAGAATGCATGACCGGGCAACCTGGGGGGGACATGGTCTCGGACTGGAGAATGCATGACCGGGCAACCGGGGAGTGGGGAACATGGTCTCAGACTGGAGAAAGCATGACCAGACAACCTTGGGGGGACATGGTCTCGGACTGGAGAATGCATGACCGGGCAACCGGGGAGGGGGGAACATGGTCTCGGACTGGAGAATGCATGACCGGGCAACCGGGGAGGGGGGAACATGGTCTCGGACTGGAGAATGCATGACCGGGCAACCTGGGGGGAACATGGTCTCGGACTGGAGAATGCATGACCGGACAACTTGGGGAGGACATGGTCTCGGACTGGAGAATGCATGACCGGGCAACCGGGGAGGGGGGAACATGGTCTCGGACTGGAGAATGCATGACCGGGCAACCGGGGAGGGGGGAACATGGTCTCGGACTGGAGAATGCATGACCGGGCAACCTGGGGGGAACATGGTCTCGGACTGGAGAATGCATGACCGGACAACTTGGGGAGGACATGGTCTCGGACTGGAGAATGCATGACCGGGCAACCGGGGAGTGGGGAACATGGTCTCGGACTGGAGAATGCATGACCGGACAACCTGGGGAGGACATGGTCTCGGACTGGAGAATGCATGACCGGGCAACCTGGGGGGGACATGGTCTCGGACTGGAGAATGCATGACCGGACAACTTGGGGAGGACATGGTCTCGGACTGGAGAAAGCATGACCGGACAACCTGGGGGGGACATGGTCTCGGACTGGAAAATGCATGACCGGGCAACCGGGGAGGGGGGAACATGGTCTCGTACTGGAGAATGCATGACCGGACAACCTGGGGGAGGACATGGTCTCGGACTGGAGAATGCATGACCGGGCAACCGGGGCGTGGGGAACATGGTCTCGGACTGGAGAAAGCATGACCGGACAACCTGGGGGGGACATGGTCTCGGACTGGAGAATGCATGACCGGACAACCTGGGGGAGGATATGGTCTCGGACTGGAGAAAGCATGACCGGACAACCTGGGGGGGACATGGTCTCGGACTGGAGAATGCATGACCGGGCAACCTGGGGGGGACATGGTCTCTCACTGGAGAATGCATGACCGGACAACTTGGGGAGGACATGGTCTCGGACTGTAGAAAGCATGACCGGACAACCTGGGGGGGACATGGTCTCGGACTGGAGAATACATGACTGGGCAACCTGGGGGGGACATGGTCTCGGACTGGAGAATGCATGACCGGACAACCTGAGGAGGACATGGTCTCGGAATGGAGAATGCATGACCGGACAACCTGAGGAGGACATGGTCTCGGACTGGAGAATGCATGACCAGGCAACCGGGGAGGGGGGAACATGGTCTCAGACTGGAGAATGCATGACCGGACAACTTGGGGAGGACATGGTCTCGGACTGGAGAAAGCATGACCGGACAACCTGGGGGGGACATGGTCTCGGACTGGAGAATGCATGACCGTACAACCTGGGGAGGACATGGTCTCGGACTGGAGAATGCATGACCGGACAACCTGGGGGGGACATGGTGTCGGACTGGAGAATGCATGACCGGGCAACCGGGGAGGGGGGAACATGGTCTCGGACTGGAGAATGCATGACCAGACAACCTGAGGAGGACATGGTCTCGGACTGGAGAATGCATGACCGGGCAACCGGGGAGGGGGGAACATGGTCTCAGACTGGAGAATGCATGACCGGACAACTTGGGGAGGACATGGTCTCGGACTGGAGAATGCATGACCGGACAACCTGGGGGGGACATGGTCTCGGACTGGAGAAAGCATGACCGGACAACCTGGGGGGGACATGGTCTCGGACTGGAGAATGCATGACCGGGCAACCGGGGAGGGGGGAACATGGTCTCGGACTGGAGAATGCATGACCGGGCAACCTGGGGGGGACATGGTCTCGGACTGGAGAATGCATGACCGGGCAACCGGGGAGTTGGGAACATGGTCTCGGACTGGAGAAAGCATGACCAGACAACCTTGGGGGGACATGGTCTCGGACTGGAGAAAGCATAACCAGACAACCTTGGGGGGACATGGTCTCGGACTGGAGAATGCATGACCGGACAACCTGGGGAGGACATGGTCTCGGACTGGAGAATGCATGACCGGACAACCTGGGGAGGACATGGTCTCGGACTGGAGAATGCATGACCGGGCAACCGGGGAGGGGGGAACATGGTCTCGGACTGGAGAATGCATGACCGGACAACCTGGGGAGGACATGGTCTCGGACTGGAGAATGCATGACCGGGCAACCGGGGAGGGGGGAACATGGTCTCGGACTGGAGAATGCATGACCGGACAACCTGGGGAGGACATGGTCTCGGACTGGAGAATGCATGACCGGACAACCTGGGGGAGGACATGGTCTCGGACTGGAGAATGCATGACCGGGCAACCGGGGCGTGGGGAACATGGTCTCGGACTGGAGAAAGCATGACCGGACAACCTCGGGGGAACATGGTCTCAGACTGGAGAATGCATGACCGGACAACCTGGGGGAGGACATGGTCTCGGACTGGAGAATGCATGACCGGGCAACCTGGGGAGGACATGGTCTCGGACTGGAGAATGCATGACCGGACAACTTGGGGAGGACATGGTCTCGGACTGGAGAAAGCATGACCGGACAACCTGGGGGGGACATGGTCTCGGACTGGAGAATGCATGACCGGGCAACCGGGGAGGGGGGAACATGGTCTCGGACTGGAGAAAGCATGACCGGGCATCCGGGGAGGGGGGAACATGGTCTCGGACTGGAGAATGCATGACCGGACAACCTGGGGGGAACATGGTCTCGGACTGGAGAATGCATGACCGGACAACTTGGGGAGGACATGGTCTCGGACTGGAGAAAGCATGACCGGGCAACCGGGGAGTGGGGAACATGGTCTCGGACTGGAGAATGCATGACCGGACAACCTGGGGAGGACATGGTCTCGGACTGGAGAATGCATGACCGGGCAACCTGGGGGGGACATGGTCTCGGACTGGAGAATGCATGACCGGGCAACCAAGGAGGGGGGAACATGGTCTCGGACTGGAGAATGCATGACCGGACAACTTGGGGAGGACATGGTCTCGGACTGGAGAAAGCATGACCGGACAACCTGGGGGGACATGGTCTAGGAGTGGAGAATGCATGACCGGACAACCTGGGGAGGACATGGTCTCGGACTGGAGAATGCATGACCGGACAACCTGGGGAGGACATGGTGTCGGACTGGAGAATGCATGACCGGGCAACCGGGGAGGGGGGAACATGGTCTCGGACTGGAGAATGCATGACCAGACAACCTGGGGGGGACATGGTCTCGGACTGGAGAAAGCATGACCGGGCAACCTGGGAGGGGGAACATGGTCTCGGACTGGAGAATGCATGACTGGGCAACCGGGGAGGGGGGAACATGGTCTCGGACTGGAGAATGCATGACCGGACAACTTGGGGAGGACATGGTCTCGGATTGGAGAATGCATGACCGGACAACCTGGGGGGGACATGGTCTCGGACTGGAGAAAGCATGACCGGACAACCTGGGGGGGACATGGTCTCGGACTGGAGAATGCATGACCGGTCAACCGGGGAGGGGGGAACATGGTCTCGGACTGGAGAATGCATGACCGGGCAACCTGGGGGGGACATGGTCTCGGACTGGAGAATGCATGACCGGGCAACCGGGGAGTGGGGAACATGGTCTCGGACTGGAGAAAGCATGACCAGACAACCTTGGGGGGACATGGTCTCGGACTGGAGAATGCATGACCGGACAACCTGGGGAGGACATGGTCTCGGACTGGAGAATGCATGACCGGACAACCTGGGGAGGACATGGTCTCGGATTGGAGAATGCATGACCGGACAACCTGGGGAGGACATGGTCTCGGACTGGAGAATGCATGACCGGACAACCTGGGGAGGACATGGTCTCTGACTGGAGAATGCATGACCGGGCAACCGGGGAGGGGGGAACATGGTCTCGGACTGGAGAATGCATGACCGGACAACCTGGGGAGGACATGGTCTCGGACTGGAGAATGCATGACCGGGCAACCGGGGAGGGGGGGACATGGTCTCGGACTGGAGAATGCATGACCGGGCAACCGGTGAGTGGGAAACATGGTCTCGGACTGGAGAAAGCATGACCGGACAACCTTGGGGGGACATGGTCTCGGACTGGAGAATGCATGACCGGGCAACCGGGGAGGGGGGAACATGGTCTCGGACTGGAGAATGCATGACCGGGCAACCGGGGAGGGGGGAACATGGTCTCGGACTGGAGAATGCATGACCGGACAACCTGGGGGGAACATGGTCTCGGACTGGAGAATGCATGACCGGACAACTTGGGGAGGACATGGTCTCGGACTGGAGAATGCATGACCGGGCAACCGGGGAGTGGGGAACATGGTCTCGGACTGGAGAATGCATGACCGGAGAACCTGGGGAGGACATGGTCTTGGACTGGAGAATGCATGACCGGACAACCTGGGGGAGGACATGGTCTCGGACTGGAGAATGCATGACCGGGCAACCGGGGCGTGGGGAACATGGTCTCGGACTGGAGAAAGCATGACCGGACAACCTGGGGGGAACATGGTCTCGGACTGGAGAATGCATGACCGGACAACCTGGGGGAGGACATGGTCTCGGACTGGAGAATGCATGACCGGGCAACCTGGGGGGGACATGGTCTCGGACTGGAGAATGCATGACCGGACAACTTGGGGAGGACATGGTCTCGGACTGGAGAAAGCATGACCGGACAACCTGGGGGGGACATGGTCTTGGACTGGAGAATGCATGACCGGGCAACCGGGGAGGGGGGAACATGGTCTCGGACTGGAGAATGCATGACCGGACAACCTGGGGGAGGACATGGTCTCGGACTGGAGAATGCATGACCGGGCAACCGGGGCGTGGGGAACATGGTCTCGGACTGGAGAAAGCATGACCGGACAACCTGGGGGGGGACATGGTCTCGGACTGGAGAATGCATGACCGGGCAACCGGGGAGGGGGGAACATGGTCTCGGACTGGAGAATGCATGACCGGACAACCTGGGGAGAACATGGTCTCGGACTGGAGAATGCATGACCGGACAACTTGGGGAGGACATGGTCTCGGACTGGAGAAAGCATGACCGGGCAACCGGGGAGTTGGGAACATGGTCTCGGACTGGAGAAAGCATGACCAGACAACCTTGGGGGGACATGGTCTCGGACTGGAGAAAGCATAACCAGACAACCTTGGGGGGACATGGTCTCGGACTGGAGAATGCATGACCGGACAACCTGGGGAGGACATGGTCTCGGACTGGAGAATGCATGACCGGACAACCTGGGGAGGACATGGTCTCGGACTGGAGAATGCATGACCGGGCAACCGGGGAGGGGGGAACATGGTCTCGGACTGGAGAATGCATGACCGGACAACCTGGGGAGGACATGGTCTCGGACTGGAGAATGCATGACCGGGCAACCGGGGAGGGGGGAACATGGTCTCGGACTGGAGAATGCATGACCGGACAACCTGGGGAGGACATGGTCTCGGACTGGAGAATGCATGACCGGACAACCTGGGGGAGGACATGGTCTCGGACTGGAGAATGCATGACCGGGCAACCGGGGCGTGGGGAACATGGTCTCGGACTGGAGAAAGCATGACCGGACAACCTCGGGGGAACATGGTCTCAGACTGGAGAATGCATGACCGGACAACCTGGGGGAGGACATGGTCTCGGACTGGAGAATGCATGACCGGGCAACCTGGGGAGGACATGGTCTCGGACTGGAGAATGCATGACCGGACAACTTGGGGAGGACATGGTCTCGGACTGGAGAAAGCATGACCGGACAACCTGGGGGGGACATGGTCTCGGACTGGAGAATGCATGACCGGGCAACCGGGGAGGGGGGAACATGGTCTCGGACTGGAGAAAGCATGACCGGGCATCCGGGGAGGGGGGAACATGGTCTCGGACTGGAGAATGCATGACCGGACAACCTGGGGGGAACATGGTCTCGGACTGGAGAATGCATGACCGGACAACTTGGGGAGGACATGGTCTCGGACTGGAGAAAGCATGACCGGGCAACCGGGGAGTGGGGAACATGGTCTCGGACTGGAGAATGCATGACCGGACAACCTGGGGAGGACATGGTCTCGGACTGGAGAATGCATGACCGGGCAACCTGGGGGGGACATGGTCTCGGACTGGAGAATGCATGACCGGGCAACCAAGGAGGGGGGAACATGGTCTCGGACTGGAGAATGCATGACCGGACAACTTGGGGAGGACATGGTCTCGGACTGGAGAAAGCATGACCGGACAACCTGGGGGGACATGGTCTAGGAGTGGAGAATGCATGACCGGACAACCTGGGGAGGACATGGTCTCGGACTGGAGAATGCATGACCGGACAACCTGGGGAGGACATGGTGTCGGACTGGAGAATGCATGACCGGGCAACCGGGGAGGGGGGAACATGGTCTCGGACTGGAGAATGCATGACCAGACAACCTGGGGGGGACATGGTCTCGGACTGGAGAAAGCATGACCGGGCAACCTGGGAGGGGGAACATGGTCTCGGACTGGAGAATGCATGACTGGGCAACCGGGGAGGGGGGAACATGGTCTCGGACTGGAGAATGCATGACCGGACAACTTGGGGAGGACATGGTCTCGGATTGGAGAATGCATGACCGGACAACCTGGGGGGGACATGGTCTCGGACTGGAGAAAGCATGACCGGACAACCTGGGGGGGACATGGTCTCGGACTGGAGAATGCATGACCGGGCAACCGGGGAGGGGGGAACATGGTCTCGGACTGGAGAATGCATGACCGGGCAACCTGGGGGGGACATGGTCTCGGACTGGAGAATGCATGACCGGGCAACCGGGGAGTGGGGAACATGGTCTCGGACTGGAGAAAGCATGACCAGACAACCTTGGGGGGACATGGTCTCGGACTGGAGAATGCATGACCGGACAACCTGGGGAGGACATGGTCTCGGACTGGAGAATGCATGACCGGACAACCTGGGGAGGACATGGTCTCGGATTGGAGAATGCATGACCGGACAACCTGGGGAGGACATGGTCTCGGACTGGAGAATGCATGACCGGACAACCTGGGGAGGACATGGTCTCTGACTGGAGAATGCATGACCGGGCAACCGGGGAGGGGGGAACATGGTCTCGGACTGGAGAATGCATGACCGGACAACCTGGGGAGGACATGGTCTCGGACTGGAGAATGCATGACCGGGCAACCGGGGAGGGGGGGACATGGTCTCGGACTGGAGAATGCATGACCGGGCAACCGGTGAGTGGGAAACATGGTCTCGGACTGGAGAAAGCATGACCGGACAACCTGGGGGGGACATGGTCTCGGACTGGAGAATGCATGACCGGGCAACCGGGGAGGGGGGAACATGGTCTCGGACTGGAGAATGCATGACCGGGCAACCGGGGAGGGGGGAACATGGTCTCGGACTGGAGAATGCATGACCGGACAACCTGGGGGGAACATGGTCTCGGACTGGAGAATGCATGACCGGACAACTTGGGGAGGACATGGTCTCGGACTGGAGAATGCATGACCGGGCAACCGGGGAGTGGGGAACATGGTCTCGGACTGGAGAATGCATGACCGGAGAACCTGGGGAGGACATGGTCTCGGACTGGAGAATGCATGACCGGACAACCTGGGGGAGGACATGGTCTCGGACTGGAGAATGCATGACCGGGCAACCGGGGCGTGGGGAACATGGTCTCGGACTGGAGAAAGCATGACCGGACAACCTGGGGGGAACATGGTCTCGGACTGGAGAATGCATGACCGGACAACCTGGGGGAGGACATGGTCTCGGACTGGAGAATGCATGACCGGGCAACCTGGGGGGGACATGGTCTCGGACTGGAGAATGCATGACCGGACAACTTGGGGAGGACATGGTCTCGGACTGGAGAAAGCATGACCGGACAACCTGGGGGGGACATGGTCTTGGACTGGAGAATGCATGACCGGGCAACCGGGGAGGGGGGAACATGGTCTCGGACTGGAGAATGCATGACCGGACAACCTGGGGGAGGACATGGTCTCGGACTGGAGAATGCATGACCGGGCAACCGGGGCGTGGGGAACATGGTCTCGGACTGGAGAAAGCATGACCGGACAACCTGGGGGGGGACATGGTCTCGGACTGGAGAATGCATGACCGGGCAACCGGGGAGGGGGGAACATGGTCTCGGACTGGAGAATGCATGACCGGACAACCTGGGGAGAACATGGTCTCGGACTGGAGAATGCATGACCGGACAACTTGGGGAGGACATGGTCTCGGACTGGAGAAAGCATGACCGGGCAACCGGGGAGTGGGGAACATGGTCTCGGACTGGAAAATGCTTGACCGGACAACTTGGGGAGGACATGGTCTCGGACTGGAGAAAGCATGACCGGACAACCTGGGGGGGGACATGGTCTCGGACTGGAGAATGCATGACCGGACAACCTGGGGGGGACATGGTCTCGGACTGGAGAATGCATGACCGGGCAACCGGGGAGGGGGGAACATGGTCTCGGACTGGAGAATGCATGACCGGACAACCTGGTCTCAGACTAGGTTATTGGACTACCAAAGGACATGGTCTCAGACTGGAGAAAGCATGACCTGACAACCAGAGGTAGGGTATTGGACAACCAAAGGACATGGTCTAGGACTGGAGAATGCATGACCGGATAACCGGAGGACATGGTCTCAGACTAGGTAATTGGACTACCAAAGGACATGGTCTCAGACAGGAGAAAGCATGACCTGACAACCAGAGGACCTGGTCTCAGACTGGAGAAAGCATGACAGGACAACCAGAGGTAGGGTATTGGACAACCAGAGGACATGGTCTCGGACTGGAGAAAGCATGACCGGAAAACCAGAGGTAGGGTATTGGACAACCAAGGGACATGGTCTCGGATGGGAGAATGCATGACCGGACAACTAGAGGACATGATCTCAGACTAGGTTATTGGACTACCAAAGGACATGGTCTCAGACTGGAGAAAGCATGACCGGACAACCAGAGGTAGGGTATTGGACAACCAAAGGACATGGTCTCGGACTGGAGCATGCATGACCGGATAACAAGAGGACATGGTCTCAGACTAGGTTATTGGACAACCAAAGGACATGGTCTCGGACTGGAGAATGCATGACCGGATAACCAGAGGACATGGTCTCAGACTAGGTTATTGGACTACCAAAGGACATGGTCTCAGACTGGAGAAAGCATGACCGGACAACCAGAGGTAGGGTATTGGAAACCAAAGGACATGGTCTCAGACTGGAGGATGCAAGGATATGCTCAGTCAGCTGGACATAGGGATTTGGTGCATATTAAGACCGGATGCACTATGCCTATCACAGTGTGGGACAAGACTGTAGTACAAGGTCTCAGACAGGAGGATGCAAGGATATGCTCCGACGGGTGGATTATGGGACTTGGTGCATATTCAGGTGGGATGTGCTATGCCTATCAAAGTGTGGGAGAAGATTATAGTAGAAGTTCTCAAACAGACTTTATTGACACTGAATGTTCCCACGAAAGTGAAAGTAGATTGGATTTATCGGACTCGAAGTTAATGACATTTTAACTTTTTCTCATGATTCATCGTGAGTTTTCGGGAATAGTGGCATGCTGACACGCTATGAAGACCAGCATAATTCAGCTAGATTCGGTAAAAATTGGAATGAAAGGTCTGGAAAGACTTATTGATAGTCAACAATTCATTCAAGAGGACTCATTTGTTTGAACAATAGCAAACTATCAAGTGATACAAGATCTAAACCAGACAGTGTAGTCTGTTCAGACTGTAATCATTAGTGATCAAACTTGGTTCATTTATAAACAATGTGATAGGCCTAAGTGCACTTATCCATGCTTAGAAAAGTAACAGAAACTTTATAACTTTAAAGTTAAGTGTTGTCCAGACTTACATCAGAATTGAAATGTTGTATATAATGAAAAATAATTAAAAACATTGTTGGTAAATGAATAAATAGCGTACAAATGTAACATTTATATTGTTTTATTCCATATTCTTACATAAAAGTTTAAAAATAAATACATTTTCTTTGCAAAAAGAATTGTTAATTCCCGTTTTCAAGTCATCCCGAGTGACTGCATCGTACGGTTTTACCATCAAATTGGACACAGTGTAGACTAGAGATTGGACTAAGGGATCAGACATGGAAAGCATACAGTATAGTGCACTAAGGCTGTAACTATATGGACTCATTTCAGTCATTATGCAAGACGGTTCCCAGACTGCTGGAATTCAGAATAAAATGTTATTTCATGGCCACACAATAAAATGAGATGTGAATGAAAAAGGAACTTAGCTTAGTTTCGGTAGAGTTGGGAGTTTTTGAAAAGGCAGCTCAGTTTAAAAATGGATTTTCATAACTTGTACAATTTCCATCTTTCCCATTGACATCCGAATGCTGCTTAAACCACTGAAACAACATAAGTAAATGATTTTAGCAAGGAAATAATTTCAAGCCACTTAAGAAGACAATCCCTAAACCCTTTCTTGTTATCATAGGGTTTAGAATGAAAATGAGAGTTTACTCTTTTTGTCTTAACCCCGGTGCTGCTGTTCATGGCATAGTATTTCTAAATTATATTTTAGAGATTGCTTTCTTATATTTTATGCATTTCATCATGTACAGTACAATCTGTCCAGAGCGGCCCTGCAACAACAGCATGATTTTTTCCCACTGCATTTTTTAACTATCAATTTAACCTCAAACTCTAGAGCAACAAACTCTCAACAACAATATAAATTTACTATTCCCAAAGGGTGTTGCTTTGGAGAGGTTGCACTGTATCATGTATTGTGACTGTGACTTTTTTGTATTGTAATATGGACTGTTTCCTTAAGTCCAAAAAAGTTGTTTTTTCCATTGAAAAGAAATTAAAGAAGTCCAACGACAGCATTTAGAAAATAAATCACCCCAAAACGGCTTATTTGTGGCAATATTATCCATTGAAATTATAGGCAGAACACTGTAACCATTGTGTTTTCTGTCCAGCAGGTTGAGTGTAGAGGTATTCTTATGATTTATGGCTGATCGTATAGTGTTTTTTGTGTTTTATTATAAATTCTATTATAAACTAAACTAAAGATAAATTCACAACAATATTTAATTTAACCCTCTATTTTAATATACAACAATTATTTAATTTAGAACACAATATGTACATAAACTTTATACAGTTATATATTATTAATGAGTATAGATTCTAAGATAATGATCTTAATAAATTTAAATGATTTTTACTATTATAATATTATATAAATTAAACAATATATTATTTATTGAGCTGATTAAATGAATATATAAATCATAGTCATGGACTATGTGACTAAACTAAAGCAATAGCCTTAGGGCTTGGCAGATGCATTGAGCATCTATGGTACTGAACTATTTGAGTCAGCACCCGAGCTAACTAAATTGGGCTACTCAAGCCATATTTATAGTAGTATTTTATGGTCATATGACCTATAAAATGTAAATCTTTAATTGATTGGAATAAATGACAAATGAGTGACCAATAAATAGTAGTTATACAAAACAAGATGGATGCATCCATGCGGAGAATGTAAACAGGAATGAGATTTTGAAAAGCAAACTATTACAAAACTATACAGTAGTCGTAATAATAGCTGGGTCCCAATTTTCGGTTCGTAATAAAAGAATACGAATAGTATATGAGACCAGAGCAACACAGAGCGATGCCAATGCTCATCTGTAAGTGTCGTATCATTATCATCTCATGAAATCAACGAATTTGACGCATCACATTCAATTTTGATAGCCAATCAAAATCCCAAATGTTTCCTGTTCAATAAATGAAACTACACCCAGATTTGATGTCTAGTAAGAGATTCAATAACAAATTATTGTCATTAACAAATTAATAGTATCATATCGTACCAATACAATGCACAACACGTTAGATTTGGTGTGCACTGATAAGGTAAAGTCGATGAAGGGGTGTAATGTTTATTGCAATAAAACACTATTTTTGCATGTCCAGTTAGAATTTTTTGTTCTTGGTATAAAAGTATGATATTTAATCTTTGTAAATAATTTTTAAGCAGTTTCAGCGAGTCCCATTACATTAATTTTCCTATGTATAAATATAAGCCTATATAAATCAAGTTACCCCCCCCCCCCCCCCCCCAATGCAGAGCCAATTTTTACCCCGGGTTCATGATTTACCAAATATCTTAGCTCTAGGCCCTCTGGTTTTGGACAAGATTTTTAAAATTTTCTTATATAAGCTTAGATAAAAAAGAGTAAATCCTGGGGTGGGGCCAATTTTGGCTGCATGACAATAATTTGAACAAACTTGGAAGAGGTCCACTAGACATTGCTACACACTAAATATCTAAGCTCTATGCATTGTAGTTTCTGTAGTTTTATTTTCCTGGATAAGTCTACGTAAAATCAAGTAACTCCTGGGGCAGAGCCTATTTTGACCCCAGGGCCATAATTTGAACAAACATATTAGAGGTCCACTAGCCAATGCTACACACCAAATATCTCTTGATGTTCTTGTCCCTGTGGTTTTGGACAAGAAGATTTTAAGTTTTTTCCTATTGGTTGCCATGGCATCCAGCGTTTTTAATGAATTTTTTTTTTTTAACAACTTTGGTAGTGCTTTGTGCTGTGGTGAACTAAAAAGATTCAATGGTTTTATTTCATATTTTTCCCTTTTTCTGTTTTTCTGATTATCACACTATATTTTCCCTTCAGAAAGCCACAGGTGGTTTTGGCAATTCAAAAAGATAATCACGGTGTGTTTTAGGTATGTCATGAGAAAAAATCTTACAGGACTCTGTTGTATTTCGTAATTCAAAATAATTTGAAATAAATACCCGGTACTGATTTTTTTAATGTGTATTATATTAAAATGGAATAACTTCAAAAATGTTTAGACTGTACACAAATTTTAGCACATTGTGCACAAATGTATTTTTTTTAATTGTTAATAATGAAAGTTATCTGTTGATAACTGTTTTAGCTAGTGTTGTAAAATAGGACTTAAAGAGAATCGATTATCAAATCGAATTAGAAAGGGTGTTTCGATTCACAATCAGAAAATAATTGAAAGCAAATTTATATTAACTTATTTGACAAACTTATTTGATAATTGTTACTTGTTTGTCATACAATATATAGTCATTAAAATCTGATACCCAAAATACTTCTAGACTGATGACCTACACTTTCCTGGAAAAGGGAAAATTTCACTCAAATTTTCTCAAATAACAGTAACCACCCTTGTTTAAATACACACAATGCCCGAAAGTAGTGGAAAGAAGACAGTTGGCCAAATAATTGCGGCTGTCTTCCTACTTGTAACGACATCGATTTAAACCACTAACATCGATAGTCACTGACTTCAAGCTGTCAGCAACGATTATTCGCAGGGCTTCATTTCCTTCTATAACAGACGCTGAAATACGGTGACTTCCCAATTGCAAACAGGCTGTTTTTTCCCAATTTTAGGCAAGAAATTCCCCAAAATACAATGCTATTCAAACTCAGTAGTCTAACCTTCTCAAAATTTGGCCAAATATTGAGCTTGAATTTCCCAAAATGAAAGCCTAAGGCCCCTTCCCAATTTTTGGAAAAAAGGCCCTGATTCGATTATAATCGATTATCATTACATTACTAGTTTTAGCTATGGTATGCTCCTGACAAGTATTACAAACAAACAAAACATATCAATAGTATTTAGCAAGGAGAGATAATAAAAGGACATATACCCCATAAACAATCTACTAGCATTCATTTAATAGCAGTGCTAACTATTGAATTATGGTTGAGAAACGTTATGAACTTAATTATCATATACAGAGCAACCTCTCCAAAGCAACATCCTTTGGGAGTAGCAAAGTTATGTCGTTGTTGAGAGGTTGATGCTCTAGAGAGGTTAAATTCATGCAGTGGGAAATACTCAAGCTGTTGTTGAAGGGAGGTAGTTGCTCAAGAGAGGTTAAATTTATGCAGTGGGAAATACTCAAGCTGTTGTTGAAGGGAGGTTGTTGCTCAAGAGAGGTTAAATTTATGCAGTGGGAAAAACTCAAGCTGTTGTTGAAGGGAGGTAGTTGCTCAAGAGAGGTTAAATTCATGCAGTGGGAAATACTCAAGCTGTTGTTGAAGGGAGGTAGTTGCTCAAGAGAGGTTAAATTTATGCAGTGGGAAATACTCAAGCTGTTGTTGAAGGGAGGTTGTTGCTCAAGAGAGGTTAAATTTATGCAGTGGGAAAAACTCAAGCTGTTGTTGAAGGGAGGTAGTTGCTCAAGAGAGGTTAAATTTATGCAGTGGGAAAAACTCAAGTTGTTGTTGAAGGGAGGTTGTTGCTCAAGAGAGGTTAAATTTATGCAGTGGGAAAAACTCAAGCTGTTGTTGAAGGGAGGTTGTTGCTCAAGAGAGGTTAAATTTATGCAGTGGGAAATACTCAAGCTGTTGTTGAAGGGAGGTTGTTGCTCAAGAGAGGTTAAATTTATGCAGTGGGAAAAACTCAAGCTGTTGTTGAAGGGAGGTAGTTGCTCAAGAGAGGTTAAATTTATGCAGTTGGAAATACTCAAGTTGTTGTTGAAGGGAGGTAGTTGCTCAAAAGAGGTTAAATTTATGCAGTGGGAAATACTCAAACTGTCATTGAAGGGAGGTAGTTGCTCAAGAGAGGTTAATTTATGCAGTGGGAAAAACTCAAGCTGTTGTTGAAGGGAGGTAGTTTCTCAAGAGAGGATAAATTTATGCAGTGGGAAAAACTCAAGCTGTTGTTGAAGGGAGGTTGTTGCTCAAGAGAGGTTAAATTTATGCAGTTGGAAAAACTCAAGTTGTTGTTGAAGGGAGGTTGTTGCTCAAGAGAGGTTAAATTTATGCAGTGGGAAAAACTCAAGTTGTTGTTGAAGGGAGGTTGTTGCTCAAGAGAGGTTAAATTTATGCAGTGGGAAAAACTCAAGCTGTTGTTGAAGGGAGGTTGTTGCTCAAGAGAGGTTAAAATTATGCAGTGGGAAATACTCAAGCTGTTGTTGAAGGGAGGTTGTTGCTCAAGAGAGGTTAAATTTATGCAGTGGGAAAAACTCAAGCTGTTGTTGAAGGGAGGTAGTTGCTCAAGAGAGGTTAAATTTATGCAGTGGGAAAAACTCAAGCTGTTGTTGAAGGGAGGTTGTTGCTCAAGAGAGGTTAAATTTATGAAGTGGGAAATACTCAAGCTGTTGTTGAAGGGAGGTTGTTGCTCAAGAGAGGTTAAATTTATGCAGTGGGAAATACTCAAGCTGTCGTTGAAGGGAGGTAGTTGCTCAAGAGAGGTTAAATTTATGCAGTGGGAAATACTCAAGCTGTTGTTGAAGGGAGGTAGTTGCTCAAGAGAGGTTAAATTTATGCAGTGGGAAATACTCAAGCTGTCGTTGAAGGGAGGTTGTTGCTCAAGAGAGGTTAAATTTATGCAGTGGGAAAAACTCAAGCTGTTGTTGAAGGGAGGTAGTTGCTCAAGAGAGGTTAAATTTATGCAGTGGGAAATACTCAAGCTGTCATTGAAGGGAGGTAGTTGCTCAAGAGAGGTTAAATTCATGCAGTTGGAAATACTCTAGCTGTCGTTGAAGGGAGGTAGTTGCTCAAGAGAGGTTAAATTTATGCAGTGGGAAATACTCAAGCTGTCGTTGAAGGGAGGTAGTTGCTCAAGAGAGGTTAAATTTATGCAGTGGGAAATACTCAAGCTGTCGTTGAAGGGAGGTAGTTGCTCAAGAGAGGTTAAATTTATGCAGTGGGAAATACTCAAGCTGTTGTTGAAGGGAGGTTGTTGCTCAAGAGAGGTTAAATTTATGCAGTGGGAAAAACTCAAGCTGTTGATGAAGGGAGGTAGTTGCTCAAGAGAGGTTAAATTTATGCAGTGGGAAATACTCAAGCTGTCGTTGAAGGGAGGTAGTTGCTCAAGAGAGGTTAAATTTATGCAGTGGGAAATACTCAAGCTGTCGTTGAAGGGAGGTAGTTGCTCAAGAGAGGTTAAATTTATGCAGTGGGAAATACTCAAGCTGTCGTTGAAGGGAGGTAGTTGCTCAAGAGAGGTTAAATTTATGCAGTGGGAAATACTCAAGCTGTTGTTGAAGGGAGGTAGTTGCTCAAGAGAGGTTAAATTTATGCAGTGGGAAAAACTCAAGCTGTTGTTGAAGGGAGGTTGTTGCTCAAGAGAGGTTAAATTTATGCAGTGGGAAAAACTCAAGTTGTTGTTGAAGGGAGGTAGTTGCTCAAGAGAGGTTAAATTTATGCAGTGGTAAATACTCAAGCTGTCGTTGAAGGGAGGTAGTTGCTCAAGAGAGGTTAAATTTATGCAGTTGGAAATATTCTAGCTGTCGTTGAAGGGAGGTAGTTGCTCAAGAGAGGTTAAATTTATGCAGTGGGAAAAACTCAAGCTGTTGTTGAAGGGAGGTAGTTGCTCAAGAGAGGTTAAATTTATGCAGTGGGAAAAACTCAAGCTGTCGTTGAAGGGAGGTTGTTGCTCAAGAGAGGTTAAATTTATGCCGTGGGAAAAACTCAAGCTGTTGTTGAAGGAAGGTTGTTGCTCAAGAGAGGTTAAATTTATGCAGTGGGAAAAACTCAAGTTGTTGTTGAAGGGAGGTTGTTGCTCAAGAGAGCTTAAACTTATGCAGTGGGAAAAACTCAAGCTGTTGTTGAAGGGAGGTTGTTGCTCAAGAGAGGTTAAATTTATGCAGTGGGAAAAACTCAAGTTGTTTTTGAAGGGAGGTTGTTGCTCAAGAGAGGTTAAATTTATGCAGTGGGAAAAACTCAAGCTGTTGTTGAAGGGAGGTAGTTGCTCAAGAGAGGTTAAATTTATGCAGTGGGAAAAACTCAAGTTGTTGTTGAAGGGAGGTTGTTGCTCAAGAGAGGTTAAATTTATGCAGTGGGAAAAACTCAAGCTGTTTTTTGAAGGGAGGTTGTTGCTCAAGAGAGGTTAAATTTATACAGTGGGAAAAACTCAAGCTGTTGTTGAAGGGAGGTAGTTGCTCAAGAGAGGTTAAATTTATGCAGTGGGTAAAACTCAAGCTGTTGTTGAAGGGAGGTTGTTGCTCAAGAGAGGTTAAATTTATGCAGTGGGAAAAACTCAAGTTGTTGTTGAAGGGAGGTAGTTGCTCAAGAGAGGTTAAATTTATGCAGTGGTAAATACTCAAGCTGTCGTTGAAGGGAGGTAGTTGCTCAAGAGAGGTTAAATTTATGCAGTTGGAAATATTCTAGCTGTCGTTGAAGGGAGGTAGTTGCTCAAGAGAGGTTAAATTTATGCAGTGGGAAATACTCAAGCTGTCGTTGAAGGGAGGTAGTTGCTCAAGAGAGGTTAAATTTATGCAGTGGGAAATACTCAAGCTGTCGTTGAAGGGAGGTAGTTGCTCAAGAGAGGTTAAATTTATGCAGTGGGAAATACTCAAGCTGTTGTTGAAGGGAGGTAGTTGCTCAAGAGAGGTTAAATTTATGCAGTGGGAAAAACTCAAGCTGTTGTTGAAGGGAGGTTGTTGCTCAAGAGAGGTTAAATTTATGCAGTGGGAAAAACTCAAGTTGTTGTTGAAGGGAGGTAGTTGCTCAAGAGAGGTTAAATTTATGCAGTGGGAAAAACTCAAGCTGTTGTTGAAGGGAGGTAGTTGCTCAAGAGAGGTTAAATTTATGCAGTGGGAAAAACTCAAGTTGTTGTTGAAGGGAGGTTGTTGCTCAAGAGAGGTTAAATTTATGCAGTGGGAAAAACTCAAGCTGTTGTTGAAGGGAGGTAGTTGCTCAAGAGAGGTTAAATTTATGCAGTGGGAAAAACTCAAGCTGTCGTTGAAGGGAGGTTGTTGCTCAAGAGAGGTTAAATTTATGCCGTGGGAAAAACTCAAGCTGTTGTTGAAGGGAGGTTGTTGCTCAAGAAAGGTTAAATTTATACAGTGGGAAAAACTCAAGCTGTTGTTGAAGGGAGGTAGTTGCTCAAGAGAGCTTAAACTTATGCAGTGGGAAAAACTCAAGCTGTTGTTGAAGGGAGGTTGTTGCTCAAGAGAGGTTAAATTTATGCAGTGGGAAAAACTCAATTTGTTTTTGAAGGGAGGTTGTTGCTCAAGAGAGGTTAAATTTATGCAGTGGGAAAAACTCAAGTTGTTGTTGAAGGGAGGTAGTTGCTCAAGAGAGGTTAAATTTATGCAGTGGGAAAACTCAAGTTGTTGTTGAAGGGAGGTTGTTGCTCTAGAGAGGTTAAATTTATGCAGTGGGAAATACTCAAGCTGTTGTTGAAGGGAGGTTGTTGCTCAAGAGAGGTTAAATTTATGCAGTGGGAAATACTCAAGCTGTTGTTGAAGGGAGGTAGTTGCTCAAGAGAGGTTAAATTTATGCAGTGGGAAAAACTCAAGCTGTTGTTGAAGGGGGGTAGTTGCTCTAGAGAGGTTAAATTTATGCAGTGGGAAAAACTCAAGTTGTTGTTGAAGGGAGGTTGTTGCTCAAGAGAGGACGGCTCTCGTGAGGTTGTACGGTATATCAAAAACAAAAAATGGCATTAACAATGTTGATATTCTAAGTATGCTTTGCAATAAATGTAATTATATTCCAGTCAGGGATTGGGTAGTTCAAAACTACAGTGGGCAGTAAGTTTCACTGGTGGACAGAATAACTGATGTGACATTTATCATTCATCAATACAACAATTGTGGAATTCTGTATACCAACAGGAAATATGTCAAAGCAATTTTTTTAATAATTACTAGGAAATGATAAGTTACTGTGTTGAAAAAGGCCCTCAGGGATTCAAGAAAGAGTATTCTTTGTAGTTTATCTCAAGTATAATAGCTATTAGAAATTAAAGACAGCTAGGGCAATAATTCAAAAATTAGATTAGGTAGGGATACGGTCCTTGAACTCAGCTTATTTCCCTGGCCCCAAGGTTATAAATCTTGAGAATAGTCTCCAAGCTCAAATCTCAATTCTATTCTCAACTTATAATCTTGGAAAAGATTGAGCTGATTAATCTTTATATACATGTTCAGATAAATTATGCTGTCAGGCTGATGTATCAATAATATCATTATTGTCTTATTATAATTAGCTTAAAAACATCATAAGATATGAGATTTGAGCTTGGGAGACCGATCTTAAGTTTTATAACCTCAGTCCCTGTAGTCTTATTTTTTAGTTTCAAGTTAATACCTTGCGAACGATTTACCAGAAATTGATTTGTTTTATTTATCAGCTTATTGCCCTGTAATTTTATTTTAAGTTTCGAGTCAAGGTATTGGGATCCTAACGCATTATCTCCACTTTGGAGATTATTTAAATAGGCTAGAATTACTGTCTTTTTCATACAATGCACTAATATCTGATACTTTTAAATATATGTATATACAATTATGTAAAATACAACAACAAATTCAATTTCCTGTGCAAATTCATTTTAAATGATAAAATTATGATCATTTATTGATCTATGATACATAGTGATACATGATCTATAGTTTAGCTGCCTAGAAGGATATAGGTTTTTCTGTCATGTATACCATCATTAAAAAAAATGTGTGATCAAACATTGTCAAATAACATAAAAAAATTAATTTTGGGTGTCAGGATCCTTATAATACCTTGTGTGTGGTTTAGCAGAAATTTAATTATTTTTCTTTAAAATTAAAAAAGGGAAATAACTTTATACAGAAATATTCACTGTGTCCTGCACTTAAACACATTGCCCTCTTTTGGAGATTAATGCTATAGACAAAATTTATCATAATTTTTTTAAAAAGTTACCTAAGAAACAGCTACAGTTAATTGATTTGTGAATCTTGAGCTCTGCAGTACTACTCATTGCAATATAACATTATCTTAAATTTCAGATAAATATCTTACATGACCTTTGAGTTATCATAACAAAACTTATCATTGAATCAGACCAAGGGCAATAACTCTTAAATAGTTATTAATCATGAAATGTGCACTTCTACTCTTTGCCCTTTAACATCATCAACTTTGTTCCAAGGTCAAATAAAAACATGTAATGTATTGCCAAATTCATCTTTAAAATAAACAAAAGGGCAGTCACTCAAAAATAGACAAGTTAGGGTATGGGTCTGGAACTGTTCACCCTCTAATTTATTTTAAGTTTTATATTATAATACTTTAAGGTGGATTAAAACAATTGAAATGACAATTTTCAATGACAAAACTAACGTTTTTACAGTAGTTGTAGACATATAGTGCCTCTCTGAAAATACCTATCACTCTATTAATTTATAAAGATACTTAATGAAATAAAATTTATTAGCAAAGAATTAAATTACCTGCATGTTGGTATAAATTTAATGTTCATAACTTAATTATGAGTGCAAGTAAACTGATTCTAAATGTGAAGTGTGTCGTTTTTTCTTTTCTTTTCATTTCCAAAATTAAATTATTTTTTAAAAAATTTGCCTGAGGGACTTTTTATTTTTGTTTGGTATAAAGTTTGATGTGTTTTCAATTGTTCTCATAAATTTGAAGAAAGTCTATAGAGTCGTTTTTAATCATAATTAAGTCATGAACATTCGAAAACGACATAATTTCATTCATTTGGTTCCTTGTTAAATGGTTAGGGGTTTTGTTAATTAGATTCAAACTGATCAGAGGCGGATTCAAGGGGGCGTGCACCCCCCCCCCCCTAAGAAGTCCCTGACTATATATAGATATGAAAAATAATCAACATCCCATAGATATTAATTTACTTGACTCGGATATATCTTTTAACATTTTATACAACATAGATATGAAATATATATAATCCCCGCAGCCCTCTTGCTAACTACTTTTTTAAATATTACTCCCTCCCCCCTGACCTAAAATCCTGGATCCGCCTCTGCTAATGATCAAAGAAAAGCACAGTCATAGATGAACACAGCATGAACTATAAAATACATCAATACAAGAAACAATTCATAGCCTCTATAAAAGGAGTATGGAATTCATCAAATGTTTTCATCATTTTCTATAAAAGAATAATTTAGAATTACCTTATCTACACAACTCTCCAGCAAGACACATCAACACAATCAGAATTCTGAGTTATACAAATTTGGCGGCTGTTGTAACATGCCGTCTGCTGTGACGTCTGTACCTACAATATTTTTAAAAGTGAATTCAGTGTGATAATTTTATGTGAATTAATAATTTAAACACGTATAATTATAAATGAATACATCTTGTAATGAATTTCCATGAAATTCCAATTAGTTGTAAAAGAAAAGCACAGTCATAGATGAAAATAGCATGAACTATAAACTTGTGAAATGCATCAAATACGTGTTGAAACTGATTTCTAAATAGAAAAAACTTTTTAAAATTACCTTATTTATGTAGATCCTATCTTCCAGTCAGCCATCTCGAGTTAAACTAATTTGGCGACTTTTCTAACATGTCGTCTGCTATGTCGCCTGAACCTACAATGTTAGTTTTTCAGTCAAATTACTCCAATTTAATAAAACAATATCAATTAACTTTCCATAAATATAAATAAATATAAATGGAATATGAATAATATATAAATAATGCGGTACTTTAAAAATAATAACTTACGAAATGCCTAGCGTCTTTACAACCTCTCATCGAAGGACGCAAAATTGTTAATATTTCAACATAGTAAGATAAATTATCGTAAATAGTCGTGTAATTAATTTAAAAACACCTATAAACAAATGATTACATGTATAAATATAAAATCTTTACCTTAATACCTCATTTTATGCATAATAACTTCACAGAACTCGACCACCTTCGCTTAGCGTCCCTTACCTAATGGCGATTGCTGTGAGATATCGTCTGCTGCTAACTCGGACTTGCGCATTTACACTAAAGTAATTAGGGGTGAAAGTAAAATACACGCATTGTTAATTATAACACATATTTATAACGATCAAATCAAAATTGAATTTAATCTACTATTATTCTATTTCAATCACACATTCTCGTTTCAAGTGTGGTTATCTAGCATAATTATGTCAACAGAACTTACTTTTATGAGTACCTCCCCCTGGATCATCGTTGACTCTTCCAGCTGAAATGATGAAGCCGGATGGATTAGCCAATCAGTGACCAGCGTTCTTATGACAGGTCGCTTTCGTATGAAATTCACGAGTTTTGCCATAAATAGGTGAAAATATTTTCCCGCTTTTCTCGTTTAAAGAAATATATTTAAGAATATTAATGGAAATGTTACTAAATCACAAAGAATATACATGTATACGTCTGTGAATATCTTAGACATGATATAGAGGAGAATGCATGCACGATAAGGCCCGTAGTTGCGAGTCGTTGCTCTCTCAATGCTAGATCTGTAAATTCAATGTGTACAGTCTTTGTTCTATCATACATTGATATAGCAGAGGCGGATCATGTCAGGGGGCACATCCGGCGCGCGCCCCCTGAAAGTCCCCGACTATGAATAGAAATGAAATATCCACCCACCTGCCTACTTTCCTAGGTATTACACCCCCCTAACCTGGTATCCTGTATCTTAGTATCCAGGTAGTTGTATATCTAAATACAACTACCTGTAGTATCTTAAAACAGGTTATAATTAAGTTCCAAACTAAAATAAGAATTATTTTGTACGCTCCAGTTGTTGGCATGTACATGTTCGAACTAATTCGGGAAATAAGTAAAATTCTCAATGACAATCATTGATTACTTCTGAGATAGAGATTATAAGCTGGCGGGTTCATGTGTGGCGGTCCCTAACGCACCCCCATCCCTAAAAGTCCCGGCCAACGATATACTGAAATGTCGTAAATATTCATCATTCAATTCCTATATATTACGTCTCACCCCTAGCCTGAAATCATGGTTCCACACCTGGCTATCAGTAAAATTATGTACCTAAAATATTTGCTCCTGGTCACCAGACTTACACTGCTTGATATTTTCAGCAACCATTGGCCCGAAAAATGGTACATCCACCTTTTTTTACTTATCTGTCCTATTTTAAATAGCATGAGACCGACCAGTAACAAACTCGTTCTTGAGGCCTTTTTCAAACCTGTTTGTGATTATTTAAATACTGTTTGTCCAAACCTCTTCAGGAAAATATCGTAGTGTACTCGAATAAGATGCGATAATGACCTTTTCGGGGTCAAACGCCCACATTTAAAGGGCTGAACAACCCATGCGTGATTCAATCACTACCTCAATCGAAAATGAACAATTCCGAACGATTAAAAAAGTCACAATAATTGTTGAAAAGGCGATTTTCTTTCTGCATAACACAATCTGTGTTATAACTCGTACAAAATGCCGGGACATCTCTTTATAGTAGATTATTAAAGGGAAGAATATTTACATTATTTTTGGACTTGTGTAAAAGCACTGTTCATAACAAATCCCTTAGCCGAAATGTTAATATATCTGTCGCGAAGTATGCAATATATACACACGTACCTACGGCGGAGGCGGATTTAGGATTACAGACTGGGGGCGTTATATTTGAATGCTATTTCGGGGACATTTAGTGGGCGCCGGGTCCGAATCCACAAGTGAGTCATCAAGCTAAACCCAACAATATCCAGGGTCTTTAAAATGAATGGTTCCATTCGAGTGACCCTTCTATATCATAAGACACATCATGACATCAATATCAAATTTTGGACATTTATTCATACGCACTAGCGGGTTCAAGAAGCGGGTGCACCCCCTAAAAGTCCTGAGATTTCTACTCGTGATTATGAGCTGACGAGTGCTTTATTGAGCCCTCGTTTCTTTTTGCAAAATGTCTATTAGTTCCTAAAGTGATACTGTGTACCAAATCCTGAAATCATAAGATAACCCCATCTCACAAATGTGTGCCATGATTTGCGGAGAAAACTATTGAGCAGCACAAGTATAACAATTCTCATTGATCCAATTTTAGTAAAACAGGCTAAAATAATAATTGACTATTTTTTTAATAACCTTAAAAAATATAGGATACTATAAGTAGATCGACAGAACTTTTTGAACTATTGAAAATTGAAGAAAAAATGCATTTAACAACAACAAAAAAAAAGATGCGACTGGATGGCGCTAGCAGATCACGGGATTCGATCCCGCAGTGACGATCTTCAAAGTTGTAAGATACACAAGTAAACAGGTAAGTATACGAAGTATCCGCACAGCTAAGCCAGCCATACATTGCACAAGCTTTAAATTTATATTTATACGTTGATCTGTGTGCTCGGTAAACCGTGACGTTTTATATAATGGATAATATATACCCTGACATGTTGTGTCTAAGTCGATAGTTCGATTTTAACTTCTTATTAGAATTCATTGTATTGACCAAATAAATGTTAAGGAAATTATTGAAATGAAAAAAATAAGTTTACTTTTACCATAGTCCAATATGACCTTCACAGAGGTCTGGCGTACCGCTCCGGATATTTTTTTTTATTTCAGCTCCAATCATTTTATAGTTCTGCTTTTTTAGAGACTTTATAAGTGGAGTGAGACTGTAGGTATCTGATCAGCTTCCTCAAGTATAATATCTTATCCCAGGTGGGATTCGAACTCACAGCGATGAGTTACTATAGTGATTACTAATCAGAGCCCATAACCACTCCACCACGGAGTCCCTTTTATAATGTAGTGCCGAGAAAAACTTTTGAGCGACGCAAGCAGACTGTGACAATTCTCATTGATCCAATTTTAAATAGTAAGACAGGATATTAAAGAATAATTGCCTCTTTTTCACATTAACTTCCAAAATATAGGATTTTAGGTAGATCGACAGAACTTTTTTTCCAAATACACTTTTTAAGTACGCAGATAAAAATCATGATTATTGGCAAGAAACAATGGATGGTCAGGTAAGCGGAACAGTCGGACCTTTTTACGCCTGGTATCATTCAATTGATTTAATACTGATCTATCTTATCTGACTCATGTTGGCTAGATTATGGTTTGTGTGTGGGTTTTTTATTTAATCATGACTAAAATATACCATATATTGTGTGCGCTCATGTAAAGGTTTACCGCAAGCAAAACATCTTTGAAATATTATCAACTATCATATATGTATACATATATATACTTCTAATATCAACACCAAAAAGCATAAAATAATTAATCATATTAACTAATATATTAAGTTTCCAGGAAACAAGACACTGATACATATTTGCACACGAAATATTCGTGACGAGTTATTGTATCGATTAAAAAAATACAAAAAAAGAATCCTCATAAACACATTTCAGTATACACATATATAGAGTATTCAATCTAATGCAAATTTCACTCATTAGTTTATTCACTAACTTAAAATATATTTGTAAATAAAAAAATATATATAAACAAACAACAACAAAAAACGGAAGAAAACATGCGACTGGATGGCGCTAGCAGATCACGGGATGCGATCCCGCATACAAGATTATTCCCACAAGATATAGAGTATTTCTTAATACGAAGTATCCGCACAGCTAAGCCAGCCATAGATTGCACAATATTTAAATCTATATCTATATGTTGATAAGATGTACGCAGTAACCTTACTGCATCATCTAAGGGAAATAATATAATGTTCTGTGAATGAGCTAAGCCTTGACGATTATCTCCCTTAGTAATCACTGAATGTAATACATGTACAGTAAATTATTTCAGAGATTTGAGGATACTTTGTGAGGAGTAATTATCTATTTATAATTTCATTAATTTTGTAACCAGATATTGACAAGAATGGATTCCTAGAAACAAACACAGCAAATCCCAACATCTCAAAATTACTATTTGAGACCCAAACCGACCAAATTTAACTCAAAATTTTAACATACAGAAATGGGGGACAAATTGTAATTACCCAGAAGGATTACCTAGAAGTCCTTTTTGATATGATATACCAGTATGAGACTTTTGCTTAAACTAGCTCTGATAATATAAGTGAAGACAGGGACCAAATTGTAAAGTCCCTGCACTTGGTTGATTACCAGGGGACGTTTAATATAATCAATCCAACATTTACTATCAATACAGTAAAAGTTATGAACAAAGGCCACTTGGGATAGAAATAATCTGGCCTTTTTATTGACAGGTGGTATTTATTTGGAGGACATTTTGTTTTAGTAAATGAGATTTTAAAAGAATTATCTTTATTCATAAGGAGCCCTGTTTGGTGGCCACTACCACAGATTCAGCTGTACTTGAATTTCTTTTGCATAATGATTTCAATGATAGCCAATTCTCAGAAAGTTTTATAATAAAAAAACCCACTTTTAGTGAAAAAGTATCCCTTCACTTCAATGTGTATGTCTATGACTCTGTGTGCAGAAAGACAAGCACTTATACACACTCCTTGATAAAGAGAAAAAATCCTGTAAGATCGATGGAGCATGTGCAAACGATTTGTTCACTACAACAGCCATTTAGAAAATTCTTTAAAACTCATATTTTTGGTTTCATCAGTGTAAATAACATCAAAGAAAATTCGTGATTGTCTTTTTTAAAGACATTTCTTGTTGTTATATCCTTGATATATAATGTTGTTTGATATGGTTTTTCATAAATTCATACTTGTTGCTGTTTTGTTATATGTATGTTATATGCAATGTTAACACATTGTACATTGAAATAAATCAGTCAATCTATAAAAAAGAAAACAAGTTCAGGAAATATAAACTCTATTTAATATCTACATAAACAGGTCATATATCTGTCACATATAAGTTTCATCTACATTATATTATATACAGTGAAATAAAAAACATGTATATTTTACATTGCTTTCCCTTTGTAAACTATTAGCATTAAAAATTGTCCAATGATAAAAACAAATGAAAAAATATCTACAATGTTATGAGGCTACCCAACTAATTACACTAAACATTTCATTCTACAAAACTTTTACTTACCAGGGTATAGGCCTAAAATGTGTTGTTTGTTTCTGGTTACATTCTCATTAAAGATACGGTAGGTACTACTAGGTAGGTCAGGATTTTTTATATTTATTTTGGCTTTTGAAGTGTGTAGAGAAGTAAAAAAAGTGAGAAACTGGATGTACCATTCCTCGGGCCTAATAAACAGTCCAGGTATGCTGGGAAAATTTGGGAAGGACGGATAACCAAATACAAAAAGAAATTTACGTCTTATAAAAGTCTGTTGGCCTCCAAGTGGGAATAGGCACATAGAAGATCTATAGTAAGATTAGTTCCTGATATTCAGGGTGTAACAGACCAGGTAATATAGAGGGATAGAGATATGGATTATGTCAGCTACTTTCAAAATGTATCATGATTATACAGCATAACAAATATTCGAAGAATTTTGATGAAACTCACATCGATAATGGCTGAATTTGTAAATACAGCAGTCTGCTGAAATCTCCTTTGAGCCTTCCCCTAGTGGAGCAAACATTTATTGATACATGAAATATATCCAGAAAAAAATTAATGGAAGTATGAACCAAAATGATTACAGGTAATAAAAAATAATTCCATGTAAAAATAGCTACGAGACATATAATGCTTAACTAACATCCTTCAGCAATGCTCATTATTGTATTGATAATTAAAACATGACATTATAACAAATGTATGTTAGAGTGAGTATATCTTGTGTACATACCATAAATGCACTATTTGATGCCCCTAGCAATAACATTTTGCATAAGGGGGTAAGGGGGGGGGGGGGGGCGTTCATTTTATATTTATGTTTTTTTTTTATTATAGATATGCACTTTTCCCCAAATTAGGAGGAGCATAAATTATTGTGGTAGCATTACACAGGGCATTTACAGTATACAGGCATGTTGAGAAAGTCTGTAATACATTAAAAACAATGAATGCAAACAAAATCTACAAATGGTTCAACCATACAAATGAATAAAGATAAATGACAAAGACATACATGAAAACTGATGAACATAAGTTCCAGCATACTACTCAATTCATAGATTGACAGAAAAGTCCTTCAAGAAATTTTACCCTCTTTAAGTGATCACATGATAATTACTGTGAAATTGTAGATGAATAAGATCATTAAGGCATTGCAATATGTTATTTAATAAGACTCCCTGATTTCAAGATGATATCAATTGCAAAAATGTCTCAATATTGAAATCCAATAAGAAATATTGCACAACATCATTTTGAGACAGAAATTACACGAAAATATACAAATAAAAATATCATTATGAAATTATTTCAGTTATCACAGACAATGAAGCATTTAGAATTAATTTGAACTGCTATAAACTAACCAAAACTGAGTAAAGACAGTCTTGTAACAAATTATTGACACATAATTTTTAAAACTGTCACAAGAAATGTAATAATAAACAAATATAAAACTTGGTGCGATTTTATTAACCTGTCAAAGCTGAATATTAACACGGATGCTGGATGCGAATATTTTTAGCTTCAATCACAGTCGATAGTTTTGTTATTTTACCGTTATGGAATCATCCAATCTGAACGTGTTTATACAACGGTAAAACGAAAATTATCGCATAACTTACGAAAGTAATCAAACCTCACAGAACCTAAACATAAAGACAATCATTGACCGTATAATTATGCCGCTTTGACAGTTTAATAAAATCGCACTATACAACAATGATAGCACATCAGGCCATATTTGGTCTGCAAACAACATTTCATTTTACGTAAACAGCATAAAGCAACAAATTCTATTTGCTTTATACATACAGATTGTTCAATAATTCATTGATTGTTAGTCTATTACACAAAAGGGTCACCATGGTTTAGTCTATGACTTATAATCACTAGCCCCATACCACTAAGATTTCAAATCCCACTCATTACTAATTTCATTTTGAGGAAGCAGTCCAGCTAGCTTACAGAGGACTGATGGTTCTGCTCAGGTGTATGTTTGGTCTTCCTACACCGTTAATAGCTAGAAAAAGTAACAAACAACCCTGGCTTTGGTGCAATGTTAAATCCCGAAGAAAAAAAGTCAAATTAATGATAAAACCAATAATTGATATAAATCATTATCAGACAAATGACAATAAAGCAAAACTAATAATATACAACAGTGATTCTCACCTGTATGTACATCTAATGATCTATTAAGGCAGTATATTATGAACAATAATATAAACAATAAAATTAGACATAATTAAAGTACAATAATTCTAAGTACAGTAATGTATTTTAAATTCAGTTGATTAAACTACTCTCAGTGCTTGGGGGTAACTCTGACCAGAGAATTTTCAGTGTGTAGGTAGGTAGGAAATATTTATTTTACAATTTATTTTTTACACTGAATCCAAAATACCTGTCAAAATGCTATTTATATATATGGAAAAAAAGGTAGCATAACACCAAACAAAATATATTTTTTAAAGATGGCCTTAAGTAAGATTTCCATTTAACTGACATCACTGAAGTTGGAATATCATTTAACACCAACTATTCACTCCTCATATATACGGTAATGAAGTATATTAAATTAAAATCCATGATGGAGCTGTAGTTTTGAATGAAGTGAAGTTTGAGAACAATTCTCACACAGAATTCCTATAAGTTGATTGAATACCTAAACTTGATTATTTTCCACTTTATATTCTCACAAAACATGATTCATAAAAAGAATTAAAGTCAATTAAATCTTAATACACTTTTAATGATCCGTGTGATTGTGTACCTGCCTTTGAAACTGTTTGCCTTTTACCCTGTTCTGCAAATATTTTTCCTATTTGTCCACGACTTGCTTTAAGAATATGTTTTGCTGCTTTACTATTAGCTCTGGGAGGTGGTCTTGGATCTTGTGGTAGACGACTTCCTTCATGCATAAGTCGAGACATCCTGCCACCTTGATCCAGATTAGCATTTTCACCTCCTTCACCTCGGACTTTCATTGATGGTTGTTGATCAAGAGGTAACTGTCCATACTTTCCCATTAAAGTCCCCATATAACCTTTTCCTTTCTCAGCATTATCTGATGCTTCCGGTTTTACACGTGCAGGATACTGTGTACGAGATGAATTAGATCCATAGCTATGAATGGTTTTATTCATTTGACCACCACGGTCAAGGTCAGCATTCTGTGCTGCCTCGTTTTTCACTCTTGGAACAGCGCGTGCTGAGGAAGGTATTCTACTTGGATCATGAAGCAAATTGTTCATTCTACCTCCTTTATGTTGTGCAGCAGTTTGTGATGCCTCTTGTTTAACTCTTGCATGAGGTGCTTCCTCAGTAGGTAAATTTCCATACGAATTAAACAGAGCTGAAGTTGCTTTGCCTTGGTGTCCTTCAGCAATAGGACGAGCTTCACTCTTTACACGAGGTACTGCATCATCAACACGTGGAGTTGCCTGTCCATACAATAATTTGTTCACTGTGCCATTGCGGCCCATTTCATAATTACTTTTAGCATCATATCCAGGACAACGAGGTTCTGGCGTAGGATCATCAATATACTTTGGGGTAGATGAGAATAAATCAAGTGACCCACGACCCCTGTTAGCAAATTCTTCTGCTTCAGGTTTCACTCTAGCTCCAGGTCTTGGTGTACAACTTTCACCTCCAGGGTTATATCCTGGGTAAGGCCGAGGTTTAACATCTCCCATACTGTGTGTTTGTAATCAGCTGTAATGATAAACAAAGACTAAACATGATAGGCAAAAAGAAACTTACAAATTCAAATAATAATACTTTCTATACCATCATACATTTTAAGTATTACAACACTGGATTAGGGCTGTGGCGAGTATCCGAGTACTCGGGTATTCACGAATCAAATTGAAAAATCGAGTATGAATAATCGTCATTACTGAGATTCGTGGTTTGTGATCTTGTTTTTTTTAAAACTAAAAGTGTATTCTTTGTTCTTAAAAATCCCCTTTCTCTGAATAAATATTGTTTCATCATGGACTACTTTGTTTACCAAGATGTCCAATCGGTTCTTTAGATAGTGATGCTGGTAAATCAATTAACTGGAAGGGAGTATGTATAAATTTTAGCCACAGAACAATTTATATTGATTGACTTCATTATTCCAAAAATATTTCAGCTGTCTCCAGTACTGCAATTTTGAAGTTTTAGATGGGTAACTTGATAACAAAAGATTTGTGATTCGATTTGTGGATCATAAGTGTTGAATCGTGGATTGGATCGGATCGCCACTTACCCAACGATTCACAGCCCTACACTGGATGAATCTTAATATGATCATATAAGATACAGCAGTTTACATATAAACATTAAATAACTTCTACACTATGCTTTCTACCTCTCCCTGTGCAAGGACATATATACTGAACACATTTGATGCATTAGATCAGTTGTTTCAGTATTTTTATCATTATCCCATGTAAAGCAATGATGTGATTAGCAAGGAAATGCATCAAAGTAATTCAGCAAGACTATAGAGATGACTAAAATATGATCTAAATGAAACATTTAAATAAGTCTATTAAGTGAATGAATGCAAAAACACATACAGACAAGGCTAATTTATTTTTATTTTCATATTCCCCGGCCCCTTTTTGCCACAAAAAGAAACATGATTCTTCATGATACCAAAATTTTATGGAACTGAAAATGAGCATGGTTTTCAGTATCCTCTTGTGGTCACAATTCTTTTGAGAAATATTACCCTTAGGAATAAATAGCACTTACTAAATTAAGCCTTAATTAAGGTGTCATTTTAACCATATAGTTATTTATCATTTCAAAGAACGATTTTCATACGAATACTTTGACATCAGAATGTTTTACCATAGGAATATTGAGGTTGATAAAAAAAAACACTCCATTCTTCCAGTGATACTGCATTTTGTTCCCACTATATTATCAAATAATTAAGGCTCAATCAAAATTACAGACTACAGACCATTTGTCTGAAAATACAATCATGTAGTTTCAGTGTCCTCATTATAAAACCAAAGACCTGAGATGAAGTTTCAGGGATAAAGAAATAGTAAAGGATTGACTCAATCAGTTCAGCACTTAAAATAAACCAGATGTGTAGTAAAATTACCTGCAGAATTTAGCAGCTCGCGAAGAAATGAGTAACTAATGTAAACAGGAAGTGAATTCTGACAGTGGCTGCATTCGGAATTCTACTTCCGGTAAGGCGGCTGTCTGAAATTTTGATCTGGAACGGTGAGTAATAACATTATTTTATTCATTCATTTGCTATCCATGTGCTCAATTTTTTTTTTGAGATTCAACGACATGTGTTTAGTTAATTTTAAATTAGGTGTTGTTCGTAAATTATGCATTCAATTTCAGATAGCGTGTTTAAACGTAACATTCAACACGATTTAATTGGATGTAGGAGAGGATTACCTCCCATGTTCATTTAAACGTTCTGGATACAAATTCAGTTTGTGCAATTTATCTCTATATTTTCTGTCAGACTGGCGAAAATTTACCTTTTATTTCTTTTTTGACAAACACTCTGTATGCAATTTTAGTGTCAACATATTTTGCATTATGCTTACCAACATAAATTATACAAAAGGATGTATAAAGTAAGGCCCATTATTAACATTTTCCTCCGGACTGATTTACATTATAATTTATAAACATTTGTTAGATGCGATGCATTATGCAATATTTCTCACTATGTAAGGTCAAGGACTTGTATACATAATGGATTCGCAGCTGCTATTTAAAAAATAGCTCGAACAGTTTCGAGAGACGATCCCACAATCCATTGCGATACTCGACAATTTCCAACAATGTAATCGGGTGTTTACTACTATTAACAAACTTAAATATATACTAGAAAACTCTGACAATTGGGCACTGGAAAATTGGTACGGACATTGGAAATTTATATCATAATTATGTCTAGATTTGTGTTGATTTGGTAAAACATTGCAGTTTGGACCGTACTTGTTTCTAACTTTCATGGATTTTCGTAAAATAAAAAGGTTCATCGCATAGATAAAACCTTCCTGCTACCAACCACAAGAAGAAAATAGATATCTGGTTGTTTTTTATTGCAGTTTACTGTTTAGCATGAGTGTTTGGCATGCCTGTTGAATTAACATTGGGTGCCTTCCCTTATTATTAGGTATAAAGAATGTAGGACAAAAGCTCCCCCGGACAAAAGCTCCCCCGATCATTTTGATAGGGGCGGACAAAAGCTCTCCCGTTGTTTTACTACCCCGGACAGTCGCTCTCCCGTTATTTTTGCACCCCGGACAAAAGCTCCCCCGGACAAGAAAAAATATCGCAAAGTTTCAAAGCATAAAAAATGTTCTTACCAACGAAAATACATTACATATTGTCTTGTTAACATTTTATTTAATAACAAGCATAACAAATATCAATCAGTATGGTGATATAATTATCGTCCATTTAACGTGTAACAAACAAAATTAATTAGAGTATAGTATAGACAAAGATAATAGATTAACACTTAAGTGCATTGTTTGCATGAGACGTTTCAATTAGCGTGTAACAAACAAAATTAATTAGAGTATATTATAGATTCAGGTCTCAGTTCGAAATTATCTGGATTTTATCCTTTACTGAGGTCGGGAACCAGTCAATTCCTTCTAGCTTTACATTTCAAAGAGGACACTTTGATACATTTATTTTATATTTATTGACTGAATAACATGATAAATGGGTGAGTTTCTGTTCGGGGGAGCTTTTGTCCGGCATGGAAAAATAACGGGAGAGTGATTGTCCGGGGTAGTAAAACAATGGGAGAGCTTTTGTCCGCCCCTATCAAAATGAACGGGGGAGCTTTTGTCCGGGGGAGCTTTTGTCCGGATTCCAGGTATAAATAGCCTATATGCCAGACAAAATTTGATTTTGTGTCAAGTACCTGTGTGTACAACTGAGTATCTTTCTCTCTTTTGATTTCAGGTTTACATGTTGGTATAAACTGTTAATATGTTACATCAATATTAATAAGTAATATATTGGCTTACAGGGCCCTCATTTGACGTTTTTTGGGGCCGAAATTCGGCCCCATTCCCCTCCTAAAATAGTATACTTTTTTCCCCTATTTTTGATAAAAATTCCCCTAAAAAAAATGTTTATTGCAAGTTTATAAGGCAGTTGAGAAAAATCCCCTGAAATTCCCCATTTTCCTCAAAATGACGCGAAATTCCCCTACCTGAGGGCCCCGGGCCCCTTCCCCAGAAGTGCAGCTAGGGCCCTGGCTTATTTTGTCCTACTTTATTTCTTGTCAGATCAATGAATGTTTATCATTATTATGTCTGGGAGAAATGTTTTGGGAATTATTTTTTCTGAATGATACATATTTGGCCAAAAAGAAAATTATTTGTGTCTAAAAACAGCTACTTAGGATGGGCATTGATCAAGTTTTTTTTCAGTAAAATAATTTTACTGACTGTTAATTTATCAGCAACCAAATATTTTAGAAATATTGGGTCAGGGTTCTTTTATTATGCAGACTCTGATTAGCATAGACACACCTTTTCTTAGCCTTGACTACTATTGTATCATACTGTGTTTTTATATCTTAATGTTGATGTAGCAGGGGTAATGTAATGTAATATATTCACTAATATTGGCAATTAAATTAATGACATATATGACACATTCTCCAATTTCAACACTTTCATTTGCTGTCTCAGTAGTCCAGACATCAGAAATGATCAGATACGCATATAAATAAAAAGCTGTGAATGACAAATACACATAATAATAAAATAAGATGTTCCAGTTTTAATACAAGTGTATACATATATTCCGTCATCACTCCTGATCCCAATTTTTCATGGCTTTTTCCATTTTCGTAATAATTGTGTAACACGAAAGACAAACAAAATGGTGCAGACTTTTCAATATTTTCGTCATTTGCTAAAAAAGTTATATAAGTTATGTATATGAATACACAAATGATTACGGTATGCAATCGTATAGTGGTTAGCAATTAGCCAGTAGCGAAGAAACTAATGCTATTTTGCACTGTCTAAAAGCAACAAAACTAAGGATTGTGCAGTACTGCCTCTTGATTAGACATAATGAAATAACTGACTTGGTTTTAAGGCTCATTAGTACTGGTCAGTATGTCACTTTGCAGTAAAATTTGATCCTTTGACTTTTATTTTCGCTCGGGTTTAACATTGCACACAGGCATGTGATAATCATAATGTAGTGTTATATCTAGAAATGTAAAGGGCAGGGTGCTGTGGAAAAGGGGCAGGTAAACTTGTTGTCTGTGAGTTGTGGTTTGGGGCATTGGAATGGTACCTTCTTAAAACATTACATTCAAATCGCATCCTGCCCGACTAGCTCGGTGGTTAGAGCGTTTGTCTACAGATCGAGAGGTTGCGAGTTCGAACCCCGTTCGAGGCTCACTCTGTCCGTGACAAATTTGACTGAAAATATTATATCCTATGTTAAATTGTCCTCCATCTCTGAATTATGTGGGATAGCTTGGCAGAACCTTGGGGACAGAATGTGGTTAATACTGGTTAATGCCTAAATCATAGTAAATGAAATCCAGGAAAGCTTATTAGGATAACTGCCCGCCATGATATGACTGAAATAATGTTAAAATGGCGTTAAACCTGATGAAACAAACAAGCATTCAAATCACACTAAATAGGAAAAAAGGCTTGATTAATATTGAGCTTGTGTCCTTAAGTGGTTAATCTAATTGATTTATAATCAGTTTACTATTTACACTAATATTATCAGCAGGGTTATTTGGCAATTCCTGAGGCATAATCCTGAACACTGACCTTCTGTATGTTAGCTGGACAGCAATTAGGGACCCAAGTGATAACCTTATCCACTTGACCATGGAGATCCCTTTTTGTCTTTTAATTAGCACATACTCTGTGGCTTTGCTAATGTGACATTTGGGTGGAAAATCCCTAGTATAATTGTACCTTGAAAGTATGAAAAGATTATTGCTATATTATAATCAGTTACATGACAAAAAAAAAATTGGTGTCATATTTTAGTTTATTTTTTTAGCTTTGTTACTTTATATTTCAACATTTTCTCAATGAACTACAATTTTGAAGCAGTTTTTATTTCACATAAAGAATGTAGATTTCTCTAAATTTTATCATGATAAAATTGGTTTTCTTCAATCCTCTGATAAATTCTCTGATAAAAACCCATCACTAATAATTCCAGATAAATAGGATAAGTATGTATATAAACTTGATACCAACAGTGAACACATGGTACTCTTAGACATAGTCGGATGTAGTAGTTGCCAAGCATACATCTGAACTCTGTCTTATGTTAAACATTGAGATTTGTCTGGCTGGGACATATTTCTGGACGTTTTACAAAAATACAGTATTGCTAATTTGCTGTATGACTGTTAGGGGCTTTTTTCCTTCTTAAGCAGGGACTGTTTCGCTAACAGGCGTCTTCCCCTCAGGAAAATTCTTTAAAATCATGCAGTTTTCCCCTAAAAGTTTTTTCTTCCACTTTTGCAAAAATTATGTGTTATTCTTCCCTAAATTTAAGGATAGGCCCCTTCCCCTACCTGTGAATAAAAAGCCCTGAGCACTGTTTGTTATACAAAAGGCTTCTTTTGGAATACTGCAGAAAAAATTCTAATGTAATTCTATTTTTTTAAATCTCATAATTTTTTTATTTGTTATGGTACCAGGAGTATATCTGGCATTCTGTTCATGTATATAATAATAATCATATGTGATGGTTACATGGTATTTTCCGATATTTATCGTTAAGAGAGTGTTCCATCTGAAGAAATTTTTTGAAAAGCCTCGTCCAGGTGGTGTGAGTCTAATTAGATAGAATTCTAGATGTGGTTCATCTGAGTGGCTTCTGGTGCCTAAGTTCTGAAATCTTGATAAAAAAATTACAACTTATTTGACGATTCCTCTCAGTGCTGTAGAGTTGTATATTTATTCTGTTTTATGTACATGTATTAGCTTGTTAGGCCAATTTTTTTCTTTTGTAGCCATATTGAACTAGAGAACAGTAATTTTGTTGTCTGTCTCAAATTCATTTAAATTATTTTCAAGATGAGTTCAATTCCCACCATTGGACCAGACAAATTTCGCATGTAAAGGAATTAGTTATTTAAGTAGCTAATTGAAGGTCAGTGATTCTACCCAGGTGATTGCCTTGTTTCTTCCTCCACTGCTAGAGCAGGAGAGTCACCATATGATCCTGACTTCGGTGGGGAGTTAAACTCCAGTGAAGGAAAATTTGTTCTGTATTCTTGTTTGTTTACATTCAGTGTGTGATTTTCATTTTGCTGTTATAGGCATGACATTGTATACCTACAGTGTTGAAGTCAGTATAAATTGTTTTACAAACTCACATTTTATGACTTGTAGTGAACCTTTATATATGGTGATTTATTTATCCATTGAATCATGAATGAATTTATTACAAATTAGAGTCAAATTGGGAGTACAGTATTGTGATCACTCTGTTCTAAGCTTAATTTATGTGTGATTTTCATAGTTAATAAAACTGTTAGAAAGCTAATACAATGTTGACATTGATTAAAACAAGTCTACAAAGCTGTACTTGTTGATTTATATCAAATAAATGGTTTGCCGGGGGGGGGGGGGGGTAAGAGGTTCAGTAAATTCCTGATACACATGGTGTGTTAGTTAACAACTGCTATTAACTAATTAAAAATTATATATTTCATATCATTCATTTTAATGCTGTTTTTAACTGATAATTATGTATCTGGCCTTTGAATCAGTCTCAAACCTGACATCAAAGGGCAGAGAAAATCATTGCTGACTGATATACAAGTCTAGAGTTGCATTTTAAGTTATCACTTTCATAAAAAGTTATATTAAGTCCTGTGGAACAGTTCAACTTAATCTGACCTTGTAATATCACTGACACTAGATTTTTGCAGAATCTTGTAATAATTACAATAATAATATCACACTCAGTCTCACAGACACTAGTTGCTCAGTTAGCATGCTGAAGATTTATCTTGAACAGTATTTAAATTAGGTTTTGTAATTCTCTAAATTTCACAGTGCAATGTAATATATATCATTTGTGTAATCCATTGAGACAGGTTATTTTATGTAATATGGTGTAATAATCAGTGTGACTGTCTTATATATTGTTACCATCCATGTAATATATACATCTAGTGTGAAGATTAAGTGTGTTATATCTGGATAGCAAACTACCATATTTGTGGTATATAAACTATTGAATCTGATCTACCATATTATACATGATTATGCTTCAGAATGAAATCTCTTCTACTGAGATTATAGTTACAGACAGACCATTGATAGTTTATAGATTTTCTCACCTTTTGCTGAAAGTCGCCTTTTATTATGAGCATACTTAAATACTACGTATGCAGTGTTCGGTTAAATATTGGTTTTAATACCTGGTGCTTCCACTTACCTATAAAGTTACTGAACGTTTTGTTTGATGACATACCAACTTGTATTTATTGTACAGACAAGTTACCAATGTGTTATCCATACTTATATTGTGATTAAATGTTTTTAAGTTTAAGTTTTTGTATTTCGTTAATATTTTTAAGCTCTTATTTCTTCCCCCTTTGTCACATTTGCAGCCGAGCATAGTTTAAGGAAGATGATATCTCAGCTACTACAAAGCCATAAACATTTTAACAATATAAATATACAAGTGTTCAAATAATGAAATTTTAGTATGTATGCAGAATTTATTTTTTCACTGAGGTTTATGTTGTAGTATCAGCCAGGGTCATTTGCTGATGGTTGGGGCAGACCAATATTACTTATGGTCATTTGCTGATGTTTGGGGCAGACCAATATTACTTATAAAATATGACTTACAGTCAGCTTTGGTTTGTGTTACTATTATGTACTGTACGGGGCACTACAAAAAACCAATGAAGCCTCATTTCTTGTTCCTTACAGACTAGCTGCTGTATGTTTTTAGACAGATTTTTTCAGCTTATGAATTAGTGCATTTTTTATGAAGCATAAAGCATGATGAGTTAATTAATTAAGAGGTCAAAGATTGATTTCATGTGTGATTTCATCTTGATTTTGACCTTGGTATGATTCTAGCTTGACCTTTCGGTGGTTATTTTCTGTCAATGTCATAGTTCTACAGTTTATCTCTGAAACTTGGCATTTAGAAAACCAGACAGCATGTTAAACTGCTCTCAAGATACAGAGAGAGAGTTGTATGGAAGATCAATTCCCCCAAGATAAACCACACCTCTAGACAAAATGTTTCATGTTAGAATTCCCTAAGGTTCACTTTAAATCCCTGAAATAGTTTTTGTCTGCATACCAGAAAGGGTCATATTGATCTTTTCTCTAAAATAAACTGTCTACAAATTATTCATTTTTCCAATCTTGGTACAGAGCAAATCAGAACTTCAAGATTTCTTTAAAATGCTGTAACATAGTAACGATTTTGTAATGCATTTGTCTTTTGGGGGGTACTGATTTGGAGTTGAAATAGGCCCCATTCCCAAGTCTGAAAAAGCATGTTGTTTCCCTACAATCTATAAAAAAAATCAGATTCTTTTGATTATTTTTCATGGAGGGGGGACAATTTTTATCAAATAGATTTTAAAAATAGTCATATACTAGAATATTTTATTTTGTTTGTAACTGTCGGGGGGGGGGGGGGGGATTAAGATCTAGCTATTGGTAATTAACTGATTTGAGGAAAAATTTACATTGTCTTATTTCCCTCTATTTACCCACAGGACACTATATATTTGTCCCCTGCCAAAGGGCCCCACCATCTCTTTCCTGGTATTTTTGATGGTTGAGCTAATGTCTGGGTGAGCTTTTGTCTTTCATTCACCTACATGTAACTGTTAAAGGTGAAAAAAAATACTGTAATGAAAACACTTCCACTTGTTATAGATTATCACCTTAATCACCCCCTCACCTCTCATCAGTCTGGTCTGAACCTCAGGAGCAGAATAATGCAACTAAATGACAGGAAGTATTGATCATACTGGATAGTATCTGTAAATTATTGCTAAGGGATACTAATTATGCAGATAGCTAACTGTAGATTTTATAACTGATTAATGAGTGTGCTTTCAAACATAACTGTGTTATAGTGGCAAAAATTGATACTTTTGTTTGCTCTGGGGAAAAAATGGAGTCTTATTTCTCTAATGCTTGTTATTTAAGTCACCATGAATTCAGGATCAATCAACAATAATTTGTCCTGTATACTGATCTTCACAGCTAGTTTATCTTGTCAAATATCTTAGATTACATGTTGTATTGAAAGATGACACCAGTCCTGTCTTTAACAATGTTTTGTTTAAATTTTCTGTGGAGTTAAATAAAGTGGTGTTCTCCAATTACTCAAAATAAAAACCTCAAAAAGCTTTAATGTAGCTTTAATACAGACATGTTCCCTGTAATACTATTTACAGTAGGGGTGGGTATTGCCAGGAAAAATTAAATTACTGTCTATTGTGGTTACTGATTTTACAATATTGTTAACAAAACTTTTTTATGAAATAAACAAAAACAGTCTTAACATTTAATATATTTTTTTTACTAAATATTTATTTAGGTTTTTATATTTTTGTAAAAGTGACTTTATCCTAAAACCTCTGGTTTGGGCTACAATTTTACCAGAAAACAAATATCTACAGTATATAAACAGTTTGTCTGGCAGGAAATTTTAGAAAATATGTTTTGTTCACTGACATTTTTTATATTATTTGTTTAGTTAAAAAATTAAAACACAAGTTATCTTCCAAATATCAGTATCTTGATTATCGCATTATTTGAAAATCATATGATTATCTTTAAAATTAAAAATACTGCAATAATCAATATTTCTGATATATTACACACCCTAGTTTATGCTACCATTTAATTTACTGTAATGTGTTTGGGAAACATACTGATTTATGTTAATTGACACTATTTATGCTATGATCAGTAATTGGTTGATATCTTTTTCATTACCAGAACTTAATTGATACTAAATATGACACCATGCACACATGTATATTTATTATGATCATATCTTTCATTGTTGATTAATATTTTATACCCACTTTGACAAGAGTCAACATTAAAGTCCCTTGAGGCATCGAAAGGTTGACATGTTATCATTCTGACTTGTGTGTGCTGCATGTGTAACAATATTGATGCATGTTACCAAGGACTTATATACATACATGGATTCGCAACTGCTAAACATAGATCAAACGATATCGTTCGGCGATCCCACAATGCATTGCTATATACTCGGCAATGTCTGACAGTTGTAATTGGGTGTTTACGAATTTGATTATACTTATAAAACTCTGGCAATTGGGCACGGGAAATTGGTAAAGGATGCAATAAATTCCTTAAAGATATTGAGATACATTTATAATCCACAAAGTCTAAGTATAAGCATTGAAAAAGGCATCAGTCGAACATATTAAATTCCAAGATGGCGGATATCTATTATAATCCTTTCGTCTCCGAGATTAAACATTCGGAATACCACGGATATTTTCGCTGTTATTATCATTCGGATATCACGGATTTTTTCGTGTTTTCGCTTTTGTAAACAATAGCTTGTATTCCCGTTGATTCACGTCTTATTATCGCGGGATTTGATAACTTTAAACTGTTAATACGGAAGTTGCGAATCCATGTATGTATATAAGTCCTTGATGTTACTTAGATATAAATATTTGTAAACATCTACAAGGTGTCAGGACACTGTGAATGTAATGAGAATTGGATGTATGTATTTTTTTTCATTGTGAATTTGAAATTTGATGGATTACAATTAATTTTGTTGTGATTGGATTTTGTCATATTTTGTTACAGAATTTTAATTGGTAAGTCATGTAAATCCAGTGTTCTCCAGAAGCACTAGCAGCTGACAATATCAACTTTTCCTCAAAAACCTAGCCCCAGCTAATTTTTGTCATTCCAAATGAATTTACTAAAAAAAAAAGAATAATAATCCATGAATTAAACCCGCTACATTTTAAATTCATCAAGCTAGTCTTAATCTTCTGGAGAACACTGAGATAAACCCCTGTCATTGGTTGGTTTGATAGACAATTCTTGCAAGATAGAAAATTGTCTTAGAAAACATTTCAAGGTTATTAGAACTCTGTATTAAATCAATGTCAAGTGTGTAAAAAAATGAAGGAAGAGCGAATGTCCGGGTAGTAAATTATAGCGGGAGAGCTTTTGTCCACCCATATCAAAATTGACGGGAGAGCTTTTGTCCCGATACCATGAGAGTGACTCAGTGAGGCTGCATTTCTCAGGGTGTGGTGTACATAATGTATATTTAAATTGTATTATTTTAATTCTTACATGGTTACATGTATATCTGACCAATACATGAGTGTACTGTATCAGTTATTGAATATTTCTGCTAACAAAATCAACTGGTTTAGACTACAATGTACTTCATATATTTCTTGACATTTTTTTTCTGTTGTAATTTTCTGTTAAATTTGGATGTTTGATATGGAATATACTACAATTTTACCATTACAGGTCTGTTGCTTCTGCCTTTGATATTTATTAGTAGTACTATGCTTTTTTTGTATGTAAACCACACTATGCATATGATCAATCATGTTTCATGTCTATTACATGTATTGGCTCACTGGTGGATAAGTTCTCTTAAGGGACATTTTGGTCTTCCTTCATTAAATATTTATCCATCGTTCTACTTCATCACCATGATAACTTACCACTGTTTTGGCATCATTTACTGCTGGTGAATACGTTCATGGAAGGATCTATGGTTATTTGATATATACAGCTATAATACAGGGGTGCTCACATCTGGTTTTAAACAGTTAAAGGTGTGTGATTTTTCCATGGATTAGATGACCTTAGAGGTCATTTTTGTGTTATGTGAAAATTATCTGAAGGGGATAGATAGATTTGTGGTGGGGGGGGGGGGGGTGTAAGCTAATTCTCTTCAAACATTTTGTAGATCAGATGTTGATGTATCACAAATTAGAATTTACCCATACTCTCATCTCACCAGTTCTATTATTCTAATTGAGAACACTTTCTGGTCGTATTACAACATTAAAAATACCATACCACTCTGTGACAAAGAACTCCACACCTCTGATCAGGGACTTATCTTGCCCCTGTAGTAATGGCTACCAGATATTCTCCACCCTTTCATATCTAGCGGGGAGATTGTGATGTACATGATTTCTCACTTGAATAAGCAGTATAAGCAACATGTATATAATTCAATATTTTGATAATTGAATTTCACCGATGGGTTGACTTACAAATTGTGCAGAAATATTGACAGTCACAATATATTAGTTACCTTTGTACAGGTGTAATGAAGTACCTTAGTTTCTACTTCAAAATGGCCTATTCAAATGGTTCAGCCTTATATGTATTGATATTTACTTATTCAATCTCCCATTAAAATTTATCAATAAATGTGTATTGAACAAATTTTAAACTGGGCAGTGCAAAGGGATAGGCTAGATTTTCATTAATTAAACGTTGTAGAAGATTAGTATAATAGCATATATGGATTAAAGAGTTGTATAGCTTGATAAAGGATCTGTTACGTGGAGGTTTTGTATTGCTGATATATAAGTTTACTGGTATTTCACATAAAACTTGGACATTAAGGAATGTGAAATGATTATAGGCTTCAATAATACAGGTAGATGACAGTTTTAAAATTCTATTGAATTCTATGATTTAATGAATCTGTATTTTTATAATCGTTAGATAAAATTATTTATCATTGTTTGAGATTCTTTGTTATACTGTTCAACCTCTCCATCCAAAGCACCACCCTTTGGGAGTTGCAAAATTATGTTGTTGGTAACAGGTTGTTGCTATAGAGAGATTAAATTAACAGTTAAATCATGCAGTGGGGAAAAATCATATTGTTGTTGAACGGAGGCTGTTGCTCAAGAAAGGGCTGCTCTGGAGAGCAGGGTCCTCAATAAGTTTGTGGCCAGCAGGCCCAAAAGCTAGACTAACAGGCCAGTTAGGGGGGAGTCTGGGCATTTTCTAGCAATGTTTTAAAAACTTTTGAGATTTCGAACCGGCCCAAACACATTTTTAAGCGCCTAAATTGGCGGCCAGCCTGCTGTTATTGAGAACCCTGGGAGAGGTTGTACTGTAAAGTATATGCATCTATCTGGTGTATCTATCAGCTGGAGACACACGCATGGCTGTACAGGTACAGAGTTTATGGATGATAGAAAATGTTTGTATAATTGGATGGCATTTCGAATGGGCCTCAAATTCTTCGTAATGTATGTATTATGTAATGGTTACATCACTTCTACTCTAGGACAAAATCCCCTGTTGACAATATATCCTTTGGACAAAATCCCATTTCACAGAAATTCATACAGATGGCTTTACTCCCCTCTTATTTTTTGCAAGGTGGCCAAAATCCCCTTTGGTAAATTTTACAAGTAGGACAAATCCCTTCCATGATAATTCTGATGTTATTTGTGAAATATAAAAGGTTCCCTGATGCTCTAATGTAAGGTTGGTTTCTGCAGTTTACTTTATTTGTGCCTTAGTTGATACTTAGTAGATTATTGTTGTTTTGTTCATTATCTCATAACATCTGAAATTCTGTAGTATACTATGGTAAATTACACAAAGTCTTGAAAATTAAAATCCATGCATTATCAGTAGTTTTCATCATAATTGTTATAATTATAGTTATATAATATATATAGCATATTTCTTCATCAGAATGAGATGTGATTATTATATTTATTCACAATCTGCACAGAGATTACTCCTTATACAAACAAATCTTTGAATTTATCTAAACAATTAGGGAGCTATAGTCCTGGGCCCTAGTATTTACTCAACCCCTTTCTTCTACTTATTTATGTACTTATACATTTAACATACCATCAAACAGGTAGATATATAACTATTCATGATATGTACATAATGATTAACACAAATTATCCCCCTCATTATCATGAGACATATTTAATGTGTTACAGTTTGTTTATTATAAGCTGATACCAGTGTGGTATATGGGCGTATATTATAGAGTCTGGGTTATTGCCTGTATGGGAATATATGAGGTACAATATGGATATTTACATCATGCTAATTATATAGGGTCATGTGACATGTTAAATTGATATTACTGCACTTATACTGTCTCTACACTGATAAATATAATATTAATTATTGAATTTGATGATTTTTTAAATGCATGCTATTTACTTTAGAAGCTAACTTTTTTTAACATTACAGACAATTTTATCATCTTCTGAACTTTGGTATGAATTATATGATTTTAGTGCTGACTGATAATGAGCTTACTGGTTGGTTACAGTGTTTTGACCTAGTGTCATGTTCAATGTTAGGGTGCATTTATATACTGTATGTGGAGAATTATCCTGATTCAACAAAATTGTCATTGCATTTTACTATAGTGCCCTACTATTTCGATAGTCTACCAATAATACCTCTCACCAATTTCTCCCCAGTTCTGATTTTTCCTGGTTTTGTATCTGGGTAGGATTGAAATTTTATGAGTAACATTAATTTATGGAATAGTGTTGTATAAACTGTATGTATATATATATACATAACCTACAGAATTTCATGACAACATTGGTATGATAATGAAATGAAAACTTGGTTGCCTAACTACTGTAAGATGTTGAAGTTTATTTCCCTATTACATGATATTGCAACTATTTGGGTTACATTTTGTTAATCAAACTACTGAAAGTACTCATTGAAACTGAACTTACATAGTATTGCAATGCAACATGGAACAGGAACTAGTTCAACAATTGCAAGGCGGATATACCGGTAGACAAAAGTTCTTTAGTCCACATAAAAATTAATGCAGGTTCGAGCAAGTGACAGCTATGGAAAGCTGATAGACTTTCATTCTGTTTCCATACAGATAGCTATACTCCCCTTCGAATAGAATTCATGAAATCATGTGTTTTTCTTGAACTGTTCTTGCATAGTTTGTGAATAGCTCATGAAGTTGGAATAACTGTTTGACAGGGGATATGCTCATACCATGTAAGTCTGTGAAACGTCTGGATAGATACGGCTATGTTACATTGTAGATATCACAATATGTTGTCTGCATTGTGAACAACATATTATATTACTCCCTAGGTCTGCACTGTGTTATTATATATATTAAGTTCATAATAAATGATGCGTTCTTGAGGTGTCAGATTTTAAGTGTAGAATGTAATGTTGAACCAACAGCAAAGATTATTTGGTGACTTTTCTAGTTTTGACAATGGAAAATGACCCCAGACATCATAAGCTAGCAGGACAGCTTCCTTACATGAATTGTTTTTCTGGTCCTGGATGGGATTTGAACAGTTCAACTCTAAGCAGTGTCAGTGAGGGGCTAGTGACTGACTACTATATTTTGTCTAACTTCTTATTTGGCAATAAAAATGTTAAAGCATTTTTTTCTCAAAATGAAAAGTAAAAAGTCTGGCCTTCTTGCAGTTTTTCAAATTAATGGTTATTTGTTAAATTTTGTTTCAAAATGTTATAAATAATGTCTTCTCACTCCTTTTTTATGAGAAATGAAAAATAAAAAAAACTCTGGCCTTGTGATTTTTCACATGAATGGTAATTCATCAAGTATGTGGTTACACAATTAGATGTAGTATGTAACAAACATGTAGCATTAGAATGATTTGTATTTTGCTTGGTTTTAACTGCATAATAATTCATGAATTGTTCAAAGAAAAGATAACTGTTGTATGTGATTGATTTAATGAACCTGTTCAACAGTTATATACATGTAGTTACGTAGATGACGTTTTCACATTCTTAGGTATTGATGTGTAGATTGAGAGGTATATACTTTCTAATTGTTGGATTTTATGTGCAGGTTATAACTTCAAACCAATAACCAGGATTATTTGGCTTAATTTGATACCATAAATCCTTTTTTAGCAAATTATATATATGTTCATCTGTTAATTGAGCTGTGGTTATATGTGCGCTGGGTTTGTCACAGCAGGACACACCCTTCTATAAAAATCTGACAACAATGTTGATTTTCTTCCACATGTGGAAAATTTGGGTAAGTTGGTACTGGTTAGAATATAGTCCAGGAAAACTGGTTGAGTGAAACTGCCGCCGCATATATACCGATAACTGAAAAACAGGTGTTAAACCCAAATAAATAAATTATCTTTTAATTTAGGGTCAGAGATAATTAGTTGTTTAGGGATTTGGGGTAATGGGTTGTGTTTTTCATTGTGTATCAGATTGAAGTTCTGTCATGTTATGTTAGTGATTTTGAATGAAGTCTTTATGTTATTCAATATGAAATAGGTCATGCAAATTTTAATGAGAAATGATGCCTGTAATGATGATGTTGAACATAAAAAATGTGTCACTAAGCAGAAAGATGTCATGTACCAGTATTATAAGTCATATGTACAGTGATATAATATGATGTATATAATTGATAAGTTTATGTTAACAGGTGACATTTCACACAAATTATAATTTATGAGACGAGACATATTATAATTAAGTTAGTATATATCCTGATTCATCTAGGTGTATGTTTTGTAGTATTAAATAAAGATGTAGATGCTGACTTATAAGATGTTTGTGACCATGTTTTATGCTACAACAATGATAGACTTCTCTGAGTTTACTGTAAGACACAGTGTTAATTAAAACCCTGTATTAGAAGTATGTCACATGAACAATGTATGATTGTTTATAATGTGACATTATATTGATGGCTGTAAGGTGTAAACAAAGTTCCACATGCCAAGTGTAGAGTACTGTAACAGCCTCACCCCTTTCCTGTGATTTTCTTGACACAGTACTTTTCAATTTTACTACCTGGATTAATGTTTATAGATAAAAAACTGTGTGTTACTTCATATTTATAAAATGAGATGAAATGGTTTAGTTGTCATCCTGTGTAGGTCAGAAAATTTACACACAGGAGTTACAGATTACATTTGAATTGTTATAAATGCATGGTTAAGGATTACAAATCATCAAAGTTTGTGATAGACTGGTTGTATTTGTTGATAAATTACTTTGGTATATTTAGACACAGTCTGTTTTATATTTTTATGATTGTGATAAGATTTCATTATTTGTTGACCTGTGTTTTGATATACATACTGTACTGTATTAGGCAATTCTGAAGTTATCATTAATTATTTGCTGGATATGTTAATCATAATGCCAATTTTACCAGTTTTAAATTATGTCAGTTTACTATAGTATTTTACCTCTAAATTCTAAAAGGTAATGTCAAATTTACCATATTGTTTACCTGTATTAGGTAATGTCAATTTTACAATTCATTTTTACTTATTACATGATTATTGTCATATATTGACTTAATGATGGGCCTCTGTAGTCAAGTGGTTGTAGTCTCTGACTTGTAATCACTCGCCCCTCTCCTTTGTGAGTTTGAATCCCATCAGGACAAAATTTCACATGTGAAGAAGCTGTCCAGCTAGCTTACAGAAGATTGTTTTTTTACCAAGTCTTTCTCTGTTGCTAAAGCTGGAAAAATTGCCAAAATAAAGTTAACAAACAATTGATACAACATTAAACCTGAAGATAAGAATTGGCTTATTGTAAGTTTGAGTCTGCCAGCAGAACTTAAACACAACCTGTTGGTAATGCATGTTCTGATTTATTTATATTTTTACTTTCAGGTTTACAACTGATGTGAAGACTTTATTTAGCATATAACTGATTTTTGTTGATAGTCAAGAAAAACAAAACTAAGCAACCATGACCAATGTTGATGGAGTATACATACCTAGCCCTTTACCTAAGCCACACCCACGTGTGAAGCCAGAGGCGGAGTCATATGCTGAGAGAAACCGTGGTAACATGGAAAAATGGTTTGATTATTCTGGAACCGATGATTACCAATCACCGAGACCTGTTGGTCGGGCTGTGACTGGCGAAGGTAAGAAGAATGCTGACGTAAATAAAGGATCTATGTCAGATATCATGGGAGGTTATGCTGACCCAGTGCCTCAGAGGAATATTCATCCTCGTGCAGTAAAAGGGGACGCTGCCGATATAGCGAATCACAGTAAAGGCGGAGCCATGAGAGAATTAATGGACAACTATGGTAATTTATCCGTAAATGATCAGCCAGCACCTAAAGTTCATGGTCATGAAGCTGAAGAATATGCTGAAAGAAACCACGGTTCTGTGAATAAATTAATGGATAATTATGGACAATTAACACCTGAACAACCACCTGCTCCTAAAGTGAGTTATGGTGGTGAAGAGGTAGCTGAGAAATACAGAGGTGCTGGTATGGGACCTGTATTAAGAATGGAAGGAGAGAGGACACCACAAGAACCTAAAATTAGTAAACTGCATCAAGAGTCTCAAGGTCCAGGGTATGTATGATAGTTTCTTTTATAATAATAATAATAAAGACTTTATTTTACGAGGAAACTTATTTGACAATATACTAAACAATTCATCTTCCATATATATATAAGATCCTCAACACATTATAGAATAACTTTCAAAAACGGCTAGACAAATTAGTCATGTCTGCAGTTATTTGATAAAAAGTAAGGCCAAAACTTTAATGTTTTTCTAAATATACCTTTTATACTTAGGGGGATGTTTGATCCCGAGAGTTCTTGTCAGCTCAGTTATTTTAAGGCCTGCTCTGATACTTTTTGTACATCAGGGTAACACAAAATTTGATCAGCTGGTGCTATCCCAATTGTCTGTGAATGACAGTTATATATAACTAGTCATCACATCTAGAGATGTACATTTGATGCCAAAAATGCTGATTAAGGTTTTAAAAAAACATACGTGTATGTGGAAGTAGGAATAAGTTTAATAGTCAGCTTAGTTGGAAAATGAATTCAAAGGGACTATCCTGGCCATAAATGGCACCTCACACAGCTTCACAAGTCTATCTTAATTCTCAATAATATTTTCTATTCTTTTTTTCAATCTTCTGAAATCCTGTATGTATGTTCATGTATAAAAGCAATTCATCAATTAAATGAATTGCTGTATTCATGTTCAATTTAAAACTGAAAATAATTTATTGTTAATGTACCTTGTATTATATCACATACAGCTGTGTCAAGCTATACAAAATGTATACTGGTGAATACTGTGGAATATGAATATTTCAAACAGCTTGCGTTCAGAACCTTCTATTATAATTTATAATTAAGATGTATTAGTCTTGAATTTGAAACATTTGATTTGATTAGGTTGGATTCACATCAGATAAACTAGTACATCTCGCTATCTGTCTTATTTGCTAGATGGGGGGGGGGCTCCATGGTCATGTGCTTATGGTCTCTGACTAGTAATCATTAGCTTCACAAAGCTGTGAGCTTGAATCCCTTCTGGGCCCAAATTTCACATTTGAAGACGGTAACCAGCTTGCTTAAAGAACATTTGTGATTCTACCCTAGTGTACGCCTGAGGTATCCCTCCACAGTCAAAGGTTTGGTCTAAATAATCAATGATGGTTTTTCAAAGACTGGCCTTTATTCACAGGTGGATGTAAACACAAGTTTGACTGTATTTAGCCCTTCTTGGCTGATCTCCACTGTGGTAGACTTTAACCATAGTGTGTGTGTGTTTTAGTTTTACTCATTTACTTCTTAACATTGATGACTCAATTAACTTATCTCTTCGTACTTTAGTTTTTTCTGCAGTTGAGTTATGTTTTGTGACAGAACTGCTCGAGTGGGCAACAGACATTTTATTGTATGCTAACCTGTACTGTACTAACCTATTTTTAGATGGGATGAGGACCGTCCTGCTGTCAGAACACGCCCAGAGGCTGAGGGTATTGCCGAGAAACAGAATTCAGAATTTGTGGGTAACTTGATGCGAGGAGAGGTGGCTCCACCTACAGTCAGAGACACCAAAGTACAGCCTCAGATGATAGAGTCTGTTACACCGTAAGTATAGCATGTATTATTCATAGTGACTGGCTGCACCTGGAAGTTAATCTCAATTTGATTACTGAAGTTTGGGTGGTTTGTAGTCACTGTTTGTCTCCAATGTATTGTACAAAAGAAAAGAAGAGTAAAACTTATTTGTGGCTTCATTTCTTGTCTTTCAAAAATCTAATAAAAGCTGAGAGGTTGACAGAAATCTACCCCTTGTGTTGATGTTTGTCTGTTTTCATGTTTTCATTGTGGTATCACCCGATTTATATTGATCTTAAAATGTTTTTCTTTACAGGAGACCACAGACAAGTCCATTGCGTACACGTCCGGAAGCAATGCAATATTTACGTAAAAATCAGTCATCAGAAATGTCTGCGATCATGCATGGTGATACTGGTGTAAATAAACCAGCAAAGAGAAGCAACAGAATGATGATGAAATCAGAGGATTGGTAGCCAATGAGATTTCGGAATAAACTCATGTGACCTGTTCAGCAGCCAATATGATTTCGATATTGGGTCATGTGACTTACATCAACCAATTACATCTCTGATTATATTCTGTGCACCAATCAGATGCCTGTATTGGTTTTAATTATTAAATTAACTTAGTGTTAATCTTTTGAATCTATGTCTGATCTTTTTGTGTATTATACTTTATTATATCCACTGACAGTATATATTTAACTTTTTAGTGTTCAGTTGTCACAAATCTTAAATCTATCAGATATTTATTTAACTGTTTAACACTTGTAGAAATATCATCATGTGTCTCATTCGGTACTGAACATGATGCCCTAAAACAATCTGACAAATACAAAAATACAAAACCAATTAAATACAAATTAGTGTAAAATTTCTTGCTTGAGATCCAAGTTCTTGATCAGATCGACTTACCATTTATTATTATGGTAATTGAAAGCTATTTAAGATTATAAATGAATGTGTTTTACTGAATATATTTTTTCTGCCACTCTTCTCTTAAATTTTGTTTTTGTACATGCTTAGTGATATCAAATTGGTTGTACATTTATTTTTGAACTTAATTTGTATTGTGTTAATTGCCTTTTCTGTTTGTACCTTGGCAGTATTTACAGTAATTCATTTATATTTTCATGTTTTTGTTGTACAATTCTGGATTGAAAATTGTTATGATTGTACAACAGTGTTTTCTTGCTTGTTTGGTTAAAATGATTGCTGGATTATGTTTGGACAGAACTTTAATCGGAATGAATGAAGTTCAAGTCTTTATTTTTTCTCCTAGTATCATTTTTCATTATCATGAATGTCATGGTCACTGTATGTCTCAAACTTATATTCATACATTATAGTTTCATTATCAGTATAATGTTTACCAAGTACATGTATGTAGCAAAGACTAACATACTACTCAACATTACCAACATGGGATCCGCCCCTTTTCCAAAGGTGCCAAATTCTTTTGAATAATATCATGTACAATCAAACATGTGTTAGCAGTCACCTCCGAATAAAGGCCACCCTGTGTGTAATGGCCATTCTTCTAAAAACTGTCATTGGTAATTAGTATATAAATAACACATAGCTTTGTGGGTAACAGTAAAAATGTCAGCCTGAGGAAAGTACTGTTACCCAAGGCCATATTTGTGTTTCCTAGATATGGCTTTGTTTCACAGGTTTGACTGTAAAAGTATTAAAGTAATATCTTATAAGACTTTCATAAGGAAATTTGATGTAAGTCATAGTGTGGATATCATCATCAAAGTTTAACTTTTTTCCATTGATAGTGGTTGTGTTTAGACAATGATCAAGAAATACTTTCACAGATTTTATTTTTATTATATATTTTTTCTGCTGAGTACTATGTGTGAAAGTAAAGGAAAGCTCAATCAATATGTTCACTGCCCAGCATTAATATACCTGATCACTCTGTATTGTAATGATAGTGGAGTTATAATAAAAGTCAGCTCTTGTATTTTTGTCCATAGCTTGGTTGTGCTTTATGTGACATGGGCTGAGCCCAAAAAAAACCAAGAAGATTTTTTTTTTTCTTATCCAAACTTTTTGTTGGACAAACATTTTTTTACACCAGTTTGTTTATTGAATAACACAGAATGCCTTGTTAAACAGTTGTTAACATACACCTTTTTTATCAAGTAAAATATACACATTCCAATTGTTGGACCATATGATTAAATACCCCATATAGAAAATTTATCTAAGGGTTGAAAATCGATTTTTGAATATGATTAGAATGTGTAGACATATAGAATCAGAAAATACATTTTTGTGCTGTTTATTAATTGGATTTAACTTTCAGAAGTTTTTTTTTTCAACAAACCTTGTTGATGTTTAGTGATAGTGTTTATTTCCTATTTTTTGCTCATACTGAAAGCTTGCATAATTACCCTGACACATTGCCATATAATTACTTCATCTGAAGAGATGATTTCTTCACCCTCACAGATGAATACCCCACCCACATAGATATTTACCCCACCCACTCAGATATTTACCCCACCCACTCAGATATTTACCCCACCCACTCAGATGAATTACCCCAACACTAAGACCAAATTTACATTGATTCTTTATGAAGGAAATTTACTTGTAAATTCATGCTCCTCTAGTTTCTGTATTAAAATTTCTTCCTTAAGTCACATTACCTATGATTAGCACAGATATTAAGTTTTAGAAAAGTATAACAGTGTGTGTATTCAGCACTCGCATTCTGCAATTCCTACTCAAACTAGGGTATGCCAATTACTTAGAGTCTAAATTTATTGTGTAAATGTCTGATTTCTACTGTTGTTTGTACTTTGTATTGCTTTCATTGTTGCTAAGGCCATCCTTAAAAAAATATTTTCTCTACCTATCCTTTAAAAAATTTCTGGGTAAAGGTACTGCAAACAATTTTTTTTTAAGGATGGCCTAATGTAAACCTTTAACCAGGGATGATTCTTCTTTCAAAACAAACAAAATGTGTTCATTCCGACGTGGTTGTGTCAGTTTGCTTTTTGTATTTTGTCAACTTGTTTTTTTATTATTGTTTTGTATGTTTTTATTTCTACAGATCTGATGTTATCTGATTGGTTTTAAGATCTCTTTATAAAATTTTTAATCTCGACTCTTGTGTATAATGATTCTCAGTTATTTTTATTACATTTGATTGTAAATATTGCATGTTTTCAATTTTTAATTTATAGAGATAAGCATTGAAAATTAAGGAAATCTAGATTTAATAAAATTGATTGTTCTCTAGGATAGTTAGTGCTTACGGAGCCTAAAAGATTAAGTAAACAGTGGTATGATTAATTTCTATTATGGTGTTTTGGTCAGTGGAAAGTGACCTCTCATTATGTTTGTGTTCAAAATTTGTCTGTGTAAAGATTAGATTTCAAATCTCATTCAATCATTTAACATTGTTTTTACGCATGCAAAGCTTGTGTGGATTTTATTTACTCCATGATATGACTTAGGGCATCCTTTAAAACAATGTTGGTTTGCGTCATGTGACTCCTTAAATTTAGAAGGATTGTCTGATAAGATTTTTTATTTGTATTGATGTTTTATTTTGAATTCTGCATATCGATCTGCCCACTTTTTCTATTTTAATTCAGAGTTGTGTCAAACATTGATTTAATCATAAATGTTGTAAACATATCCTTTATGTTCTTAGCTCAAATTCTTATTTACTATATTATACACTAGTGGCATTATTTTACTTTTAAATGATAAAAATGTTACTGATGTGTGATTCAGAAAAAAAATCTGTCTCGTCAAATCTGATGAAGACTTGTTTATTAATACCACCTGAAGAAACTGAAGTGGGTGGATATTCAGATGTCTAGTTTTAGTGGTTTGGCGCCATTTAAACTTCTGGTTTTGGTAGTTTGTGGCCCATATGCACATAGAAGGTATCAGTTTTGATTAAACTTGGTTTTTGGGATTGAAACAATTGATTTGTGAATTTATTTTCCTAGGAAGATTTTCTTTTTTAAATGGATTTTTTTATTCCTACATATCAGTAGTCTGTGCATATTTTATTGCAATTAGAATCAAGGTAATTGCTCAGTTCACAGTTATATACATGGAGTTTTAAGGTGTTCTACTGATTGAATATTTCCGAGTGTAGTTTGGATTTGTTTCCAAGATTCAGCATAGGGATGTTTGTTTTTATCATTTCTAATGATATTTTTACTCATCTTTCATGTTTTAATGCTTTGTTGCTCTCTTAATTTGGTACCTTTTTCCGCGTTATGAGATTTTTAAAGAAAAATAAATGGTGCTGATTTTGTTTTATCTTTTATTTCATGGTTATTGTTTTTATGTCATTATTTAGTTTTAGAATTTTTAGTGCCATGTTCATTACCTCAAATCGTTACCATAATCACTAGTGTATGAGACGCATGTTTTTGCATCCAAAATTGGGTAAAAAAATCAGGATGTCTTATACATAGGTGTAGAACATGTTCCATTTCTTTCCATGACTAAAAATAGACACTTTTTTATACTGTTCATGAGGTATTTTACTGCTCTACCATTTCGTTTTCTCCCTTTAGTATGACATATAAAGTTATTTTACTTCAAAATAAGCTTTACTTAATAGGAATGTTCTATTAGTGATCTGTGGCAAGGTTTCTTTTAGAAGAAATTTTTATGTTAATCAAAAGATTATAGCTGACTTGCGTTATTGTACTTTTTCTATAAAGTAACTGAACTCTACTTAAGTTTCTTATGTCTCAGTTGAGGATTACATCGTTATGTGAAGTATGCCCGATACAAACTGGTAATTGTACTGTGTGTGTGCTCTGTCTGTTGCTATAGTGTTGTGGTTTCATAATGTGAATTTGTCCTGCTTTTGGCTTCCATGTTCAATATTTATTTTTCTGTAATCTTTGATTTGTTCATGTGATTAATTGGTTAGCTTAAGTCATTGCTGATCATTAATCATGATTACTGCTTAATGAGAGGTTAAGCTTTTATATAAATAATATATCAAAGCATTAGTTTAAGATTTTAAATTATGTTTCTAAGCTATCCTCTTATAGGTACATGTAAACATGTTTTATGATAATTATACTCAGGCAGTAGTAATGGGCCTCATGTATCACAGAATGTGACCCTGTTTAACTGATATATTTACTCTGCAATTATTATGTAGACAATGTAACTATCACAGTCATGTCCCTTACTACAGCTTGTGTATTATATACCTGTTTGTGGACACCTGGCTTGTTCACTGGGGGAGTTATTTTGCACCATATATCAACCAGGATTAGTTGTTTAAATTTGTTTGATAATTTTTGTGCGAAAGCTTTTATTTAATTATCATAAAATTGAATATCTCACAATATTAGCTGAATCAATTATACTAGTAATTGCCAGGATACTGAAATAAAAATAATGAATTTTCAGTTTTTCTTTATTTGATATTCATAGCACTCAAAGATTTATGTGCTAAGAATGATGTTTAACACATAGAGCAGGGTGCTCACATGGTTTAGGGTAAAAAATGCCCCATGGCTGATAATAATTCAAATAACAAAAAAAAATCCTACTAATGTAGTAGTAAATTTGGCCCTTAGTTACTAATTCTCGATCGTCAGAAACTGGTCAAGAGTCAATATGTCATTTTAAGGGTCAAATGAGAGCCCAGTACGTATATATGATGATTCTTGTGTTGTGTATCGAAGCCGGATATTTTGGAGACTTATCTTTCTTATTATGTAATACTGTTGCTTCGTTTCTGTTTTGCTGTATTGTATTCATGTTGTTAAAGGGCCTAATTTGTACATTTTGCAGACCAATTGTAATAAAAGCTATAAAATAAAATGCGAGTTTTGTTGTTTTCACTGTACCGGTGTGCATTATCTGTAGTTTAGCAGGTTTATTATTTTTCTGTAGGTTGATGATCACGGGGGTCATTTCTGTGGATAAATTGTGGTTTGTTTGGGTTTTAAACCATTTTCAACAGAGTTATATGAGGTGGACAGTTCAACTAAGCATCGCTCCCGAGAAGAACCAATACTAGACTCCCATCTTCCGTAAGCAACTTCTAACTTTCTCACATAAAGAGACATGGTCGGTAGCTTGGGCTCAAATCCACGACCCTTTCAGTGAGAGGTTACAGTTATTTTAAGTCAGCAACCTAATCCACTCAACCACTGAGGCGGGTCTTGTGGAGAATTTCATTCTCTCTGAATCCTCTTAACAATACTGGAACAGGATTATATTTCATGACATTTTTCACGGGTTCAACATCACACCAACAGACATGATCATTTGGCAACTTACCTGCATGCATCGATGGTGGGGGAAGACCCCAGGCATGGACATAGAGATAGAACTGTTGGTTACCCTTAAGTTTATTTGACAGCCTCCTCAATTGAATCTGGTCCTGTGTCGGGTGCGATTCATATCACAGCAATAAGGGGCTAGTGATTATTGTTGGGAGACCACAACAAACCAACCACAGAGATCCTTTTCTTATGCATACTTCATAACAACTTAGAAACAAAATGTTTAAATTTTGTAATTATTTATTTGCATGCAATGATAGGCAGAACATAAGTGATACATACAATGTTTAACAGACTTATAACAAGAATTATTATTGAACATACATGTACTGATATTGAGCTGTGACGTGACGAGGCAAGCAATTAGCTTCATAACAAACGGCAAGCAACGAATTTAAAGTAAAAATGAGTAAATAATACAAAAATCTCAGTTTCAATTTTTAACAAATGACCAGAGTAGAAAAAGTATGAACTTTTAATGTCATACATAATAAGATCATCAATAAGAGTATATCTGATTACATTCCCCCAAATTTCTATATTTGATTTCCATCATCCCAAACTTACAGTGTATTAAAACCCTACAGTAAGACAACTGTTGCCAAGTTGACATATTGAGAATAATGACTAAACATTTCTAAAATTGGCAAATCTTCACATAACAGGACTGAAGGATAGCTAATAATTATATTTTTCAATACAGCCTAAGCTATGAATTTATAGATACCAAAATAACCTAAAGTTCTTATATCACATGTGCAACAGCTGATCTTATTCATTATTCTATCAATTAACCTAACAACATGAAGTACACAATACAAGAACACAAAATCTAATTGAACATCATACAAACTGCAGGAACATGATAAATGAACCAATATGTTTTTACCTCATTAATCTCATATATAAATCAACAAATAATGTGAGGCCAGAAATAAATATGTGTGTTTACAGTTACTTGACTGACCTATTTGGTGCCGACCCTAATGTTCCAATGGCAAAATCCAAAGCATAAAAATATTTGAGAGTCATAACTTGTATTCTCACAATACATGTTCAGAATTTAAAAATTTTTTAACAACCTACCCTTATTCTTTTTTATCAAGTAACGCTAAACACAAGTATTTTTTTCTAGCCTTCTGGGAGTATTTTATAATTTCTTACATAAAACTGGGTCAATAAATACGGTTTGGCGTGTAAGACTAGATATATATATAATAAATTATATAGCATTATTTTTGCTGTAACAATAGAAATAAAAAAATACAAGACTAGCACTTAAAAATAACCCCTTTTTAAACAACAAAACATAAAGAGAAACTAGCAATCACATGATTGTGTTGTATACCTAAATTCCTAACTGAAAACGAACATTTACATGGTCAGTAAAGTGCAATTTTATTAAACTGTCACATGCAATTATTTTTAGCTTCCAACCACAGTCAATAGTTTTTGTTTATTTTACTATTAGGGAATGTTCCATTCCACATGTTTATATAAAATTATATTATGTAGCGCTTTGTTAAATACATGTACATTTGACAACCTCATTGCATAACTTACGAAAGTAATTGAATCTCACCAAAGCTAATTAAATGCAAGCAATGACTGTGAAATCAAGCAGTTTTGACAGTTTAATAATAACAATACTGTATTTTAATTAAATGTTTGTAAACCGACAACACTGCTGATTATTTGTTTTATATTAATTTCATGCATTAAAATCAAATTAACAACAATTTTGATGTTTTCAACAACAACAAAATTCTGAAACTAGTGAACAGAGGCCACCCTTTGGAAAGACACAATAAGGTCCTTGTGAGTTGACCTTTAATCAGAGGTTATTTTGTTCTAAGTAATCACTGATGGCTTTAAAAAGAATGGCCTTTATTCCGAATTGACTGCTAACATAAGTCTGATTGTAGTAAGATATTGAAATCAATGTACCTCAGACCATTGCTAATTATGTACGACAAATATGTGTACATAAGGAAATAAAGTTAATACCATACAAACAATACCCTGTTTTAAAATCATAACATTAAAATTATATATATAATATATCTATACAAGTAACAAATAAAAGTACTTTTTGTCAAGTATATACAACATCAAACAATGCTGTTTCATGTATCAATAAACTTTATATTGGAACATCTTACTTATTTGTGTCTTATAATTTTCATGTGGAAGAGTATCAGATGGATTCCTAATATTAAAGTAGGCAAACATTGTAAACTCATCTACTAACTACATTAAGGATTTTGGGGTAGAAAATGTTCACATGGAGCAGCCATTTTGGAAACACATCTTCAAATCTAGGTTGTATGTACAAGTAATTAGAATGCATGAGATTGAATAATCATAACATTGACTCAACAAAGTGATAATTTGAATTACAAACAAAAAATGACCTAAACTACAAGCAGAATCAACAGTTAGTGGCAATCAATAAATATTACATTATCAAACCAGTATAAGATCATTGTATTAATCTATCATGATCATATTGACTAATGACTAGTTTAGAACTTTAGATTTTAGTTATATGGACGGACAGACAGACAGACAGACAGACAGAGGTTCACTTTTAAAAAACTAACAACAACATTTGTTTCTCATATACTCCATATATTATATAGAGACTAGATAACTGATGTAAGAATTGTTGTTTTTTTTTAGATTGTTGTGATTTGAAAAACATAGAAACTATGAATGCATATTTTTTTACATCAAGGAATCAATACCTGGTAATTGTTATGTGTTTCCAAAAAAACATTACAATCAACTCACAGGCAAAATTACTTGCAAATTTAAGTATTTAAAAGCTGAACAGCCTGACCTGCATCATGTCTGAATACCAGCAAATTTAAGTACCCACATGCTTTCAGAATATTGACTGATATTGGAAAGGGAAATACATGAACAGCCATAGCACTGACCTGCATTGTATATGAATAACAGTTAATTTACTTGCAAACAAAATAACTCACTAGATTCCGAAGTATGAGAACAATACATAAATGGAGGAGTTTTAAGTCTATACATACGGAGCACAAGAATTTAGTCTTAAATTACAAATTATAAATACACCTAGTATGGGCACTTGAATATAGCAAAACTGATCAATATTAGTAGGAAGGAAAAATGTCACAAATAAATCTTAACCTTAATGGCTGAATGAGAGAAATGTTCATAAAAATTCATCATACATTTCAACAAACAAAAGAAATTGATTCAACATTATGTACAATACACATGTTCAGTATGTTTCAACAATACGCTCCTTAATGTGTAACATCATACTGTCATGAAATGCTCGCAATAAACTCTCATAAAACAGAATGTTATGATAAGAAATAATGATAAAATATAATGAAACAAAAAAAATCAAAATAAACAGACTAGAATACCCACAATAAATATAACCACAGGAACAACATGATGAGATAAATGACAATAATATAATACCCATAATGCATTCACAATCACATTCATATATACATATATATCATACAGAGAAATCATTTAGTCATAGATTATACAGAACAAAGTCTAAGACAGTGTAAGTTATCTTAAAAGTCAAGAGGATTTTAGGACAATATATTATATGTAGAATTTTCTAACCATGTAACGCCAATGTATATAATTTAATTCATTTTTAGATGTACTATAAAGTTAGAAGCCAATAAAATATTTGAATTGATTGATAAATAAATCTATCAATGATTATAGAAAATGAAGTCCTACATAGACAGTGTGAGTTATCTTAAAAGTCAAGTGGGTTTTTAACAATATGCTGTACTGATCAATCATTCCTAGACAGTGTAAGTTTATTTTAAAGTCAAGTGTTTTTAAAAACAATGTGTCATCAGTAATTTGGGATTTGTAAGGACAAATAGCACTAAAATTTAAACTAGGATTTAGTCAAAGTTTCCTTTACCATCAAACACGTGTTTGCTATGTACAACAAAAAGATTATCAACAAAAAATCACTTAGTTTACGGATTTAAAACAAAATTGGCCTTCAAGCTCAAATTTCTAATTTTTAGCATTTAATCATGAATAAAAAAAATGATGACAAAAATCATAACCTATCCTGCAGCAAAAACTGATTTGATTTTGTATATAAAAAAATGTAAGAGCAATACCTTTTCAACCATAACTTGCATAAGTTATGAATGAATTTAAGATTTGAGACTGTTCTCAAGTTTTATAATCTCTGGTCGTGTAACTCATGAATTATCATACAATACAATGCAAATACTCCAAGATTCAAACTTAAAGTGTAACTTTCAATGCAATAAAGGCAATTTAGGCATAAAAATGAATGGATAAACTTAATGTATGATTGTTTTGTGTTATCAAACATTTCATATCTGTACAAAGTGAAAAACTCACATTGAGTTAATCGTGATAATTTAGTTCAAATGAAATCATAAGAATATATATAGGAATAATTAGTGTGTAAGTTTTTGTAGCCTGTTTTCAAAAATATTTCAGCCATAAAGTGACAGATCTCCTGGATTTCAAACCATGTTCTCCACAAGTGACTGTTAACTTCTCCACACAACTGACCGATGAATTCCCATAAATGCTTAAATGGCCCTGAAGAACACTTAGCATGACCAGAGTTAAAACTCAGGAAATTGAATAATGAAGAAAAAACCCTCAACCTTTGAGTCGAACCAACAGGCATTTATCAATCAAGAAGAGATTTAAGGAAGTACATACTTACAAAGTTACACTAGAAAGCAACAGAAATCTCATACCACGATACATGAGGTAGCATTTAATATAAGCACCAATCTTAATGAACAGTACAGCTAACACAATAAATAAAATATGGTTCACAGTCTCCAATTGATAGCTAACCTCACTCATGTTTTCTTCAGACAAGACTTTCAAACAAATCATGTATACAACTTACTATTAAATATTATACTACAACTTTACCCAAGTCATTTTTAAACCAAATTTCTCAAAGCAGTCAGGTGACCGATGATGGATTTTTCAAAAAATATCTTACAAATATTTCCCATACTATATGCACACAAATACAAACAACACAATTCTACAATCATTAAAAATTAATTTAGAAAGTCGCTTGTGTTCTCAATTTACATCCATTTCTTAACATTATGACAAATTAAGCTGCAAGTGATTTGTTAGCCTAAGATAATTTTTAGTACATTTGTAGTTTAGACTAAATCATAATGAAATAAAATCAATAATTCAACTTGCAAGATTTTGAGTTTTTGAAAGTAATACAGTACAACTATATATCATAAAAATTTAGAGTGAATAAAAAGTATCAAATATAAAAATACCATAATATTTTAAATACCATTGTATTATAAATTGCTAAGCAACATTACCTAACATATGATATGATGTAAAATACGTAATAAGCACCTTGAATTTGGGAAGCATTCATGCGGCAATTACCGGAACTTACTTATATGGACATGGAGTCCAATTCATACCAAACATTTTGCTACCCAGGTTCGTAAATAAGAAGGTTGGATCCTACTCATTAATTTTTTTGATCTGTGGTCAGCTGTTTAAGGCAAATATCTGACATGCATACTGTTAACAAAATTAATAAGTTTTAAATCTGTAAGATTAGCTAATATATGTCCTTTAAATGATCTGTAGTCTCATATCAGAAAGGTTAAACAAATTCATTTTCTCACATCAAGTATTTCATATCTGGTAAAATATTTTAGACTCGTATCCCAGATCCACTATCTGACATTTTTAGTCATCATAAAGACATTAAAGTCAACAAGAACATCAACAATGAAATGTTAATACTGAGTGAAGTATTTCTATTGATATAATGCTTTTTAATTTACTACATCTACTAATACTGCATGGTAACTAATGGAAAAATGTTTATCAATTTGATTCTAATACATTCATACAATTAGAACATTGTAATCAATAGGTTCACTTATATTTAATTTTATAAACAATTTTCATCATTAATATTATAAATATGTGCTAATTATAAATGTTTGAAAAAAAGAAAAGAGTTTTTGATTTTTTGATATCTGATAGTATATTAACAGTACTATTTTACAAAATACTACAAATAATTCCAATATCTTCATGAGTCAACAGAAAACACCCCTGAATTTTTAAACAATAAACTGTGAAGAAACTATTTTTAAACATAGTGGACATCTACAGCTGGAAATATTAGCATGTTTTTGTGTGCCATTATAGAAAGGGATTACTTTGTGTTATTGTAGAGAAATTTTAATATTCATGAAATTAGAACTGAACTATGCACACCAAAACTTAGAGGTTATTGTAAAGAAAACATGTAACTTATACCTCATCACAGCAGATCCATTCATTTTCCTACTGTAGATTACTAATCTACAATCAAAACTTACGTTTCTGTTAATTAATTTGATAATTTGAATGCTTCTTTAGAGTTCCAAATGTCAAAATATAGCCAATCTATAAGTACTTTTTAATGACAGTTTTGGATGATACACCCTGCATTTACTGACACCAAGATCTTCTATCCATCTGAACAGCAAACTACACATGAATACTTAAAATAATATACAGTAATAAATCATTTATACTACTTGTAACATAGAAGTTCTATTCTCATAAAAAAGACTTACAAAAATTTAGTTATCTTTTACAACATGTATGGTTGACTTTTTGATAAAACATTACAAGGAAGATAAATATTAAGTGATCATTTAAGGTAACATAAGATATCTGAATTTTCTTACAATAAAACTGATTTAAATAAATCCTAACAATAATTTTGGCATTCAAGCAAACAATTATTTCATAGAATAGATATGTAAAAATAAATCTATTTTGTAATATGTATAAATATCAAATAAGTTTTTTAATCAATAAAAACAGAACTTCAGTACTAACTGGCTAAAGGAACCAAGATATTACAATTTTGAAAACAATTCAAGGTATGTATGTGTCAGGAAAGATACAAATATATAGATTTATTCATTCTATTGTTGAAAATAGAACCAAATCTTGGAATCAAAATTGAAAACAATACCCTGTTACAGACACTATTAAATTATATTTATACCAATAAAATTAACAGCAAAATACTACACAATATACCAAGCACACCATACCATATTGTACCATTCAACACCTCTGACCTGACTAGAGAATGAACATTATAAAGTAACATTTCATATTTCAAAATAATTTAACAAACATAAACTCTGACTTAGTCTACAGTTATAAATCAATTAAGGTTAATTACATGTATAAATATTATACACAATCTTACATAACTAAGGACTGTGTGAAGAAGAAAAAAAATCATATAAAAGTTTGACTAGTTCATAAGCTATGGATATAATACTCTAATAGGAATAAATTATTACGAAACAAATAAAAAAAATATATGCACAATGAAGTTACAGATTGAACCATTTACAGCAAATGAGGAGTATGAAGAGAATCTCAAGTTTCCAATGATTTTTTTTATCAATAAGGTCTATTCTCTATTGGTTAAATTAAACATTAATTTATAAATCTCAATAAATAAATACTTTTTTAACAAGCTATACATACAAACTTCGAGTAAGTCTGTGATAGCCGATAATAAATGTTGAATTGAAGCTGTTTTTACAATTTCAAAAAACCCTCTCATAATTCAAGTTCCGTAACTCATGAGGTAAAAATGATACTTTTAAACTGTTAAAATGAAAATGCAATACATGGTTAAAATATAACAATAATACAGATAAAATAACAAAGAAAAATAAATGGAGTATGTCCAGAGATAAAGAGTGACTCAAAAAAATCAATTGTTTTTATATCCTAAAGCTGTGTGAATTGAATACTTGAAGAACATTAAAAAAGCTTCAATTTTTACAGTCAAATCTGTCTATAAGACCATACCTGTTATCATTTAGTAGTTGAAATAAAAATGCCATCATTAAAGTTTGTAATTAATCTACTGAGAATAATACCACAAAAATTCAGAAAATCTATCTTAAGATTTTGACCAGCAAATACTTAAGTTATTAAACAAAACCGCTAGTAACAGAAAAATATATCTGAAGATAATTCCTACAAAACACACTCATTTCTATAAAAAGGGGTTTAATTAACAAGTGGGCTTATACACAGATTTGACTGTATATGGGTTAAAATGGGTCTCAGTTCAAGCTTTATCAACTGGAGGCTCATTTTCAGCACTCGTTTTCTTTTTCTTAGAAGAAGATTTCAGGTGAGCCACAATAGCTTTTATACCTTCAGTAACTTCATACTTCCTAGCCATAGAACTGTTCTCTGTTTTAATAGGAGAAGATTTATCCATCAACAATTCCATAGATTCAGAACAATTTCCATTAGCAGAGCTTAATTCATCAGCTACTCTGATTTCTGAAGAGTCTCCGCTGGTTGCTGATTGGTTAATAGTTTTCAACTCAGACAATGATTGGCCACATGCCGAATTTTCTGCTAGATCAAGTAAATGAGCTTTCTGTGCTGACTTGGCAAGCTCTGACAGCATGCTTGAAGCTGATTGGTCAATACTACAATTCGCATTCATTGATTCGTCAGTCTCATCAATAGACTGGTCTAAAGTATAATTATATTCACTAGGCGAAATGCTGATAGATTCGGAAAATGCTGATGGTTCTTCAAGACCTTTACTATTCCCTCTCAAGGTCAAAGTATCATGGTCAAAATCTACCCCTTTATGATGCTTATTGAGATGATCGATACAGTGGTATTTACGTATAAATCCCTTCGAGCAAACTGGGCATTTATGAGGTCGATCCATCGTGTGAAGTTTCATATGACGACGATAACTTGTCAGGTGTGACAATTCCCTCTTGCAAACATCGCAAGCATAGACCAATCTACCTCCAGATTCAAACATCCTCATTTTCAGATCACCACCACTAGGTACTGTTGCCGTGGTTTCAGATTGAACAGTACTTCCTGGTGCAGGTGAATTATTATTTGAATTATTCAATTTATCTTTTGATTTGGATTTCTTTGAACCAGTGTTCGTTGGATGTTTTCGACTATGACGATAAGCTGGGTAATTTTCCGCGTCATAATAACCAGAGAGGACAAGATTCTCAGTTGTGGATGGAAAGTTTTCAAGGCTATCACTAAGATTTTGTGGCAAGTTTATTGGTGTGTGACCAGTTTTATCACCATCAATAGTGCCTCCACTACTGTAGTCTTCTGTATGGTACAGCGGCTGCTCGTATAGAGATCGTAGAATACTTCTCTCAGATGGTAATTCATCATCTTTATCTTCTACACCAGGTAAAGACTCCGGCGTCACAGCTGGTTCAGTTTTCGCTGTCTTTGTACCATATTTTTTGAAGATACTAGCTAGGGGAATCAATGATCTTGGTCTATTTGTAATACTCATTGATGGTGACTCCTCAATTGAATCCTGATCTGAATTTCCATTCAAATTACCTGGACTGAAATCTTCAACAGGTTCCGATTTAATCCAAGGAACATTCATCACATAGCATGGATTTGGATTTTCTTTGCTAGTTTGACTAGAATTATGATTGTCTTCCCTGGACTGACTAGAGTTGTCTTCCACTGTTGAATTGACAGTGTCATTATTTCTCAAATCATTCATATGTGACTGAATTCCCATTGAATATTGATGAGAAGCCAGCCTTTTGTGAGGAGGTGAGAAGTTATTATGAGAGGTGAAAGGTCGCTTTCTTGGAGTCTTTCTAGGTGCAGGTAATTTAGTTCTTGTGGTATCTAGAATATAAAAATATACCCTTTATACAGCATAAGGACATCAAAACCGTAATACAAAAATATTCCGTATTTATGCATCCCTTAATGATAACCATACTTAAACAATGGTTTCTTCAAGTACACAATATAGAAGATATAAACCAGACAATTCTAGTCTACACTGAGTGTATAAATAACAAAACATCATCATCTAAAAATTTCACAGTGTTTTATTCATACAAAATAGACACAAAGAGAGACTTATTATATCATACCAGCACATACTTAGGCTATAAAAAAATAGTCATGTTTAGAGTTAATGGACAAATGAGTATAGGACAAGTTGAACAACTTCTTTATTTTCCGTCTAAAAATACAATTCATATTTTAAATATTTTAATACTTTGGATTTTGCAGTAAGAAATCTTAAATTTTGTGCCAAAAGTTAAGTGCTGCTGAGTAACCATAAACACTACTTATTTTATGGCCTTACCACAAAGTTGACATGGAAATGAGTAAAGAGTCCAAAATGAAACAATGGACATATTGTATGACTTACAAGAAGGGATTTCTGGTCTAACAATACTGTCTTCCTGGAATTGTATCACCCCACTTTGTCCCTGCATATCTATAAATAGAAACAGACATCATTAAACATCTTGTCTGACAAGTCATGTGACTTCATACTTCATGTAATTACATAATAATGTAAAGAATGATAATTACAGGAAATTATAATAACCTAGAATTGTACTTACTAATATGAAGAAATACAGACAAACATGTATTCAAAGGCCACCCTTGGGAAAGACAAAATGTGTTCTAATATTAGTAAGAACTGAATTTATATAAGTTTAATGAATACTTGTTTTCAAATCCACATTGTCTGTATATTGTGTATTATTATGGTTTGTACGTCTGTCATGCAGTAATATGCTAAATTTTGTGTATAACTATTGTTTAAACTAATCAATGTAGTTTTCACAAGAATGATCTCTATTCACAGACTGGCCTTTATTCGCAGAGATGGCCGTTTACAGTAAACACAGGTAAATTGTAAATATACTATCTTGTTAACACGACACATTTTATAGCTAAAAAATAACCATGAAAACTTACTTGCACAAAAGTCAGTGAAGCGGGAACATATAGTCTGAACAAATTCATCGCCATCATCAAGATATTCTTGTCCTAGATAGGAACCAAGATGATTGTAGGTACCAGCAGTCACATTTGTGCTGATCACAATTGATTCTTCACCAGTCTCTAAAGCAAGCTTTTGTAACTGAAATAATTATTTTTAAGACGTGTGCCATAATTATTATGTTACAGGACACATGTCTAAGAGTACAAAACATAGAAATTCGCTTTCAGAAGATAGCATTACTCATTAATCATAAACCCAGTAGACAAGATTTGAGATAAATTTAATTCTGTGGATAGTTAAAAAATTCTAAAGAGAACTAAGATACATGTACAAATCTTCAAATAAAGGTTCTATGAGCTAAGTATAAATATTACAGCAAGAAAAACAAACATCATCTGTTCGGTTACTTGGCCAAAGCAATACTATAGGAATGTAGGTCACAAATTGTTTCATTTTTTGGGTCTAAACATGCATTTCATACAATTCATACTTTCAGACTTTGAAACTTAATGATGGCACCAAAAAATGGTCAGTTGGGTTACTGTAAAAATGGCTATTTTTACTGGTCTTATCAAATTTAAAAAAAGAAATACAAAAGCAAAAGGTCTTACCAGTGTCTGTATCTGATATCTTATAACAGATTTGACTGCTACTTTGTACTCTGTAGATCCCTCCTGTACTTCTTCATGACTTTCTCTCCTCAATCTCATCTTGGTAATACTGATACACGTCCACCTAGTGTAAGTACCAGATATCTACACCAGACATTCTATACACTTATACAGTCATCATAAATGTTGTTGCCCAGTGTTTCGTTAATCTGATGGTATATAAAACAAGGAAATCAGTTTTAATTTTGATAAAATAAGGTACTGTACATTAAACAAGCCAAATAAATGACTAGATACAGCAATTATGTTTCTACAATAAACTAACAATTCTGTGGTCAGCTATTTCCAAGTATGTCTAAAAATAGTCAGTACACAATACACTGAAATTAACTACGATGTTGAAGTAATTACAGTGAACAGTGTTATAACTAATCTGTAATCACACTGATTTGAAACACATCATCCAAATCCTAAATTAAGTCCAAACAAAAATGTTATTAATCGATTGAATGACCTTAGAAGAACATACGTAAAATTCTTAAACAAAAGGTGACCTACAAGAGTGTAAATTGTTAGCAGAATCGAACAGATACTTTTTCAATGAAATAATATGTTCTTGTTACTTCCTGTGGATTTAGAATATGAATCGTTATGTTTCTTTGTGTGTATTTTTATGTTATAGAAAAGAAAGTTTTATATTTTTCATTTATCAAAATTGAATTCATTATTAATAAACAAATATACTGTATAATTAATATTGTGTGTTTTTTTTCTATAGAAAGGAACAAATGTAATCTGACAATGCATGCTTTCATTATTTTACTATCAGCACATAGGTAAGTAATTATATATTGTATGTACATGTATTACATTTATATATTTTTATCAAATTGCTGTATTGTATAAATGAATTCAGTCAGTCAGTCATGATATTAATTTAAAGACAAGTACAAAACTTACATGGTCACATAATACATGCATACAATGAAAATAATCATCACTTGTACAAATATTTTACACAAATATGCAGCATTTCATTTGTAGGTACATGTATTCTATTTCGCCAGTGTCTAAAACTTTCTTATGAATAAATTAACCCAAATTCAGTATTTTTATTTTTTTCTTCTTCACCAAAAATGTTGTGTATAATGCAATTCTTAAAGTACGGTTGTCTTAAAGAAACACATTTTAAACAACAAATTAACTTTATTGCAAATCGGCAAAAAATTGACTACGAAAAGCGTAAACATACATACACAAAGTGGTAATAAATTATATAGTCCAACAACGATCTGTGAATAATCATAGATCAGCTAAGTCCATTCTGAAGGGTGAGTGGCATTTCGGAACGTTTCGTTGGTTTCCGAAAGATATAAATATCAAGTTATTTGTCCCTTTTAGCTGAGCTTAATTGGTAAAGGCACCAACCTTTTTAATTATGCAGCCTGTTAGTCAAGATGTTACGCGTTCGAACCCCATGTAAATGCTTTTTCCTTTCCATTTTTAATAGGCATTTTGGCATTCTTGTTATTGCAAATTTTTATTTCATTTTCATTTCATATTATTTCAATTACTCCTTCATTAGCAATATCTGTACTGGAGCCACTGCCAAAATCTAATAATTTGGTTTGTTATAGCATGACATCGCTTGCGTACTCAGGAAAGCTTCTTAACATAACTGCACCAAAATCACAAGCAATGCATGATTTGAAAAAAAATAGTGCCAAGATGTTACTTGTGCGGCATACTGATTTCAGGACTATGTAGGCCTCTTAACAGGGCTCGACACTAACAATGGTCCGTTAGCCGGCGAGGCTACCTATTTTCTCCAAGGACTACCTAGGTTTCCAAGCTGGGTATCCCATCAGGCTATCTGAAATTTGGGTGATATTAATTCTAAAACTTAAGTAAATTAAATAATAAAGCTTACAAACTTATTACATCAGATGTTATGTAACCTGTGTAACTTTGATATAATCTGTGAAAATCTTATGTTTATACATGTCTTGTGTTCTAATAAAGTGCACTCCATAGGCATTATATATTGATATATAATAAAATGACAAACATGTTTTTTGTAAAAAAATGAGGACTACCTTTAATTTGCAATGACTACCTCATTATCTTTGCTGGTAGTCCTGCTGACAACCTCTTGAAATAGTTAGTGTCAAGCCCTGCTTAACACTTTAAGTTTAACAGTGGCCTACACATGAAAGGTCATGTTTGGTGATGTACTTGGTCATTGTATTACTTATCCCTATTTTAAAGAATGGAACAATCCTTAACCTTTTGTCACATCTCATTGCTCTATTTCTATCTATAAATCAATGTTTTAACCAATTTTACACGTCAATTTGTAACCTTTTCAAATCATTGGACAATCCTGTGTCTGTTTATCACAAAAAGTAAGGGCATTAATTATACAAATTAAAATACATTTACATGTATTTTATTTTCATATTAAACCCAAAACTGTCAATTTTTACTTAAAAGATGAATATTTCCATATTCATATTGTAATTATCCACTGCATGAAGTCATTTTAGCATAAATTATTTGTTGGAACTTGGAGGTTACAAATTGATTGACAAAAATGATATTGAATAATAGCATCATGTAGATCATAATATCATTCTTGAGCACGCTCAGTGTTTCTGTAACCTCACGGAAACTGGTTACATGTGAGTATGTTTGACCAACATAAATTGGTAACAAATTGACAAAAAAAAATGAGGTTATGTTATGAATTGACCACAGCGGCAACCCGGTCAGAGCCCTGTGAAGAGAGAATTATGCAGACATATTTGAAAACAGGGGCCATGCAGTTTAAGTGATGCACTGAGACATGTTTACTTTCTCATCTGGAAGAATAGTAACTTATTGTTGCTGTCATTCATGTTTTTTTCTTGTTATTTTTCTCTTTTTCTGGAGAATATTTTTTTCTAAATTCTGTAGTATTTGTGCGAAAGGGGCCGAAATTCGGTAAATATTGTGAAAACAAGCTCACTTACAAAAATGCAAAGTCAACCAAATGCAATCGTTGGTTCGTTCACAGACAAACGTGTTATATTTGTGTTCCATTCACGACCAGCGTTCATTCAGCGTGAATTTCCGGGCAATGAACTTTTGCCCGAAACGACAGGGGCAAAGCCACAAGTGTGTAATGGGTTAAACATGTCATTTATACAAAAAATTGGAACCTAGACTCTAAGCTTAATATTCAACACTTTCGACTATAATATCAACTTAACCTTACGTTCAGAAACTATGTCGTAGTTGTTGACAATTATCGGAATTTCTTAGTTGTTCTTTCATTTTTTTCAGGAAATGGTGCATCGTGAAAATATGATTAGCATGATAGTTACGATAGCGGACGTCTGAATTACCTCCCTTTAATAAATTAAAACTGGTTCCGTTCCATGTTGTGCACCAAAGGCTTTGAACAGACAGAATAAACAGGAACCATTTAATAAATTCACATCCCGTCTGGATTCGATCTGATCAGAACCCTTGCTAGAACTGACTTACTACAACAAATTAAAATAAATTGAGTATCTAAATATATCTTCTTTCATTAACCATGGACATTCTTGCGAACACTATTTGCCATTTACGAATTAGAATAACGCGTGTATAATAGGTACACATTTATAAGAATAGAACTAACTCTGAAATGAGAAAAGGTGTGATAGATCCAATCTATACCTGGAATGAATTACCGGATGAAGTATAGTTTCAGCACCCCCAGTCAACGCTTTAAATCGCGTCTGAATAAACATTGTGTGCATGGGTCTTCCTCTAAAATTTAACGCAGGTTGCTATCAGTGAACTGTGGCATTATTGTGACTGAAAATAAATCGTTTCTGTGTAAAAAAAAAACAGAAATCGTCTGAAGACTGCACAATTTAGTGAAAACAACTAAGAAAAGGCCGGGCCGTCAGAAATTTATATGTTTATATGGATGTATCCATATGTGGCCTCATTTATAAACAGTGTGGTATACGTACATATGTCTTTGCTTTCATAATAAAAAATAAAGAAATAAAACTATACTTCTATTTCGGTACAATACTGGGGACTATCCAATAAAAGATGATTTTCCCTATTTTCATATTAAAAAAAAGGTATTGTCAGTAAGCTAGCTATACCCATATTTTGCACATGTTTGTTTTTTATATGTACAATAACATACCCGTCAAGACACACGCATTAATTCATGGCATTACGCGTGATGAAGCCCTAAATCACGATCACTCTCCCGAGTATTCAGTCACATGGATTTTAAAAAAATAAAAAAATAAAACACCGTAGAAAAGTCGTTCCGTATCATACGGCTTCATTACATAATTTTTAAGAGTCACTCAATTCGTCCTACAATATTTTAGTTGGCTTAGTTTAATTATCCGTCCAAGGTATTATTATAACTCAGTATTTATTCTGGGTAGGTCTATTATAGGTTGAAAAACTCAATTTTCTCTGTGATGGTGACTCCGGCTTTCCCCCGTACCCCTAACGAGGGACAACCGCCCCTGCGATCCCTGATCACAAGCTTTCCCTTTCCAGACCATTGACAGCTAAGCAATTAATTCCGTGTAGCCTGATTGTTCAACAAAAATAAATAATAACCAGATAAATAGTTCTTCTAGTAATAAAGTAGAAAAAGAAATTCACAAAAAGTTCACATTATAATAATTATAGTATACGTACTATACTTTACATGTATAACATAGTTCTTTGCTATCATACTGTAATATACGAGTATTGCAAACAATTATGATAATAATGTAAACAAGTATTCACAAAAAGTTAACATTAAATTGGTTCCAAATAAGTGATACAACTTGTAAACAATATAATTAACTCCATGTAGCCTGATTAAAATTGTTCAACAAAACAAATAATAACCAGATAAATAGTTCTTCTAGTAATGAAGTAAAAAAAGTATTCACAAAAAGTTCACATTATACGCCAAAAGAGAGTTTACACTACTTCAACGAGGATCATTGAACATAATATTTCATTAGATCGACAAAATCCTTTGCACACGTAAATGCAGCTTTATTTTCAATACTTCGCCAAATACAAATTATCATTTATCCCGAAATATCATAATTTAGAATGTAAAGTCAAAATCTAGTGAGTCCACTTTAAGCTGCAATGCACTGAACACAGCGTCGGCGTATGGAGCAAATAACACTATATGTTACTGTTGTTGCGGAATATCGTTCCATTTTTGAATCAGCACTTGCTGAAGTTGTGCAACGTCCCGAGATGGTGGGTCTCTACTCCGCACAACACTACACTAGTGACTCCAAATGTTCACAATCGTATTGACGTCTGGGGAATATGATAGCCAATTAAACCATCACTTCAATGGGTGCTCTTCCAAGATAGTCACGTACTTGCTTAAATTTGCAGTATGCGGTCGTGTATCGTTCACAAGTTGTTAAGTTCCACCAGGTAAATGACGTCGTATGAAAGGCACACTCACAGGATGAACCCCTTGATTTAGTTAGCCCCTTCAAGAAAGACGTCTATATCATGGAAAACGAGTTTTGGCAACAAAAAATATTGAAATGACATAAATATGAACTGCCAATAGTTTGAGGGAAAACATAATTGTGTACAAAATCGTATTGAACTCAAACATGCGGTTCAAAATTTATACAAATGTGTAAACTTTCTTTTGGCTTTCAGTGTATATTGTTTACGAGTTGTATCACTTATTTGGAACCATTTTAATGTTAACTTTTTGTGAATACTTGTTTTCTATATTATCATAATTGATTGTAATATATTACAGTATGATAGCAAAGAACTACTAGTATGTTATACATGTAAAGTATAGTGGCACAGTTCAACACGTATACTATAATTTTGGAAGTTCAGCTTTTCGTAGCCGTCACTCGCTCGGCGTGCATGAATGTTGATGATAATATACGTTTTCTATATCCCTCATGCAATGTAAGTTCAGCTTCCATGAGTACACTCTGTATCTTGATTTATGTTGTTTCTGACCAGCGTAGGAACCAGGGGGGGGGGGGCTTAGCATCCCCCAAAATTGTTTAACTATAACGATTACCTTTTGTTGTCAGACATAGAGCTGGGTATCGTTCCTTAAAAGCGTATCACAATATATCACAATAGTTCATGCTGTATCGCGATACGTATCGCGATATATATAAATAGTAAATTTACAGAAAACATTACAAATTTTATAATACTTACATAATACCTTGGGTAATAATACCAACTTTAGCTAACAGTGTAGTTTCGCACTTTAAAATAATTTGTTCTTTTTTAGCTGTGTTGAAACTATTAATGCATGTATAAATATAAATATGCATCTGTGCACTGTTGATAATATTACAAGACTGACCAGCATTTAGACATAAATGACATTTTACCACAATGTATGCACTTTTTTTACAATAATAAACATAAAGTTCATTTATTTAAACTAAACCCGATATATCGGTATCACTGGGGGCCAACGACGTATCACGAGAGGGGGTTCGCATCGAAAACATGTGTATGTTATACAACGAAATTTTATGTAAACAGTCTCTGGTTTTCTGACCTCCACATGCCATTTTGAAATGTTTGACCTGCAGGGGGACGAAATGTTAGTTTTTTGGATTGTCTTGTTAGTTGTTTTTATTAAGTTTGTATTTGCCGTTGTAAAATGCGTTTTCTGTACAATGATTGCGTTGTCATTCATCAAATTATGCCAGATTAGTCCGTTATTCTGTGTAAAAAAAAGTTTTCCTCAAAATTATTGTGACATGACACCCATTTGTAAAATATTTAGCACTCATGATACAGGCATCATGTCTGTGAACATAACTTAGCATCTCCCCACCGCTTATCAGATTCAATAGAATGTTTACACGTTAATATAACAAGGCCTTTCGCACTAGACAAGTGTGTATGGTGTCAACTGAAGTCTCTTTTTGATGTATATGTTACTAACAGAGTGTGTGATGTTTCAGTCTGAAGTCAAATGTGTATATCAATTAATATTTTGCAGTTGACAGTTATCTGTTTAATTATGTGTGATGGTCTAAAGAGAACAGTTAAAATTCTCAGATGGTCTTATCATTTTAATAACTGCATTATAATAGATTTAGGCACATACTTATATAATTTACGAGTTTGAACAATTTAGAAATCTGCTGTTATCTAAAAAGTTTGATTGCATTTCTTCGATTCGTTAACACCATTGCCCCATTCATTAGTATCTATAGCGATGTTGCACCCTGCTCGTCAATCCAAGCGTGATTTGCACCAAATTCGCCAATATCCACCATTTGAAAAAAGGTGACCCAGTCTTGAAGACGTCTACGGTCAGTTATAATGCCCCCATCACAGCAGAGCACGTCCGCACCACGCTCGCAAAGTTCCTATCACGTCCTGAAAATTTTGATGGCAGGGACGGGGTCAAACTCGAAAAGAAATGATGCACTCAGGCTCGCACTACGCCCTTACAACATCTTTGCCAGGTTCTCACTGCGTCTATCACGTTGCCAGTAAGTTCATTACACGCGCAGCTTCCCGTTGTCACCAGGTCTATTGCGTTAATACTACGCCCAAATTATGTGCTCACTACGTCCATGCAGACTGAACTGCGCTCTCCCTAGGTCCCAATAACGTCCTCATTGCATTCACTAGCTCCGTATGTATACTGTACCATATGTGTCCATTTATATTAACTGGCCATGAAGGCCAAACAGAAGTCTTCTTTCTGCTTATACACCCTTTCAATTAAGCGGTAATTTGAATTGTCGCCCCTGAATGACGTCATACGAGGATACCGGCGGATAAGACAATTTTATCAACAGGAAATCAATATCGTCAAAAACTATGACAACTAAAGGTATTTTACTACGAAAACGGTGATAATTAATATTTAGATATATGACAAGGTTGTTGTAATGAACAATTATTCCGTTTATATGTTTTATATGAAATATTCGAGCCTCGGATTGATTTTGTCATATATTTTCGCGATCTCAATTGTATGTTAGTTTTTAACGTATTTGTTTCGCACGGACTGCAAACTCGAGTCTGTTTATATGATACAGTAAAATTATGGATCGGGAAACAAGCAATGCTTAAAATATGAATTTCTTTCCACTAGCATGCGTGTAAATTTTGTTTGTTTGTTAGTTTCAATTCGTTAAAATGTTCATGTAATGTTGCCAATGTTTAGATTTATCAAGTGAATGCTTTGCGTACATGTATATTCTTTACATATTTATTTTACAGATCACATGGGTATTAGTGAGATTGATCACGACTATTCTTAACCAGATAACATACAACCAGGATTTTTCATAGCAAGTTCTCTTGAAAAGTCAGATGGTTCTGCCTTAGATTTGCCCAATAAGATAAAGAGACAAAAGGAGTCAGACTGAACATTCGTACATTCATAGGACAGTATCATTTTGATGAAATGACTGAAAATGAGGTGAGACAAGCTCAAAGCATTGCTGCAGAAAGAATTTATAATGTGGAAAAGGCAATGAATATATAAAATGAAGAACTTTCACTTGGATTTACTTTTGTGACTGATGTAATGATATACAAATATTGTAATGACACATTGTCAAGTTGTTAATTTTCATATTATCATAAATATAAAGCTGTTTGTGTGTAAGCCTACTGAATTGATGTAATTAAATGTCTAATACAAATGTAATAGTTATAATAACTCTGTCTTGCGTTACATTTTGCTTGAGACTTTTCGGCAAGCTTGAAATTCTTTTGGACTGAGAGGAAATTTGCCAGGCGGATGAACTGATGAGATAAGATTCTTCATCAGACCAACACAGTCTATCAGATAATCCACCATTGTTCGCAAATTCTGATTCTTGTCTGCTTGATTTGTTTTAACTCAATGCCATGAAAAAATAAAACCAGTATTAAAACCATCAGATGATTAGGCATCCCACATTCTATTATATGTAAAAAGCATAATACAGGAAACAAAAGGCCACGAGTAACTTACAACTAAAATATATATATGTATAGAAGAGACAACTTAAACATGCATAAAATACAGGACTAGTACTAGTTCACAGCAACATGCAGTACATTACATGTATACAGTACAACCTCTGTAGAGCAACACCCTGTGGGGCTGCAAATATTGGCCGTTGTTTAGAGGTTGTTGCTCTAAATGTTGTTGTAAATATCAACTTAGGTAACTTTTGAATGTGTTGTTATAGAGAGGTTGTTGATCTACAATGGGCCACTCTGGAGAGGTTTTACTGTACATTAATTCAGCTTGACTGATATGACCAAATACCAAACAGTTCATGAGTAAAGTAGATCATCTACAATGAGTCATAAAATTTAAACAACATACATTTTATACCACAAAAAAAGTCATTAAAGTTTCAACTTTTCCAACTTCCTGATAAAAACATGTATATCAAAATAAATGCATTATTATCCGTTATCAATGTTTTTTCTACATAGGTTGTGGCTATTTTTTCAGACTTTTAACTACAACTTTGAAACTTTGAACCCTTGCTCAAGACTTTTCTTTACACCGAAACAATATAAGAATAAGACAATGAAATATCATACATTGTCGTACAAAGCATTGCAAACTATCGCCTATTTATATTCTGTCTTATGATTTCATAGATGCACAAGTTTTTTCAACAGATATTAATAATATGTTTTTATCGAATTAATCGACAAAGAGAGAATGATATTGGTAATCGTTTTCATGTCACTAATTAATGCATTGATTGTTGGACCCCAATTATTTTTAATTAGTTTATCACACCCGCTGATTACATCCTGAAAACACATGTTTGACCCTCAGGCGACTGTGAAAACTATTTTCATACGTAAACAACGGGTGCTATATTAGACCCCTGACCGTTTTCCCCCCAATTTCATTGCTTATCTAATTGTAATCAGTAAGGATCGTGTCAACAATTTTACGTTATTCTGACAAGTAGACATGCAATATATAACACTGGAAATTGGACTGAGACCAAACAAAATTGATACCAGAGACAATGCTTGGATTATACAAATTAGTGACAAAAATATGCCAGAAAAAAGCACTCAAGTGCTGATAAATTACAAAGATGAACATGTGGATTTTTCAAAATATGTAAGTTGACTAGCTGACAATTATGAATGGAATTATTTTGTCTTTTCAACAAACCAAATTTATTATTGCAAACCACAAAATTTCCGAAATATATTTATATTTGCCATTGTAAACCCAATCTGACTAAAGTATTCGATCTTCCTTACGGCAAGATCTGATGACGGCCTATACCAGTTTCTATTTTCAAAAGTCGGAATTTCCATGATCACTATTTATATCTATTTATAATTCAGCCAATCGTACAACTCGTTTCATCGGTACTTTGGCCGAATGAACTTTCTACCTGACGATGTTATTTAAACGTTAGTAAACATTAAATTACGTATAACATGTTTGTCTGCAACCACTTTTTGATTTTTTTAGTAATCCTGATCGATTCGGCCATAGTAGTATAGAAAATTTGATAAACACGCATGTCACATGGGCGCTATCATTACATTTAGTTGCGTAAGAATAGGTGTTCGTGATAACTACAAGTCAAATATCGTTTTTTTACTGCGGTTAAAAATAGAATCAGATCACTTTCAGAATTATGAAAGTAAGGCGCTGATTGGCTAGTGGAAAAGGTCACCTGAGGTGACCTTCTATAGGTCGTCTTCAGATCCTCATAGCGTAGCGGGTTTGAGGATATGATTTTAATCAGATTGGGTCTATAGTCATGCACTAACGCAACATAATCTAAGATGCTTCATGTTTCTTTTTCTTCTATTTCTTATTTAGAAAACGGCAATTTCAGCATCCAAATGGCTTGTCAGGTGTACAATAACAAAATGCATTCATTTGCTAACGTCCTGTCAGGGCGCGGTGGGTGTAGTGCAATCGTTGCCCTAGTGTGATGGGGGTATAATTAGAGTAGATGTGATGGATTGAAGAAGCTTTTGTAATTGTACTACGGTCTCTTTTATTGTTTCATCGGTAACGTTAGATCTACTTTTTCAAAGTCCTCTGCGTCTGAGCATAGTATAGTTGTGTCCAATTGTTCCGTCAGTTCAGCACCATCTGGTTGAGAAACTTCTGTACATCCCGGGTTCCGCTTGTTTCAGGAACAATTGGCAATGGACAGACTTAGTTGGTGTGTTCACTTTAAGAAATTTCCATATTGGTCTGTCACTTGTTACATTATTTATAGGTATTAATTTTTCCAGTTTCCGTGATCGTTGTCATGTCGTCGATGTTGTAGTAGAGGAAAAAAAACTCAAAAGGGGCCTAGTTAACGAATAACGTGGACCCAAAAAGTAACAAGGCGTGTCATATATCAAAATGTTCGGGAGGGTTTGAAGTTTTACCAAAGCCCGGCAGGCATTAGAAATTCTGGCGGCGAGCCAAGAAATCCAAGATGGCGTCCAAGATGGCCGCCATTTCGGTTATATAGAGAGAAAAATGAAAATATCCTTTAAAATAATTTCATGAGAGGGTACACTTTAAACTATAGGCAAATAAGATAAACATATATTGTACTCATTTCATCATGCATTGTATGGTTTTCTGAAGGTCAAACCCAAGGTCACGGACAAGGTCAAAAGGTCAAATTCACTAAAAAATAACCATATCACCACCAATTGTTTTCTATTATGCCAAGAAATGATATTATAGATAACAGTTATTCATGTTATAATGAAGCAGTGTTATTGTCTTATATCATAACAAAATATTATCATTATTTTGTTACCATAGGAACAATCAAAATGGCTTCCAAGATGGCCGCCATTTCAGAATTATATATAGAGAAAATATAAAAATATCCTGTAAAAAGTTACATGAGAGGGTACGCATAAAACTACAAACAAATAATATCAACATAAGATGTCCTCATTTCATCATGCATTTTAGGACTTCCAGAAGGTTAACCTCAAGGTCACAGACCAGGTCAAAAGGTCAAATTCACTAAAAAATAACCATATCACCACCAGTTGTTTTCTATTATGTTAAGAAATGATATAATAGATAACAATTATTCATGTTATAATGAAGCATTGTTGTTGTCTTATATCAAAGCAATATGATATCATTCCTTTGTTACCAAAGGAACAATCAAAATGGCTTCCAAGATGGCCGCCATTTCAGAATTATATAGAGAAAAAATAAAAATATCCTGTAAAATAGTTACATGAGAGGGTACACATGAAACTATAGACAAATAATATCAACATAAGACGCCCTCATTTCCTCATGCATTTTAGGACTTCCAGAAGGTCAAATTCAAGGTCACTGACTAGGCCAAAAGGTCAAATTTAGCTAAAGATCACATTATCACCGCTAATTTGGTTCTGAAATGATAACCAGTTACATAGTGGATACGAATTATTCATGTTAAAACTAATCATGGTTGTTGTCTTTCATCATAATAAAATGATATTCATTTGTTACCATAGAAACAATTAAGATGGCTTCCAAGATGATCGTCTTTTGTAAAATTAATTACTAACATTTTGCTTTTAGTACATGAACTGTTTTTGACTATGAAAATTATTCACAATCAATAGAGAATACAAGTTGAATTAATGGTATACATTTAACCGGACATTTTACGAATGACCATATTGACCAACCTACTGTCATATACAAGGTCATATGTTTTTAATCCAGGACCTGAGACCTTTTTCAAATTACAAGGAAATTTCTCATTTAGTGATTGCATTACCATGTACACTACCAAGGCAGATGTGTTACTGTATGTTTTAACAATGTCGGAACGTCGTGCTTTGGAATTGTTGCCATGAAAACGCAGACGATAGATAGCAGTTATGTAAGTTTTAATTTGTATTATTCTGTATTAGTTCAGAATGCAGTGGGAACCTTTCAGAAGTGATCTCTTATCAGAAACCCACTGAGAGACCACAAACATACTTCAATTCTCCACCTACATCATCAACGTTCCTGAGCCAGAAACTGCTAAATTCATTCAGTTGGAGGAACTGATGGCACAATATGGTCCGTCTGCATTTATTCTGATTGACCGATTTGGTGCTGCCCATGTAAAGGTTTTCAAACTCACATAAGTTGAGACATACGACATTAGTCTGCAGAGGTCGTGTTCTTTTCAATAATAATGTCAGCCCCCAATAATTTCAACACATTGTGCACTACTTTGGAAAGGGTCACGAGACTAATTCATGAATCAATGTTCTTCTATATGTGCGGGCAAGGCAGACTGAGCTTGAAGTGTTTTCTTATCGAAAGGGACGTCTATTTTTTAAAAGCAGTGTTTGCATGGATTTGTTTTTTGTATGGTGAGGCAGGTCTGTGGGAATAGCTGTCGGAATCCGAGATACGTAATTGTTAATTAATAATTAATCTCAATAAAATACCAGCTGGAATTTCTGTGTTTTGTTTTGGTAGTTAATGAGACACCAAACAGCCTCCTTTCACAATATTTAAAACTTATTTTAATGAAATAATGCAACATTTACTGAAAATTGTTCATTACCATCTCAAAGCTGAGACATGTCTGGTGTATTGTTGGAGACATCTGTTGAACCATTGCTGGACAAATTTCGGACAAAAATCTGGGTGGGAACTGAGACTCTCCTAAATTTCAGTTTTGGGATCACTATCTCATGAACACTTCTAAGCCATTCAAGCTCTTCATGAATTCTTCCCGTCATGCAGAGTGGGAGGTTAACAAGTTTTCATATTTGATAAAACATATATTTATGACTTCTTCTTTTCAATTCGATGAAGGAAATCACAGGATCATGTCGTATGAAAATCGCATGGGTCATTTTTTGATTAAGTTGAGATTCTTTCTTCAAAGTTTGATGTTATGTTAAAAGTTGCTGATTTTGTATAGACACAATTACGAGTTCTGTCCTTAAGGTCAGATTCATAATATGTGATGGTATGACACTGGTGTTTTTTAACTTTTATTTAAAAGTAGATCTATCTATAAATGTTGTTTCGACAGCTTCATTGAGCTGAGTGCTGGATTTAATCATGAAAGGAGGTTGGGATCAATCAGATTCAGTTTAAAAGCCTTTGGTTACCTTCAAAGATGAGAGTTCTAGTAATAGATCTGAAACAGGCGCTGTGTAACTTGTAAACTTTAGGAAGGAACTCAAAATGTTTTACATGCAGTGTCTTGTCCAGAATTCTGTAGAAATGATGCAAGGTAACCAAACATTTGTTGCAGTGGTGTTTGGGTGATACTGTGCAGTTTTTTTTAGATGTGTCTGTTACCTTCCATAATTATTTACAAACCAAGAACAAGTTCAGACTAAAATGTTGCTTCATGCAAGGTTTGCTTCAGATAAATGTATACAGTTCAATTTCTAACAGTGCCATTTATTAGGTTTCATTTATTAGCCATACTACATCACCTTAAAAGAACTGCCAGAAGGCTTTTAACCTCCTGAAAGTAGTCGCTCATGATTTCGGAGTTATTATAGATGTCTTATTTGTTTCAAACTGGACTGCGAAACCATTGTACATGGATCAGCTGAAAATGTCATAATCTGGAAACCCATGATTTAATATAATTATAATCTTTGTTTAGGACTAGTCATTGGATATTTTAAAACCTCTGCCGGTAAAAAGCCTCTCTGTTGCGAAAAATAAACCTTCCGTTTATCTTAGCAGACAAAAACTTGTGATTCCACCACTTGATATATGTATGTATGTCTCAATTCGTTCTGGATCTCTATGTGAATATGGGATACTTCGCAGAGTATAGTTCCAGATATCCCGCCCTGGACTCTTAAATTGGCAGAGTTTTGCTTCGACCTCACTTGTGAAAATGTCAGAAACAGACAGCGGCCCTTTCCAAACCAAATACTATGAACTTGAACAAATTTATTGTACACATCAACGAATTTATACTGATGACTGTAGAGATTGTGATACTGTTGCAGGTGCAGTAGTATCTAGGCATAAAATGCCGTCTTCCAGACTAGTCCTCTTTTTTCAGCTAGGATGAAGACCATTGATCTTGTCCTCGATCTCACTGAAGAATCAAACAGTAATCATTTCATCATATTCTCAGACTTATTATCTACCTTACAATCCCAATGTATACATGTAATAGGAACTAGAAAAGTGCTCCTGTTTGTGGTATCTTCGAGTAAATCTCTAGCCTTAGTACATCCCAAAATATGTATTTTACCGGCTCCCTGGTCACATGGAAAAACATAATGATGGGGCTGATGCAAGTTCTAAATCAGCCTTATGTGTACACTCATTTTAAATCTTCTATTTTTAACCTTATCTGATCTTCCCGACAGAACCTTTGGGATGCCAGCATTGACAAGAAACTTCATTCTGTCAAACCAACTCGCGGCCGATGACAGCCCACTTATAGGTCCATTTGTTGGGAACAAGTGATGATATCTAGAATAAAATGGATAATTGGTCATTCTTGTTAAACCCATTCTTCCTTCCAATCATGAAATGCCTGAATGTGTACTCATGAACATCAGTTTTACCCATCATTATAAGATAAATATTTCGTATCCATTATGTAACTGGTTATCATAACAGAAATAAATCAGCGGTGATAATGTGACCTTTAGCTGAATTTGACCTTGAGGTTGACCTTCTGGAAGTCCTAAAATGCATGATGAAATGAGGACATCTTATGTTGATATTATTTGTTTGTAGTTTTATGTGTACCCTCTCATGTAACTATTTACCAGGACATTTTAAGTTTTTCTCTATTTAATTCTGTAATGGCGGCCATCTTGGAAACCATTTTGATTGCTCCTATGGTAACAAAGGAATGATAATATTTTGTTATGATATAAGACAAAAATAATGCTTCATTTTAACGTGAATAATTGTTATCTATTATATCATTTGTTTGAATAATAGAAAACAACTGGTGGTGATATGGTTATTGTTTTTGTTGTAAATTTGACCTTTTGACCTGGTCTGTGACCTTGAGGTTGACCTTCTGGAAGTCCTAAAATGCATGATGAAATGAGGGCATCTTATGTTGATATTATTTGTTCATAGTTTTATGTGTACCCTCTCATGTAACTCTTAACAGGATATTTTAATTGTTCTCTATATATAATTCTGAAATGGCGGCCATCTTGGAAGCCATTTTGATTGTTCCTGTGGAAACAAAATAATGGTAATATTTTGTTATGATATAAGACAATAACAATGCTTCATTATAACATGAATTATTGTTATCTATAATATAATTTCTTAGCATAATAGAAAACAATTGGTGGTGATATGGTTATTTTTTAGTGAATTTGACCTTTTGACCTGGTCTGTGACCTTGAGGTTGACCTTCTGGAAGTCCTAAAATGCATGATGAAATGAGGACATCTTATGTTGATATTATTTGTTTGTAGTTTTATGCGTACCCTCTCATGTAACTTTTTACAGGATATTTTTATATTTTCTCTATATATAATTCTGAAATGGCGGCCATCTTGGAAGCCATTTTGATTGTTCCTATGGTAACAAAAGAATGGTAATATTTTGTTATGATATAAGACAATAACACTGCTTCATTATAACATGAATAATTGTTATCTATAATATCATTTCTTAGCATAATAGAAAACAATTGGTGGTGATATGGTTATTTTATAGTGAATTGACCTTTTGACCCGGTCTGTGACCTTGGGTTTGACCTTCAAAAAACCATGCAATGCATGATAAAATGAGTACAACATATGTTTGTATTATATGCCTATAGTTTAAAGTGTACCCTCTCATGAAATTATTTTAAAGGATATTTTCATTTTTTCTCTCTATATAACTGAAATGGCGGCCATCTTGGACGCCATCTTGGATTTCTTGGCTCGCCGCCAGAATTTCAAATGCCTGCCGGGCTTTGGTAAAACTTCAAACCCTCCCGAACATTTTGATATATGACACGCCTTGTTACTTTTTTGGGCCATGTTGATCTTCCAAATTGGCTAATATTTCCATTTTAAGTTGTATTGTGATATTTAGTTGTACCTCTATCATCTGCTTCCCTCATGAACGTAACGCTCTATATGCTGGAATTTGCACAGTGTCATTGCGCTTCTAAAATGCTGGAAAATGGTGACCGGCAGTAAATACACACCGCGTGGTCTGTATCCTGAAATTGATTTTGACTTCAGTGAGCAACGTACACATGAAGAGTGACCTTCGTTTAGCACCATACACACACTCTGTGAGAAACAAACACAGTCGTAATATGCAAAAAAAAAACGTTCATATGTGCTTATTACACCTACAGAACATTTCTAATGAAGACAAAAATATTGAATAAGTAAACCTTACCCAGTAAGCATAAGAAATGATACTCACGAAAAATATTTTAATGAAAAATCTACCAAAACAAGACTGTCTACGAACATCCCTAACTTTTGAGCTTAATTCATACGTAATTGGTACTCAATTAACTGCATACAACTGTTTCATAGTATTAAACGTTTCTACTCACCATGTTTCGTGCTTGGAATATGATATTCCAGCAAAATACAATGTCACTAACTACGAGAAATGTCGTCCTTAGCTTTTCAACCACGTTATGTGTACATAACATGTGTCGTTTGTCGTTGCATAACTTACACATGTTTTCGATGCGAACCGCCTCTCGTGATACGTCGTTGGCCCCCAGTGAATCTTAAGAGTAGCTTTAACAAAATTGCGTATTTCAGTATTTTTAGTATTCACGTAAGAGTTGATCGTAATTTAAGATATTGTTTGATTTGTAATACAAATGAAATTGAGGACGAATTCCATTTGTTTTAAAGTGTCCTGAAAATTTAAGAAGATTACTAGTATATAACCACTGCCTATAATTAAATATTAAGTCGTCAATTTTTTTAATAAATGAGTATTATTATATACGATTGCTTTCGTAATAAACGCTTTAAATATTTGCATGCATTTGTGTAACATTACAGTAGATCTGTTTTGACTAGAAGACTATCTAATAACTAGTGACCTCATGTGTATTTCGTAATAGACTCATTACTTTCAAAGGTCGTGTTCTTTTAATTCAATACAGTATAGCATTGATTCTTTTTCTCACATAGAACCAGTTAAACCTGTGAACAAAGTTCACCTTATGGAAAGAAATCATGTGCACCAGGCTTTTATTGACAGTTGGCCTGCATTTGGAGGTCATGCATTTTCGTCTAAATAATCAGGGACGGTTTTAAAAGAATGGCCTTTATACACAGGAGGATCTTTATTCGGAGGTGGCCAATAAAACACGTTTAACTGTACAGTCCAACCTTTGTTAGCGGCCACCTCTGTGTAAAGGCAACCATGTGAATAAGGCTATTCTTTAAATTGGTTATAAAAAACAAATTACCTCCGAATAATGTCCACCTGTCAATTAAGACCACATTTCCTCTTTTTCAAGAGTGGCCTCTATTAAGATGTTTGATAATTATGCTTATTAAATATTTCAGTACCGTGATATGTTGATCAGTTGATCAAACAATATCCATGGTTACCAGTAAATTACATCAGATGTAAGATCACTGGTGACTAAATACCATTGAAGGGTCTTTATGTTTTAACAAACTGTCAAGTTCGCAGTTTGAAACGGAAGGTACCGTTCCTTAACTGCATAAATATCAATATGCTATTTCTCAATTTGGCACACTTCGACCGGTTTATATTCTGTTAACGGAATCGACTGAGGTGTTTTGAAAGCTAAAATATAATTTTTAGAATGTTTGTTGACAGCTTTTTCGCCAATATTATTTCATACAAATTAAATGAGAACTCTTTTTTGATATTTCGTTAAAATGCGACAAATACAGACATAGACAATGAAAGTCATTCCATATTGCTAAATTTACTGAACGGTAATGTTGATTTTACATATACTTATCCAAACTCTATGCAGAGTTGTTTTTTATCAACATCTGAAAAGTAGTTAAAGCTAGAATATTCCGCCGAGACTTTGGACATTTTGTTTTGTTTTTTATAATGCGGCCACATAAAGAATGCATTACATAATTTAAATGTAGAAGGAAATAGTTTCAGCCCAATATATAGTTTCTGGAAACTCGGCGGCAACATCTCGTTTAAGTAGTGCATACAAGGGAGGCAATTTATGCCTATTCATTGTGCGCAAGTACTCTCCCTTCAATTGCAAGGATTTTACACAAACACCTTGTTACAATAAATGCGTCGGTAAATTATCCTGTGCATTTCAACAACCGACATTAGTACACGTGCATGGGGTCATTTAATTGGGATCTGTTATAATCCGAGCTTGTAATAAGACAATTCTAGACGGACGACGGACATCATGTGATCACAATAGCATGTTATGCTCTAGTGAGCTAAAAAGCTTATCTCAGCTCCTGAAGAGTTGATACTTGGAGATTCTGTCACAGATCCTTGACACTAGATGACTCTCAGGGAGTCAGGTCTCATCCGGAGCCACAGTTCGGGATCTAATAAAGAAATTATCATCAATAAATGGCAAAGCATCCCTCACTGATACAACATGTTCATAATACATATACAGGGATAGACACTATAAGGAATGCAGAAGACTACATGTGCAGACAGTGCAGTCAAATCATGAATTCAGCAAAGTTAATGCATGAACTAAACAACACTGAGACCAGACTACTTAATTAGTACCAAACAATTTGACAAGCTCTCATGAACACCACAAGAAAATTCTATCTAACCTTCGCAATGATCATGAGTTTGTAGTTATAAACAATGATGAAAATAATCTATCTATCACGAAATGCTTTAACTTAACAAGAATTTGTCATCATTGTTTAATGCTAATAATAATATCACACTAACACATTTTATGCTTACTTAACAATAATCACATTGATATTTTTTTTTTTAAATATATGATAACAACATTAATAATGATATCACAATCATCATCATAATCATGATGATAACAATAATTTATGAATAAGAATTATGAAGATGATAAATATGATGATAATGATTACAATAATTACAAATAATGAAGATGATAATAATAATGATTACAATAATTACAAATAATGAAGATGATAATAATAATGATTTCAATAATTATGAATAATGATGATGATGATAATAATGATTTCAATAATTATGAATAATGAAGATGATAATAATAATGATTACAATAATTACAAATAATGAAGATGATAATAATAATGATTACAATAATTACAAATAATGAAGATGATAATAATAATGATTTCAATAATTATGAATAATGATGATGATGATAATAGCGAAAATATAATGATATTGTAAATCATAATAATAGTAATATAATAATAAAATATTAAAATATCACACCCCAATGTTTTAAAGTAATTTATTACTAAAGACATATGGAGTCATAGTATTAGGTTTATGTATCCAGTATGTCTACTTACACAAACAATCCATGGTATTATTAACAACATCAATAGGCATAAATGAGAAGTCTATCAATGAACATATGGAATTAATAGAACCGAAATTAGTTGCATGATGGAATATAGGATTTATTTCAACATTGTTGATGTCAAATATATGACTGTTCATGCTACGTGAAATATTTTGGTTAGTTTGACCGAGATATATTGTTTTTGACTTCTTCTGCATGTAATAAGGTAAATAACATCTTGTGAAGTACAATTTACATCATGTTGTAACTCATTTTGGTTCTAATAATTCCACATGTTCATTGACAGACTTTTCATTTCTCATTATGATTATGATGATGATTGTGATACAGTGTAACTTCTGAAATCCGGACCCTCTGAAATCCGGAAACTTCTGAAATCCGGACAATTTTCTTGGTCCCGAAATTTCTCCCTCTATATCAATGTAAATTATACTTCTGAATTCCGGAACTTCTGAATTCTGAATTCCGGATGATATTTTTATAAATTTTGGTTTAGTTAAGTGCAATTATACTTCCAAAATCCGGACAGTGCAGAAAGTGTCAACCTGAATTAGTCCTGTGATTATAAACCCTGAGGCAAAATGTCATTGTCTCCACTTTGAATTGTTTACACAAAGAGACTTTCACTATCTCTGGTAAGAATAATGCAATAGTACACTATACGGCTAAGTTCAAGGGGACATAACACTGCAATGAGTGAATCGCTGCGCATGAAAATTGTGTCTTGCACATCTACACTAGATGGTGATAATATATTTCAAGTTTAATTGAAATAGCTTTAAAAATGTGGAAGTACTTCACTCCACAAACTTTATTTGCGGACGGACAGATGGACCGACCGACCGACAGAGTGACTCCAATATACCCCCTCTCAAACTTTGTTTGTGGGGGTTATAATTATAGTTATCTTAATTGAGTGTGTGGGGGAGGCTCTGTGAATATTACTGATCAAAATTTGTTGAATAAACTCAATGCAAAACCCACAGTCATGTCTGTTGCCAGTCAGTCATAGTGTAGAATTTCAAGTACTCAAGGTCAATGAAAAACTGCTGTTAGGTCAAGCAACTGCTAGTATGCTGTGTTTACTGCAAATTGGTCTGAGAAGTCAGAGTCTGAGATTCTAACATATTATGAAGATGGCCAGTTCCAAGGTTTGCGTAGTCTTGAATTTATAATTGAAAGTGCATGCTGATGAGTCAGTTCCAATATAGGTATATAATAAGATGAAAAAAAAATCCCAAAACAAGATAGATGAGCTAGACATTTCAATATTATAGAGCAGTTGGGAAAATCAGAGCAATTAAACCATGTCAACCATGTCTGCCCAAAAATAGAGGAGGACTATAGGAAGATAAAAGAAATATCTATAGGACGTTTTTCAAACTATAGGATTTTGATATAATATATAGGGCTATTATAGGAATCATGCAGTTGACAGCCTGCAAGCATGCACTATATACCCCTCCATCATTTAATGCTGGGGGGGGGGGGGGACAAAAATTAAACACAATAAAGAATCCATCATTTTTGTTTAATTCCATTTATCTGAGAAAACATCTTTGAAATGTGATTATTTTTGTCAAATTTGAGGTCATTTCTACTTCAGCATGCTCTTTAAATAAGGCCACTGTTTTTTAATGTTTTGTTTCTCAAGATTCCGTAAAAAACTTAGTAGCAGAAGGGGAAAAATAAAATTGACATTTAAACTTTCATCCAGCAACACTGAATGCATATCAAGTCTGTCTGCGACCTAAGATAATATGTAAACACCCAAAACGTGACTTTCGCCTTTTTGACTAGGTGACTGTGATATAATTGAGTCATGAAAGACACTAAAATTAACACCATTAAGCACACTAAATTGATCAAACGGCTTTACCCTACGGAAGCTAGTCCAATTTAGGAGATTTTCCCGGATTATCTTTTTCTTTTTAGCAGAAAGTAGGGTGACGGAGGGTTTGAGAAACGAAACATTAAAGAGCAGTGGCCGTAGTTAATCTATGTTTATATATGTTGTTCATGAAAAGGACATGAATCGATTGTGTGAAATGAACACCACAGTATAGCAGACAGTGACTGAGCATGTTCAGTACTGTACACTCAGTGAGTCTATCGTTAAATTTCCAAAGAAAGTTACCTTATGCATGCCAAAGCAAAAATGTGTCAGAAAGTACATGTGAAATCAGAGCACAGCACTTAGCCGATCACTTTCTGTTCAGTTTTCAGGCTTAAAGATCAATTATTGCACTTGAAATTTATTTGTGTTACATTAGATATACAGTGCAACTTCTCCAAAGCAACACCCTTTGGGAGTAGCAAAAGTATGTTGTTGAAAGGTTGTTGCTCTAGAGAGGTTAAATTAGTACTTAAATCATGCAGTGGGAAATAGCATGTTGTAGTTGAAGGGGGGTTGTTGCTTAAAAGGGCCGCTCTGGAGAGGTTGTACTGTATACATTGTAATAATATTTTTATGACTTTTTTTTGCTTACAGTCTTGTTGAAAAACGAAACTTGAAATTATGACAGAATATGAAGCTGATACTTAAACCAAAAGTCAGAGAACATAATTATTGTGTGGATAATGATTATAATTCAGATGATCTTGTTTGTTGAATAACTGATTGTAATCAAAGTAGAAGTGGTTTATCAGAGTTTATATGTTTTATTGCTGTTATTGCTGATTGTGATATTTAATTGATTTATAAAGATGATGAAAACAAAGCTTGTTTTTAATGCAAACTTTTTTATCTGTAATTTAACTTTTACATATACAGCCTAGCGGTATTGTTTGGTCTAGAAACTCTCTCAATATTGTAAAGAGAGTACTGAAAACCAGGAAAGTGCATCTGAGGAAGTTTATCAGTGCTAAGAACTTGGAAATTTATGAACAATCAGAGGAAAACAAAGAGATTGATCATAATGCAGTGGTCAGTGGCTTAATTGATCGAGCCAAGTATGAACCAAAATTGAATGACAACAAGTACGGTGAAGTACCGGTATACCAAAATTGCAAGTATACTACCAAAAAAACTGAGAATGCATGTGTTGGGAGACATATTCAGAATAATGTCAAAATGCTTGAGTATACATACCATTGATGCATGGATCAATGTCTTACGTTAATACATATGGGTAATACCTCTGAAAAGCAACACTTTCCAAACTCTACCAGATGTTGCTATGCAGAGGTTGCACTGTATATTCCTTATTTTTTGTAATATTCTTTAAAACAAGAGGGTTTGAAATGTGGTTGCCCGAAACAGAAATTTTAGCTGCTTTTGCTTTGATTTATTAATGACTAGAAATGTGTCCGTAGGACACGGATGCCCCCGCCATTTCACACTGGACACAGAAATGAGTGTTATGTTGCAAATATGTGAATACAACATAGAACAGGTTGCTTGGGAATGCTGCCCATAGTGGGAGGTAAAGATCACCTAACACACAACTACACTATTTCAATATAAAGAATGAACATAAATATCTAAGTGTCCACTGTGATCTTGACTTTTGAGTCAGCGACACCGTTTTAGCGCATGACACGTCGTCTTTACATTTCATGGCGGGGCATAAAAATTTGGTTGTCCAAACCAAAATTTTGGTTGTCCAAATGAAAAATTGGTTGTCCCGGACAACAGGACAACTGCTAATTTCGCAGACTGCATGATGGCCCTTTACTTGCTCACCTGAGTAAAGATTGTGACTTCTTTCATATCATTGCAACTTGTTTAACTAGAGCCTTGTCACAGAAGTGACTATATAATACCCCCGCCGCTGCTTTGACAGTAAGAATGTGATAGTACACTATATGGCTAAATTCAAGGGCACATAACCCTGCAATGAGTGGATCACTGGGCATGAAGTTCAAGGGCACATAACTCTGGAATTGGGCATGAAAATTGTCTCTTGTACATCTACACTTCGTGGTGATGACAAATTTCAAGTTTCATTGCAATTGCTTAAGGAATGGGGTAGAAACTCGCTCCATAAACTTGTGATATTGTATGTGGATGGACAGACGGGTGGACCGACAAACCAACCGACCAGCAGAGTAATAACAATATACCCATCTCAGACTTCGTTTGCAGGGATATAACTAGGAGAGCCTAACATTGACCAAGAGATCATAAAGACAGACATTCTGAGCAACTTTCATCAAGACTTGTAGAAAAATGTTGTCTTTACAGTGTTATCAAGGTTTTGTGGTGATTTGACCCGCTGACCTAGTTTTTGACTCCAAATGATACATGTTCAAACTTTTCCAAGATACATTTTAAACATTGGTGAAGAACCAATTAAAACTAGCTGTGATCGCTAAAGCACATGTAGAAACATGGTTTTCCTAAATTGTTGTATCAACATAATTCAATTAATAACTTAATAGGGCCACAACTTTTCAATATATTGGTTTACAAAACTGCCGAGTGTAATTTTCGGCAAATTAGAAAAAATAATCGGAATTACCGGTACATAATTTTTAAAAATATTTTTTACCGTAGCTCCATTTTGCTTAAACCTTGTACAGTACATCCTCTCCAAAGCAACACCCTATGAGAGTAGCAAAATTATGGTTAAATTAATAGTTCAATCGTGCTGTTGTTGTCGCTCAAGAAATGTCCGCTCTGGAGAGGTTGAACTGTACTAGTTTTAATACCTGTAATCTTTCTTATTTCCATGAGTAAAGTAGTATATAATATGTAATAATATGTTGCATTATGTGTCATTATTTGATTTCATGTTTCATTGTTTGTTTACATCAGTTAAAGGTGAGAAAGACTCATTTTATTGTATTTTTTTTCTAAAGACAACAAATATAGGGATTCAATAAGACTAAAGTATAGGACCTATTAAATGACCTACCCAGTCAAACACAGATATTTGGTATTTTTGTCTGGAAAATGGTGTCTTACTCTGTAGTCCTTATAGTTTAATTAGCAAATCAGCGACCGTGCCAGTCTCAATTACTGTTTTGCTATACAAATGTTTCAGACATAAGTGGAGGCAGACAAATGATAGTTTGATTTATATCTATCTTTGCAAAAAGATGATTATTGTTTTAGCATATTATTTCATAATAAGTGTTTACTGTAGCTTTTAAGCAAATACTTCTGTTCTAATCTTAAATAAGTCTTGTTTGTTTGAGTTTTACGCCCCTTTTCAAGAGTCATATGAGGCAGAATGTACACCTTACCATTGTTCCTGGAAAGAACCAGTACTAGACTCTCATCCTACGTAAGCAACTGCCTACTTTCTCACATAAAGAGACATGGTCGGTAGCTGGGCTCGAACCCATGTGCCTCCATCAGTGAGAGGTTACAGTGATTTGAAATCAGCGACCTTAACCATTCGACCATGGAGGTCTCATCTGAATAGATCTAATTTTAAATAAGAGACGTATGGGGCTATAGTGTCAACTCCCTTTTTTCAGCCCAGGTCAGATGCTATAATACAGGTACAGAATGTAAGAGACCTGCTTTAACATCGGTAAGATTAAACAATTAGAAATTAAAGCTAGGTGATGATGTGATCTTCACCTGTTGGTCAACACTATTTCTGCAGTGCACAACCTAGTTCATGTTGTTGTGTTTGTTCGTGACGAGCTGAACTGTCATTCAGAAACAGAGACAACATACTACTCTGGTATATGTTTGTTTAGTTAAACATGTAGTATATTTTAATGAAAATTTTTTTTGAAAAATACTAGATGCCCAAGGGCAACATGTTGAGCTCGCTTGTAACATTTGGAACTATGAGTATGGGTTTGCCCAGGACTCATCATCTCATTGAAGTAAACATATATGCCCAACTATTTCAAAATCCTTCAATACAGAAGGTACAGTCCGGAGAGGGAAAACACATTCAACCTGTAATTGTGATTTTGACCTATAGACCTGGGTCTTGCGCATGACACATCCTCTTATAGTGGAGAACATTTGTGCCAAGTAATTTAAAAATTCTTAAATGTGTACAGAAGATACAGCCTGGGCAGGGAAAATATGTTTTACCTCTTAGTGTGACCTTGACCTTGGAGCAACAAACATGGGTCTTGCATGCCACACACCATCTCATTGTGTTTAACAATTTTGCCAATTATTTTTCAAAATATATGCCAATGCATAAAGGAGTTACAGCTTGGACAAGGTCTGAAATACTGTTTTTTGGCATTTGCCCTCTAAGTATGACCTCGCACTTAAGCCCACTGTCATGGGTCTTGCGCATGACACATAGTCTCACTATGGTAAACATGTCTGCCAAGTAATTCCAAAATCCATCAAGGAAGTTACGTAGCGCCCATTTTTTACCTTTGACATCCTAGTGTGACCTTTGTCTTGAAGCCTTGTGTGTGACACACTGTCGCATGGTGTTTAACAATAACGTCAAGTTATTTTCAAATATGTCAATGCATAAGGGTGATACAGCCCAGACAAGGTCTATAGTACATGTTTTTGACGTATGACCTCTAAGTGTTACCTTGACCTTGGAGCTAGGTACCTGGGTCTTGGGCACTGCACACCGTCTCATGGTATTCAACCATTATGCTAAAGTTATTTTCAAATATGTCTATGCATAAGGGTGATACTGCCCGGATGAGGAAAATCCTGATCTTTTCATGAAGTATGAATAAGTTAACCATTTGACAGGGGTATACTCTTGGTATTTAGGTAATGGAGATCATGGTGTTAGATTTGTCAAGCGAATTTTGTTATTTATATATCTACACTGAACCATCTTTTTTGGTAAGAATCAAGCACATAAATTCGGGCAAGAATTAGATACACGTAATAAACTATTTCACAGAATGACATAGGGACCCCTGAAATTTATGATAGGACCCCACTTGAACAACAACCTGAGTCCCAAGGACCCTAATACTTGAAAGTCAGTTTATTGTAAAACCCTGCAATATATTGAATATTGCTTTCAAGTTAAAATGAACTACAGTACAACCTCTCCAGAGTGGCCCTCTGTAGAGCAACAACTTCTATATAACAACACCTACATAATTTCCCTAAGCTGATATTTTCTATAAATTTAACCTATGTAGAGCAACAAACTCTCTATAACAACACCTACATAATTTCCCTAAGCTGAAATTTTCTATAAATTTAACCTCTGTAGAGCAACAACCTCTCTATAACAACACCTACATAATTTCCCTAAGCTAATATTTTCTATAAATTTAACCTCTGTAGAGCAACAACCTCTCTATAACAACACCTACATAATTTCCCTAAGCTAATATTTTCTATTAATTTAACCTCTGTAGAGCAACAACCTCTCTATAACAACATCTACATAATTTCCATCAGCTGATATTTTCTATAAATTAAACCTCTGTAGAGCAACAACCTCTCTATAACAACACCTACATAATTTCCCTAAGCTAATATTTTCTATAAATTTAACCTCTGTAGAGCAACAACCTCTCTGTAACAACACCCACATAATTTCCCTAAGCTAATATTTTCTATTAATTTAACCTCTGTAGAGCAACAACCTCTCTATAACAACATCTACATAATTTCCATAAGCTGATATTTTCTATAAATTAAACCTCTGTAGAGCAACAACCTCTCTATAACAACACCTACATAATTTCCGTAAGCTAATATTTTCTATTAATTTAACCTCTGTAGAGCAACAACCTCTCTATAACAACACCTACATAATTTCCCTAAGCAGATATTTTCTATAAATTTAACCTCTGTAGAGCAACAACCTCTCTATAACAACACCTACATAATTTCCCTAAGCAGATATTTTCTATAAATTTAACCTCTGTAGAGCAACAACCTCTCTGTAACAACACCTACATAATTTCCCTAAGCTAATATTTTCTATTAATTTAACCTCTGTAGAGCAACAACCTCTCTATAACAACACCTACATAATTTCCCTAAGCAGATATTTTCTATAAATTTAACCTATGTAGAGCAACAACCTCTCTATAACAACACCTACATAATTTCCCTAAGCTAATATTTTGTATTAATTTAACCTCTGTAGAGCAACAACCTCTCTATAACAACATTTACATAATTTCTATAAGCTGATATTTTCTATAAATTAAACCTCTGTAGAGCAACAACCTCTCTATAACAACACCTACATAATTTCCGTAAGCTAATATTTTCTATAAATTTAACCTCTGTAGAGCAACAACCTCTATAACAACACCTACATAATTTCCCTAAGGTGATATTTTCTATAAATTTGACCTCTGTAGAGCAACAACCTCTCTATAACAACACCTACATAATTTCCCTAAGCAGATATTTTCTATAAATTTAACCTCTGTAGAGCAACAACCTCTCTGTAACAACACCTACATAATTTCCCTAAGCTAATATTTTCAATTAATTTAACCTCTGTAGAGCAACAACCTCTCTATAACAACACCTACATAATTTCCCTAAGCAGATATTTTCTATAAATTTAACCTCTGTAGAGCAACAACCTCTCTATAACAACACCTACATAATTTCCCTAAGGTGATATTTTCTATAAATTTGACCTCTGTAGAGCAACAACCTCTCTATAACAACACCTACATAATGTCCGTAAGCTGATGTTTTCTATAAATTTAACCTATGTAGAGCAAAAGCCTCTCTATAACAACACCTACATAATTTCCCTAAGCTGATATTTTCTATAAATTTAACCTCTGTAGAGCAACAACCTCTCTATAACAACACCTACATAATGTCCGTAAGCTGATGTTTTCTATAAATTTAACCTCTGTAGAGCAACAACCTCTCTATAACAACACCTACATAATTTCCCTAAGCTGATATTTTCTATTAATTTAACCTCTGTAGAGCAACAACCTCTCTATAACAACACTTACATAATTTCCCTAAGCTAATATTTTCTATAAATTTAACCTCTGTAGAGCAACAACCTCGCTATAACAACATCTACTTAATTTCTGTAAGCTGATATTTTCTATAAATTTAACCTCTGTAGAGCAACAACCTCGCTATAACAACACCTACATAATTTCCCTAAGGTGATATTTTCTATAAATTTGACCTCTGTAGAGCAACAAGCTCTCTATAACAACACCTACATAATTTCCATCAGCTAATATTTTCTATTAATTTAACCTCTGTAGAGCAACAACCTCTCTATAACAACATCTACATAATTTCCATAAGCTGATATTTTCTATAAATTAAACCTCTGTAGAGCAACAACCTCTCTATAACAACACCTACATAATTTCCGTAAGCTAATATTTTCTATAAATTTAACCTCTGTAGAGCAACAACCTCTCTATAACAACACCTACATAATTTCCCTAAGCAGATATTTTCTATAAATTTAACCTCTGTAGAGCAACAACCTCTCTATAACAACACCTACATAATTTCCCTAAGCAGATATTTTCTATAAATTTAACCTCTGTAGAGCAACAACCTCTCTGTAACAACACCTACATAATTTCCCTAAGCTAATATTTTCTATTAATTTAACCTCTGTAGAGCAACAACCTCTCTATAACAACACCTACATAATTTCCCTAAGCAGATATTTTCTATAAATTTAACCTCTGTAGAGCAACAACCTCTCTATAACAACACCTACATAATTTCCCTAAGCAGATATTTTCTATAAATTTAACCTCTGTAGAGCAACAACCTCTCTGTAACAACACCTACATAATTTCCCTAAGCTAATATTTTCTATTAATTTAACCTCTGTAGAGCAACAACCTCTCTATAACAACACCTACATAATTTCCATAAGCTGATATTTTCTATAAATTAAACCTCTGTAGAGCAACAACCTCTCTATAACAACACCTACATAATTTCCGTAAGCTAATATTTTCTATAAATTTAACCTCTGTAGAGCAACAACCTCTCTATAACAACACCTACATAATTTCCCTAAGGTGATATTTTCTATAAATTTGACCTCTGTAGAGCAACAACCTCTCTATAACAACACCTACATAATTTCCCTAAGCAGATATTTTCTATAAATTTAACCTCTGTAGAGCAACAACCTCTCTGTAACAACACCTACATAATTTCCCTAAGCTAATATTTTCAATTAATTTAACCTCTGTAGAGCAACAACCTCTCTATAACAACACCTACATAATTTCCCTAAGCAGATATTTTCTATAAATTTAACCTCTGTAGAGCAACAACCTCTCTATAACAACACCTACATAATTTCCCTAAGGTGATATTTTCTATAAATTTGACCTCTGTAGAGCAACAACCTCTCTATAACAACACCTACATAATTTCCCTAAGCAGATATTTTCTATAAATTTAACCTCTGTAGAGCAACAACCTCTCTGTAACAACACCTACATAATTTCCCTAAGCTAATATTTTCTATTAATTTAACCTCTGTAGAGCAACAACCTCTCTATAACAACACCTACATAATTTCCCTAAGCAGATATTTTCTATTAATTTAACCTCTGTAGAGCAACAACCTCTCTATAACAACACCTACATAATTTCCCTAAGCAGATATTTTCTATAAATTTAACCTCTGTAGAGCAACAACCTCTCTGTAACAACACCTACATAATTTCCCTAAGCTAATATTTTCTATTAATTTAACCTCTGTAGAGCAACAACCTCTCTATAACAACACCTACATAATTTCCATAAGCTGATATTTTCTATAAATTAAACCTCTGTAGAGCAACAACCTCTCTATAACAACACCTACATAATTTCCGTAAGCTAATATTTTCTATAAATTTAACCTCTGTAGAGCAACAACCTCTCTATAACAACACCTACATAATTTCCCTAAGGTGATATTTTCTATAAATTTGACCTCTGTAGAGCAACAACCTCTCTATAACAACACCTACATAATTTCCCTAAGCAGATATTTTCTATAAATTTAACCTCTGTAGAGCAACAACCTCTCTGTAACAACACCTACATAATTTCCCTAAGCTAATATTTTCAATTAATTTAACCTCTGTAGAGCAACAACCTCTCTATAACAACACCTACATAATTTCCCTAAGCAGATATTTTCTATAAATTTAACCTCTGTAGAGCAACAACCTCTCTATAACAACACCTACATAATTTCCCTAAGGTGATATTTTCTATAAATTTGACCTCTGTAGAGCAACAACCTCTCTATAACAACACCTACATAATGTCCGTAAGCTGATGTTTTCTATAAATTTAACCTATGTAGAGCAAAAGCCTCTCTATAACAACACCTACATAATTTCCCTAAGCTGATATTTTCTATAAATTTAACCTCTGTAGAGCAACAACCTCTCTATAACAACACCTACATAATGTCCGTAAGCTGATGTTTTCTATAAATTTAACCTCTGTAGAGCAACAACCTCTCTATAACAACACCTACATAATTTCCCTAAGCTGATATTTTCTATTAATTTAACCTCTGTAGAGCAACAACCTCTCTATAACAACACTTACATAATTTCCCTAAGCTAATATTTTCTATAAATTTAACCTCTGTAGAGCAACAACCTCGCTATAACAACATCTACTTAATTTCTGTAAGCTGATATTTTCTATAAATTTAACCTCTGTAGAGCAACAACCTCGCTATAACAACACCTACATAATTTCCCTAAGCTGATATTTTCTATAAATTTAACCTCAGTAGAGCAACAACCTCTCTATAACAACACCTACATAATTTCCCTAAGCTAATATTTTCTATAAATTTAACCTCTGTAGAGCAACAACCTCTCTATAACAACACCTACATAATGTCCTTAAGCTGATGTTTTCTATAAATTTAACCTCTGTAGAGCAACAACCTCTCTATAACAACACCTACATAATTTCCCTAAGCTGATATTTTCTATAAATATAACCTCTGTAGAGCAACAACCTCTCTATAACAACACATACAAAATTTCCCTAAGCTGATATTTTCTATAAATTTAACCTCTGTAGAGCAACAACCTCTTTATAACAACACCTACATAATTTCCCTAAGCTGATATTTTCTATAAATTTAACCTCTGAAGAGCAACAAGCTCTCTATAACAACACATACAAAAAAAATATCCCTAAGCTGATATTTTCTATAAATTTAACCTCTGTAGAGCAACAACCTCTCTATAACAACACCTACATAATGTCTGTAAGCTGATGTTTTCTATAAATTTAACCTCTGTAGAGCAACAACCTCTCTATAACAACACCTACATAATTTCCCTAAGCTGATATTTTTCTATAAATTTATCCTCTGTAGAGCAACAACCTCTCTATAACAACACCTACATAATTTCCGGAAGCTGATATTTTCTATAAATTTAACCTCTGTAGAGCAACAACCTCTCTATAACAACACCTACATAATTTCCGTAAGCTAATATTTTCTATGAATTTAACCTCTGTAGAGCAACAACCTCTCTATAACAACACCTACATAATTTCCCTAAGCTGATATTTTCTATAAATTTAACCTCTGTAGAGCAACAACCTCTCTATAACAACACCTACATAATTTCCCTAACCTAATATTTTCTATAAATTTAACCTCTGTACAGCAACAACCTCGCTATAACAACACCTACTTAATTTCTGTAAGCTGATATTTTCTATAAATTTAACCTCTGTAGAGCAACAACCTCTCTATAACAACACCTACATAATTTCCCTAAGCTGATATTTTCTATAAATTTGACCTCTGTAGAGCAACAACCTCTCTATAACAACACCTACATAATGTCCGTAAGCTGATATTTTCTGTAAATTTAACCTCTGAAGAGCAACAACCTCTCTATAACAACACCTACATAATTTCCCTAAGCTAATATTTTCTATAAATTTAACCTCTGTAGAGCAACAACTTCTCTGTAACAACACCTACATAATTTCCCTAAGCTGATATTTTCTATAAATTTAACCTCTGTAGAGCAACAACCTCTCTATAACAACACCTACATAATGTCCGTAAGCTGATATTTTCTATAAATTTAACCTCTGTAGAGCAACAACCTCTCTATAACAACACCTACATAATTTCCCTTATATTTTCTATAAATTTCACTTCTGTAGAGCAACAACCTCTCTATAACAACATCTACATAATTGCCATAAGCTGATATTTTCTATAAATTTAACCTCTGTAGAGCAACAACCTCTCTATAACAACACCTACATAATTTCCGTAAGCTAATATTTTCTATAAATTTAACCTCTGAAGAGCAACAACCTCTCTATAACAACACCTACATAATTTCCCTAAGGTGATATTTTCTATAAATTAAACCTCTGTAGAGCAACAACCTCTCTATAACAACACCTACATAATTTCCGTAAGCTAATATTTTCTATGAATTTAACCTCTGAAGAGCAACAAGCTCTCTATAACAACACATACAAAAAAAATATCCCTTAGCTGATATTTTCTATAAATTTAACCTCTGTAGAGCAACAACCTCTCTATAACAACACCTACATAATGTCTGTAAGCTGATATTTTTCTATAAATTTAACCTCTGTAGAGCAACAACCTCTCTATAACAACACCTACAAAACTTCCCTAAGCTGATATTTTCTATAAATTTAACCTCTGTAGAGCAACAACCTCTCTATAACAACACCTACATAATTTCCCTAAGCTAATATTTTCTATAAATTTAACCTCTGTAGAGCAACAACCTCTCTATAACAACACCTACATAATTTCCCTAAGCTGATATTTTCTATAAATTTAACCTCTGTAGAGCAACAACCTCTCCATAACAACACCTACATAATTTCCCTAAGCTAATATTTTCTATAAATTTAACCTCTGTAGAGCAACAACCTCTCTATAACAACACCTACATAATTTCCCTAAGCTGATATTTTCTATAAATTTAACCTTTGAAGTCTTTCAAAAGATGAAAATCATTTCGAAGGGTTACAAAAAGGCTGCTGCTACTTTACCCAATAACGGGCATTTAGATCTATCTGTATATATACATTACACTGTATAAATACAGTACAACCTCTGTAAAGCAACATCCTGTGGGACCTGCAAATATTGGCCGTTGTTTAGAGGTTGTTGCTCTACAGAGGTTGAATTTATAGTAAATATCAGTGTTAGGAAATTTTGAAGGTGTTGTTATAAAGAGGTTGTTGCTCTCCAGAGGGCTGCTCAGGAGAGGTTGTACTGTACTTAAACGGTTATCATAATCTTTTTCTGAATAGTGTCAAATGTGGAAATCGAGTTTTTAGATTATGAAAAGATATTAGTAGGTCAACATGAGGCAGGGCATCAGCCAAGTATGTTTGTTTTCAGGCCTGAAGGTTGCCAGCAGTATGTCTTTGAGGCTGAACCCCTCAAAAAGGTTTTGGATGGGGGGGGGGTATTTCTAAACTGACTCTTGGTGAAACATAGGGTCCAAAAGATGGAGTTCACAGGATTATTCCCGCTTGTTTGTGCTTTGGACCAGTATTTGACAGTATGGGCCATGTACCTAATAGTCAAAGGAATTACACCAACCTACATGTAGAGATGCTTTTAGTTTGTGAGTAGAGGTGGAGTTCAGGGCCCCAGAGCTTTCCTAATGGCTCCAATATTGAATGTTCTCAATTAAGGGCGTTTGCTACATTTTTCACATAGACGTATAGGCAGAATGAAAATTGTTCAATAAAATCTTTTTAAACTTCACATGATCATAGCATATGAGAACAGAAACATTTTAAGTGAAAAAAAATTGGGGGTAACTGATTTCGTTTTTTAGTTATCTGCCCTTGAATTTGAATTTTGATTATTTTTATTTGTAAATATTTGTAGCAAATGTCTTTAATTTAGTAGATTTGGAGCAGCAGCAGCATAAATTTCTGCAGCATAATCAATCTTAGATATAATGAGAAGTTTGTACAGGAGCAATAAACTTTCTTATCAGTAATTTTTAGAATATAATTTTATATTCATCATATTAAGGTTTGTAGTACACTTTTTAATTAAATGTTCTTCATTGGGTCTAAAGTTATTTTTTGGTCCAAAATCATGCCTAAGAATTTTGTTATTTACTCAAATTTGATTTGTGTACCACCTAGGTGTATGTCTAATTTATGCTGCGGCTGATTCCAAAATAAGATACAATTTTTTCTTTTGATATTTTAAAAACCCTGTTTAGAGCCATTTTCAAAATCATATCCCTTTTGGAGCCTATTTAGTAGGGGTGCAACGATATGGCACAACCTGTATTGCGTTATATAGCAATACAGTCAACCCATATTATTGCAATGCAGTGAAGAAACGAAAAACACAATAAAACTAAAGTGTTAACCCGGCCATTACCACATAGAGATGTAACTGTATATAGAAGTTCATTCCAATAGACAAAGTGTAACCAGTAGATGGCTTATCAGTAGATAAAGTATCAGTTTTACACACTGTTCCAATATATGTTTATTTGAAAACTGCAAATAATCAATAGTTTGTTATTAAGAGGGATGTATCGGTCTTTGATGGTTCAAAACAACACTAAAAATCAATAAACAAAATATTGCGGTACACTGATGCGTAACACGGTACATATCAGCCGAACTCTGTATCGCAATAATATACCGGCATATCATTGCACCACTATACTATTTAGCCATTACTTTAAGATTTTTGCCTGTATCCCAAGAGCCTGAATCATCTGCATTTTGACTAAGAAACATGTAGGATTTTTAAAAGGATACTGGAAGATTGTTTATCAGTAAATTACATAATTTGTCTTATTCTGAGAGGATACCATTCCCCTTTCTTTGATTATGTGCCCTTCTAGGAAAGATCTGACATATTTGGAAACAAACTCCCATTATACCATATTCTTTTAGTTTGTATGATACACAGAAGTGACAACATAAATGTTGTTTGTAGGTTTAGGACAAGGGCTGGTCAAACTGGTGAATGCTCCCTGAACTGCACATTGTCACAGAATGCGTGCTATAGATCATGCTTACAATGATTATATACACATCAAATGAAAAGGGAGATAGAGTACAGTATTAGCTACATGTAGTAGAAAAGGGCAACAACTCCAAAAGAATAAAGTGCATAGTTACAGTTCTTGTTCATTGCACTTCTCCCTAATAAAATATATACAACTATAAGTTTCATGAAATGGCGGACAGCATATAGTGTTTACCCTTTTTGTTGGTGTGTGTGTGGGGGGCATTTTCATGTCCGGCTCATAACTTTGTCATGCATGATTGGATTTTGAAATAAATTAGCACAAATGTTCATTATATCAAGACGTCATGCGCAAAAACTGTGTCACATGCTCAAATGTCAAGGTCACAGCGAACACTTCAAAGTTTGTACTTTTTCTTATTATGGATATAGTGAAAGTATATGATGGTGTCTGGCTCATAACTTTGTCATGCATGATTGGATTTTGAAATAGATTGGCACAAATATTCATCATAACAAGACGATGTGTCATGCGCAAAAACTGGATCGCTTGCTCAAAGGTCACAGTGGAATTTTTTTTCCATTGCTTATATCGAAATAGTGGAGTTTAACTACCACCTACTTTGGTAACTGGTTCTATGTAGTATTCACATAATGTCTGCCACACAACACTCATTTCTGTATCCAGTGTGATTTAGCGGAGGGAACCCATGTCCAATGGACACATTTCTAGTTATTTATCAAATGTCTAAGCTCTATGCCTACTGGTTTCTTTTGGCAATTTGTTTATGATTTTCCTATGTACAATCAAGAGACCTCTGGGGCAGGGTCAATTTGACCCAGGTGTCATGATTTGAAAAATCTTGAAAGAGATCCACTAAGCAATGCTTAGAAATACACACAACATGACTTGTGTAAACTCTCGGACTTCTGGTTTTTGAGAAGGAAGATTTTTTGAAGTTTTCCTATAGAAATCTATGTAAAATCAAGTGACCCCATGGGTGGGACAAATATTGACCCAAGTTTCATGATTAGAACCACTTGGTAGAGGTATACTAGACAATGCTACACACAAAATATCTAGGCAATGTAGTTAATGACAAGAAGAATTCAACATTTTCCAACATGAAACCAAAATACCCCCTGAACCAGGCCAAGGCCAATATTGACCCTAGTGCCATGATTTGAAAAAGCTTGGTAGAGGTCTACAAGGCAATTCTGCAAACAACATCTAAGGTCTTGGTTTTCTGGTTTTTGAGAAGAAGATTTTGGAAGGTGTTACACCATTTAGTCCAACACAGGGACGTATGACCTAGGGATGCCAACAAAGGTCATGACAGGGATACACTCTAAGTGAAAGGGCTAGACTGGACAAATGTATTCCTGTAGAATGTTTTCCAAGCTATAACTATCTTTAGAAGGTTACACTGTTGCATATTAAAAGTAAAGTTTAATTAGAGATGTATAAGAATCCAATTAATTACTTTTCCCTAAGGAACAACAATGAAGAAATTTAAAATATAACCACAGCTATGAGAACCACAAAGAAGATTATTCCACACCAGGAACTCAACCCTTCAAGACATTTTACTTAAAGGAATATCTTCTGGCATAAGAATGAAGTTTTGATAGAGAGGTTGTTGCTCTACAGAGGGCTGCTCTGGAGAGGTTGTACTGTATACATGATAATATTTAGATAATAAATTATACACTCATGATAACTGCAACCCTTGCTCTGAAGAAGTTTAAAGTTGAAAGATATTTTTTGGAGTGTTGCATGGGATGCCATGGTGGCTTTTGATTTTTCATCACTGATGCTCCCCATCCACCACTGAGTCCAACAAGGGGACATGACATGGGAATGCCAAAACAGGTATCAGTGACATATTCCCAAGTAAAAGGGCTAGGCTGGACAAATGTATTCATGCAGAATGTTTTCCAAGCTATAAATATTTTTAGAAGGTTACAAGTGTCAATCAAAGACAAACATTTCATCAGATTTTGAACAGATGAATCTACATGAAAAAGACAAGACATTGTAATGGTATGATTAGACACCATCTTATGAGACTAAGATGAAGAAGAAATGAAACAATGATCTAGGGCACAGCTAACCAGCTGATAGATCAGGATGGGCCTTCCTGACCACGCATTTAGCCCAAATTAAGGCTAAAGAGGTATATTGCAGAGGTAGAGTGTTAACAGGCATACCCTGACCCTGCTCAACCAGGATCCTGTCAGGAGGCGACAAGGGTTGCACCCAACAGTAAACGGGTAGGCACAGTTGGGGAGGGGGTACCTCTCTGTAGTGTCACAGCTGAGATATTCTTAAAAAAGAACCTTAGAAAATATGACAAAAATATAATTACAAATCAGGTCAGTTCAAGACATATTACCATACAGAAGTAACTGCTGGCATAAGATTGAAGTTTTGTCGAAATACAAGTCAATTTTTTTCTAGCCTTATTTTTTAATAAAGCTAAGAAAAAGAATGGACTTCTTAAGTTCTTTAAATCTATATTTGATGGATTTTAAGTTAATACGCTATTTTATTTAATGAGGTGTTTGTGAAACACCAATGGCCCTGAAGGGCAAAATGGATAGTTGACCTTTGACCTATTGATAGACCTTATCAACAGGGGTCATCTATCTATATGTGACCACACTTCAAACCATGTGAAGACCTAAGAGGCCAAAACAGTCGAATTGGCCGGACAAGGTTTGATTACCAACGAGCAAAAAAGACGGACATTATGCGAACCAATATGCCCCAATTTCTTCGAAATGGGGGCATTATTAAACTAGAACTTTACAAAAGAACCCTAAATTTTCAAAAATATGTTGGTAAAAATATAAATACAAATCATGTCAATTCAAGACATTTTACCTAAAATAAATAACTGCTTGCATATTAAGAGTAAAGTTTAATTAGAAATGTATAAGAATCCAATTAATTACTTTTCCCTAAGGAACAATAATGAAGAAACTTAAAATATTGCCACAGCTATGAGACCACAAAGAAGATTATTCCAAACCACAAACACAACCCTTCAAGACACCATCTTATATGACTAAGATGAAGAAGAAATGAAACAATGATCTAGGGCACAGCTAACCAGCTGATTGATCAGGATGGGCCTTCCTGACCACGCATTTAGCCCAAATTAAGGCTAAAGAGGTGTATTGCAGAGGTAGAGTGTTAACAGGCATACACTGACCCTACTCAACCAGCATCCTGTCAGGAGGCGACAAGGGTTGCACCCAACAGTAAATGGGTAGGCACAGTGGGGGAGTGGGGGAGGGGGTACCTCTCTGTAGTGCCACAGCTGAGATATTCTTTAAAAAGGACCTTAGAAAATTTTACAAAAATATGACAAAAATATAATTACAAATCAGGTCAGTTCAAGACATTTTACCATACAGAAGTAACTGCTGGCATGAGATTGAAGTTTTGTCGAAATACTTAGGTATAAGTCAATTTTTACTTAGCCTTATTTTTAATAAAGCTAAGAAAAAGAATGGACTTCCTAAGTTCTTTAAATCTATATTTGATATATCTTAAGTTAATACGCTATTTTATTTAATGAGGTGTTTGTGAAACACCAATGGCCCTGAAGGGCAAAATGGATAGTTGACCTTTGACCTATTGATAGACCTTATCAACAGGGGTCATCTATCTATATGTGACCACACTTCAAACCATGTGAAGACCTAAGAGGCCAAAACAGTCGAATTGGCCGGACAAGGTTTGATTACCAACGAGCAAAAAAGACGGACATTATGCGAACCAATATACCCCAATTTCTTCGAAATGGGGGCATTATTAAACTAGAACTTTACAAAAGAACCCTAAATTTTCAAAAATATGTTGGAAAAATATAAATACAAATCATGTCAATTCAAGACATTTTACCTAAAAGAAATAACTGCTTGCATATTAAGAGTAAAGTTTAATTAGAGATGTATAAGAATCCAATTAATTACTTTTCCCTAAGGAACAACAATGAAGAAACTTAAAATATTGACACAGCTATGAGACCACAAAGAAGATTATTCCAAACCACAAACACAACCCTTCAAGACACCATCTTATATGACTAAGATGAAGAAGAAATGAAACAATGATCTAGGGCACAGCTAACCAGCTGATTGATCAGGATGGGCCTTCCTGACCACGCATTTAGCCCAAATTAAGGCTAAAGAGGTGTATTGCAGAGGTAGAGTGTTAACAGGCATACCCTGACCCTACTCAACCAACATCCTGTCAGGAGGCGACAAGGGTTGCACCCAACAGTAAACGGGTAGGCACAGTGGGGGAGTGGGTACCTCTCTGTAGTGTCACAGCTGAGATATTCTTTAAAAAGGACCTTAAAATATTTTACAAAAATATGACAAAAATATAATTACAAATTTAGGTCAGTTCAAGACATTTTACCATACAGAAGTAACTGCTGGCATGAGATTGAAGTTTTGTCGAAATACTTAGGTATAAGTCAATTTTTACTTAGCCTTATTTTTAATAAAGCTAAGAAAAAGAATGGACTTCCTAAGTTCTTTAAATCTATATTTGATATATCTTAAGTTAATACGCTATTTTATTTAATGAGGTGTTTGTGAAACACCAATGGCCCTGAAGGGCAAAATGGATAGTTGACCTTTGACCTATTGATAGACCTTATCAACAGGGGTCATCTATCTATATGTGACCACACTTCAAACCATGTGAAGACCTAAGAGGCCAAAACAGTCGAATTGGCCGGACAAGGTTTGATTACCAACGAGCAAAAAAGACGGACATTATGCGAACCAATATACCCCAATTTCTTCGAAATGGGGGCATTATTAAACTTGAACTTTACAAAAGAACCCTAAATTTTCAAAAATATGCTGGCAAAAATATAAATACAAATCATGTCAATTCAAGACATTTTACCTAAAAGAAATAACTGCTTGCATATTAAGAGTAAAGTTTGATTAGAAATGTATAAGAATCCAATTAATTACTTTTCCCTAAGGAACAACAATGAAGAAACTTAAAATATTGACACAGCTATGAGACCACAAAGAAGATTATTCCACACCACAAACACAACTCTTCAAGACACCATCTTATATGACTGAGATGAAGAAGAAATGAAACAATGATCTAGGGCACAGCTAACCAACTGATTGATCAGGACGGGCCTTCCTGGCCACCCGTTTAGCCCAAATTAAGGCTAAAGAGGTGTATTGCAGAGGTAGAGTGTTAACAGGCATACCCTGACCCTACTCAACCAGCATCCTGTCAGGAGGCGACAAGGGTTGCACCCAACAGTAAACGGGTAGGCACAATGGGGGAGTGGGGGAGGGGGTACCTCTCTGTAGTGCCACAGCTGAGATATTCTTTAAAAAGGACCTTAGAAAATTTTACAAAAATATAATTACAAATCAGGTCAGTTCAAGACATTTTACCATACAGAAGTAACTGCTGGCATAAGATTGAAGTTTTGTCGAAATATTTAGGTATAAGTCAATTTTTTCTTAGCCTTATTTTTAATAAAGCTAAGAAAAAGAATGGACTTCCTAAGTTCTTTAAATCTATATTTGATATATCTTAAGTTAATACGCTATTTTATTTAATGAGGTGTTTGTGAAACACCAATGGCCCTGAAGGGCAAAATGGATAGTTGACCTTTGACCTATAGATAGACCTTATCAACAGGGGTCATCTATCTATATGTGACCACACTTCAAACCATGTGAAGACCTAAGGGGCCAAAACAGTCGAATTGGCCGGACAAGGTTTGATTACCAACGAGCAAAAAAGACGGACATTATGCGAACCAATATACCCCAATTTCTTCGAAATGGGGGCATTATTAAACTTGAACTATACAAAAGAACCCTAAATTTTCAAAAATATGCTGGCAAAAATATAAATACAAATCATGTCAATTCAAGACATTTTACCTAAAAGAAATAACTGCTTGCATATTAAGAGTAAAGTTTGATTAGAAATGTATAAGAATCCAATTAATTACTTTTCCCTAAGGAACAACAATGAAGAAACTTAAAATATTGACACAGCTATGAGACCACAAAGAAGATTATTCCACACCACAAACACAACTCTTCAAGACACCATCTTATATGACTGAGATGAAGAAGAAATGAAACAATGATCTAGGGCACAGCTAACCAACTGATTGATCAGGACGGGCCTTCCTGGCCACCCGTTTAGCCCAAATTAAGGCTAAAGAGGTGTATTGCAGAGGTAGAGTGTTAACAGGCATACCCTGACCCTACTCAACCAGCATCCTGTCAGGAGGCGACAAGGGTTGCACCCAACAGTAAACGGGTAGGCACAATGGGGGAGTGGGGGAGGGGGTACCTCTCTGTAGTGCCACAGCTGAGATATTCTTTAAAAAGGACCTTAGAAAATTTTACAAAAATATAATTACAAATCAGGTCAGTTCAAGACATTTTACCATACAGAAGTAACTGCTGGCATAAGATTGAAGTTTTGTCGAAATATTTAGGTATAAGTCAATTTTTTCTTAGCCTTATTTTTAATAAAGCTAAGAAAAAGAATGGACTTCCTAAGTTCTTTAAATCTATATTTGATATATCTTAAGTTAATACGCTATTTTATTTAATGAGGTGTTTGTGAAACACCAATGGCCCTGAAGGGCAAAATGGATAGTTGACCTTTGACCTATAGATAGACCTTATCAACAGGGGTCATCTATCTATATGTGACCACACTTCAAACCATGTGAAGACCTAAGGGGCCAAAACAGTCGAATTGGCCGGACAAGGTTTGATTACCAACGAGCAAAAAAGACGGACATTATGCGAACCAATATACCCCAATTTCTTCGAAATGGGGGCATTATTAAACTTGAACTTTACAAAAGAACCCTAAATTTTCAAAAATATGTTGGTAAAAATATAAATACAATTCATGTCAATTCAAGACATTTTACCTAAAAGAAATAACTGCTTGCATATTAAGAGTAAATCTTAATTAGAGATGTATAAGAATCCAATTAATTACTTTTCCCTAAGGAACAATAATGAAGAAACTTAAAACATTGACACAGCTATGAGACCGCAAAGAAGATTATTCCAAACCACAAACACAACCCTTCAAGACACCATCTTATATGACTAAGATGAAGAAGAAATGAAACAATGATCTAGGGCACAGCTAACCAGCTGATTGATCAGGATGGGCCTTCCTGACCACGCATTTAGCAAAAATTAAGGCTAAAGAGGTGTATTGCAGAGGTAGAGTGTTAACAGGCATACCCTGACCCTACTCAACCAGCATCCTGTCAGGAGGCGACAAGGGTTGCACCCAACAGTAAACGGGTAGGCACAGTGGGGGAGTGGGGGAGGGGGTACCTCTCTGTAGTGCCACAGCTGAGATATTCTTTAAAAAGGACCTTAGAAAATTTTACAAAAATATAATTACAAATCAGGTCAGTTCAAGACATTTTACCATACAGAAGTAACTGCTGGCATAAGATTGAAGTTTTGTCGAAATACTTAGGTATAAGTCAATTTTTTCTTAGCCTTATTTTTAATAAAGCTAAGAAAAAGAATGGACTTCCTAAGTTCTTTAAATCTATATTTGATATATCTTAAGTTAATACGCTATTTTATTTAATGAGGTGTTTGTGAAACACCAATGGCCCTGAAGGGCAAAATGGATAGTTGACCTTTGACCTATTGATAGACCTTATCAACAGGGGTCATCTATCTATATGTGACCACACTTCAAACCATGTGAAGACCTAAGGGGCCAAAACAGTCGAATTGGCCGGACAAGGTTTGATTACCAACGAGCAAAAAAGACGGACATTATGCGAACCAATATACCCCAATTTCTTCGAAATGGGGGCATTATTAAACTTGAACTTTACAAAAGAACCCTAAATTTTCAAAAATATGTTGGTAAAAATATAAATACAATTCATGTCAATTCAAGACATTTTACCTAAAAGAAATAACTGCTGGCATATTAAGAGTAAATCTTAATTAGAGATGTATAAGAATCCAATTAATTACTTTTCCCTAAGGAACAATAATGAAGAAACTTAAAACATTGACACAGCTATGAGACCGCAAAGAAGATTATTCCAAACCACAAACACAACCCTTCAAGAAACCATCTTATATGACTAAGATGAAGAAGAAATGAAACAATGATCTAGGGCACAGCTAACCAGCTGATTGATCAGGATGGGCCTTCCTGACCACGCATTTAGCCAAAATTAAGGCTAAAGAGGTGTATTGCAGAGGTAGAGTGTTAACAGGCATACCCTGACCCTACTCAACCAGGATCCTGTCATCAGGAAACAAGGGTTGCAGCCCATGGTAAAAGGGCAGGCACAGTGGGGGGGTCTTACCCCTCTGTAGTGCGACAGCTGGGATATTCTTATCCCTACCCAGCAGGGGATAGAACTTTAAACAAGAGAGCTACACACCTAATATCTAAGCTCTAGGCATTGTAGCTTTTGACCAGAAGATTTTTCAACATTTTCCTACTATATAAGCCTATATAAAATCAACTGAACCCTGGGACTGGGCCAATATTGACCCTGGGACCACGACTTGCACAACCTTGTTAGAGGTCCACAAGGCAATGCCAAACACCAACAGTCTTCTGGTAGATTTTAAAAAACAATCCTCCTGTTGCCACAGCAACCACAGTACTTTAAATTAATTTTTTGTAACAACTGGTAGAGCTTCATGCAAGGATTATCGCTGTGATTTTTATTTGAAATTGCATGCTCCAGTGTGGAGATGTTGTTTGAATCGGATTGTTGACGCCACACAACACCGGACAACGGACAATCAAGGACTTTGTACTAGGTGAGCTAAAAAAAAAACCTAAAATTACAACAAGAGGGCCATGATGGCCCTGTGATCGCTCACCAGAAAAAAAGACTGTTGGCGATGAACATTTTTCATTTTTTTCCTATATCAGCCTTTGTAAAATCAAGTGACCCCTTGGGTGGGGCCAATTTTGACCACAGGGCTGTAATTTGCACAAACTTGGTTGAGGTCCACTTGACAATGCTGCATACAATATATCTAAGTTCTAGGCCTATTGGTTTCGGACAAGATCTTTTGCGACAGTGTCTAGCTGCGCTTTTGACCTATATTTCTTGGAATGATATATCAATTATTCAGAAGAATTCCCCATTCTATGATGATTCAGAGAAAATTCTTCCAATCTACAAGCACTGTAAAATTAAGGCCACACCGACTTATAGTGAGTCTGCAACTTTTAATGTGTACTTGTTAAGTTTGTAAAATTTGCAAAGTAAACATGAAACCATGACATCTAAAGTGTTAACAAGGATTTTACCTAAGATTTGACCGGTTGGCCTAGTTTTTGACCCAAGATGAACCATGTTCAAACATGTCCTACGTATCATTATGACAAACATTTTGACAAGTTTCGGCGAAGATCAAATTAAAACTGAAATCTATTATTTTCTTAAGATTTGACCAAATCATTTATCCTAGATAACCCAATTAATTTGACAGTAAATTTGATGGAAACACTAATTTGACCTTTGACCTCACTTTTTTACCCAAAAATGACTCATTATCAAACTTGTCAAAGATTTTGTCAATACAAATATTTTGACCCAGTTTTGTGAAAATCTAACTAAGAATGTGACATAGGTAGTGTGTTCATAAAGGCACAAGTTGAGGCCGCACGGCGCCCCCAATGACGGACAAAAAACGATCATAAAAGCTCACCCTGAGCACTTGTGCTCATGTGAGCTTAAAATCAGTCATGAATTATCAATTTAAGATCAAATTCCATACTTTGTAAGTTTATCTAACAATATACATCCTCCTGGCGTTCCCAATGGAACACTGACATTTACAATAAACTTCATTCTGTCAAACCAACCCTCAGAGAATGGCACCCTGTAAACAGGCCCATTCGCCAAGAAGAAGTTATACTATCTTGATGCAGAATTGATCATTTACTCCAAACTCATTCTTGGCAACCATCAGTGATGATATGCCAGAATGTGTTCCGTGTAATGCACCACATTCTATCAAACATTCCTGCGGACTGCATCGACCGTCAGCCAATTCACATTAGACACTTTGATATCAAAAACAAGAAGGCACTTTTTGAAACTGTCAGGCTTGAAATAATTATAAATCATATAGAGAAAATCAGCCTATACAATAAACTGTACGTGATACCCTTTTTATACACTTCCTTTTAGCTTTGTATATGTTTATATTGTATGATACAATGTAATATGAGATCATTCTCACACATTCTTATTTTGTCACAGCAAGTAATTTTACCAATTCATATCATTTATCCTTAGGCATTTAATATAAATTAAGTGACATGTATCATTCAAGCATTAAGTACAAGCAATTGTGTTTATGCAAACTTTTTATCCATGTATACACATTCAGTATTTTATTTATTGCACTTAATCCATTTAAGAACATTACACAGGACTCGTCATTATTATATAAAAATTATGTGGTATAAAAACAGTAGAGCATGGTAGGGAATTTCAGTATAAATCCAAACGGGAATTATATACAGAATTGCTCTCTATTGTTTTATTTTTATCTGCTAAAAACTGGCCGTTTTCAGCTTTAATCTTGTTTGAAATTTCATATTTGTGAAAAAGTGCAGCATGTGTGCATGTAATGAGCTTTACAAAGTAACATCACTGCACTCATCGCCTCTATCAGTATCTTCATGATTTGTGTGCAATTAAATCAAACATGGCTATTATTTTTGTTGGATATCAAATGCAATAGGAGAGTGAAAAAATTGAGAGGCCATTCCTGTTCGTCAATATTTGAGGTACAAAAATCACATTCAAAACTGACTATTTCATGCCCCATGCACAAATATTTCAAGCTGGGCGGTTTTATCAGTTTATCGGTATATTGTGATATCAGCTTGACAATATCAATATCACACAAATTCTTTGAAGCATCAGGTTCCTGACTATGATGTCAGTAAGCTGTACTGTCCAAAAGATCGAGTACCATACATATTTGGAAAATCATGGATGAGAAAGAAATTGTTGCAAACATGGAGTGAAAGCAAGTGAAAGTAAGATGGTAGTATTGCTGCTAATACTGTGAGTCAAAACTATCAGATGTTTGCTGAAAATCACCATGGCATTGCCATTGATGCAAAAATCGTCTGCACACTTGAAAACAAAATCAGACAAATCACAAACTACGACAATTTTGACAAAACAGTCAGCTTTAAATAAATGCCTTTATTAATAGTTCACTAAGTTTGGTATTACAGTCAATCATTCAAACCATTGTTTACTATGCTGATTATTTAAGGATATGGGATAAGAATGGGAAATAAAAGAACAAAACCAAACTATCGTTTTCTTTCAAGTATTTATTCACTCAGTGATATACGGCATGCAGTCGGTAAATAGAAATTTAAAACAAAATTCACAATATACAGCCATACGTATTGCGATACAGCATGAAATATTGTGATATAACGCGATACGCTTTTAAGGAGCAATACCAAGTTCTACAAATCTTGAGTTCGCAAAATAAAAATTCACGAAAATATGTTATGATACAATTATCATAAGAACATGTGTCTGTTGTTCTAGCAAAGATTTCCCTTTACTTTACATGGAATTAGAAGCAGTAGGTGTGGAATAAATAAATGATGTTGGACTATGAAGCTGGTGATTATTAACTAGTGATAATACAATATCTGAAGAAGATTTGAATAAAGGAAAACACATGAGTATCGAGAACTATCAAAATGATACATTCTAAGAACAATTAAACACTATATATGCAGTACTGTACACCAAGATACACACACATCATTGTTTCTGGAAAATCAACATATCTAACATCAACATCAGTAATTTTGAATAATTTGTGTTTTTAAGTACATGATAGATCTTAGAATTATTGTTGAATACATAAACCTTATGATACAAAACACCCTTTACTCAGATTCAAAATGGAGGGTTAATCACTCAGTGTATTGTTTTACAATACACATTAATTTACTCTGAATTTGCAACAGAAGGATTAAAGTCAAAATCTGTTTGAATTACAAGATCATACATCATGGATGAGTACTACGAAGAAGTGAGTATTACAAACATGAAGCATGTTTGAAGCCAGAATAGGAACTAAAACATTCGGTTGTACATCACACTTAATTCAATCTAGCTAAATAAGCATGAGTAAACAAAATCGGATAATGAGAGACTTAAAAGCTTACCAGTTTCATACCTTTTATACATGTGGCTAAATATATCATCCTTTATGCAAATTCAATTTTTATCTTCAACAAAAGCCATCTCCCAATACACTAATGATCATAATAATCATTTACTGCACATCATAGCTTAATTAAGTCCGAATACTTGGGCTCTGAATATTGCCAGTACCCAAGTACTTGGATGTATCATTTAAGCCTAGTGCTTGTTGATATATATCCTTATAGATATACATGTATATTAATGACTATAACAGATTATAATAAAACAAATACTTTCTGTTTGGTGTTAAAAGTTGCATTTTAGATAATTATGACACTATAATCAGGTATCTCTTTTGTGAAATATAGTCAGGTACTGGTACTACATGAATTGTATCTCATGTTTTTTGTCAGGTTTTGTAAACTTATGCTCTTTGTTAAGTTCTGTATTAGTTACATGGTTAAGTGGTTCCTTTCAGACTGTACGTAATATAATGAGAAAGTACCCGGTAAGCAACACTCCTTTTCGCATGTACTTCCCATATGCAGTATCTTGCACTGTCCATTCATTTAAAGATTTTTAAAAGAAACTGACCCACCATTTCAAATTCTAAGTAATGATGTTGAGTTAGGTTTCAGATATTCTTACATACTAGATATATGTCTATAAGAAAAGTTAATCAATGAGTGACCATATATAAACATGGATATTGTTCATGTAATGGCCACATTTTAATAAATTTCCTTGTCCCTCTGTACAATCATTATCCAGATATACTAGCAAGAAACTGGTTAATTTTATCAAAATGACTGTTTTAATCCTACATTCAATTTATTTTCCTCTTATATTTCCATGCTCAATTTCTAAATTTAATATAATGACCGTGTGTGTTCCTGGGGTACATAACAGAAAACAAAACTTTTTTAACACAAATAACAAGTGTGAACTTGTCAGCATATAAACTACTGTATTTTGAATAAAACAACATATTTTCAGTGTATGAACTTAATCATAATGGTCAAACAGAATTATGAACTGCTATTCATATCAGTACCATGAGTCCAAAATATAGGGGGAGCCAATTAATCCTCCCTATGAGAAAATGAATTTTGGCTACTTTGAGACCTGCAAAATCCCATTTCAGAGGTTGGAAATGGATCAGTTTGGTACAATATCTATACAGCTTTAAACTGACACCAGGGCCATCCTAAAATGACGTTTCTACTTATGAATTAAGAACCATTCCCTTGCTAACAGTTGCTGAATACAAGGTAAGCTATCTCCATGTGTTCTATTTGAAAATCATCAAAATCTTATTATAATAAAAACAAAGACTGTTTCAGTTTTATACAGAATTTATTTGAAATACATGTAGGCAAATACATATATTTTATTACAACATTTTCCATAAGACACGTCTCGATCCGTACTTGTAACTTAGATACCGGAAAATTGGACCGTATAGCGATCATTATGATAAATATTTTCATTCGGCAATGTTTTAACTTTATCCTTAAATATCGATAGGTAAAGTTAAAGTAAATTTTCAGGAAATTGTTAGGTGTTTAATTGTTCCCAGCAAATAAATCAAAATTAAATCTGTATACCAGTGCAGTATACCATTTAAACAGTCATTAATTGTCGTGAAATATAAGTTGCAAACATCATTTTACATGGAATATTCTATGTCTCGGAGCAATCTCATTGTTAGAGGTGCAAAGTTTGCGACGCTGTGTATACATTTTGTGATAAATAATCGGGTCATATTTGACATATGATTTCCACAACTGACTTCTGAAAAAATCAGGTATATCTTGGGTATTATGTTTAGGTACATTATTAAGATGTGACCAACACGTCAGTGATTGTTCTATTTTAGAAAACAGTATTACGTAAAGCAAAACTCATAATTTTTGAGATTTCAGCCAAAATTGCAAAGACTTTTCTTCAGCCAATTTTTATTAATTTGAGTTTTTGACTCAACTGGCAATACCAATGCTAGCCCAGATTTAAGATGAACCAATTAAGACATAAAATCCAACTGCATTGACAAAGGTGGCAGCATTATAGTAATCTTGTAGTACCATTCAACTGGGCTCCTGACTGTATCAGAACTGACATACAAACATCAGGGCTGTGATTCTGAGAGACCGATTTTCGCTCATAATCAAATTTGTCCAAGACCGTAAGGATATACACATTCACTGTAAATATAATGATCAGGATTGGTGAAGAAATGAAGGCGAATGGGTGTAAACATGCTAAAATATAGCAACATTTCTAAGTCAAGGGCCCATAACTTTTGGAAGTACTAATCCAATTTCACCGTTAATCCGAGATATTGTGGCCATACAAATTAAGATTGGTTCAGAGCTGTGGATACTGGAGTGTAAACATCCGAGATGAGCAAAAAAAACCTGATAGATATAAGGAAGTGTATAAAAAGTACAAGCGTTTATTGTATAGTCCAATTACCTTTCTATAATTAATAATTGTTTCAAGTCTGACAGTTTCAAAGCTAGCTGAGTTCATGTTTCTGACATCTTAGTGTCTAATACAGATCTATATAAGCTGATGGTCAATGCAGTCAAAAAGTATATGTTTGATAGAATGTGGTCCATTGCACTGAACACATTCTGGCGTATCATCACTGGTGATAAGCCAAGAATGGGTAAAGAGTGAATGACCACTTCTGCATCTAGATAATACTACCTCTTCCCAACGAATGGCCCTGTAAATGGGGTGCCATTCGCCAAGGATAGACATGACAAAGTGAAGTTAGATGTAAATGTCAGCATCCCATTGTAGGGACTGCCACGAAGATTGGATACAGTTTACAAGACATATATTGCATTCAATAAATGCATATATATATATGCCCCAGTGGCATGCTTGAAAATAGATTTTATCAAAATGAAGTCGATGAGTATTTAACCTAATAGTACAGCAAACGAATAAGGCAATCACTATATATGCCCCTGCATCATTTGATGCTGGAGGCATAAAAATAAGGCTGAAAATAAAAAATAAGTTTGTTTGGAATGCTCCGACCCAGGATTTTAGCACTGGGTAGGTAGGTAGGGATTTTTTTTTTTTTACTATGTAACAATAGTAAAAACAAGATGTGTTTCAAATACACAATGCCCCCTCCGAGTGCCCTTTAACTTGAAAATGCACAAAATAAACAAAGGGCCATAATTCCATAAAAAATGATCGAATCACAAAACCCGTAATATAGGTGCGGGGGTTCTTGGTAACAACAAGTCTGTGAAAGTTTTGTCAAAATCCCATGAAAAATGTACCAGAAGTATCCTAAAAGAAATGTACAAAAATTTTAAACACCATGACCTTGTGACCTAGACCTACTGATCTGAAAATGCCCAGTTCCTGTAGAGGTTGTCATGAGGAACCTACATATGAAGTCTGATGAATGTAGGTGCAAGCGTTTTGATTTTATAGGCAAGGTTAAAGTTTGGTACAAACAGACAGACAAACAGAGAGACCAAAAACAATATGCCCCCGATCTATCGATACGGGGGCATAAAAATGCTCCTAAAAGATTTTATTTATTTGCTAGGATTTTCGTAATTAGGAAGGAGCACTCCAAACAAACTTATTTTGATTTTCAGTCTAGAAGATTTAAAATCAGTGTATGGAATTTTGACATCTGAAATCAGAAATGCCAGCAAAATACAAATTGTTGACAAAAGTAGAAAAAAAGTTGTACCATAAATAAGTTAACTCATACTATAGTCAATTTCTTACCTTAATCAACTTGTACATCTACTTTTGGTAGCAATTTGAAGTGTTTTTTCGTAGTTTAAAATTCAGTTTATTCCTGAATTTTATTGGTAAAATTTGCTACACTTGCCTGGCAGGGCCAACCTTAAAAATTTGTTTGCCGTAACGCTTTCTACTCATCAAAAAAGGCCACTAACCAACTTTTTATGGCCTCTAAGGATTCAAAAGAATCATTAAATAGCATCCTGATGTGTATTTTGGTTTAATAAAAAATATATTGTAAAAACAAATTTCCTACTTACTCACTGAAAATTTTCTGGGTCATGTAACAGCAAACAAACATTTTTTAAAGATGGCCTTGTACCATACTGTAGTGAGATTGATGCCAGACAATTCAGTATAATTGGTTAATTGGTTAATTAGGCATATTTAGATACAATTAAGTTGACCAGGAGCTGAATAACAGTTCTTTGTTAGAATGAACAGAACCTGTAAAATTAAAACAGTAACAACTGCACTAGTGTGCTCCTGAGTGAGACTGGTACATTCACTTAGAAGAAGAACTTACCTGAAATTGTCATTACCACAGGTAACTGTTATTGTACCATGGTTATTGAGTAAATGTACCAATAGATGTTATAGATAAATTAATAACAGTAAATACTGATTAAAAAAACATGTACACACACTATTTATCAATATGTTAACAAATTAATGAATAGTGTTGTTTTTATATGATAATTATCATATATTTAAGCACAGAATATGTTCCATGCCGTCAATTCATTGGGTCTTCAATTAGCCTAATTAACGTTACAAACCACGAAGCTTAAATTCTAGCGTCACTGAAGTATAAAACATAGATAGGTCCATGACAAAAATGAAAACACGCAATATTTAGTGCAACCGGAGCGACAGCAACTAGAATTAACACAAAATGTCCATTCTTTAGTAAACTATCATTCTTTCGAATTACACACTAAGTTAACACGTCCATGGATCCGCTTATTACGGCTTGTAAACACCATTCAAAATTATTCACACCTTAAATAAGCGGGATTACAGGTTCTTAGTCCAGGATGTCAACTTCTATAGAACACCCTGTTGAAAATGAGGAGTGAACGGGAACCATTAAATAGGTGGTAATGTCGATCGGAACTACTCGGGTATTTCCGTACCTAAGAAATTTCTTTAGACAAACGCCGGTAGCAATGTGTGACCCCATGGACCTGGGTGTACATATTGGTACATCCCCCGGTCCTGACGCCGTACGTGAAATACATTCTATTAAATTCCTGACTCATCTTGAGTTAACACGTACTATGAGCCTCAATCTTAAGAATTGGTATTGGTAGCACGTACCGTACTAGCACGTAATCTGGCTGGGTGTACACATTGCCGTAAAATAAGAATCATGGCTCTATATATGGTTTGATTGTTGTCGCCTCTTACCGCGGAAATGACGGTAATTCTATGGATGCTATAAATACATTTTAAATGCATTTTCTTCGAAATATTTTATAAACGTATTTTTTTTAAATAAAAATAATGTATCTGACAATTTTTTGCTTTCACTTAGCGCGCACAGGATTCTATTTGAGTGACCCTGGCGCACATTATAGTGTACTAGTTGTACGGCTGATTGGAAGGGCTTGGCGTGATCGGAAAGAGTCCGCATGATTAGAAATAATTAATGTTAAAAAAATCTCAACCGAAAATTGTTTTCCTCCTGCACAACCCTAAGGTACTATAACGATTTTCGATACACGAGTATCTCATGCTGGGTACAGGCCGGTCTACGCTGGACCTGGGTTCCAGTGTTAATGTTAGCTTGATGACGTAATCGCTATTTATAGAATGATTATTAGTTATAGTTTATAACTTTGATCAACATCAAATGTTGCAGCTCATACTACATTGTACCAACTCCAACATGAAGCTGACTACAAGCGACTTGATCTCTATTGAGAGGGCATCTGATACTGCAACAAATTACATCAAGCAAGGACAATATCCTCCTGCAATAACAGTCTTTATAAGCTAACCCCTATATCTTGTAATATTAGTTTAATTTACAGACCACTTAAGGCAACTGGCATTATTAAAGTTGGACTTCAAAGTTGATGTACATACAAGCAGTCACAACTCCAAACCTATGATACGAACCTATATAATTCTCACCTATGGTTTGTTATCATTGTTATTATAATAATAATCTTGGCTACTCGTGGCGTATATATTTAGAGGTTAAGGTACCATGAAAACTATCATTGGATACTCTCTATTCCATGGATTAGTGTATCCAAAAGCGCACCAATCAGTATTAGTGGTGGAATTTACCAGAAGTTGATACATATATAAGTCTTACAGATAACTACATGGGTGTATAAAGTTCGATATCTACTGGCTTAATTACACTGGATTTTCAGAAGTGTGGTATTACCCGGACTCAATAAATATTAAAACATTCGTCAATATATCAAAAATACGAATTAAAGGTCTATGTGTAACTTATGATAGTTGGCGTACTAGTGCGAATATGTCACCCGCAAATGACGATATACAAGGAACTCATCAACTTGTCATTCGAAAGAGTGCAATGTCTTAGAATACTGCAAAAAATAGAAATATAGAAACGTAACGTCAAAAATAAAACCGTCTTCTTATTTGAATATTCCTAGGAAGGAAAGATTGTGTAATTACATGTATATTGTATTTTATTAGATGTAGAACGTATTTTTCATTTTGTTTTCATTTGCAACTTAGAAATAGTTTTGTTCCCAGGTTCTATCGAACTAGACCTAATATATATGCACAACTTGTTACTATTATTAAATTAAACAAATAAAAATATTCTTAATAAATTCTGTATTTACTTTACTTTATTCATTATACTAGACTCTACTTAGTTGTAACAAAGACCTATACTATATATTTATAGTATAGGACGGTCTTTGGTTGTAATTTGATAAATACGATCTCATATGTTTTCCATTATACATGTACTGAATTACTATTTATCAAGTCATTTAATTACATTTATTGTACACGCATGTTTGCATAATTGTATGTATATATATATGTATATGTTATGACGATGAGCTGTTATGCCCAAGTCTTAATAAAGTTTCTGTTCTGTTCTGTTATGATAACCAGACGATTATCCCCAAAGACAATTCACCCCTCGAAAAATTAAGACAGACCACCCCCTAAATAAAGTAACACCCTCAAGACAATCTACCCCGTACTTTATAAAAAGAAAAGGTGACAACAATTTTTTAAATGTTGTTTTGTGTGTAAACTTATTTACTTAATCAGGAAAAAGGATTTAAACAGGAAAATAAAAATAATTAAACAAATCAACAAAAAACTCACAATTTCAAATTATCTATTTCACAATAAAATTAACTCAAAATAGAATATATAGAAATATATAAACAAAATGTTGCAATTATCTATTTATTTCACTAGAATCCGATAGTGTTTAAACAATTAACAAACATATAAACTATTATTTTTTTATACACAAAACTATAATTACCTACCGTAACTGGTGTCCAATATAAAACAATCTTTTGACTCTTGTGAAATATAAACAAATAAACAATGTATAGATATATCACGCAAATCCATCATGCAAATAAGAAGTTCACTTCAGACGGAGTCCATTCTGTCTAGTAGGCGGAGTTACGGATTATGACTACTGTTGTCGCCACTCTGCTGGTGTACGTTTAGCAATAACCGCGCGCAGCATCTGTAACCGGTGTTAGAGTAAACATTTACATCCGGGCATTTTATCAAGATTTCCAGATAAATTTTTATCAAATGTTGCCTAATATTTTGGTAAGTGTACAAGGTAGTTCTCATTTTCTGTACACATTGATTATAATCATAAATCTCAAAATTTGATCTTGTTTTCTTAGAAATACTGTATGGAAATCTCTGGTGTAAGGGCTAAGGCGCCAGGGAGGAAATGATATTTTTCTCAACTTAAAAACGTAGTGATGAAATTATCCTCGCGTACACAGTTCTGACGTACATAAGAGTCAATTATTATTCATGATAACTAAGGATGAAATAAAGAAATAAATTACCTTTGCATTACAAAGTTTGATCATTTATTTATCATTTTACAACATGTTTACATAGATAAAATACATTTTCTAACCAAGGAACCCATAGTTTCTTAAGTGACCATAATCAACAATGGCTGAACGAGAGTACAATGAAATGACGCATTTGATTGGTTTCTATCACCTGTAGGTGTAAGGCAAAAAATAAAGTTTCATATTTTTGATTTATTTTGTTTGTCTGAAGATGTTTTATGTATCTTGCCAAGTTGGTTCTGATTTATTGGCGATTTACATTCAGTGGTCAAGTAGGGGGACGGATGTTACAGTTGAATATTAAAAAATCGGTTGTGAAGCCTAGCTATTATAGAAAACACTGCATTAGAATTGGTTTTCCTATTAAAGTGATGTATTGTCTATATTATGTGGGCATAATTTTGGCAGTTTTTTTTAAATATCACTTATTTCCCAAATTCTCATTTTGAAACTTGTAATAAATCAAAATGCAAATAATTTCATTTCCATTTATACTGCTTTCACAAGCTTAAGCTGGGTAAAATCACATTTTAAATGAAGATAATAACATACACATTTGAAATACAATTCATTTATAAGTAATTTTATTTTCATGCAAGTTTAAATATACACATGAACAGAACCAGGGATTTTTTTTGGGCGATTTTATAGCCGAAATTCGGTCATATTCCCAATGGAAAATAGTATCTTTTTTTCCCAATTTACAGACAAAAAATCCCAATAAAAAATATATATATTTTTTTTATGATTAACATCACTATTGGTAGTAAATACCTTATTCTGCTACTGTTCTATGGGAGAATAAGTAAAATAAGTTGAACATTGCAAAAATTGTAGTAATACATTTTTCACAATTTTGATTAAAACACGGTCACCATGAAAATTCCCAATCCCAAGGGTATGGGTCATATTCCCAAAATACCGAGGAAAAACCCTGTGAACTAACACCCAACGGGGGACGGACATTACATTTCAAGGGGATGGATGTTACACAAAATACAAACATAAGAATTCTGTAATGTTATTACATATTAAAGGGAAGAACCTGATTATTTGCAATCATGTGCTTTGGTTATGTAAAAGAAAAAATGTATTTTGAAAAAAAAGAGATTGTTATGAGATAATTATTGTTTAGCCTCAAAATAAAATACTGCTGTAACATCTGTCCCCCTACCTGACCACTTAATGTAAATCGCCAATAAAAGATTTTATCAGCCAAAAGTTATCTTGCATTTAGACTTGTGTTTTTGTCTTTTCTCATAAAACATTTACTGTCAAAATAATTATAATAAATTATGTTAGTCTCATCTAAAAATACTTAGAAATTATGAATAATGATATTTATTGAAACCAATAGTTTCATTTATCAGTGAAGTGCAGTGTAACATACAAACAGCATGTTAGCTGTTACTATACCTGACATTATTTATACTTCTATAGTCAAGATTTACCTGCAAATTACTGACATAATTCATATTAGTCTTTTTTAGATTGAATTAATTAAATAAAATATTTTTTATTGCTCTACAATTTTTTTAATTTTATCTGTAACAACTGCCTGTGTACTTGTCTCAGCATGGCTATGACCCTGATGATATTTGATAAATTATTTAAATCCTAAATGCAAATGTATTGACATTGAATTAACAAAGTAAAAATACATATATATATATGTAAGATTTACTTTGTGATATTTCTCTTCAGTTTGAATCAGTTACTGTCTGGTCTCTTTGTGAGCAAGTAGAATCATTTTCCAAAGGAGTTATTTACTAGGAACTAAAGAAATTTCTTCAATGCATTAATTATGTTTATTTGTCTTATATAAAGAGGTGGTCCATAATTTTAAATATGCAAATTAAAGACATTGAACAGTTCCTATATAAGTGAACCCCTCAAAACCACTGGAAGTCGAATCTCATAATTGTTTAATTGCCCCTTATCAGTTTAATCCTGTCTGGTCATGGTCAGTTTAGTGTCTACATGTAGACTTGACATCTAATACAACAACATGATTTTTTGATCTATGATGATAATTAGTATATTAACTGATTATGTAAATTTTATAAAAGCTAGTCAATCAATGACCCTGTCTGTTTAATTACCCCCTAGTGTGGAACAGTACAGATGACTGCTGGTCCATAAGACACATACCTGGCTGCAGGCATTCTTGGCTCAATGTACCACTATGTTTGATAGCCCTTTGTTAATTGTAGCTCATTGTGAAAATTGCTGTACTGTTTTTATGCAGTACTGGTTGCGTAATGGTCAACTCTAAAGGGATTAAATGAATCACCCCAGGGTCACTCAAATAAAAAGACACTGATCATCCACAATGCAGTGTTTTTACAACTGATTGACTGGGGTCCCTTTTGTAGTATTTCACATATCTAGAACTAGCTTAAAATAATTGCCTGAGGTTATTAGGTCTGAAGAATACCTTTCAAATTTTACATTAATTGCATCAGGTTACAACATGAAATATATTTAACTACCTTCTTTCCCAATAAGAGTTTTACAGAATTCTGTAACATCCGTCCCTTTCCTGTAACGTCCGTCCCCTTCCTGTATTGTCCGTCCCCTTCCTGTAACGTCCGTCCCCTATCCCATAAATAAGATATTTTAAACTGTTGTAAGACCAGATAGCTTTTTATACCCCGCAAACAAAGTTTGTTAGGGGGTATATTGGAGTCACTCTGTTGGTCGGTCCGTCCGCATAAAATATCAAAAGTTTGTGGCGCGAACTACTTTCACATTCTTTAAGCAATTGCAATGCAACTTGAAATATGTTATCACCATGAAGTGTACATGTGCAAGACACAATTTTCATTCCCAGCGATTCACTCATTCCAGAGTTATGTGCCCTTGAACTTAGCCATATAGTGTAGAATGGCAGTCTTAGTTTGTGGAGCGAACTGCTTCGACATTTTTCAAGGGATTGAATTGAAACTTAAAATATGTCATCATCATGATGTGTACTTGTACATTTCTAATACATTCTATTTATTATAAACAAACAAATGAATGTTTGTAAGATGGAAATAATTGAACAAATTTTTTTATTGATCTGCAAATTTTAGCCAAAGCCTCAGCGTAGCAGTGTTTGCAAGGGCCAGGATGGGGCCAAAACACTAGTTTCTAGTTTTGATTTATGATTTAATTTATTTCATCTTTCAAGGTTAATAGCTGTGGTGACATGGAACAAATGTCTAGAATAATATACTGAAGTTGACTGATTGACACATCAAAATGTTGGTGAACAGAAAGACAAGTTTCCGTGAGAATCTGCCTTTGTCAGATTATGGACCAGATGAGAACTTGAATGATAATGCTGATATTGACTGGGTCAATAAAGACTGGGTAATATACAGTTTTTTATCAAAATCTTATGAAGCTGAAGTTGTTTTACCAATACAGTACATACTGTATTGCTGCATTAATGTGTGAAACATTTTGTTTATGTTGAAGGTATCAAAAATACCCAATGGGGTGAGGCTGCTAAGAATGGATTCATCAAGAACTTTCTTTTTCTTTTTTAAATAAAGATTGCACTTCCTGTATATCAAATATTAGTATTTTAAAGCCCCATTAGCATTTTGGATGTTAAAATTAAAGTAGGTCTTATTTTACCTTGAAAGATGTCTTGTCAGTAAAATTTACTTTACTTGCTATAAAAACATTCCGAAATTTTCTTTTTTAATCACTAAGTACATATAGAAATATAGCACAGTATTTTTTTCAATGGTATTGCAAAAAATAAGAAAAAGCACTTGACGACATTTCTATGAGATGTGGCTAAGAAAGGCACAGTGTAAATATGTTTTAGAGCAAATAAAATATATTTCTTATATTTTACTATCATTACATCTATTGTTCTGTATTGCTAAATTTAAAAAAGCTAATGGGGCTTTAAGGCAGACCTTTTCCATAATTTATTATTTAATGCACTTGCTCATTATATTGTTTGTACTGTAACTTGAAAATTCAGTTGTTTCTTACACATTTCCTCTTTAAGATATGACTAATGTTTTTGATGTAATTTTTAGGTTCGTAGGTTGTTCCGTGGATGTGCACTAATTAGTGTGATGTCTGTCAGTATGAACACTCCTGCCACATTCAAGTATGTTCCTGCCCTGGAGTATCTGACTTTTGTCCTTGACCTTGTTGTAACATTTCTCTTCACTGCAGAAATGATTGCCAAAATGCACATAAGAGGAATCTTAAAGGTTTGTCAACAAATTATATTGACACAGTGATAACTTTAGAAATCAAAACCATGAGTCCCCTGGGACTCATAACTTTGTAAACAATGGGTCCCATGGAAAAAATATGGGTCCCATCAAAATCGAAGACAATATCATGACCGTTTTGAATCTTTTTCAATTTTTATTCTCAGTTTAATTATAACATTCCAGTTAACCAGCAAAATGGTTGGTGCTCTTTTCTTAATGCAGCAATAAACCTACGATGAGCATAACCTTTTGTCTCTAACTGTTTAAGAGACTTCGGGTGGTTTAGTGCTTTATTAAAGTCTAGACCATCTACCTGAAACTTGATCATCATCAGATTTTACCATGGCATTCTTCGCATTGCATTCAGCACAAATTTTACAATACATGAATTTTTTCTTGGAGACATGTCTCAGCAAGCATAAGTTTTCAACCATTTATCTTGAAAAGTACGAACTTTCCTGGCATCCTGGTTGATACCTGCAAGAGTGTCATCTACAATATTGTTATTGCTGACGATATTTATACTTCCAAATTCAGTTTTTACTGTTTTGGATCTATTTTTACAATCTTTTTTGGAGGCATATTCGATCACAATAGCTGTGGAACTACAAACAAAGTCAAAACAAAAATGAGGACCAGTCAGATAAGCTGTATTATAATTTGCTTAAACAGTGCTACCAGTGCATGTGTTTTATTTACGAATTTGTGACAATTAGTGTAAAGAGGCTCGCTGACTTATTGCATCCCAACGGACGCTTATAGATCAAAACATTGCATCCTCGGCAAATTTTATGCGTATAGCACGCAGGACGCAGACCTAAAATTATCACTGTTGATAGAAGTATTTATATATTTTTGGATCTATTTAGTACAGATCATGTCTGAATCATTTTCTTTGATTTGTGGTAAATTGAAAAATACATAGATTCAATGCTTTGTCTAAATCTGTTCAATTTTGACTGGCACTTTATCAAGGGCACATCTTTTAGCCCAATGGACCTTAATTAACACAAATGAATGTAAATGTTGATTTTTGATTTATGATCTGATCTTATTGTAAACATATCTCAGGTTTTTAGAGAATGTGCTGAACATTTGTCTGCATTGTGGTTTTCACTCCAATTTACACTTGAGATTCATTCCAAGAGACTACCGTATATGCTCGACTATAAGACGCATTTTTGAGACTCAATTATCAAACTTGACGAGGGGGGTGCGTCTTACAAGCGAGTCACACTGGAGAGATAAAATATTTTTTCCAAAATCTTATACTTTTGACAGAATATTTCATTTTATCGACCGTATATTGCGTTTTCGGCGAGTCACCCCCACCCACTATTTGTCCAACAGTTTAGCAAAGAAAAAAAAACATTACCTACCGTATAATATGTTGTCAGCATTAATAACTTTCTGTTCTTATCTTATCTAACAGGTTCCTTCACCCTTAGATGAATTATTTCATAATTAAGAACGAGTTAATTGTGTAAAATGTCGGCATCCTTTGATGTAACAAAATTTTCCTTGACACTTTTTCTTTTACGACTTATGAACAATTCACCGCCTTTGATCGATTAAATCATTCTTATTTCTAAAGTTCTATAGTAATTAGGTCACAAATTCAGCTCAACTTATGACCAAAAAAAATTTTTTATCACTTAGACCCAGAGGTTTAAAGTCCGCACATATTTTCCCACACTCCCAGACTTGTAACTATATTGATTTTCTATTTTTAGCGGTGTTGAAATATGCTTAGGTTTAAGGTTAATGTAACTGACGTCATAAATGATGCAACCCGTCAATCAAATGATCAGTTTCTTGCTCTCTGGTGAATATTTTACTCACATAAATTGAATTTAAATGTGACACACAATTACGGATATTTTCTGTGTAAATAATTTGTTACTGGATTATTTAGTAAGGTACGAGATTAATACAGATGTTATCACTTATCAGTGACAAAGAAGTTGTATTAGTAAATCATTAAGAGTTCTATTTGAGGTAATGCACATCTTGATGGCTTTTGTTTTCTTTGGTCGTGGTTTAGCAAGTTTGACACATTGTTTTGTTTGTGTGTGTGTTAATTTCTTTTGTATCCAGTGAAATTAGCACCTTTTATATCTCAACTTATCAAAAGCACAGTCTGTATGACATAATCGTTGCTGATTGCAATAGGTTAAACATTTGAATTAACATTACCTGGGGACATTTCAGAATAACAGATTCTCTTACTGTGCATTATGGGATATATATTAATTAACAGCCTGTAGAAGTTACTCCCCTTTGTTAAATTCTACTTTCTGTTTTAAACGACGGTCGGGAGCGATGCAATTTCTGCTTTGAAATAAAGCAATAATTTGCTGTTATTGTTTGATTTTAATCAGTTTATGTCAGAAGATTAACTCCCTCTGGAACTTTAAACTATCCTCGCTCGATCTCAAAATTCGACAGCGTCTTATAGAAGGGTCAATGCTAAATACCCCAGATTGCTCGTCCATTTCATAGGTGCGTCTTATAAGCGCATGCGCCTTATAGTCGAGTATATACGGTATGTTGTTATCAGGCGACTTTTTTGAAGTGTGATCTTATTTTTCAGGGAGAAGTACCTTATTTACGTGATCGATGGTGCCAATTTGATTTTTTCATGGTTATATGTCTCTGGATGTCTGTAATTCTTCAGGTAATTTTGTTAGTTTCTTCCTATCAGTTAAACATGCGCTTCTGGTAAACAGATTGTCTTAACTATTACCATTAATTTAAGAATTTGTTTTTTACATTAACCCTTATTTAGTACATGAAAAATATTATATTGCACCTGAGGAATAAAAGTCATATGAATGACTACTGTATTGAACTTTTATCAAGATATTGAGGAAGTATTTATTTGCTTGACATAACAATTTGAACTTATTTAATTCATCCATTAATATGATTGTTATAGTCAAAGTACAGTTATGTGTTTATTTTATTTTGTAGGTGTTTGAATTGACAAGAGTTGTCCAACCTTATTCTTACTGGTCAATATTGAGATGTCTGCGTCCTCTGATATTAATTCGAGTGTTCAGAGTTTTCCTAAAATTTTCTCTGCCAAAGAACAGAATCAATTCTATCTGCAAGTAGGTTGAATTTACACATTTTAGAAATATTCTCTTTGCATTTGTGTCTTTATAGAGGACATAGCAAAATACTCTGTTCATCTTAAATCTTGGTCATGTAAAAACATAGGTACTTAAATATCAATGTATAAAACACATAGCACATGAATACTGCTTCGTAAGTTTTGGAAGTAAATTTGGAACCTTTTAATATTGTTTGCTGCAATAACAATAACATAACTTTTCCTGTTTATGTTTTAATTGATTCAGCATATAACTTTGACTTGTATTTCTTTCACTTTCTGTATGTTTATAATACATTTATATTTTTTTCACAGAATGTTTATTGTTGTTGTTTTTCAGACGTTCAAGTCAACAGATATACAATGTAACGATTTTCTTTCTGTTCTTCATGACCTTATATGGACTTCTTGGTGTTCAATTATTTGGAGAGTTAAAGTACCATTGTGTTAGAAACAATGTAACAAATACATCGTAAGTTCTCCCTGTTTCATTTCTTGTTTGTAATACAACTGGCCATGTTTGTCTTTTTAGCTCACCAGAGCACAAAGTGCTACGGTGATCGTGTGAAGTCCGTCGTCCGTGCATGTGTGTGCGTGCATGCTTCATTGAATCAACAATTGATTTAAACAACATCTCCATCTTAACGAGATGGCCAATATTTCTCTGTGGTTAAATACAGCATCTGGTTAGAAACACCAACCTTCAATAAGCTAGCTGGACAGTATCTCTACATACGGATAATGTCTGGTCCTGGCTTGGATTCAAACTAAAAACTCAAAAACAGCTTGAGAGTTCGGCATTGTCTGTCATACTGATAAATATAATTAGAATTGTTGAATATAATTTTTTTCTATCCTGAAAGGTATTTCAGGAATAGCTTGTTTGTAAAATGATATAAAACTGATAATAAATTACCTCCAGACAAAGTAGGGAGATATTCTTTGCTTTGTTTATTCTGTGGATACAATTTCAGGGAGATAACCTTATTTGACCTGGCTATACCTGATACATACTGTTCACCAGATACAGAACCAGGCTATCATTGTCCGAAAGGTATGAAGTGTCTGTCTATAGACATACCTAAAAATGCTAGAGGATTTAATGGATTTGATGAGCTGCGTAAGTTATAAATTCAAGTAATTGTTTCCAATTAATGATATTTATGATTTTAATTAAAAAAAACCTGTTTACCATGTTAGTAGAATGGTTTTTCATATTTGTACATTTACTTTCTTTACATAGGGGTTTTCTTTATGTTTTGGTGATGGTGTCCTAGCTCTCAATAATGGGGATGTAATAGTGGGTTGCAGCCTTTCTTTGGGAAAAAATCTCGCCTGAAACCAATTTGGGATATTAAATTTCAAAGAGTAAATTGGAAGTTTGGGAAAATTGCATGATTTCAGAGAAATTTTCAGAGGGGAAGGCTCCCTTTACAGACTACAACTATACGATAAAGAAAACACCTCTACATAGTGTTTTAATGCATGCTAGAAAGCCTGAAAATAATTGTGATTGCTTTCCTACAATTGCATCACATTCATTAAATCAACCCTGCATGTGTTGTCCTTTGTTTTTTTATAAAATTGCTATCCTGTTAGACATCTGTTAAGAACGATTGTACCTGATGTTTATGAGTATATATATTATATAAAGATTGAACAATACACACTACATGATTTCAGCTACAAGTTTCTTCACGGTGTATGAGGCGGCATCTCAAGAAGGCTGGGTATTTCTCATGTACAGAGCTATGGACAGTTTGTTTTCAGTGTTTGCAATTGTGTACTTCATCACATTAATCTTTCTCTTAGCTTGGCTTGTCAAGGTAAGTTATTATAACATACAGCATATAAAATTCTTTATTCAATCAAACTGCCTGTGAGGAACCTGCCTGCTTAGCCTAATAGGAGAGGTATACAAAGTTCCAGTTAAAACATATTTAAGGTGATACATAAATGATACAATAACCTTTTGTTGTCATATTTTGAAATTCATATTTTTCATGATATTCAACTTTTACCGATGGATATGTGATTTTGTCCTGTTGTTTGATGATAATTTGAATTTAATTAATAATTCATGTAGTCAGATATATTGTAATGTCTCATTAATGGTTTATATTCTGTATAACAGCAGCATGTAAAAATATTTCACAGATCGGACCTGTTGCTTCATCCCTAATTTAAAATGAACTTCTTACCCATATCATAGATGCAGTCTTTTCTTTCAGAATATTTTCATTGCTGTAATTATTGAATCATTTGCTGAGATTCGAGTACAGTTTCAACAGATGTGGGGATCTCGAGGCACCGATACAGACTCTGACTCATCCCAGGTTGGTTTGTGAACATTTTACTTGAATATATATTCCAAACATTGTTTTAAAAAAAATTACAAGATCTCAATAATTTGGGCCATCTTTAAAAAATCATAAGCCTCTCTCTCAATCCAACCAGGGACAAGACAAATTTCATATATGAGCAAGCTATTCATCTAGCTTACAGATGGTTGGTGGTTCTACTTATGTGTATGTCTGGGGTCTGGGGTCTTTCTCCTCAGTTAAAACCTGAACAGTCACCAAATGACCTTGGCTGTTGGTGTGACAATAAATCCAAATGAAAAAAAAACTGGAATATGATGATTCAACCAGTGATTCCAGGATGTTTATAGAATTATTGTCAGTGATTCTCAATAGATTTCACAACAGCCATCTAATATTTATAATGAATTAGTATAAATCATACATTGTCTCCTCTAGGTAATTCAACAAGAAGGTACCACATGGAAAATGGTGATCTTAGATGAGAATAAACCACAAGGTTTAGCTCCTGCGATATTTCAACAATTTTTACGATCGAGTGTTTTTCACGCCTTCATCTTGTTAATGGTGTTAGCGAGTGCGTTTGTTGAGGCTAGTCTCAGTTTTGAGGGCGATGAATCTGACTCTAATGACATCATGGATCCGTTTTATTATTCTGAGGTTTGTATAATCACATTGGTTTTAATTTATGGCAATGTTTGAATACAATCAAATGATCCTGCATCATGTGTCACTCAATTTACTTTTGGACTGCTGATATACTACTGGTGTCTTTTTTAGATAGATAGGAATATAGAAACTGTGAGAATACTGATAATTTTAGTATGTGCTTATTACATGTACATGCAAACTTGATATTTTAGGATTAATTACTGAATTTCTTTGTTCTCTATGGTAGCCTCTCAGGGTAAACATGTTTCAGAGCGAAGTCTTTTTGTCCATGGTAAATGTGATGAAATTTATTTACAGGTTTTCTTCACAATCTTGTTTGATCTTGAAGCGATATTTAAGATTTGGTGTCTTGGTTTACGTGGTTACTGGAGGAGATCGTTACATAAGTTTGAGTTGTGTTTAGCTATTGGTACAACTATTCACATCATACCAGCTGCTTACAGGTCACAGTTCACCTACTTCCAGGTTGGATTTTCATATTTTAGTACAAATAAACTGTTGAAGCTTCCTTACTACATGTAGTTACATGCTGTAACATATTTTCTTTTTTTCCCCGAATTGAAATTCTATCCTCTATTTTATACAAATACTGCTTTAAGTATCTATCTGTCTGTCATCTTTTCTAATAACTATACTTTGATGAAGCATGTATTTCACAATTTATCTGTAACATATAGAAAGCAGCAGTGGTATCTGTATGCCTGACAAAGGCTATATCAAGGGGACAAATTTAACTCCTCAATAAAAATGAGTGAAACCACAGTATGCATACACATAATGAAAAGACAAAAAATCCTCTCTAAACTGGCTTTCAATCTACACTAGGCAAATGGTGTTGTCTGAGAGCTGATTGGTTTGGAATGTTTCTACTGTAATTGGATGTTTGTCAATCTGTAAGTTAAACATGTGTAATTACTTATTTCAGGTGTTGAGAGTGGTAAGATTAATCAAAGCTTCACCAATGTTAGAAGATTTCTGCTGGAAGGTATATTTATAACATTATTCACATACTATATTAATAGTGGTCATCATTTTTTTCTATTTTCCATATTTCTCTTAACCAATTTGTAATACAGTCAGACCTGTGTTTGCGGCCACCTTGTGTATAAAGACCCTTCTTTTAGAACCCATCATTGATAATCTAGTATAAAATGACCTCTTAACAAAGGTCACCTGTCAACAAAGGCCACTTTATGTTTTCCCAAAGATGGCCTTTGTTCACAGGTTGGACTGTATAATGGAAATAATGAAAACCAGTCTGTTAATTAGTTTTCATTACAAGGGGGTGGTCTTAATATGTAGGATGTCTACATGTGAGGTTTTAATGTATATACTGACTTTAAAATCATATGTTGTAACTTTGTTTGAGAACTGGTCTGAACATGCTTGGTTGTTATCATATGTTAAGATGTCTGGATATAGAATTATAGTTAACTGTATATTCTTACCAATGCTGTTGTGTATATTTACAGATATTTGGTCCAGGAAAGAAGTTAGGAAGTATTGTGCTATTCACAATGTGTTTGTTGATCATAGCTTCCAGTATTAGTCTACAGCTGTTCTGTTCTATTGAAGGATTTGATAAATTTGAAACTTTTCCCAAGGTGGGTGTTCATATGTTACTTGCAGGTTCTTGTACTATTTGACTACTGTTACAATGTACCTTGACCAAAAGATATGTATGTCTTCACCAGAAAGAGGTGCATACTGTCTGAAACTTTGATAGTGCTGTTAAGCCAGTGTGCATTTTTACCTGTCTCAGTAAAAAATTACAAATTTAGTTTTGGATGCAAAGTTACTGTTTCAGTTATCAATTGTTGTTTTAAGCAAAGACAGTGACAGAATCTTATCATTTGATATTAAAATTTATATTCATATATTATTAACTTTAAGACATCAATCTAAATTTGTGACAGTTATCGTGATTGTCTAGATATAAACAACCTTATCCTAGTCACATCTGTATCCATCCGTACCCAGGAGTAATAAGGGCTTGTATTGATTCTGCTCCCTAACCTGTCTGTCTTTTTCACTTAGCCTTATATAGTGGGCAAACTCAGCACAGGATTTAAGGGGTTTAAGAACTTCTTGAATTGTTTGGATTTATTATGTATATTGTTATTATCATTAACATCATGATAAAGAGGAATGCTATTGTATATGATTTACTTATAATCTGATCATCTCTCTAAGTGATACTTCATCATTATGTTTTCACAAATTGGTATCTACTAGAAAAGTAGATTGTTTTATAGATAATTGTGTGTGATGAGTCCTCTTGTTATGGTGCCATTCTTTTACTAGGCAAAAATATGCTGTCAGGATTTGCTTTGTGTTTTGTGCATATGGCTGATGAACATGTCGTGATTTAAATTAGCGACCTGTGGTCATTTAGTGAACCGTCATTTGCTTGACACTCATTAGATCTCCATAATTCAGGGATTTTTTCCACACTTTCTGGAAGGTCCTGAAAACAACTGGATTGGGAAAATATCATGTTAGTTTATCAGAAAATGGGAAATTTTTAAAATTATAAATTATGTAGACAATAATTTTGTACGCTTTTATAATATTAATTCACAAGTACATTTGTATGTGATTGAGGAATGTAAATCAGTATTTAACTGTGTTTAAAGAATGATTTCATAATGGGTTGCGAAAATATATTACAAATCAAGCTAAATATTTTAATAGCTTTTTACATTACAGTTCAGTACAGTACAGCCAAATGAATTAAATTATCTAAATAAGTACATTGGTGGTACATGTCATGATTACAATATTCATATATATTGAAAATACATTAATTATATGTAAAAAGTACAATGAAAAAGTAGGCACATAGAATTAATGTTACTGAAGAACTATTCTAGAGTTGTTTAAAATTACCTTTGTAGTATTTTAACAATTCAGATGAAAATACTTCTTTTGTTTGGGAATTATCTTTAAAAAATTGGGATGAGAAAGGGTTGTTTACTGGTAGAAGATCCCTGTAATTCTGTTAGTGATAAACAGTTGAATTATGTTACAATATCGTATGTTTTCGCTATAGTATGATAGGGATTGGTAAAGTCAGTGTGTGCCTTTAGAATGTTATGAAATATATAAGCTGTTTTATACATAGATGCATATACTAATGATATTATTGCAAACATTTCAGGCATTCATGTCAATGTTCCAGATTTTAACGCAGGAAGGCTGGATCGATGTGGTCGCCGGGACGTTAGAAAATGCCTCTGGCAATTTCTTGATTATTTTGATTCGAATCTATTTTGTTCTGTATCATCAATTTGTCAGTGTGGTGAGTGATTGTACACAAATCATGTGTTAGAACTTGACCACTCACTACAGTGTCATGGTTGACTGGTTTCAAGTTGGTTTTTCTATGAATGCAAATATATACAGGACTGGTTCTTAAATAAAGTGATAAGTGTTCAGAAAGCAATATTGGTTCGCCATAACAATAGTTTGGTTTCTTATAAAACTCACATTTTATGCAAGGAGAAATTTGTCCGTAGTATCAATGAGTATGATTTATTCTGCTTTAAGAATCTCCAAATCTCAATATTGAGAATATATTATTGATAAAGAAATGATTGTAAAAACTTATTTTTGACGTAAACTTTATTTTTGACAGTTCTGTATAAATTTTAACAGTCTGTATGGTGATTGCGAACTTGTGCCTCATTTCCATATTTCAGCCAATGTGTTTCCATAGAAACAGTTATGTGTTGATTGGCTGAGCATAACCGTATACTGGACACTAATGTGTTTATATTTTTGAGAGCTGAGCACCTCACTAAACTGAACAAACTAACCGCATGGTTGGATACATAAATCAGTATCTTTTTTAAAGTGAACTAAAATATTGTCAGTAGCATGTATTTCCTCAGGGGATTGGATGATCGTAAGGTTATTTCTGTGGAATGCATAAATCTACTTAGAAATTTGGGGGGTAAACTGATTCTTCTCAAATGCTTGTTGAACAAATGTTAATGTATCATGATTGCCAGTAGACTTATTCAGTAATCTGTCCATTTATTTGATTCTGTTTATTCAAATAGCCGGAAAAAAGGGAAATAATGCCAGCTAAATATGATCAATGTAAACTGTACCCTCATACTTTGTTGAATGGCAGCACATATGGATGACCTGGATGTGCATATATCCAGATACTTTTATCACTTTACACTGTTTTATCACTGGATTTCGCGAAGCTTTTAAAAATCTGATCAAATCCAGGGGCCATATAAAAAAAAGCTGGATAAGGCCCTACGAGTAAGAATGATTTTGAACCAATAAAATGTTAGTTTTGTCCTATTTTGTATATGTAGGTATATGTATAATTACAATGTATTGTATTCTAAGTAAGGTAACTTTAAAAGAGATACTGAATGTATTCATCAAGGTATTATTTGTTGATGGCTGAGATATATTTATCTTTATAATTAGCCTCCCTAATACATTAATACTGACTGATTCATTATAAACCCTTATGCTTGCACTGTCTGCTTCGTGAACACTTTGGCGTATCTTGCATTTTCTATATCTGTGTATTGTGCATGATTTTACCGGGGTTTATCATGAATCAAGAAAGTTAATCATGATTTCATTCTTAAATGGTCTTCATTTTTGTTATTTACTGTTTTTAATGGAAGTATTAATTGTGTACTGCTTGTAATGCCGTTTCATTCTGAGTCATTAGGAAGGTAATACATTTATGTTATGTCCCTGATTAGTGGTCTGAAGCATTGATGATAGGTCTGGATACCATTTAAATCAGTTCTCATCTAAGATATTCTACAAAAATTGAAACAAAGAGCAACCTTTGTTATCCTGTAACTTCAAATGAAGTTCAGTGTTAGTATTGAGGTAAATTTGTAAATGAGTCATTTATTGTTTATTTATTTTTTATACTAATGAATATCTGTTAATAATTTGAAGGTCAGTTTTCAAGTGTTTGACCTCAAAACTCCCTTAAAATGTGCCTCAGTGTTGTAGTACTAAATTACAAAAATGTAAAGTTTGATAAATTTTCTTCTATTCTGATGCAGAATGATACGTCAATACAGCTTACATGTATGATATACAATAGAACACAGTTATAATTAATTCCTTGAGACCTGAACAATTACAGTCAAACCTGTAAACAAAGGCCAGCCTTGGAGAAAAATATAATGTTGCCTTTATTGACAAGTGGCCTTTATTTGGAGATGGTCACTAACACAGGTTTCACTGTACCTCATTATATCTGTATTTCACTTATATCCATAACCATGAAATAAAGAGAAATATGCTCAGGGAAATATGATACTTCACTGTATTCAATTCTTCACTCTTTGTGAGTTCATTATAACTGTGTTGTACTGTATATATAACAGTATGATTTTAATGAAGACCAGTGAAAGATTAAAGGGTTGTGTTGTTTTCTGAGGTGCTAATTCGTTCTTGGTAACAGGGGTTTTGGGAAATGATATATATATTCATATTTCATTATATTTTAGCTACAGGAGAAAAAGAGATGTTTAAATATTGCAGTTTTCCTTCGTATGTTGTCTAACAGTGATTTCAATGCTTCTTGTTTTCAGCTTGTACTAATTCTTCAGTTTGTTTTAAATACCTTGTTACTTGTGTCTTGTTATTATTGTATGTGTTTATATGTGTTCAACTTGTATTGTGTCCAATGTTTTGTAACCTGGTCATCTGTTTATGGATGTAGAATGTGTTGATCAAAAGAAGTTTATGTTAAGTGTTAGTAAAACATGTCAAAGTGTACCCCTGTCATGTTGTCTAGGACCTTTGAAAAAATGTCTTACTTTCGGTATAAGTCGTTCAACATAATTTGTGCAATAGTTATTTTTGTAATGGAAGTTTTTTGTTAAGGACCTTCGTAATTGTTTATGTCATATATATAGTGTGTAATATACAAGTAAACAATCATATAAGATCAACAAAAAGATACTGTGGGAACCCTATAAATGTGAAAATTCAGAACTCTTGTGTTTACAGATTCATGGTACAACACATGGTATCCTTACAGTGACACTACCCAGGATATCTATACATGACATGGACATGACACATGGTATCCGTACAGTGATATGACACATGGTATCTAATTATAATACTATCTATACATGACACAGACATGACACACAGTGTTAATTCTTTCCATTGTATGCAGTATCCATAATGTGACATGACATACAGTATCCATTATGTGACATGACCTACAGTATCCATAATGTGACATGACATACAGTATCCATAATGTGACATGACATACAGTATCCATAATGTGACATGACATACAGTATCCATAATGTGACATGGCATACAGTATCCATAATGTGACATGACATACAGTATCCATAATGTGACATGACATACAGTATCCATAATGTGACATGGCATACAGTATCCATAATGTGACATGACATACAGTATCCATAATGTGACATGACATACAGTATCCATAATGTGACATGGCATACAGTATCCATAATGTGACATGGCATACAGTATCCATAATGTGACATGACATACAGTATCCATAACGTGACATGACATACAGTATCCATAATGTGACATGACATACAGTATCCATTATGTGACATGACATACAGTATCCATAATGTGACATGACATACAGTATCCATAATGTGACATGACATACAGTATCCATAATGTGACATGACATACAGTATCCATAACATGACATGACATACAGTATCCATATGGAGATATACATACCTGGTAATGTTTAATACTTCTCACACACCTGCACATACTTGAATGTTTCCTACACATACATTCACTTGACACACTTACAATGGTAGTTCACTACGTCATCGAGCACCTGCTAATGGATACACATCGTACACTTTTGTTGACAATATCTCCTCGACTCAAAATTAGATTTAACTATTTCTGCATGAAATCGTCAAATCGGTATAAAATGATATCGCGCACCAAGGATTTACTGTTGCATATTATGTTTTCGTGAAAATGGTTTGTAGTAAGTCTCTTTAGTAAAGGCCTGAAAACGGGATAAGTTTTTACTTGTGCGTGATACGCTCCGTACTTTTCTTATAAAATGTCATAAAACATGGCAAAACTTCTTTATCTCACTGTTTTAACGCATCAGGGAATATACCGAGTGTATATGGTAACAGTTTCTAGTTTGTTTTAGAATATTTAGCTTCAGAAGTCAGTATTACTCAAGTTTAGTAGTATAAAAGGAAAATGGTACTACCCGGACTCAATTTAAGAAATGGTACTATCCGTACCTAGAATATTCAACGATTTCTTTTGGAGTAAATTATGTTCACATACTCTTGCAATAATATTTAGAAAAATACTGCGATGCTATTGGTAAAATAATTATAACTCCGATCATTAACATAATTGTGATTGTTAAATCCATACGTATCTTGTAATCTATAGATGTGCTTAATGTTCGGATTAATACATAATCATGATTAGGCTCTGGGGTACTATTAAAGTAAGGTACAACGAAATGGTTATTAAAGACCAAACATGTTTATTAGTGAAAAGTGAACAGCCAGTGTATGGCTTAATTTCATGAATGCTTCGTTGTGCGAGATCTATGAATAAAATGAGATATAAATAAATTTCAATGGATAATTATTTGAGCAAATAAACATGTTTAATTTTCCTGACCAATCTTGACACGTCACAAATTAGCAAGATTGCCCAGTGTTTTTGTGTAAATTTCGTTTTATCCCTGCGAATTTATTAACACCTTGTGACGTGATCGATGCTGATTGCATTGAATTAAGCAATTGAACCAGAAAAAAAAGCAAGGGGTATATATTTTATATCAGTAAATAACGACATTTCTGTTATGGATAATTTAATTATTAGTCTTGTTTTTCGTGTGTTGTCTGTCGTCCGTCCGTGCGTCCGTCAACAACTGCATGCCCTGGAACTGAAGCGTCTCGAATAGCAATCAAATTGGCATCAATTTAATGCCTAAATCAATTAATGAAAGTCCTATAAAATAGTTATGAAATATCCCGCTAGTTTACTCAAAATACACATTTCAAGATTTGTCAAACCTGCCGATTTCGGCCTCAGAAAAAAATGTCAACAAACAGTGAAAAGGTAAGTATTGCTCATGCTATATTCATTTCGGCGGTAGCAAGTTTATCATATCAATAAATTATAGGTAAATAGCAATGTTATGTTGGTTTGAAAGGCAAGACGCGCTCAGTAAATTCTCAGACGAATTTGAAATATCGTTATCATCAATAAAACGCTGGCAGCCTTTTATTCAAATCGACGTATAAATATCGACGAACGCGTCACAGAGTCATTTTTAACGCACATTCTTCTTTGACTATAATAGTTGGTTTTACATGTTATAAACGCATTGTTGGTGCATTACGGCATTTCCAGTTTAAGCAGATGACAAATTTCAACGAAAATGTTGGACATGTTCCTTGCATGAAGCTCTACCAAAGTTGTTTGGAAAATAAATTTCATTAAAAACTGGGTTGCCATTGGAGCCTTTTTAAACCGCAGGGCCGAGAGCTTAGATAATTGGTGTGTAGCATTGTCTAGAGGACAACCTTCAAGTTTGTCTAAATTATTGGCCCCGCCCCGGGCCGGGAGTCATTCGAATTATAAATGCTTATATAATTCCTTGTTGTAATTTACAGCAGATATTTGACTTACTGCTTTTTGCTACTTTCTTCCTGTGGCAGTACATATCTACTAACATTTCATGTTATTTAAACCAAAGTTTGACTTACTGATACTTTATTATTATTTATTATGATTCATATTTTAACTATTTCTAAAACATGGTACATAGGAAATAAATTACACAAAATGGGCATATGAAGTTACAGTGTTCAAACAAAAATATATTACTGAATATACACATTGAGATTGCTATGGAAGCAAGTAGAGCTCTCTACTATGATATAAAGTCTGATGCGCTACCCAAAATCACATAACTGCTACCTCCTGGCTATATACTAGCAGATTCCTGCTATCTAAAACAGAAGTCGCAACTAGTAGCGACTAGGTAGCAGGTACATAGAAGATACTCGCTACCACCTGCTACCTTCCTGCTATACTAGCTCTTGCTATCAAATAAAGTAGCGACTAGGTAGCAACTTGCTAGCAGCTAGCCAGCCGCTACATTTTTATTTCCATAAAGGCTACCATTGTCAAATGTTGCGTGACCATGCAACATTTCTTAAACGACGTGTATAAAACATACCGTATCAGAAATAAATCGAAAAAATACCGCAAAATATCTTTATTGCAAATCGTATGAAGGCATGCATTAAATCATTTTACAGTATAATTTTTATCTTAAATGAAATTACGCATACAAAATATTATTGCAAGAGTATGTGAACATAATTTACTCCAAAAGAAATCGTTGAATATTCTAGGTACGGATAGTACCATTTCTTAAATTGAGTCCGGGTAGTACCATTTTCCTTTTATACTACTAAACCTGAGTAATACTGACTTCTGAAGCTAAATATTCTAAAACAAACTAGAAACTGTTACCATATACACTCGGTATATTCCCTGATGCGTTAAAACAGTGAGATAAAGAAGTTTTGCCATGTTTTATGACATTTTATAAGAAAAGTACGGAGCGTATCACGCACAAGTCAAAACTTATCCCGTTTTCAGGCCTTTACTAAAGAGACTTACTACAAACTATTTTCACGAAAACATAATATGCAACAGTAAATCCTTGGTGCGCGATATCATTTTATATCAATTTGACGATTTCATGCAGAAATAGTTAAATCTAATTTTGAGTCGAGGAGATATTGTCAACAAAAGTGTACGATGTGTATCCATTAGCAGGTGCTCGATGACGTAGTGTACTACCATTGACTTAGTTCTTGTATGACTTTATCCAGTATGCCACACTGCACTTTTTCTTGCTTTAATGTTATGCTGTCTCCTTCAAATAAAATGCTCTGACTTCCGTAAATCTTTCAATGTTTATGTCTAGATTGATGACGTATGTTTTTATACCAAATCTGAGTGTAGCCTTGAAACAATTTTCTGCGTTTGTTGGTTAATTAAGAAATCAATTCTAGGCCAAAATAGATGTGATATTATGGTGTGTTTTGTTCAAATATGTTATTTCGTGTTATGTGTTGGAATAACAAATGAAACGATATTTATTTGTTCTTGTTAAAGCCTCACATCCATGTTAGTATGTTCCCAGTCCATGTTTTCAGCTTTATTATGGATGCAGTGCTAATGGTTGCCATGGTTACAAACCATTTACTAACTATTTCTCCCTGTTGATTCCCTACACAGGCCTTTATGTCCATGTTTCAAATACAAACGCAGAAGGGCTGGATTGATGTTATGCATATAACGATGTGGGTTACTGGAGAGAAAATTGCGCCTCTTGTTGCCATCTATTTTATTTTCTACCATCTATTTACAACATTGGTGAGTCAAGATACACAAGTTAAAACGTGGGGTAAAACCAAGGAAAACTTCCTGCAACTTTTCTTACACTGTTAAAAATGGTACAATTCTACTGTAACCATGTATTAACATTCTGACACGGCTCAGTAGTTTTATTCTAAGAATGTAATGCGTGGTTTATGTATACTAGTGTACTATAGTATTGCAGTAAGTTTTCTGTATGGTATGATTGACTAGAACTCTACTTGTGTGTCAAGTTGATTTATAATTATATTGTGGATTATTAGTCGTACATAGATTTTTACTGACATGGCTGTAACTTGGAGATCATTAAAACGTCTAAATTCTGTCCTTCTCTTCTATTACAGTGAACTTAACGTTTATTTTCATTATGAACATCTGCCACTAACAAAGTTTTTCAACAAATTTGCATTAAGCGGAAACGTTTGTTAGATCTCAGATACAATGTTGATGGTTTGAAAGCTGTCTGTATGGTGATTCTAGCTACCCTGTGAACCTGGACATACATGCTGGTTAGTTACCCAGGAAACAGTTGCTGTGGATACTAGTGTCTAAATAATTATTCACTTCAGATGTTATATTGATAAGTTTAAATTCCATAGTAACATGTATCAATTTTAACCCCCATCGATTTAATTATGTACAAAGAACTTAAAGCCTGGCAGCTAATAAAAAGTCAAGTAATATAATATAGTCAGTAAATCTCCAGTTTATATCAAACTTGTTGATTAGTGATGTTGTCCATTTGTGGATTTTGTTTGCTTTTGTATTATGACTTATTTTGCCGACTTTTGTTGAGCTAGAGTGCTATATTTAACTAGTTATGATTTGTGTTGAATATTTTTTGCTGATTTCTGAATTTATTTGCTTTAGGAAAGAAACACACATTATTATTGATGTGTTTTAGGCATGTAGGTTTCTGCTTGAGTGCATTTTAGTGTGGATAATTTACTTTTTGGTTTATTAAATATTTTGGTTAATCTTTGTTGTTTTACACTTGTGTGGAATAAGTTTACAGGACATGAGACAGTATTTAATAAGACTTTGTTATGTCGCCCACAACTCCTATGGCTGTATGGTCTATGCAGGTCTATGCAGCATGTTGGGGTATTTGTCACCTTGTGACAACTCTAGTTTTGAATGCTTGCTGCTTTTTCTTAACTATCAAGTGATTTTCCTTTATTATCAAGTGATTTTCCTTAACTACCACATGATTTTCCTTAACTTCCACATGATTTTCTTTAACTGCCACATGATTTTCCTAAACTACCACAAGATTTTCCTTAACTACCACATGGTTTTCATTAACTTCCACATGATTCTCCTTAACTCCACACAATTTTCCTTAACTTCCACATGGTTTTCCTTAACTTCCACATGATTTTCCTAAACTATCATGTGATTTTTCTGAACTTTCTCTTGATTTTCCTTAACTAGCACATTATCTTCTGAACTACAACAAGATGTTCCTAAGTTATCACATAATGTTTCTGAATTTTCACATGATATCATTATACTATCACATGATGGTCCTAAATTGTCACATGATATCACATGATGTTCCTGATTTGTCACATGATATCATAATATTATCACATTATGTTCCTAAATTGTCACATGATATCATTATACTATCACATAATGGTCCTGAGTTATCACATGATGTTAATAAACTATTACTTGATGGTTTTAAACTATGACATGAAAATGGAAAGCTGGAAGGGTAGCCAAATAGCTCTGGCCTTATAGTTGGCGCAGTATAAAGTCCCAATGAAAAATAAAAGTAAAACAAAAGCCTGTATTTAGCTTTAATAATCGTTTCGATTGTCCAATATTAATAAGACAACTAGCCGAAGTAGAATCTATCAGTGGCAATGTCCCCACCCCAGATTGTGTGCATATATTAGAGAATACTAATTTTGGTATGTCATGTGAATGTTGGAAGTCTTGTAAGGCTAGAACAAATAGTCATGTTTACAGTTATCTGACCCAAAGGTAGGGCTGGTAGGTGGTGAAACTTTTCTCTTGTTTTCTAAATATACGTTTTGTATTTTTTGAGGCCAGATTTGTCTTCAAATATTCTGCATTTTTTTGCTGTAAGAAAATTAAGGGCTGGTTCTTAAAGGGTTTGGGTGGGTAACTGTAAACACAACTATTTTTTTCTGGCCTTAACTAAATCTTAAATCACATTTTTGTAGATTTTAATTTATTTCAGTTAAAATAAAGATGTGAACCATGCTTGTTGTTTTTGTGTTCTATGCATGACTACAATGTCTGTATGTATATTACTGGTATGATGTTAAGGTTGTGTGTTGTTGCATGTACTGGGTGTTAGTCTAGGCTCTGGACTCCTCTCTGTCTTGCATTGATATTAAAGTATTGTTTAACTTTAAAATATGGTTTATATTTTCCTATTAAAACAATTTTACATGAATAGTACCTTATTAAGATGGCAATTAATTATAATGTGTCTGTAAATTTAGCTATCTAATATCAATTTTATGCTTCAAAATTTTGTATTTGATTTTCTGAAATGAAACTCATTATTTGCAAGAATTTGATTAGAAATTAATTATTATAAAAATAATGACTTATTTAATCTTTTTTGCTTTCATAATTTGTGATAAAAGTTTAAGGGCTTGTTAAACCATCAGATAAATGAAAATTATTTAGATTTGAATAAAGAACTTACTGGTAATCATTATATCAGTCAAGCGGTGATTTACTCTGAAAAGTAACTTTAAATTGTGGATTAAGATTTCTTAACATTGTTAACAATTATTATACATGTGATTTAATTATTGTACGAGGAAGCTTTCCAGCTAGCTTACAGAAGGTCTGTGGCTTCAGCCAGTTGCATACCTGAGGTCTTCTTCCACTGTTAAAAGATCATTCTGAATAAAATTATTGTACTTAACTTGATATTATACAATTATAAATACATATATTGATAAAAAGAAAGTATTTACTAAAATATCCTGATAAACTTACTCTGTGATATGTATTATTGTTAATTACATGTTTTAAAGACAGCTAATTTAGTGACATTATGTTTTTCTTTATCAAATAATACTAATGTGTGTTTTGGCACAAGTATCCTATGTATATAATACTTAAGCATTTTTGCAGATTGTCATCAGTTTATTTGTTGCTGTTATTCTGGACAATCTTGAGTTGGATGAAGACATTAAAAAGCTTAAACAGGTAAGACAGTCTATAGAATATATACATTATGGGGTATTATCAATTTAACTACTTACCCCACCCATTTGATCAGCTTTATTAGGAGGGGAGGTAGCTCTTGTTGGATGGTTGTTCAGAATTTCGATTTTATGTTAAAGAAGCTAATTGCAATAACTGGTAGAATAAACTGAGTTCTGGCTAGTGCATCTTTTCACTGAAAATAACCTTAAGAATTGATTAACCCATTCCACTAGCTTTAATTAAAGTGGAGACAACACTTGTATTTTTAAAGTTAAATGGTACAACAGAGGAATGCAAAGCATATTTTGTGACATAAAAGAGAGAAATGAATTTTGGAAATAATAATACATCCCGTATTGTTATGTAACTACAATGTGTTATATTGTATCCTCTACAGCTGAAGGCAACAGAACTAAGTGCTGATGAATCTGAGGCTCTGCCATTTAGACTGAAAATATTTGAAAAATTCCCGTAAGTCTTGTTTCTTCTGTGTGATGTGTCACTTATATTCTCATAGTCATTTTTTTAATTGATCTTTAATGAGAATAAATTACATTTCATTTGACACCTAATTAAACAATCATGTTACAATATCACTGTTATTGATGTCATTGGTTCTGTTGGCTATGAACATTTTATACATCCCTCTTGAAATAGTATGGGAACCTTTGTACACAGGTTGACATGGACCTGTGCCTGATACCACAGGTTTGACTGTGCCTGTGTACAGTTCTGTGCTAAAGGAACCAAGAACTAAATTAAGGGGCCTATGTGGTGGAGTGGTTCTTGTCTCTGTTTAGTAATTACCATCCACTCACCACTGTGAATTAGAATCCTACTCGGTATCAAATTTTATATGTGAGGAATCTTTCAGCTAGTTTAACTATGATGTCAGTGGTTTTACTTAGCTTTATTCCTATGGTCTTCCCCACCAATTAAACTGGAAAAGTCAGCAAATAGCCCCGGCTATTAGTGCGATGTTTAACAACAGACAAAAAATAAACCTAATTGCCAGCATGTAATATTTACAGGAATCGTCCACAGATGGTGAAGGTACACAAACTGTCAGCTGACTTCAATATCGTTGAGATCAGGGAAAGTTTTATGCGACAGTTCAGCACTCCACAACTTGACCTGGTTATGGATACTGAGGAAAATTCAGATGAGAACCAGTCGTTTGTGAAGAAAACACAAATCAGTCTAACAAGATCCCCGGTGTATGGTGCAAGAAGTGGAGGCCATATAGAAAAACAATTAGGGATTTCTTCTGTTATAAGGTATGTATATCTGGCAATATTTAGCCATTCAATTTGATTTTGTCAATGCATCTCAGTACAACTAAATTTGACTGTTTATCTATACATTGCACTGTGTTTGTCACTATTGCATTCCATTGGTATGGCCAGTTTGCGTGTTTCTAATATACTTGTACATTACACTTACCAAGATGTTGCAGCCATCTTGGCTGTCATCTTGAATTACCAGGATCCACACCATATGCACTGGCAATGTATGCCAGCAGTTTCATTAACTATAGTATTAGGCGAACCTTTGCTTTGTGATGACTGATGAAAATTCAACTTGAGATAGAGCTTGAAACAATTTTGTATGGTAAATTTAGTTAATTTATAAATAAACTTGTTTTACATTTTTAGGGAATCCAACCAATATAAGTTAATGGGTTCTGGATCTGGTCAGATGGTTAACAACGGACCAAAGTCATTACTGTCTCAACAATATCAGTTACGTATGGATAGAAGGTAAGATCACTGGTTTAGTAATGTTATAAAAGAATCTTATTAGCTGAGATAATTCTGGTTTTATTTTATGACCTTAGTACCTAGAGACTCTCATTTTGATGTTAAGGTCTCTAAAAATATGATGTGATGAAATATTAACCTGTTCCAGTTTCAGTAACATTAATCTGTACTATTAGTCCAATTTAATCCTAAAACTCTTAAACTGGGCCCAAGGTTTTTAACTTGAGATTAATCTCCTAGCTTAAATCTCAAGTTTTTAATGATAAGATTTTATTACCGGTACTTTTTTTAACATAAATCAGTATACAAGTAAATTGATTGAACTATTTATTTACGCATCCTGCAATCATTCAAATGGTCAGATATATGAATGAAAAATAGTTTTTTAGCTCAGAGACCCAGTCTCAAGTTTTATAACCTAGGACCCAGATTTCTTGCTAAGAAGAATAAAGTATGCAATGTTACAAATCAGAGGTTGAACTCAAAACTTTTTCTTTTATGTTTATGATTGCTGTCTTTATACATGAATGTCAGTCTGTAGCCGGTCCCCCAGTCTTCGACACAATGGTTCTGAATCTATTTATTTGAAGGAGTATGAGAGGATCGAGGCCCGGAAGTTTAAAACTTGGACATCATTCATCCACTGTGAAGGAGAATGGAGATATCACACATCTCATGATGGGTAGTGTAAACATAAGTAGTGGACCTGGTATACATAGATCTGATGACTTTGATATCAAAATGATTCAACAAAGAAAACAACAAGCTGAAATCAAACGGTAAAATTTAACCTTTTTGCTTGTAACTGAAGTGTGTAAAGTGACATCACGCGCTCAACATGTTTCAAGTTTACAAAAGCAAAAATCACAGTGAAATGAGTGTTTTTAGAAGAAAAATGGCTTGTTTCGTCGGTAATAATTGTCTTGAGATAATATCAGCAATTGTTTGGTTTTTGCATTTATTTTTTATGTCAAAAAGCTTATGGGGCTTTAATATTGTTAGCAGTACTTACAAGTGGTGAAATTAGTAGTGTCTGTGTTTCTAAGTTTGGATGTAGTAATGTATAACAAATTATTTTTTAAGGCACTTGTACAACTGGTATAATATACTTCTTGTTCTGTTATAATTATGTTTTTAGAACTTGTATAATATTGTACATTGTACTTACGTCTTATTCTGTATTACATTGTAGGAATCAAATACAAGATGATTTACGTGAGAATCATCCATTCTTTGATACACCATTGTTTACTGTGGGTAGGGAGAGTAAAGTTAGGAAGATATGTCAAATTATTGTTAATGCTAAATATAACTACATGTTACGGGATCCAGTGACCGGGAAAGAATTACCCAATGCTCATAGAAGATATCTGTAAGTATACATATTAGATATTTGTCCATATCAACTAGGTTTTAAGTTGACATGATTGGTTTTGAGATTTGGGTAAATTGTCATTAGGTCAGGCCGGCAGCAACGGTGAGATCAGACAATTGGTTTCTGTTTTATAACCTTTTGTAGTGGTTGACCTATTGCTACTTCGTATATAGTAAGTTGTTATGTAGACATACTGTGAGATTGTACAGTAAAACATACATTTCTGGAATCCAGATTTAGTAAAGAATCTGTTAAAGTGAAGTATGTATTTTACTGCAAGCATGCCCTTCTTTAATTCATTGTTATGTACATAGTGAAATATGGATGTAAGAAATTATTGGGGTCTCCAGGTATTCACTACCTTAAATTTCTTCACTATAAACAACTTCAGTATAGGTACACCTGATTTTGCTGTATAAAGTATGCTTTATTTCAATACCAGTTCTTACTATGTTTACTACACAGGCCGCTGTGGATCAGGAAGTTACTCGGACTGGTTACATATTTGGATTGGATCATGATTATGGTAACCATTATGTCATGCGTATCAATGATGTTTGAAACACCAAATAGAAGAATGACCAATACTCCATCTCTGAAGGTAAGGCCAAAAAACTAGTCAGTTTATAGTTACTTGAATGATCAACACTATTTTTTGGTAGTACTGAATCTTAAATTTCTAGGTGTAAATTGTAAAGTATGAGATGATTTGGGAATGAATCGTAACTCACAAAAGGTGTTCCGATTTTTTTTCATCCTACATTCACTAATGTTTGTGATCAAATAACCCTAAACACTACTTTTTAGCCTAAGTACCCAATTCATACAGACATGTCACTCTTTGAGCCTTGAGGATTGATGTGGGGTCTTCTTGATTGAGTGGTTATGATCTCTCACTTGTGATCACTAGCTACATTGAATAACTGAAGGGAAGTAACTCATGTACTATTATATATTTCAGTATGCAGAGTTTGTGTTTGTTATTGGTATGAGTATTGAGATGGGATTGAAGATACTTGCCAATGGATTCTTTTTTACTCCTAAAGCTGTTGTGAAGGATTTCAGTGGAGTTCTGGAGATATTTATATATGTTGTATGTTCATATCTAACATTTATTTTTTTTGTTTTTAATTCAGTATTGTCTTTGTATGGATAAAATAGTTTATATAAAAAGTATAATGAAAGGTAATGTGGTCTTTTGATATTTTTTTATCCTCTATGTTCAATTACCACACTATTTATGCATTTATAAATGAAACTTGAAGCTAGCTCTGTGTTTATTATTTTGGTGAAGAAGGTTAACATGTTTTTAAGATTGATATTGTACTAAGACAAATACCATTGTAGACTTCAAAGCCTAGTCCAAAAAATATTAATGCAAGTTAATGCTCCTTTGTTTTTGCTTTCATCTGAAAAGCTATCCCTGCCATATAAATGTAATTTGACTGTAATGACTAATATTTTATGTAAAAATATTTGGTTTCAACTGTTCACAGGTGAGTGTAATCTTCTTGTGCTGGCAACCAGAACATGTTCCGCCTTTGGGAGGAGCTCAGATATTGATGATTCTACGATGTCTTCGCCCACTTCGAATATTTATCTTGGTACCTCATATGAGAAAAGTTGTATATGAGCTAGTACGAGGTTTTAAAGAGATTCTGTTGGTGAGTAAAAGTGTATTGATAAAAATGAATTAAGGTATGGCGTCTTTGAGGAAAACTATATATAAATACTTTTCTGTATCTGATTCATCATTATATCCAAGTTCTCTACATCTGTGTTATACTGTAATTTTATGATTTTCATTGTGTAATACACATAATATGGTGTCCAATACAGAGGGTTTGTGAGTGCATAGTCTGTCCTAGTTCTGGTATCTGTTTTGCTAATTGATATGTCACATCTTATATTTCAGGTATCGGTTTTACTTATTGTACTGATATTTGTCTTTGCAACATTTGGTGTACACTCACTAGGTGGTAAACTTGCTCGATGTAATGATCCAAACATCACAAACAAGGTAACTGATGGAATAATTACATAAATCATTTCTTTATTAAATTTTATTTTTCTCCAATATTGAATATATTCATCATATTTAATTATTAGGATGTTCTGTTTTACTTGATGAAGGTCAAAGATAGTTGAGAGTTCTGTTGTTTTTTCTCGGGTTGAACTTCGCCCCAACAGGTTTTTTGGCAACATTTCCTGCTTTAAAATATGGAGCAAGACCCTATATGTGCAACTGGGTAAAACTATTGAACTTCCATTTGCTAGCTGAACAGCTGAACATCTTCCTCAGATATGATTAAATCCTGTCTCGGTTGGGATTTGAACTGACAGCAGTAAGGGGCTAGTGTTTGATGTATAGTACATGTATTAAATTTGGTGGTTGAAATGTAACAAGATTTTGTTCTTGCTTTGTTGAGAGAACATTTAATAACTAACATAATATGTTGTGTTTTTAGTCAGAATGTGTTGGAACATTTAGATCACCAATGTTTGTTACCAGAATGAAAGTGAAGAAAGGCCCTAATGATACAATGCCTGGTTTTATGGTACCCCGAGTATGGTAAGATAACTCTACAGTTCTTAGTTCTTAACTGTTAATAATGTTTTAAATCATTGCCTTACTGGTTTTCAAATTCTATGTCCAGGATTGTGAGCTATCATTGTGTCTCACAAAAAAGTTATTACTAAATGTGTTCAATAAAGGTAAATTGTGCATTTTAAAAAAGAAGAAATAAAAGAAACATACTTGTCATTATTACTCTTCACCCCTCTCCCTCCTTGCCCTGTGTCTCTCATTTTCACTCCCTTTCCCTGCATCTCTTGTTGCCCTTGAGTGACAGAATTTTACCATATTTCAGGGCTAACCCACACAACTTTAACTTTGATAATATTGGTAATGCTATGTTGGCCTTGTTTGAAGTATTATCTCTGGAAGGTTGGCTTGAAGTTCGTGATGTTATAATAGAGAGGGTCCGTCCAGTAAGTATTATACCGTAGATTTACACAGTTTTAGATTACTCATAATTCATCAGACCATCTTTGAAACATGTTGTTACTGTTTAGCACATGTCAAAAAGTTAAAATATTTTACCATAGATTTATTGAATTTATTGTATTTTGATGCAAGTCATTAGATCTAACCATAAAAAATAGTATGTATCTAAATATTCTGCTTGGTGACAGAATTTCTTCTCAGATCGGGAACCTAAGTGTCTCTTTTGTCTCTGGTTTTACTGTAAATGTTGTTTTCATTATTAACTTCTTATCTTGACATTGTTTGTTTGTTGCACTAAGTGTGGTGTGTAATGTATTTACATTCAGTAACACCCCTGAAAACTGAATCCTTTTCAGACTGGGTCAAAAGTCAGATCTTCTGAGAATTCTCATTTTCAGAGAATGTTTGATTAATTCCAAAAAGAATTGGACTTGAAAATTATCCAATCTCGGTTTTCAGGGAGTCTGGTTTTCCGGGAATTCCAGTTTTCAGGGAGTCTGGTTTTCCGGGAATTCCAGTTTTCAGGGAGTCTGGTTTTCAGGGAATTCCAGTTTTCAGGGAGTCTGGTTTTCAGGGAATTCCAGTTTTCAGGGAGTCTGGTTTTCAGGGAGTTCAGTTTTCAGATGTTTTACTGTTTTAATATATTTCTATATATATTTATATATATTTCAGCTTGACAGTATATATGTCCATGTGTTCGTATTTATTGGTTATATGATAGGATTAACTTTATTTGTGGGTGTTGTGATTGCTAACTACAGTGAGAACAAGGTAAGAGTTTAGCTTGCATGAATTTTCTCTTCTAATTACAAAATACAGCCATATGTTCAGAATATTTATGGAATGAAATTGTTATTTATCCAATTTAACTCATAAGAATGACATAATTTTACAACTACTTTTTATGGTGTTATCAATGTCCAAGACCTGGTGTGACAATAAAAAAATATGTAAACATGACATATAGTTTATATGAATTACAGTCTTTATATAAAAAACACAATATCATGATTCAATCATGCTTTATTAATATTTGTAAGTCCAATATGATATTTCTGTCCTGTGAAAGATATGATTTCATTCTACTTTCCTCTCATTTAGGGGACAGCCTTGCTAACTGTGGATCAGAGAAGATGGATGGATTTAAAGGGTCGTATAAAACTGGCCCAGCCCCTACATATCCCACCCAGGCCTGATCGTGACCAAGGTTTAAGGGCCTTTCTGTATCGTCTTGTACAACATAAATACTACAAGAGAGTGTCTGTACTTCTTGTGTTGGCTAACTGTATGCTTCTTAGTGTTCCTGTAAGTATAGATTGAATATATAATATGTAGTGCATCTGATCCACATGTAAGTGTACAGACTAGTTAAACCTGTGAACAAATGCCATCCTTGGTAAATACGATATGTGTCACCTGTAATGACAGGTGACCTTTATTTGGAAATGGTTTCAATTTAGTGTGATGACAAGATCAATCAATCAATCAGTCGATCGAACAATCAAACAAACAGTCAGTCAGTCAATCAGTTTTATCAATCTATCTATACGTTTATGTTCAAAATTCATTGATTTTCTTGTTAAATTGATAACATTTATGTCATATTGAGTTTTATAGATTGATTGATCAATTAGTCCTATTTCATTTTCCTCTTGTTTTATTTTAGTGGCGTGAAAACAAGAAAGAAGCTGTATTTCTGGCCACGGTGTCAGCAATATTTACTATGTTGTTCTTGTGTGAGGTAAAGTAACATAATGAAGTCTTTATACTGACATACTTTGATTTTAATAAAGTTTGGAACTAAATATATTTATAAGCTGCGACCATGGTCCAGTGATTTATGTGCAGGATTTGTAAACCTGTAGGTTCGATTCATGGCAAGTCATACCCATCCATGAAAATTTGACAACAATGTTGATATTTCTCCATATGTTGAGAAATTCCTGGTTCCTAGGGAAAGGGCAAGTTAGTACTGGTTTGAATACCATCCAGGTGAATTGGCCACCGTGTATTAGTGAAAAACTGTTGAAAAAAAGGCGTTTAAACCAAATAAAAATGAAGATAAATATATTTGTTAAAAACATGATTATTCCATATTTAAAAGACCTTGCCTTATTGAGATGTTTTATTTGATGTGTAATTTATATGAGTAGCAAATTCATGTCGTTGTTGAGAGGTTGTTGCTCTAGAGATTGATAGTTAAATTGTGCAGTGGAAAAAATTATGCTGCTGCTGAAGGGAGGTTGTTGCTCAAGAGTGTCACTCTGTAGAGAATGTACTGTATTTTTATACTGATTCACCAGTAATCTTTAAGTTCTTATTGTAATATTATTGTATGATTGTAGGTGATTGTGAAGATGATAGCACTAACACCAGCTGGATATTGTACTCGGAAGAGAAACATATTTGATATGTTGGTTACCTTTATTGGTATTGTCTGGATTATAGTACATTTTGGTGTCCACTTTTCTGAGAATGTAACGGTATGTATCAATATGTATCAGCTGGACATCTTCCTTGCATGTGAAATTTTGTCTAGGATGAGATTCAAAGTCCAGCAGTGATGGGCTAGTGATTACTAGTCAGTAACCGTAATCATGCTTAAGACCACAAATGGTGATGAAACAAGTCTATGTGTGAGATTATTTATCATACTGCAGTCAGTGACATCTTGGTGTCTGCTGATACACTCATCAGAATATCATTACCCACCTGATTCCTTGCTTAATGTCTTTTTGTAATTTGAATACTAGTGTTAAAAATTTTACACACGCATGTTTGGACATGTATCCATTGTCTTTTTATAATGATATTGCAAATATTGTCTGTGTGTTTACTATTTACTCTGCAGACTACTACTGTCATTACAAAGTCAGGTTACGGTAACGTAAAAATAAAAATTTTGACCTGAAAATATTTGGAAGAAAACATTGACCAAGACAGAAAGTGTCAAGTCTACAGAAAAGAATTGGGTTGGTAGGGTTAATGGTAACCATAGGACCGTCTTTACTTCTTGTGCTGATATTTTTCAGAATGTTCACAGATACAGTTATATGTTTGGATCATGTGTCATTGTTCTTAGATTTTTCACAATTCCTGGTAAACAGGTAAGTCAAATGATAATAGTTAACATGTAAGTTAGGAACATTGTGGACACTTAAATCAACCAGTTGTCTCTGATTATCTCCTTGTACCAGAAACTTGAATGTTTGAATAATTTCTCAGGTTCACCTTGCTGCTGCCTGGATGACTCTTTAAGTTATCATGTGCGTATTCATGAAAGGTCATAGGTTTTTAATCTCAGCTCCAGCTTTTGATATCTCATGAAGGTTTTTCAGTGTCCTTATCTCAACTACCAAGCCCAGTACTGTGTTTAGAAAGTCTCCAGGAAAGGATGAGGTGTGTATCTGTTCTTAACACCAGGTGCGGCGAAAAAACAGGAAATTATTTGAAATAAGAGTAGGGATATAAATGTCTGGCTCTCCTGTATCTCCTCCCCTCTCTCTGGGACAGCTCTGAAATTACCTTAGCTGTAGTATTGGTAATTAAACAGCAGATAAACATTCACTAAAACGGTATGTATGTATGTACATGTATATCAATAGGTTACATTCTATCTGTGTTATAAGGTTTTTCTGTGGTTTATTTACAGGCAACATTGAAGATGTTGATGCAGACAGTGTTGATGTCTGTATTTAAAAGTTTCTTCATTATAATGGGGATGTTTTTGCTCATGCTGTTCTATGCTTACACTGGTGTTATACTGTTTGGTAATGTCAAGTATGGATATGACTTAGGAAGGTAAATTGCATAGTATAAATTACGGAACTATTTCTTGTATCTTTACTAGCTATATGTATGAAATACAGAACTATATCTTGTGTCTTTCTTTTCTAACTATGTGTATGAATTATGGAACTATTTCTTGTAATTTCACTCGTTTAAAGATTTAAGCTGTTAATTTTGTCCAGCCGTCTATATCTAAGATTAAATGAATTATGACTTCACATGAAAATTATATGTAAACAGTTGTAATCTGTATTTATTCCATCTTTTTATTTCAGACACGCTAATTTTAAGACTACATTGAATGCTATTGCGTTGTTGTTTAGAATTGTGACTGGTGAAGATTGGAATAAGATAATGCATGATTGTATGGTAAAGAGTATATTAAATAGTTTATCATTAAAACCAAACTTAAATGTTGCTTGGTTCTATTACAATTATTGGTTACTTTTAAGTCAGTTAAATGTGATGAATTGCATTGTTATATTTTGTTTATTATTTTTGCAAATGTGATACTTGAAAGTAATGATAAGCTAAGTCAGGTTGTCTATGATCTGTGGTTCAGTAGCTATGGTCGATGACTAATAACCACAAGCCCTTCATTGCTGTGAGTTCAAATCCTACTCAGACTTGTCAAATTTCTTATGAGAGGAAGTTGTCCAGCTAGCTTACAGAAGGTCGGTGGTTCTACCCAGGTGTTTGCCTGCTGTCTTCCTCCACCAATTAAATGCTGAAAAAGTATCAAGATGACCTGTGCTGTTGATGTGTCATTACCTCCCTAATGATGACTATTTCGTCACCTTAGAATTAAAAGAGCCTATCTGCCTCTTTAATGCTTGTCAGATAGGCCCTTTTAATCCTAAGGTAATGAAATTTTGTTAATCGATAACTAAAACTATTAATACAAAATTATTTTTTTTAGGTATGGAAACCATTCTGTAGATATATTCCTGGAAACAGTTTCTGGGAGACAAATTGTGGAAATTTCACCGCATCCTTGATGTTCTTTTGTTCATTTTATGTGATTATAACATACATTGTCCTCAATCTTCTAGTAGGTAAGTTAGGATTAATTAATGTGTCACATAGAAATCAGGACAGTTAATTGAATAAGTTATAAACCTGGGGTCATGTTTGTAGAAAGTATCCCTTAGTTTTAATACTTTCCTTAGATTTCCAGGATTTCTCCTTAGTTGGTAAGACATTCTGTAAGTCTTGCTTGTAGAACTTCCGAAGGTTAAGTATTCCTTATGTTTGACAATTTCCCCTTAGAAGTTAAGATGCATTTTATGCTTCCTTAACTTTTAAGGAAATTGCTTTCTTACAATCTTAGTATTTTCATTAAATACAGGACCAGACATGATGAAAGCTAATGCAATAGGTTAACTATTTCTTCAGGCTGATTATCAATGATAAGAGACTATCCAGAATCTAATCGCTACAATGACTCAGTAAAAATAAATTTCAACATCAAACAAATATTACCTCTTTAAGGTAAAGCAGAATCCTAGAAAATGAAGCAGCACTCTGGTGCAATTTTAATTTGAGTTGCTGAGAGGTTGGGCCAAAGGGAGGTAATCATTTTTGTATGTTATGAATAAAGACTGATTTATTTGTGTTAGCTTATGTTTTAATTTGGCTTCACATTAAATTTCAGCTATCATTATGGAGAACTTCTCCCTGTTTTATTCTAATGAAGAAGATGCTTTATTAAGTTACAATGATATCAGAGAATTCCAGAGTACATGGAATATGGTGGATGTAAATAGAAAGGTAACTTAGTGTAGCATAATGTACTACAGAACATGATTATAATGATTTCCTGGTGACCCAAGAATTACTAAACTATATCCAAATTTCACTATATCCATATGTTTATGTTGATCTGCTGTTAAACAGGCCATTTGACAGCTATGGTTTTATCAGGGCCTCCCCAGAGAGAGGAGAAAGGGGGTCATGAGAACAGGGCATTTATATCCCTACTCTTATTTCACATGTTTTTTTCCTGGTTCTTTATCATGCTGGCATAAAGCAACAGTACACAACTCACCTGTTTCCTATGGTGATTTTCTAAATGCAGTTTAGTAATCATGTTACCACTAAACCACAGGTCATTCTTCGCACTATATTCGTAACATAGAAATACGGAAGAGAGTGTTTTAGAGAAATAAATGTTTCTCTCTGTCTAATTCTTCTCTAAATTTGAGTTAATTATAATCATGTTTTAATGTACCTTTATGTGTATCTCTAATCTGTCTGAATGTCATGATCAATGTAAGTGATAAAGATATGGCTTACCTGATAGGATTCAATCTCAGCCGTTAGGGTCTAATGGTTACTAGTCAGAGATCATAATCACTTGACTGCAGAGGCACCAAACCTCTTGTTTTAATGTATAACACATAAGTTTGCCTATTTGAATATGTACCAGTATGTGTATGTGCGTCTTATTAAACTTAAATTTGTTTTTCATTTTTCAGGGAGTAATTCCAGTTTATAGAGTGAAATATTTATTACGTTTGTTAAGAGGTCGACTTGAAGTTGATTTAGAGAAAGAGAAGTTATTATTCAAACATATGTGTTACGAATTAGAAAGGAGAAATAATGGAGCAGACGTAACATTTCATGATGTATTAAGGTATGATGGAATGTTCTGTATCATGTTACTTTAGTTACCAACATACAAAGAATTTATATATAAGTTACATATAACAAACATGAATTATGATTAAATAATACTATAACCTGTATGTGTATTTGACAATCTCAGTTTAGAGTTATCATTCTGTATCACGCACATACGCCTCTCGTCAGTGCCTCAGCTTTACAAGATTCTTGTAAAACAAAATTTGCCTATAAAAAGGCCCACATTTCCTACTAAACACATTAAAGTTCAATTGTACAAAATATAACTTGATGGATGTTTTTTCCTGGGAATCTCTTTTGTTCACTTGTTTAACTTCCATGTGAAGCGTTCTGGTTCTATCCTGCCAAATATATGATTTGGGTAATGCATATTTTTGTTTGATTACATCATGGGTTATTTGTTTCTGTGTGTTTCAGTATGTTATCATACAGATCTGTTGATATCAGAAAAAGTCTACAACTAGAAGAATTACTGGCCAGAGAAGACTTGGAGTTTTCTATTGAAGAAGAAGTGGCTAAGCAAACTATCAGAAACTGGCTAGATAAATGTCTGAAGAGGATAAGAGCTGTAAGTTGGCAGCTCATATGTTTCCTTAGTTATCTCTTAGCTTAACTTCTTTTGTTAATTTAAGGTTATTGTGGTTTTAGTTCAAAGTTTGTCACTTTTTTTACTCTATGATATATATTTATCAAGAAGTTCATGTTGACAATTTGCACAGATTAGTCTTCTAGGCTTAAGTTCAAAGTTCATCACTGTTTTGCTCTTCGGTATATTAAAAAGAGGCTTGTGTCCGCAATTTACACAGCTATGTCTACGAGTAAGCCAGAGATCACTTAGATAAGCTTATTTGTACTTTTTGGATTATCTGAAGAAAATTTACACCCAGATAGTAGATTATTTTATTTATCTTACAGCTGATATATCATAATTTGTTGATGTTATCTTTTGTAGAAAAATCATTCAAACTTGATATCTAACTTGAGGGCCATGAATGAACCCTTATTTACTGTGACAGAGCTCCCAGCTAGTTTAGCTGATAGTAGTGAGGAGAGCAAGGATGAGGCCCCTGTGAACCCATCAGCCCCTAGAAGTAGAAAGAAGGGAACAGTGGAATTAAATCCTCCTAACATACACATAGAACCACCTCCTCCAACATCTAAAGTATGATCTTTATATCAGTCAGTTACATGCATTTTAACATTGATTGCAAGGTGTATAATAGTGAAGCTTGAGTTGTTTGTTTCTTTCTTTAGATAATATTGACAACATAACTGCTTCACTGTTAATCAGCATAATAATTTACAGTGATCGGGAAAGAAATTTTATTAATGGGACAATGGCCCTTTCAGATGGAAAATTAATGTGACATTTCCGAGATCAATGTGACTTTTTCAAAATCCAATGTGACATTTAATGAAATAACAAACTAATACTTTGAGAGGCATTGTTATTGGCAGATGATATTAAACTGAGTAACACAATAGTTTTCGTTACTATTTATAAGTATAAATCTTCTACCTCACCCTGAGGAAACATTTCGAGAGTCAAACAGAAATTCTCAAGAGTCAAAATTTGTAACACAATGGTAAATATGTTTTTAAATTCAGTAAGGCTAAATCAGTGACCTATGGTATATAAGCAAATATACTCAGCAGGCTTTCAGCACAGGTACCCCATAAGACCTCATTTCAACTCTGGGACATATTTCATAACTAAAATCTCATCTCAATACAACATATCCAAACCACATTAGCTTCGTTTCTGAGTTTGTCGAAATTTTGAGTGATACTTCATAGAAAGGTACATGTAACATCGCCAAACTGAAAGTATGCCTGGCTTTGAAAACAGGCTGCAACTCGTTCATTTTTCAAAAAATTCTCACAACTAGGGCATAAAAATAACCACCATTTTTGTAGCTACTAATTTATATACAGTTATAGCCATGACAAGCTTTTAAAATGAGTACAACTAAGTTTAAACAGGATAAAAACGTTAGTCGGCCGAGTGCGACATTCGCATGTTCATTCAAATGTTCCGTACTTCATCACTAACAATAAAAACCCTGTGGAAACCATTATTAGAATACTTTCAAGCAGCGAAGTTGGTGAATAATCCCAAAGAAGTCAATTTACTAAGCATTTTATTTGATTCGCTGGGAATGGCTCAAATTCATCCGTTTCCCTTCGATTTCTGTGACCCGGAAGCATGCCCGCTGTTACTTCGTCGAAAAAAGGGAAACCAATAATGTAATTATGCTCTAGTTTCCCGTTAAGAGCCACGAATCAAGCATAAGCCGGTTGTCAGCAGGCATGCGCGAGTATCGTTTCCAGGGTAACAGAAATCATGCTAAGCGTCAGATGACACAGAGTGTCTATCATTAGGTGCTTGCATAACGTTAGGCGTCAGATGACACTGAGCAGCAGTATGTATTGCATACTCGCTTCATTTCGTACACGAAAAATATATTGAGAATCAAAATATCTTCTTACACATATAGCGAACACATATTTATGATATGAAATAACCTGCGACTGAAATTGATGCTGTGAGATCGTTTTAATGTCCCCGTATCTATAGACTTTCGCATATTGTTTTTGGCAAGTCTGTCTGTCCATTTTTCTGTCTGTTTGTTTGTACCAATATAAATTCAAAACATGTTGGTTGCTTATGACAACCTCTACAGGACCAGTGCATTATCGGGTTTTAGGTCAAAGTTCAACCTAAGAGTGGGCATTGTGTTATATATAAAATTCATTTTGTTTTATTTTGAGATAATGCTTAAGTTTTCCAGCCTTTGGTGTTGAACTTTTATAGATATAATTTGACTTGAGGAAGAATATTTGTATTACATTACACATGAAATTCATTGATTTTTTCAGTCTCCAAACATGAGGCGGTATCTTACACCGCAAAGTGATGCTTCACAGAAAGAACGTGAACGTATGGGTGTGAAGAAAAAATCAAATAGACTAAGTACAGGTAAAAAATATTTGATTTACTTTCATTACTGCTGATAAGAAGTTGAACTGCACTTGCCTTCATTAAGTATCATTAAACATGAACATGTCTCTTATTGAAATGTACATAATTATTCTCAAGGAATTGGAAATAACTGAAAATGATTTTAAAAAAATGAAAATCTTACCTGTAATTTATTTAAAGAGATAGAAGTGTGCATGAACTTGTTTTATTGGAAAAGGGTGAATGACATTTTGAATGTAGGCATTTTTTGTCATTATTGATTAGATTACGTTTGTACTGAAAATGAATTGTTGGAATTGCTAAAAAAATTATTTGAGTCAGGGAATTTTATTGGCAAAACTGCAAACAAACAGTATTTAATGGATGGTCTTTGCAAAAACAACTTAGCCCTCAATTAAAGAAAATCTATAAGTTTGATATGTTTATTTCAGGGAAGACTCTTGGAGCAGGTTTAAGTTTAGGACACCTTAGTGATGTTACATCAGATTATAACAATGAAGCTTGTAGTGAATCTTCTACATTAGTGGGTCATCATGTCTCTAATGATGTGAACTCATGGTGGAAGGAACAGTTGTTTATATTAGAAAAATGTGAATGACATTTTGTTATACTTTCCTCGAAAGAAATGTGCTTTGTGTAGATTTGTATATTTCTTTAATCGTAATGATACAATGTACTGACATTTAATTATTGGGCATATTGCAATGAAGAATTATTCTTATAGGTTACTTAGAACTATTAGATGAATCTTATTTTCAATCCAGTTGATACTATTAAGTTGTATTCACTTCAGTAATTTGAAGAACATGAATGATAAATCATTGGTACAAGACGAAGATGTTTTGATAATGTTTATATTTGATAATGGGATTTTTAAATTGATGAAATCAAAATGTTGCTACCTGATCAAAACTGCCGATCGTCAAGTGTGTTTATTTGGACAAGATGATTTTGTGCTAAGGCCATATTTCAATTATTCACTATGTATTTTTAGCAAGACTAAAATTTCTAATTGACAATTATTTGTTAAACTGTATTGTGGACCATGCTGAAAACTGATTTTTTTTGTCATTGACATAATTAAAGTTGTTATTATCATACTTTAAATATGTATTCAAGGTAAGAAAATTATATGTCGTTTTATGTTGTCTATATTGATTGGTCAGTCATTTTGTTGGTAGTAGTGTTTGAAATAGATATTATAACATAGTTTATCATGTATTTATTTGCTGCAGTGAAATTGTAATAATACAAGTGTGTATGACCAAGTTGGCTAGCCTGCTACAATACATTGTATAATCTCATGAAAAAGTTTCACTGACAAATTATTTTAATGTATAATTATTTTAAAAATCTGATTTGGAAATATTTTATCTGTAGATACAACCACTTAGATGATATGAATAATTATAAGTCTCTTAAATGCTTTTAATTAATAAACTTTATAACTTCTCATCCTATACTTGCTGGTAAAGTCTCATTTTTGGTATGAATCCCTATCATTGTATGTCAAAACTTTTTCTAAGACCTAAACTTGTATGCTGCAGATCTACATTTCCATTTTTGGTATGAGTTCATATCACTGTTACTAGTGTATGCTGTGATTTATGATTGTATTATGATTTCTCTTTAAGTCATCTTTGCAAAGTTCTATCACATGTTTGTTGGTTATTTATGAACATATTTGTACTTCTACCTCTATTTTATATGTATATTAAAAAAATGTTTTTAACTCGCTTCCACAGATTTTATCTTTCTTTAATATGTTCGAAATCTTTAAATTGTTACATATATCACTTGATTATTAGTAACACTGTGCATGTATCATATTTCGTGGATGCCTTTCCAAAAAAATCCACTTGAGGACTTATTTTGTCGCAAGTTCATGGTATATAAATTAAACATAGTATATACAATAGTCTTTGATTAAAATGTTGAACTTATATTTATTAAATTGTTGATTCATCCCTTGTAAATTCTATGATTGACTCAATTGTCAAATTATTCTGTAACGGTTAGCTTTAGATATTGTTCTTTGTAAATATGACTTGAGAATAAATACTAAAATATGTATAGAAGTATTAAAACCATGTATGTTCATCATAGACGTCATGAAAAGTTGTTGATATTGACTCATCTGAGTACAAAGTGTATATATTGAGCTGAAGTGATCAGCCTGTTCGCATTTTTATAGCTCGACTGGATAGAAAGCTTGCATACCGGTATTTAGTACCGGTATGTTTTGTTATGTTGTGGTCCTTGACTGAGATTGTTCAGATAATGCCCTTGGGGTCAAAATCAGCCCAGCTCCAAGGATCACTTGTGTTACATAGATTATATAACGAAATCCTTCTAAAATCTACTTAGCTAAAAGTGCATGACCTTATTTTCAAATGGTACTGTTCTAAGATTGATTTAATAGTAGTCGAAATCTGTTCTACACTTAGAGCAACTTGTTGATCAAGTTATCTCCATTCATCAGGATATTCAGGTGAACGATATACTAATATGTGGCCATCATGGCCCTTTGTTTGACTTTGTTATAATCTAACATTGTTTTTAACTGTTAAGGTTAACATGTTTGTATATATTTATTTATATTTATTAAAGAGTGCATATTGATATGTGTTTGTTGTTATAATATAATTATATATAAATTCAGTACAGTAAATTTGGACTTGACTAGATGCAAACATTGTATACCTCACTCTGATAGCAACAACAACACATAAACATGCATTAACAAAGGGAGGTAATCCAACAACACATTACACCAGGTGGTCCATATATCACTATGGACATGAAACAAGAACCACTTAAGCAGTTGTCGTTTAGATCATACATGTATGGCTTTGACAGTAGTTTCTAATAATGCATAACTGATCCAACTCTACAATAACACCAACTAGTTATCTGTACTCGTGCATACCTTTCTTGAAGATCAGATTTGTATAAGCTGTAAGCACTCAGATTGATCTGTTGTGCTATGCATCCATTCAAGGCACTCGCATTTGCTAGTATTTATGTGTTGGGTTTTTGTGGTTGGCAATAAGCATATGGCACATCAGTCCATTACTATAATGTAGGCTTCACAATTAGCGCGGGGTTGAACAAGGGCTTGTATGAGTTTGTCAATGGTTGTGACCAAACAGTTACATAGATAGTGGAGAACGTTTGGTTATAAACAAGTACATAATGTAAAATAAACCACTGGTGATTCAGTATTACATGCGACTAGTTGAGTAAGTAGACTGGTGTATGTGAGTATATGTACATTGTTATAATGCTCTCTGCAAGAAATTGTTATTAGAATGTTGGAACCAACTAATCGCAGTAATATTAGGAAACAAAATGAGAGCGATTAGGTCGTTTTGTGAGCTTAACAAAATGTAAACATATCAATGCATCAAATACATTGTCTGACTGATTTAGTACTACCTTTTGTCAAACACACCATGCTTGGTAGGATACAATGTAATGCATTTAAAAGAAAATGACTTCATATTTGACATCACTGTCCATGTATGTTTATGTTCAATTAAGCAATGCATATTCATTCAAAATTTACCATGGTGATTATCATTTGCATGTATTTATTTCAACATTTAAACAAAACCCTGTGAACTACTGATACATACATGTACAGTTGCATGTATGCTGTTTGATCTGAAAGTTGCCTATATTATATACATTGTATGTACTTGTCTAGATCTGCTTGCCAGATCGATCTTTTCCATTGAAGGCAAACGATAAGATGAACACTGGAAATAAAGAGAAACATTTAAAGGTCATACTCTTAGAAAGATATCTAAACTATCGCAAATATAATTGCTTCTTAGCATTAGTAAGCATGTATGCCAAGATAATTTCCTGTACACATACTGTAATTAGTAGTGTGTTTATGATTGTTTTAGTATATCAGTATAAGTGTCTTTAACCAAACAAAGTGGTAAGTGGGTATTTGGTACCATGGGCCAGTGTACTTACAATGCTAGGGGACAGCAACGATACCCATCATATGACAGATCTCCCTCCCTCACACCGCCTCATTCTCTCCACCCCCTCTCTCTCACACACGTCTTTCTCTTTCTCTCTTAATCTATTTATTAATTTTGTTTTCGTTACAATTAATGAATAAAACAGACAGAATACGACCCTGTTCAGTTGCTAAGTACATGTTAAATAAGTACATCTCGATTGAACACTAGTACTTGCTTTCTGTATCAGTTTCTGTATCAAGTTTTGCATGTTTAAAATCAATTTTACTTTCACAACTTTATCTCACCGAAGAAGATCGCATAGACGACTATCCTAGATATTTTTTAATGATGTAAATAAAAAAAACTTTTACCAGCACATCCCATTCCTGATGCCATAAAGAATAGGCCATGCCAACCAATCGATGTTTTCAATGTACTTCCAAGTGCACTACCTAATATGTTGGCTACAGCCTGAAATATCAGGTATAAAGGGACACAAACTTGTATGACATTGTATAACTGTAAATATTCGATATCAAGACCAACCCGTAATACCGCGTTCGCTACTAAGTGGCATTTCCAAACAACACATATTACTAAGGCATATAGAATTGATACATTGTAGTTATAATAGCCAGTGAAATCACCACCCATTGTTTTTTTTTCAAATCAATAAAACAGAACAGCCAACGTGTTTTTGTAAAATCATACATGGAATTATTATTTATATGTTTAAACATGTACACGTACATGTATTTGTAATGATTCAGAACGTATTGGAATAAATCATTCTTACATCGACAAAAACATTTTCGTAATTGCAATTACAAATGCACTATTGACTGAAGACAGTGGAATGCTTATCAACAATCAGATATACAATGTATATCTGTGTCTTTTTATTCTGAAATTACAAAAATGTACTTTCGTATACATACCACGCCAGTGTAAATAAGTCCATAATTAATAGCCATATTTTGTGGTCCCAACAGTTTGGATAAAACAGATGGGAACATCGACCATATACCACAGAAGAAGAAGAAGATTGCACACATCCACACCAGGAACAATGCTCGTGGAAGTTGTTCTGTGAGAAGTAGAGTCCCCGTACAGACTGCAAACCCTCCTGACAATATCCTGATAGCAACCTGAAAACAACATTAACAATGATGGTGTTAACGTAGTACTTGTGGTGACTTGATTATTTCGTACTGATAAAAAAATTTACGCCTTGTGTTTCTATGAACTACCAACATGGATAAGTTACTGGACAATCAGCAAGAATTAAAACCTATTTTTAAGGTCAACCAGTTGGAAGTGCATACTATTTTTTAACTAAAACATAAATGAGAAAATAAGACTTACAGATACGTATGAGATACGTTGGTATCAAGTGATGAGAGGCAGTTTTTTACATTTTTAAATAATGACACCATAACTAAGAATTTGGTCATTTCTGTTTATCGAGTTTAATTACCCGGAAATACTTACTCTAAATCCCAGTTTGTCCATGACTACGCCCCATATTGGACGTCCGATACAGTTAAATATAGCAGCTATTGACCCAACTAGGGCCAGGAAATGATCATCATCAATGAAAGTCTGACCGTAAGCCTATTTATAAAAAACAGTATAGCGATTGTTAAGTCAATAATATTTTCAGAAACAAGTAATTCGGGACCTCAATGGTCGATAGGGTTATGGTCTCTGATCCTTCACCTGTGAATGTTCGAATCCCACACAGGAAGCTGTCAAGCTAGCTAACACCTGATCGGTGGTTCTACCCAGGTGGAAGCTTAAAAAGTCACCAAAATGACCCAGGTGCGACGTTAAACACACTCGTAGAAAAAAGTAAATTGGAGTGATCGTCTTCATGTACCAAACTGAAGAATTGTTGAGGAATATAATGAACTAGTTATAAATTGGTTGCACACTGGTAAATGATAGTAAAATTTATGTAATGAATCAACTGATAAAAAATACCTGTACTTTGGATTTACCATTAAAATGTCGATCCAGAAACTACTCTTTAAGTCCTAATCGAAAGGTTGAACGCACAATATTAAGTGTACCGTTTCATTTAAAGATGAAAATCGTTTTACCTTATACAAACCAGTGATAAACTGCATGCCAGCATTTATAAGTAGTATTGTTAACCAAATGATATAAAAACTGCGTGATGTTAATGCGACTTTCACAGCTTCCAATATACCAAGTGTCGTCGGAGGATCACTGTCATAAAATATACACGGTGAAGGTTACCATGATAGTCAACGAATGGAGAGGCAAACAGATTGAAAACAAACCGGCGGTTATGAAACCGGTATAGATGCTCTAGAAAAATAGGGCAAAGACGACAAGATACAAAACACATGAATATCACAGGACAGAGAAACCAAAGCACACACATTTGCACACCAAAACACAGACACCATAATGGAGACACCAAAACGAAGACACAATAATGGAGACACCAAAACGCACCATAATGGAGACACCAAAACACAGACACCATAATGGAGACACCAAAACGCACCATAATGGAGACACCAAAACGCAGACACCATAATGGAGACACCAAAACGCAGACAGCAAAAGACAGACACCCTAACGCAGCCATCAAATCGTAGACACCAAAGCACAGACACCAAACCACAGGGTACAACATTAAAACAGCGCATGTTTATAGATGTACCACGACTGTGTTACCACAAATCCAAGCGACAACAGCATAAGTGATCACAACAGAAATATACCCCAGATACTTGTTTTACTACATGAATTATACATGTACCGTAAAAGTTATATGTAAATTAAAACACTTTAATACGTACATACAAATCGTGTTTACCCAAAGTTAATCAACAAAACTTCCCTTACCTGTTGACTTTTTAAACATTAGTTTTAGAGCTTATAAACCCAAAGGTAGCAATTAAACAAGATCTTTCAATACTATTATTTGACACGCAAGTTTTGTTCTGTAGTAAAAACGCGCGTTATATTGTTTTTTCGTCAGATTTAGAATCGAACCCCTAGAAGACAATTCACTTTATTTACCCGTCCAGTGTCTTGTCATGCCTTGCTGGTTCAGTTTCGGCAGATGTTTTATTTGGCAGTTCCTTTGGGTCAAGAGCAATGCCTTCAAATGCTTTGTTATCATTTCCATTGACTTCAGTCTTTATTGGTTTAGCATTATCGTCAATTTGCGCATCATGTACAGAATCAGTTTGTTCTAATTCTTCAACGGAGACCTTAAATAGAAATTAATACACTTTACATTGATCATTCCATATCTTTGAATGATAACATAAAATGTCACATAGTGAGAACATATTTGTACAGTCGAATGCACGCACTTGTGTTCACTTTAGATATACTTAGAATCGATTTTTAAAAACGATGATAGTTTTAGTTCATGTTCAAATAACGGTATTTTGGATGCAAAGAGGAATTCTAGAAAGCGTCCCTTTTTGAGTCTCGCTGACCGTAGTGCGTTCAATGTCTTGATTATAAAATATGTACAAAAAACACGTCTATTCCATGAATTTAATCTCACATGGTTTAAATGAATACAGTTACAGTAAAGTATTTTTTTGTGTGAACAAGCCCTTCTTTATTCTAATACCATGTATATAATGTTATTAAACGGCTCATTTAACGACTATAGTGATTTTAGGGGAGAGGAGATACAGGAGTACCGGACATTTAAATCCTTACTCGTATTTCGAATAAGCAGCGATGCACGCCTCAACCTTTCCTGTGGTTTTCTAAACACAGTACGTTGCTCGGTAGTTGGGATGAGGGCACTGACAAGCGAACCTGATATATCGGAGGGTGGAGCCAAGATTCAGATTTCACTCAGTAATCCAGTGCCGTTACCACTAGATAACCGATCCATCCCATGGATATAATGAAATACTTAGTATGAAGTTAATATTCTAGTTTCTATGAGTACACTATAACTTGTCTTTTGCTGTAATAAAAAGTAGCATTGACCTGTGTTTGTTTTATTGTCGGTTCTGAGATACAAGCGATACCAATCAGCTGCAGAACAAAGTAACAAGAAGCAAGTATAAGAAAACATGTTGGTACCCGGTCCAGTACTTCCGCTTGCGTGAAATATCTGGAAATTAATGAAAACAAATTAAACGTAGTTATGAATAAGGAGTGAGAACTTGTTTGTCTCTGGTTATCCGACCTGTCCTACTTTTTTCCCACGACCCAAAACTTCTCATTAGGCCCGAGGAACGGTACATCCACTTTCTCACTTTTTTTACCTTTCTGCACGTTTTTATGTGCCAAAAATTGACAACAACCAAAATCCCCTGAAACCTTCCAAATTTTTAATGAGCATGTAATCAGAAACAAACCATTTTTAGACATCAAATCTAGATTTTTAACCGCATACTGTATGGCCAATGGAGATGCTTAAAGAATATCCTAGTTTAAAATGTAAGTGACAGAACGGGTTGATTTAATGAATTAAACATGATTGTAATATAGTACATTGTACTAGACTTTAGGTAAGACAGTATAAAACCAATTACCTTTCATCATCGTCATCAGTGAAATCCGGGGACAGGTTGTTAGGATTAACATAAGCAGTGATAATTTGATTAAATATTAAAGATCCACCTCCTGTACCACTTACAATCAACCCAGCCGCTAGAGTAGCATGATTAGGTAACCACTGAAAATACCGTACGTACGACTTTATAAACAGTTTAAACAGTCAAAAGTTATCAGACGTATGGGTATGTATGGGGACAGGCATTGTAGCGGGGCCTGCATGTGTTGAGGGCTATATACCCTATTATACTATCTGCATAATTATCAACATAGTTTTTTGAAACGGAATGATAGTTCAGCATTCAATAGCCGTCCCTCGCTCGGTGCGCATGAATTTTGATGCGGACCAAAGTACATCCACCATGTAATTGTTAAACAAGTTCCCATTCCATGTTGCAGTACAAGTCTATGTAAGTTCAGTTTAAATATGACTTTCAGTACTTTGATTGTACACCTTTTTTCGAAAGTCGTCCTAATCAATATTATGATTACATGTCATTGAGAAGGCAAATCGTGTAAAACTAGGATAATAAATTGCACGGTTTGCAGTTCAACTAAACTCACCTTAATGGCGGTTTGTACCGGCGTTCCATAAGTCAGTTTGTGTCCTATAAACCTTATCAGGCCGTACGTACAGACTAACACTACAAAGGATTTCTGTACACTGACGTAATTCGTCGCAGTTGCTCCACTGTTGTATGAGATAATTGAATTAATCATTTAAAAAAAATATTTTGCAGCAAATTTTAACATCTACCGCTAAAATATAAACCAGGCGTTGCCAAAAAACTACCGTTGTTTTTAAATCAAACTGAAAAAGATGACGTTATTGGCATAATCATTTTTAAATTGATTAAGAGTTTTACATGTTGATAGCCATTAAATGTTCCCTTTTATATTTGACAAATACTTGAATAGTATTGTGTGTTTTTTGTTGTTGTTGTTGTTGTCGCTGTGTTCACAAATTATAAGGGAAAAGTATATAATAAAAATGTATCCGACATGATGAGTAATGCATTAAGCTCGCCCAAATCTTCTTATACGTTCTAAATCTAAATCAAGACGAGCAGTCTAAATAAAGTTGCGTCTTGAGAATAGAATTTACAACGAACACTATCGCGTATCTAGTCTCTACACTCTTCTTTTTCTTCCTACTGAACAATTTTAACCATTTCATATCAGTTACCCTTCATTCTTTATAAATATATCATTTTTATCACAAGAAATATCATTGTTGCTCAATTTCTATTCAAATGCGCGCTACATGACCATTACTTGTTGATGTGCAATAAAATAAGTTTAAATAACATTAACTTAAATTATTACGACTATAAATACTTTTATCATGCTAACCAGTAAATAATAGAACCAATAAGTGTTGCTATTTTGGCGCCAAATCTGTGCGCGTTCAATCCACCAACCGTCAGACCGATACAGTTCCCAATGGCACCAATCGAAATAATCCACAAACTGTCAACATTTCTTACTGTAGCGTCATCGGTTCTATTACGGATATAAGATATGATATACGGAGAAAAGTTACCTGAAAAAAGACGAGTGAGTTGTCATCTACTATTTCATTATTCAAATACAGTGAAGCCTGTGTTAGCGGTCACCTCTGAATAAAAACCATCCTGTTAATAATGGTCATTCAAGTAAAAACCGTCATTGACTACATTTTTGTACTTAGAACAAGATTACCTCCGAATACAGGCCATCAATCAATAAAGGCCACATTTTACCTTTCCCTCGGGTGGCCTTTATTCACCGGTATGACTGTATATGCACATTATAAAAAATCTATCAGTATACCATATTGAATATTATACTAAAGTTACATTGCATTCGTAACAGTGCCAAAAAGAAGGGTATGTTCGGTGGGAATAACTCAGTGTCCATTTTTTTACTAAATAAGAGTTCACTATAACCTAGTTTTACTACATTGTATTTCAGCAAGAAGTTATTAGGTCATTTTGAGTCCACTAAACTGTAAACTCACGCATGTCTAACTTTGGCGGACATGGCCTGATCATTAATTATACATCATTAATTAATAAAAGATTAATTAAACTTTTGTGATGAGTACAAATTTCGTAATTTAAATAGAATAAAAGTTACGACGATTATAGTGGCGAAAATCCCCTTCTTTGTTTAATGTAGAAATATTATCGATTTTCCAAATCAGCATGTCCGCGAAAGTTCGTTATGGTATAATGACATTGGGTCGGAATACAGAAATAATATTTAAGCTTCCTCAGTACTTTGTTTAAAACTCAAATCCTCGTCAATTAAACAAGATAACATATTATATTGATTTTTATTAAGGAATGCATTCCGATGATAGTACAGTACAACCTCTCTTGAGCAACAACCTCCCTTCAACAACAGCATGATTCTTTCCCAATGCACGATTTCACTATTAACTCAACCTCTCTAGATTTTGCTACTCTCAAATGGTGTTGCTTTGGAGAGGTTGCACTGTACGTCTTATATGACACATTCAACAAGATGGAAGCATTTAATACATTTACCTATCGTGTACAAAGCCCCTAGTGCTAAATGTATCAGAAATCCACCAAAAATCACTAAAACAACACGGAAACTAACGTTGCCAAGACAACCAGCCATCTTTATTGTGACCTAAAACTGAATCAAAGTACTGCTGTGTGATATATCATGTAATAAATTGACGGCAAATTTCCAAATAGTCAGGAATAAAGATAAAAAATCAACATACGTGCTATTTTATGCAGATGCATGTTTTAATTAGTTTGGGCAAACTAAGTTCCATTATTTCCGAAACTTTGTAAGAACCTTTAACGTAGCACCAACAGTCATGGTCATTGTGGAGATTATTCCACTTTAACACCACATGCGTACACCTTGGTAGAATCACCGGCCTACCGTAAGCTAGTAGGATAGCTATATAGTGGATACTACAATTTTTACAAGACTCGTGACCATGATTCACAGTATTAATCAACCTACAGTCTGTATTGACCGCTTTAGAACTTTGAACTTATTCAATTGACGACAAACGTGTTTCAAGACTTTTTGAAAAGCTTATATTTAATGAACTACATGTACATTAAATATTATTTGTAATATCTATTTTTTTTCAATATGACCGAATAGCAAGCTAATAATTTAACCGGTCAGGGTCTATCCATTTCTACATTATGCAGTCACTTCTTAAACCTGATCGAGTGTTTACGGATACCCGCCCCCGCCCGACAAAAGTTTTTGTACCGACCATCATGTTTCTAACTGCAAAATCTGAATTACAGAAATATTTGGGGAATCTCCAAAAGTATGAAAAATACGATTGGAAACTAAGATAGAAATACTATACCATTCTTTGAGGAGGAGGTTAGTAACCGAAAACGTGCCATATTTTTAGCCTTTTTTCATCTGTAAATAGATCTAGAATACGGCTTCATACCAAAAATCTAAGTATATACAGCCACGGTTGTGATCCAGTGTTTAGTGCGCTTGACCTTTGAGCCGGCGATCCGGGTTCGATTCCCGATCGCTGCTAGTCATCCCTTTCCATGAGAATTTGACAACCATGCCGATATTCCTCCACTTGTGGAGAAGTTGCCGCTTCCTTGTGGAAGGGTATGTTAGTACTGGTTAGAATGTAGTCCATGCCAGTGAAAACTGGTTAGGTGAATCGGTCGCCGTATATAACTGAAAAATTGTTGGAAGAAATGGCGTTAAACACAAATAAATAAAATTAAAAAACCTTACCGTCTACAATATAAAATTAGCATTACACGTACAGATATAAATCCTTATATAACCATGCACTTTGTACTCACAGAAAAGTTAAAAAAAAATTTTGCGTGAGAACCTAACGTTCTTTGTCCGTTTATCACACTATCTTTAATGTGTAATTACTAGTAATTCTAATAGTTCAACTACTCTCCACTAAATTATTTGGAAAAACTGCATTCGTCGATTTTACACACGTATTTCATTGGTAAGTCTGAGTCAGTAGTTTAAAGAATAAAGCTCTTATAGTTGTATCACAACTGCAGAATAAAACTTATTTAATTTATTATCACAATTATACGTCTATCCGTGATATAAAAGTGTTGTTATGTGACAGTAAATGAGTACATACGAGTATATACTGTATTAGTTATAATAAGCTTATGTAAGTAACGTTCTATATGAAATATCACATTCCACCTTGCTTGGACATCTAACTATTTAGATCGTTGACAAATAAATAAGTCATCAGTACATACATTAAAGTGTCATTAAAGAGTCTATGTTATTTTCATATCATACCTCTTTTAAATGTGTTACATTCCTAATACTGTACTTTTTTTCTGACGTACCTGCTCAGTGCTACACAAAAATGTTAATGTTACAAAAATAGCGTTACCCAATTAGCATTATTTCTTTGATAGTTACCTAGGATACTTCAATTTATTTTACGAAATTTTTTTTATCAACTTATAGTGAGTTTTCGGAACAACTCGTGCATGTATTTCAGCCAAAATTAAGAAATTCTAATTTTATGATGGTTTCTACGGTTTTATGAAAACGTCTGTTTTTTACATTTTTGTTGTTGTTGAATAAACACATATACTTAATTGAACTATTTATCGGCATGTGTATTTGATATCAAAAAGTACAAGCATGGTCCGTGATTTCATACGTTCAGAGGTGAGAATTAATTGTATGCATAAGTAGATTGTGTCAGAACGAACCTATATTCATGTTACATAATAAAAGAAATGGGGAAATTTGATCTTGAATTTTAAACAATATTTAAAGTGCATAAATAATGATTAAGACATCGCATGCCGACAAAGAACCAGCTAGTAATATGACTCATCGCATTATAACGTGTAAACATTTCATGTACGTGTGCATGTGTTAAATTTGTATTAGTTCGCTCAATGCTGTGTGGAAAATGTATCCCTATATTCCGTTTGAATTAATGTTATTTGTGACATGGTGATGGAGAATGGACATGTTGAAAAATATAACAGAATACGAGATGTCATATTTATGGTTTTTATTACAGAAAACTGTTATGGCATGTTTAATTAAAACATAACACATGATATTTTTTATCAACTATCTGGACTGAAAAAGTGCCATCGCCAAGCAACTGATGATAAGCTTGGCGCACCGTGATGCCAGATACATATGTACATCTACACCATTCAACGACCGAAATATGATACATATGTACATCTACACCATTCAACGACCGAAATATGATACATATGTACATCTACACCATTCAACGACCGAAATATGATACATATGTACATCTACACCATTCAACGACCGAAATATGATACATATGTACATCTACACCATTCAACGACCGAAATATGATACATATGTACATCTACACCATTCAACGACCGAAATATGATACATATGTACATCTACACCATTCAACGACCGAAATATGATACATATGTACATCTACACCATTCAACGACCGAAATATGATACATATGTACATCTACACCATTCAACGACCGAAATATGATACATATGTACATCTACACCATTCAACGACCGAAATATGATACATATGTACATCTACACCATTCAACGACCGAAATATACAAACGAAGGCGAAAAATGAGAATATCTAGAAATGTCTTTGTAGACAATGAAGTAAAATTCAGTTGTATAAATCTGAAAGTGGTGAAAACAGCCATGTACATTCTTACGTACAGCATCAAGCAATTAATGATATATATATACACCAATCTTTTGTTCAGCCAGGTCGTAGTAATTATAATCCCATACCTTACATATCAGAAATATTACACCCACTGTTTCACGAATGTATTTCGGAGCAAGTCCAATAGATCTCAAGTCAGTTCGACCCCCCTCCCCTAAAATGTATCCACACAACGATAACAGTCTTCAAATGTGATAGAAATGTCTTACATTCTAATTTAGTAGCGTTTAACCTTAGTAAATTACACGATAATGTATATTTCATGCAAGCGCCCACTTGCTTTTTATTTAATTGAAACTGTTAAAAAATCTTACCGAGCTTGATACAAAATTACACTTTTTTTCAGGCAAAACTACTATTATATACATTTTTGATTCTATATTAAGTGCAAAACAATAAGAAGTCAACAAAAATAAAGGACAGTGTCGTAGATTTCGATAAAATTATATCTATCAGAATATGTTCGCGTCCTCTTAACCAAGCTAGCCAAATTTTGCCGGTGATGCTATTACTCAGCAAGAAATTTATAAAGTTTTCTTAAGTAAATTTGGTATAACAGTGTATTATGAGGACGACTATCACCTCAGCAGGTTTGGATTTATTGAATGATATATAGTGAATGCTTTACATTATTCAATTATTTGGAGAATTTCTAAAATCACGTCACGTTTTGTGTTTATTTGTGTTCAATCGTTGTTCAATTATTTTGCGCCATCGCTGTAGTTGAAAATGATATATTCTTAAGAGAATCAAATTGAGATTTGCAGTAATTATATAAAAAATGGGCCATCTTATCAACTTACTTTAAATATTGAATATAGCTCCTGATCATGAATTATTTATCTTTTCATTAGAATAACAATGATTATTGTTAATAGAATACAACTTTTACAAGATACACAATTATATTTACAGTCGGATGAAATGTAACAAAATACCATTAGCTTTGTATTGCTATTGACCAACTCAATACAGTTTAAGTGTTACATAATAGTTAAGAAGAATACATAATTGCAACCTTTAACAAAACATGTAAGACTAAGAAAGACTCGAAATTTCTATGATGGAGTGTAAAGGGTAAAAAATGCACCACTTCCATAGAGGCCCATACCAAAATGACCAAAAATCATACCATATAATAAGTTCACATGCTACAAAACTTCAAAAGCTTAAGGATAATTAGCTGTACATTAAGAATAAATTTCAGAAAAACATAAATATATGATTAAATTAATTAATAATAGCATATTGCGTAGCATGTTTTTTGTTTATCAAGTATGAAGTATGGATAATTTTCACCTTATTGAAGATGATTATAGAATTTCCCATTATTTATCTTTGTTAATTTAAAGTCCCATAAGCTTATAAATGTATTGATCTTTCTAGTTTCTGTTTGTTCTATAACAGAGGAATCTGGTGTGCTTTCCTCCCGTGCATACTTTATAGCAAGAAAAAATGTTTCCGAAACTACTGTTGTATTTTTTTCAATATCATTGAAATAAATACTATTTATAGAACACCTGAGTTTTCCCGCAGTCATGCTATGCACACATAGTAAAGTGACGTCACACGCTCTACATATTTAAAGTTTACGAAAGCAAACATCACAGTGAAATGAGTGTTTCATCAGTAATGAATATCTTGGGATAATATCAACACTTGTTTGATTTTTGCATATATTTTTTATTGCAAAAAGCTTATGGGACATTAATCATTGCCATTACTGGAAAACGGGAATTTATACATAATTCCCATATCGAGAATAGGTAAACATTTCAAAGGCAAAGTCATCCAGTATGCGAAGTAGTTGTATCAGACAAAAAAAAATGTTTATCATCTGTAGCAATAATCATTAGGTAGGCCTTTAAGGTATGGGCCTTACTTTATTTTTACAACACCACAACTTTGTATATGATATGGAAACTTAAAATGTTTGGGTCATGTCTTTTTCAGATATGTTAAGTTTTCTGTACAATTTACAAATCTTTATCTTCCATATTTTAAATAACACAGAACAATTTCACACTTCAGCATCATCAAAGCTTCAAAGTTTTTGTCCCATTCATTGTCTATTTGAAAATAAGTCAAGTGTAAGACGAACACTGGTGTTTAAGACTTAAAGTCCATCTTCATTTCAGATGCTTTTTCGTCTTTTAGCTTGGAACTTTCATATCAGATCACCAGCTATGAAGCTAAAGAGTGCATCAGTTATCTGTGTTTGTCTTGGGTCTGTTGAAGAATACTTGCTTCTTTGAATGTTAATTGTAGTTGTTGGTTGCTGGCAGTTTACATAAGCGGTTGACTCTGGTACTTGTAACAAAATGTCACAGTGTTTTCTCTGCAAAAAAACAATAGACTAATCAGTATATTTTCCCCTATATTGTACAGCTTTATAAAGGCTGTTTCTCCTTGTCCAAAAAAGTTTTTCCCCTAAAAATGGAATATTTTCCCCAAAGATAATGTCATATTTCGAATTGGAAAAAAATTAAAGAATTCCACAAACTGTTAACACCAATTACAAAATGAATCACAAAAAATCGGCTTCTTTAAGGTGAATCATCACAGCACAAATTTGTGAAAAAATAGCCACCTGACATTTTTGCTATGCATCCTTAAAAGTGGCGTTGTTCAATAATTACTGAAAGTACATAACTGAAATGAGTTTTTATCAATAGCTAATGATTGAATGTACATTTCTGCACCAGTAAAATAAACATGGAAAAACATTTAATAATGAAAATTCAAAATATGGAAACCCTCAATGACATATTGAAGTTATTGTTGGACATTGTAGTTTGTATTAATTTTGATCTTATGATACATTATTTTGGCAAATGGAATTAGCATAAGTTCAGGTGAGAATTATAGATACTTGTTAATCATCAAACATTATTTTACTGGTGCAGAAATGTACATTGAATCATTAGCTATTGATAAAAACTCATTTCAGTTATAATGTACTTTCAGTAATTATTGAACAACGCCACTTTTAAGGATGCATAGCAAAAATGTCAGGTGGCTATTTTTTTCACAAATTTGTGCTGTGACGATTCACCTTAATGCAAAATAATCCACTGAAATCATGGTAGCCAAAATGATGGCTGATTCTAGGTTCTGGAATGGGAATACAAATAGGATACAGAAAAATTGAACCAACAACCATTATGGCCCATATACCAAGTACTAGTGGAGAAATTGACAAGAAAGATACAATGGTTTTTATTTCGTATTTTCCCTGTTTCTGATTTATTGCACAATATTTTCCCCTTCAGAAAGCCAATGGTAGTTTTGAAAATTCCCCCCAAAACACTGCACTTATTATGATAAACACAGCTATTTAAAATCATCAATTAACATTTTATGCAGTTCACAACTTTCTATTTTTCATCAATATTTTTGCCAAATGGTGTATAAAGTTAAATAATATTTAATTTTGTATGATTCTAGCTAATCAAAACTATGAAGTAAAAAACAGGACTTACCCTCATGTGGGTTATGAAGTTTGATGTTACTTTCAAGCTTCCACTGATACTTGAAGAACAGTTAAAACATTTTGCCTTAAAATTTCCTTGTTTAGTCTTTTGGTAAACCAAAGTGATTTAAAATATTAACATCCATCTTGATTCATCAAAAGTTGATAAGTGACCAGGTATAAATTTTAACTTATTTGGCAATGTGTTTGCTTTTACTGAATAGACAATTATTATCGGACTTGTGAAAGAAAACACAAAAAAATCTGAACAAAAATCTGTAAAGACTAAAGTTGTATGGTGCAAAATCTAACTGTAAATCTATTGTTAAGATATGATAATAGGGGGTCATGGATATAAACATTATTAGCCACAGTATACTTTCACACCTTACACTTTGTTGTAATCAAGGTGGGATATTTTACACCATGATATAACAGTAAAAAATGACCATATTATTGCACCCTGTTTAAGTATAGGGAATAAGTAATTGGAAGTAATTGTTAATTATCAATTAAAAATCAATGTGATTAATTAAAATACCTTTACATGTAATTAAATATGTGTTCAATTACACATTATATATATTTTCAATTGCTTGAAAAGATGTGATTAATTACAATTACAGTCTACATATCATTACCCAGGTCTGAGATGCTGTGATGAAAGAAAGCCTTTTCTGTTAATTTTCGAATGTAGGACAAAAACCCCCCTGGACAAAAACCCCCCTATTGATTTTTAACAAGGCGGACAAAAACCCACTCATGATTTTTTAAGGAGGACAAAAGCCCCCCCTATGATTTTTTGTAAGTGGACAAAACCCCCCCCATGTTTTTTTTCAAGGCAATTGCATATCATGTCAATGTAATGCCAATATGATCATATAATTGACTTTATTCACAATTTAATAATAAATTAACTTTATGCTGAGAATTACTTTACTGATTAAATGTTTGCCTGAAATGGTTCAAAACCTTCTAGTCAATACATGTTTAATTTTCTCTTTTTGTAAGTATACATTACAGAGTAATATCATTATATAAATAAAAAATATACATATTATTCTAGTTCTTAAAAAGTAAATGTATTCTTTCCAATTATTCAAACTATTTTAATAATTTGAAAATGGATCTTATTAACTGCAAACTGAAGTTAATTGCATGTGTCACCATTCCTAAATAAATGGATAACTTTTGATAAGCAATTAACAATTAATTAGTGACTAAACAATAGTGATGATGATAAATATTGAGAAAAATAAAATTCCATTTGGTCAAACTGGGAATCATTACTATATATATAAGCATGTACATTTTGATCAAAGTCACTTTTTCCAAACCTTCCAAAATTGATTGATGTTTGTTTGTCATAAATCCCTTATTTAATCACTGGATTAATTGCTCAATTAAAGACTTAGAAATTGAGTGAATATCTTAATAACTTACAGTTTGTGATTAATTACAATCATAATTACAATGGTTGTGCCATTGAGGATTTTATAAAGAAAGTAGAAAGAAAATACAATTGTTAGTAGCTGTATTTGAAAGAATATTGTTAAAATATGATTCTACTTTTATATTGTGTTTCACTGTATCACTGAAAATAAAAAAAAGTAAAAATAAAAACAAAAGTGTTGCTATAATAATTACCATGATCATTCCTAAAATTATTAGAAATACTAGAAGATATGGGGGGGGGGTTCGTCCACATTGAAAAAAGAACAGGGGGGTTTTTGTCCACCTATGTTAAAAACACTGGGAGGGTTTTTGTCCGGGGGGGGTTTTGTCCGTCTCCCGCCAGGGGTTTGTCATTAATGTTAATTGCTGTTAGTGTGAATAAAACATTTCACACATATATGCTTGAACTGTTAATAACTATGAACTATATTTTTTTTAAAATAAATAATAAACAATAACAGTTTATAATAATTTGCAGCCTACTTCCCTTCAGGTGGACAACTTGTTGACAACAGAAATGTTTATAGTCGCCAACTCTATTACGGGCCTCTTTACATTCACAAATAAGCATGAAAAAGAGTCAATAAGATTTATACATATCTATTCCGGTGTTTTTTCAGTTTAAAAATCAAAGCCAATCCATATGCGTTATTTAAGAATAAACAAACAAACAAACAAAATCACCAGTGCCGCCTTATTGTTATGCTTATTTTTGGAAAGCTGTGACGTAATCATTCAAGTTCAGGCTATGTGACATTCATAAACTTCAGTACCAGACAAAGAATTTTCAAGATAATTCTTTGCATCTTTCAATTTATTTATTTAGTAAGGATCATGATTTTGATTTTGGGGATAACAAATTTCTACTTCCGGATAAGTTTTCAACAGATAAGATGAAACTAAGTTGTAACTTGTGATCCTTACTTCTTTATGAACAATATTACTTTTTATATAGATGAATAAACACAGTAATTTTGGTGGACATCATGTTAAAAGTTTACAGTCATTTTAGGTATTATTATACTCTAAAATTAAAGTCATGCAAATTGTTTTTATCATAACAAATTATTGTTTAAATATCATGTCACAGAATTTCTAAAACTTCTAGAACTAGAAGTAATGAAACTAATGATGATATTACACTTTCGATTTGGAGGAATCTTTTGATGTTGGTTCATTTTATACCGTCCAAGAATTTTAGTATTATTGCTATATTCAAGTGTTTGATATATTTCAGCCGGAGTGCTGTCCTTACTTGATGAACAAGAGCCTCAACTGAAGGTAAATGTTTATTTCTGTGTAACCACAATGATAATGATTAATCTTCTATGTAGTAATTATTTGACGCATTGAAGGCTTAAATCTAAAAAGATATGTTCAAAGGTTTTCTTTACTATTGCCTCCATAGGCCTAATTCCTAACAGAAAATAGAAACATTGAGTTATAAATGACACAATTATTCTGGCAATGAAAAAATATGGATAATCTCCTTGATATTTTTTATGCAATTAATGGTTCATCAAATGGTAGTGTGACAAAAGTAAAATATTTTGAAATAATTGAATACAAATCTTTTTTATCCTGTATAGGTTTTTGCATTGGAGAAGTTGAACAAGATTGTTGATCAGTTCTGGGCTGAAATTTCAGAATCTATTGACAAGATGTAAGTTATATGTATTTGGAGTACTGCCTGTGTACATGTATAGCATAATGAAATTTGTATATTCATTATGGTATTTTTAAAATCCAACCAGTACTAACTTACACTTCCACAAGGAGCTGGCATCTTGTATCACAGGTTTACAAGTCCAATAAGTTACTAATTACTACTTTTAATGTTGTGTTGATTTCAATTTAGTTTGAAAAATTAAGCATCAGCATTTGTACTTACCAACTGACATGTATAGTTTTTTTAAAAGCCTAAATGTTATACGTAAGACATCAAAATAACATAAGCAAACAATGCTACTGCTTTGTTGAACAAAAATAACCATTTGCTTATTATACAAAAATATTATTCATCTGTTGTGAACTCATGTAATTTCTTTTTGTCACTTCTTTTGTAGTGAAGTTCTTTATGAAGAGACAGGATTCAAAAACAGAGATTTAGCTGCTCTTGTTGCTTCCAAGGTACATATATTGTACTATGAAGTATATTTAATATCTCTTATGTTTCATGCCATTTTCATTAAGTACCGTATTAAATACAGTAAAACCTTATTACCACCACCTCGTAGTCCACTTTTCCTCCATGGTTCAAGTCAGTAATGAGATCAACTCAATGTTACAACGGATGTTTTGGACCCAAAAGTGGTCTTGAAATCAATGTCTTATGGTATATATCTATTGTGATGACAAAATAATGATGAATTATTTGTCTACTTCTTGTAACATCACGTAACATGTTAATTATCCAGCATTTATTCATGGAAGCTTTTGCTAAAAAGGACATTAGTCAGGATATTAATAATAACCATCAATAAAATCATTGTTTATGATGCTCCTTATTAATTGATTTCCTGCTACAAAATATTGATGAAATAACAATCATGTAATAAGTAATTATTAGTTTTGTATGAGTAGTACTTAACTTTGTAATGAATGATAATTATACATATTATATATTTGTAGGTCTACTACCATCTTGGAGCCTTTGAAGAATCTCTGACTTATGCACTTGGTGCTGGCAATCTCTTCAATGTAAATGATACATCAGAATATGTAGAAACAACCATTGGTATGTAACTTTCAGTTCTGTTCTTATTCTGTGGACACAGACTTTCAACTTATTTGTTATAAAAGTCATAAGTGTTCTGAATAGAGTCAGTTGGCACCGAGCTGAAAAAAGTTTTTCGTGAATGTTAGCCAGTTCATGAAAAGCTGTGTTATGTGATTAGCCCCAGGTGTTTTCACTGACATACTAGTTTTTTATCTAAGAATTTCAGTCTTTTGTGGCCATTTCAACTCTATAATTAATTAAAACATGTATATTATAGTTAGTTAGTTTTACTATTTTCTTTGTTTTCTTGAAGGCAAATATTTGAAAATGTTTCTATATACCATTCATTATTATGTTTATTTTCAGCTAAATGCATTGACCACTACACTAAACTATGTGTAAGTAATGCTGAAAACCCAGAAGATGATCAGAAGCCAATAGATTCTCGTCTAGAAGCTATTGTAAACAGAATGTTCCAGAGATGTTTTGATGACAAGCAATTCAAACAGGTTAGAAACAATTCAGGTCTTCATGCGAAAATATTCTGTTATTTTTACTGGGGTTTAAATTTTACTCCACCTGCTAATGTCATTTGAAGACTTTCCCAGGTTTTTGTCTAAGCTCATCTACCATTAAAGCTAGAAAAGTCAAATGACCCTGGTTGTTCGTGAGATATTAAACCCCTGTTAAAAGAATGACTCAAAATTAGAGATTAAAAGTTGATGCTGTCCTAAGATATTAAAAAGTTTGGAAAATGCCGAGTTCCTGTTATGAGACATTGTAGAGAATCTACCACTCAGTGTTTAACTTTTTGTCTTTTATATATTTCTTTTTATAAGCTTATTGTTAAAGCCAAAACGTTGGTATGTAATAAAGTAGATAAATACATCCGTTGTCAGTTGTTAGTACCACATACTTTTTTATTGGTTTCAATTTATTTTTATAGTCAGACATAAACAGCAAAAGGTGCATTTTTACGTTTTGGTAAATTCTGTATCTTATCTTATTTTGTTTCTGTTTCCTTATAGGCTGTTGGTATAGCTTTAGAAACCAGAAGAATTGATATTTTTGAGAAAGCCATCTTAGAAAGTGTAAGTAATTTATTACATCTGAAATCTGAAAGCTAATGAAATGTCCAATTAGCTGTAATATACATGGTCTTATAAACTTGTCTGGTTGTCATTAAATAAAATAATTATATCTTATTACAATAATACACAACTTTTCACATATTTAACTATCTATATTTTGTAATAATCTGGGAAACATTACTATAAGGATTATCACAAAAGTTGGTATTGCCCAAAGTATTTGTCACTTGTTTTCATGTATTTATGAATTTTAATATGTTCAATTATGTGAAAGTTGCAGTCAAATAAAATCATTTTATCATAATTATGTATATCATCTTTCTTGTTTTATTTTATAGGAAGATGTGAATTATATGCTTACATACAGTCTTAAAGTGACAATGTCTCTCTTACAAAACAGACAGTTTCGTAATACTGTACTAAATGTACTCACCAAGTTATATATGGGTCTGACTACGCCTGATTACATCAATGTTTGTCAGGTATGTTACATTAAAAATCATCTTTATTTAGTCAGAGGTGTTAGTTTCTCCATTCAAACAGATCCTATTTTCAGACTCAAAATATTTTAAGCAAAGTATTCCAATTCAGTTTAGATGTCCTCGAAAATGGCAATTTGCTAAATAGTTCAATAGAGGTATTTTCCTCCCCTTAAGTGTTTGTGCAGTCACACCCCTGATTAACAGGTGTATGGAATATTCGATAATGATGTGGAATTAACTTGCTTTAACCTATTATTGATAATTTTTCTCTGATGGCACCAACAGCCAGCGTCTTTTTGAGACTTTCCAGTCCAGAACCAAGGCTTTCACCTTGAAGTTGGTAAAACCACTGATATTTTGTAAGCTTGCTGGGCAGATTCTTCACATGTGTAATGTATGAGTGGTATTCAAACTTTCACCAGTGAGGTGGCGGGGGCTAGTGTTTACTAGTCAGAGACCATAGACATACAACCTAGGAGGCTTCTTCAATTGTTGTTGGTCTTTTTGCAGTATAAGATTGAACAACTCAATAATAAACATCTTTACAGTACAAATTGTTCAAGAGTTTTTTCCCTTTTATGTTTCTTGCCTTACAGTTTAAGATTCTCTTTAGCATTAATTCCTCATGAAATAGTTTGAATGGGATGAAATTTCCTACATTTTATCAGCTGATTTTGATTTATATCCCATTGATCTAGAACATTTTTACAGACTATATTGCTAGCAAAGATTACTCAGTGAAGATGGATTTTAAGATCGGTGCTTATTTGAATTATCGTATGAGCTTTTGTTCTACATAGATATATAATTGATGCATTTATCTTTCAAATTGTCTGTATATTCTCTTACAGTGTTACATCTTTCTTGATGATGCTCAGTCAGTTGCTGAAGTTCTTGAAAAATTGGTGAAGGGAGAGGAGGTATAATATACATTATAACTGTCTCTGCATGATATCTTATCTGTGAATGATTCACTCAGCTTATTTATCAGTTTTCATTGCTTGTCAAGTTCATAGTTCCATTATCCATTCTGTAAAGCTTGGCTGTCTAATATGAAAGATAATGTCTTGCATTTATGATGATTATTATGTTGTATATTTTGTTGTATGTCTTAGGGAGAAGGATATCTGTGTAATTTATTGCCTTCTACTAGCACTGCATTAATCTGTCATTCAAATGTATGCTTTCATACTCAGTGAATATTCCAGATTCTGTCTTTTTTAAAGTTCATCTAAAATGTGCATACTATCTTTAATTTACTTTTTTATTTGGTTTAATGACATACAAACAGCTGGAGTCATTTAGTAACAATTACAGCTTGAACAGTGGAGGATGACCTCCAAGTTTACACCTGGATAGAACCACTGACCTTCTGTATGCTAGCTAGCTAGACAGCCTCCTCAAATTGATCATAGAGATTTAAAGTGATGAAATGGTGTGCTTATTAAAAAAAGTACACCTAGAAGAATCATTGCAATATCCTGTCAGTCTACTGAGATCCGTGACTTATTGCTGTAATGATAGTTTCAGCATTATGATTTATCACACTCAAATAATGAATAAATACCTGCTGGGTAAACATTTTTTAACCAAAGTTTTTTAAGTGGATTTTTTAAACAGGTTCATAAATTGTTTCAGACATCAGTCTTGATGGCTTACCAGATTGCTTTTGACATGTATGACAGTGCTACACAACAATTTCTGAATCGTGTTCAGACAGCACTAAGGGCCACTGCACCTGCCCCTATTACAGTAGAGAAGACCCCAGTACAAGTGTCTGAGGCTTCTGATGACAAAGACAAAGATAAGGATACATCTGAAGGGTATGTGAATTTAATGACTCTATGATACATCATTTGTCTCATAGTGCTGTAAGGATGGAACTAATAGTTATTGTTACACATTGTTATAATCATGTTGTATTGAATATATGACATTCAAAGATATTTTATAGATGTAATATCTCATAATCTTTGAGCAATTTATTTTCTAACAATGTACTTGCAGATGGTATATGTATTTGAAATAACTTGTGACTCCAGGGAATATTTTTTCCTATTGTTTTAATGCTTTCTGTACTTTGATGTAATTTTTTGCATTAGTACTGTGGTGTTTTCTATTCTATATTATACGACAAGTCTTATCTAACTCATTGAAGGTTTCATACAAGTATAGAATGATCTTAATTACCGGGACTATCAAAGTGGCTGCTAGTCCAACAGGGAACTGATAAGCCATAAATTTGACAAGGGATGGGACCAAATAAATGAATAATCATTTTTTGGTAGAATAATCAAGTACAAAAACGAATATGAATCGTTTGAAAATAAGAATTTTTCATTTGAAAGTATGAATTTTAAGACGTAATTGAGTTTTGAGAACAAAACGAAAATTAATCTCTGTACACTATATATCTAAACAAGAGTTGATATATATTCAGGACATCAATGGACACAGATGAAGGCACTACTCCAGCTGCACCGGCTAAAGAGATCAAAGAAAAACAATTAGTGAGTGTGGGATGAGTTTATGATTTTATTTGATTATTAAGTAAAATTAAACATAGAATTCTTTCACTGCCATTCTCCACCCATCACCTTTTCAGCTGAAAGATATTGGAACACGTTAATTTGCATATACACACTGTTGTCTGAAAGTAATAGGTTCTTGGCCATCATGAGTAAGACAAGTGGCCCATGCCGCCATTAACCTCTGTGATTGCTTGGTTACAGTTGGATAGATAGAATGTGACAGCATGTTGTGTTTTTCTGCTATTATGATGGAGGAAGACCCCAGACAAACATCCAGGTTGAACCAACAACCTTCCCTAATCTAGCTGGACAGCTGTGTCACATGTAAAATTTTCCAAGCTCAGAACTAGCAATGATTAAGGGCTAGAGATTACTTGTCAGATACCGTAACTACTATAAAAAATCATTGTGTGATGTATACTTGTTGTACTAAAAGTAGACTGTCTGATCATAATCTGTTTGTTTCTTTCTTCAGTCTGAATCAGAAAAAATACTTCAAGAAAGATTAACAAAATTAATGACTATACTTAGTGGAGACATGACCATAGATCTACATCTACAGTTTCTTATCAGAAACAACAAAACTGACCTTCTTGTACTCAAAACAACAAAGGTAAATTCTATCATTATTTTGTCATTATTTCATTCTGTTATATTTATTAAATGGATGCTTTGATGTCAGTTGCCATACATGGATATAATGTCATATCTCAAGAAGGTTGATGCATCTGTTATTAATTATCATGGTCAATGCAAAAGACTATCATACCTACAGCAAAGGTATTGATGAAGTCTGCTAAAATGGACAAAATTACTGTCCATCATGGCCTGTAAAATTCCTTCCATTTTAGTAAAGATTGGAGTCAGTTTCTTTTATAGGTCTGTAATGTTTTCAAATTAGTCAGTCGTCAGTAATAGTCCTTTTTCTTTTGTTACCTGAGAAATTAGTTATACTTTCATGTCTGTAAAGTTAAGGTATTGTATATTTTACAGCTTAAAATATGTAAGTTTGACATTTGTATAACAGGATTGATCCTGACTTGATATCAATGAAAAATGTTTTCATGTTTAAGTAAAATAAAGTCATTGTGCTCCTTGGACTGAATTTACAGCATGGATGAGAACTTCCACAGTTAAATTATATGTTAACTTTGACTGCAGTGTTACTGGTGTGTAGTAAATATATGTTGTGTTTATATTGTAGGATGCTGTACGTAATTCCGTCTGTCATTCATCTACAGTTATTTCTAATGCTTTAATGCATTGTGGTACCACATCAGACCAATTTCTTAGGTATGGTAACTTCTTATATTGAGAAAACAATATAAATATAGATGCTGTGTATGATCATGAAATATAAAGTTTATGTTGTTTATTAGTTGGGAAGCTCAACAGAAATACTTATTTCTGAGATTAGATGTCTTGGAAAATTTGTTTTTATTGTTGGAGTATTTGGGATGTATGCCTTATTTCATCAATAATTCTGTGATTTACTGGCAGAAAGTCAACCTATCCAGTTTTCTTGGGTACTCGGCCAGTACTAACCTTGTTCTCTGCATGTAACTGTCAACTTCTTCCTAGATCATAGATGGAAGATAGAAAGGCCTCTGGTACAATGTTTTAAACCAAATATACAGAGAACATATGCTGTGCAATGGGTTAAAAATTATGAGATTAGTAGTCCAAGCACTCTACCTATTGAATCGAGGGAGTAAACATAAAATGATAAGAACCCTTCTCCCCAGTGATGTAAACTTCCAAAATTCTATTTCCAGGGTTCAGTTTAATTCAAATTAGTTTATTTCATTTTTATGTCGATATTTTTTTGAAACCGAAATTGTTCCCAATCTGACATGTACCCGATTTCTTTACTTTACTTTTATTTGGTATGTTATTTTACATAGTTTTCTTTTTGAAAAATTTCAGAGATAATTTAGACTGGCTTGCCCGTGCTACAAACTGGGCCAAGTTCACTGCTACAGCGAGTTTAGGAGTTATACATAGAGGTCATGAGAAGGAAGCATTAAATCTTATGTCTACATATTTACCTAAAGATAGTAGCCCTGGCTCGGCTTACTCAGAGGGAGGTGGTCTGTATGCATTAGGTATGTGCATTACAACAAAGTTAAATCATTTCAGATAGTACTGTTTCAACAGAGCTGGTCAAGTACCTTCAAACCATTTTTTCTGGCCTTAAGATAATTCACACGTTGGAATACAGTTTAAAAACTTCTTGTATATTTATCATGTGACCTATACATGTATTGTAATAAATCTGATTATATTACAGGTTTAATTCATGCTAATCATGGTGGAGCTATCACTGATTATCTTTTCAATCAACTAAAAGAAGCAACCTCTGATGTAAGTTCTCTCATGTTTGTCTTCTTATATCTAATTTCTTTTGTTCACTAAGGTTAGTATTGCATCAACAGCCAGGCGTACACTCAGGTAGAACCTCCTTGAACCTCCATAAGCAAATCAAACAGCTTCCTCACGTGTAATATTAGGTCCTGGATGGGATTTAAACTCCCTGTAGTTAGGGCTTGTGATTACCATTCAGAGTCCATGACCACTCATCCAGGGCTGCTTGTGTTCTTACTTCTGTGTACTTTATTCTGTTGTTGTATATAGAATGACTTTAAGCTGTTTGTTTCTGATTATTATGCTTAGTATCAGATTGAATGATATCTGTCATGGTGAGGACTTCAGTTATTGGAAAAGTTCAGACAATATTTTTATAAATGGTTCACTGGAATAACTTATTATTATACTCATTTTATTATAATTGAAAGGAAAGAATAGTACTTCATGGTGATCGCTTGTTTTCTCCTTTTCTTTAATTTCACAAGAACTGTGGGCGTTTTAGGTTTGATCATGGTACTTGTTTTCAAAATTTTCCAATATTGGTTTTCAAATATCAAGTTAATTACATTTTAATTGAATTTTCCCACGATATGCTGAAATGTAACTGGAAATTTGCCCTACTGTTCAGAATGTTTAAAGTCTGTGCATATCATGTTTAAGCCTCATCTGTACACTATAGTATACTTACATATCTTCTATTTATGTCCCTGGTTATCTCTGATTTCAATGTAGACATTGTCTGAAAATTAGCTTACATACCATGCTAAGAACAATCACTGTAACTTATTGAACTCAGACATGGGCAGATAGTAGCATGTGTTTTTGTAAATCTTCATGTAATGTTTTATAACCTTCAGTTGACATGAAGATTTATGCAGTAATTGTTTTCTCTTTTTGACAGATTGTAACGTAACTTGTAACTTACTGTGACAACATAATGTTGTACGGTGTCAAGACATTTGTTTACAACATTTTATAGGGAGGAGTGTTTTCTCATCCTTATTTTATTTGCTTCTTTATTTGTGCAGTCTTGACATATAAGTAAATAAATAAAGTACATAATATTATTATTACCTCACTATAACAGTGGCTTCATGATTAACTTTTCATTAATGAGAATACAATCAGATGCTTATCATGATAAACTGCCCATGGATCATGATAGGTGTGAATGCAATATTGAGGTAAAAATCATCAGTAAGCTTACAATATACAGAATCTGAGCATATTCACTTAAGTGCAAATAGTTCTGAACATAATAAAATTGCTTCTTATGTTTTGATCTACTTCCTAAAGATATCACATGATCCTGTGTGAATTGAAATATAACACTCTAGTATTTGATATTTGTACTTCTACACATAATTCAAAATAAGAATAGATTTTATTTGAGTACAGGGGCCTCGGTGGTCAAGTGGTGATTGTCTCTAACTAGTTATCACGTGATGGTCTCTAACTAGTTATCATGTGATGGTCTCTGACTAGTTATCATGTGATGGTCTCTAACTAGTTATCATGTGATGGTCTCTAACTAGTTATCGTGTGATGGTCTCTAACTAGTTATCATGTGATGGTCTCTAACTAGTTATCACGTGATGGTCTCTAACTAGTTATCACGTGATGGTCTCTAACTAGTTATCACGTTATGGTCTCTTACTAGTTATCACTAACCCTTAATTGCTGCGAGGAAGCTGTCCAGCTAGCTTATGGTAGGTCAGTGGTTCTACCCAAGTGTACAGCTTGGGTCTTCCACAACTGGTAAAGTTGGTACATTGTACATTGTCAAATGATCCAGACTGAAGGTGCTGTATTTATACCCAGTGAAAAAAATACTTGAGCTGTTATGTAATTGTAGTTATTTTAAGCTATTTTATTATTCAACTGATTGAAGCAGTGTTTTGTTTTTCATGAAAATTTGCATTATCTTATGTAGCGAAAGTTTATGAGATTTTCTGTACTGAACATTTTTGTTAGATGTTACAGAGTCATATGAGTCTAGGGTCAGGTATGGATAATGATGATAACATTCATCTCTTATAATCTTATATTAAATAACTATATAGTGATTCTGATTTTAATTCATTGAAAGCTTCTCTCTAAGCACCGTGCAGTAAAAATGTTGTCCCACATTAAGTCAGTTTTATGTCAAAAGCATCTCACAGACAATCTGTAACTTTGGATCCCAAATGTATTGTTATGATCACATTACACAATGTCTCTGAATAAGTGTATCTATCATCTGTGGTCATAGAATTGTTTGAGACTCTTATATTAGATATTCTACATTCCCTAAGTTCATTTCAAATGTATATTTTCTCTAAATTGTGTAGATGGTGCGTCATGGTGGATGTTTGGGTTTAGGATTGGCTGCCATGGGAACTGCTAGACAAGGTAAACACAATATGGTGCCATGTAATCACTCATAAAGTATAAACATCTTTAATAGCTAGAGGTTTGGAACCACAGTTTTTATCTTATCATTGTAAGATGAAGCATAATTTATTTGAATGTATGGACTGAAATATATCACTTTTAAGATAACTTTTGAATAAAATACATTTTATGCATATAAACCTTTGTAAGTGGTGACCTCTGAATAAAATCCACCCTGTGAATAATGGTCATTGATTAATTGTAACAAAATGACCACCTAATAAAGGCCACCTGCCAAAGACCACATTATGTCCTTCCCAAGGGTTACTTTTGTTTTCAGGTTTGACTGTATTTGAAAGACACTAAGTAAAATGTTTTTTTTAAAAAGTAGATAAAAATGACTATTGTCAAAGTTGTTTTCTTTGTTGTCAAAAGCAGTTTGTGTTCTATGGAACTGGGTAATTTTGTGTAAAAACTGTATATTTTAATTGAATTGATTAATTTGATTAATCATTATATTATGTTCATATTTCCAGATATTTATGAACAACTGAAGTTTAATCTGTACCAGGACGATGCTGTTACAGGTATGGTGTTTCATTTTTATATTTTTAATGATGTATTGTGAATGTTGCTATGGATTCATTATAATTATGTACCCACAACAGTCAAGCTTGGCCAAATAATTTAGTTAACAGTTTTTGATTTAGAACTGCTATTGTCATTCATTGCTTCTGGTAGAGGATTTTGTTTTCTCAAGTTTGACTGGTCAGGAGAGCCTCCATGGTCCAGTGTTTCTGTTCTTTGACTAGTTTTTTACAATGCCCTCACCTTTGTGAATTTGTAAGTTTATATCCCACTTTAGACCAGAAAAAAGTCTCACACGGGGAGTTGTTCAGCTGGCTTATGAAAGGTCAGTGGTTCTATCCAGGTGTACACTAGGGGCCTTCCTCCATTGTTGAAACTGGAAAAGTTCCCCAGGTGACACTGGCTACTGATGTGACATTACACCCCAGTGAAAAAAAATACTGGTCATTTACCATGAAGCTGTAAAAAAAATCTTAAAAATATACAACCTGATGATGATATGACAGGTCAATGTTCACTTATGTAACAGAAATGGGAGGGCATTCAACTAGGAACATAAATCACTCATTTATATCTCTTGTCAGTAAATCAGGCCTTAAGTCGGCTAAAGATATGTTGCATCACATAAAGAATAGAATATCTAATCTAGTCACATACTTTCAATAATTTCAGAGTTCCAGACAGAGTAATTTGATATTCCTTATTCATATACTGGGATTTCACTTATTTTCATTGAGAATTTAATGAATGGATATCATAGGTTTGCTCATCCACAAAATCAAAATCTCCATGTTTATAAATGCGGAAATATGTGTCAACAATATGAAAATAGTTTGTGTTTTTCTCAACTAACAAGGTTATTTTATTGGAGAAAATGACCAGAAACACCATTGCTAAATTAAATAAAAAATATCAAAATCCACAAATTTTAATCCCTATAAAATAGCCATTTTGGTAAAAGCAGTGAAAATTGAGCCCACGAAAATAAATGAAACCACCGTATATGTTTTCATCTTAGTCTGATCTTTGGATATTGTCCTGTCTGCACTGTTTCTGGACTGGATCCATGACTCATAGATCGTAGATCTGATGTGAAAAGTCTCTTTATTGTACAAGTGAATAACCTTTATACTGCTGAATGATGTCGACAGACCCATAACTTGACACTAGCTTTATGGTTCTGTGATTATAGATTATTTGTATGTAGACAATTTAATGTTAATGAAGTTTTGTACTGAAACTTAGGGAAGGTAGCTAACATGTTTAGTTGACTGTTGTACACGTTTTAACTGTTGAAAACTGACTATAGTAGAACATTTTGGGTTTTTATCTTTTTTTCAACATGATTGTAGTTATATTCAAGAGGGAATTAACATTATCAGTTTTCCTTGAGTGTGTGCCTGTCATGATTTACTGCAAGTTTCTAATCATGAACTATCAGTGGACTGGAACAAATAGCTTTGGATGGAATGTGTTGAACTAAATCACATCATGCCAAGAGTTCATATGACAACTGAAGACAGTAAAACATGATTGTCATTCAATCAATCTGCCAATCAATCGATCAGCCAATCAATCAACCAATCATTCAATCAATCAGCCAATCATTCGATCAGCCATTCAATCGATCAGTCATGTATCAATAGTAAATCAATGATGATGTGTATGTATATTTCAGGTGAAGCTGCTGGTCTTGCTATGGGTTTAGTTATGGTAGGAACAAAGTCTGCACAAGCTATAGAAGATATGGTTGCTGTACGTATTGTATATCATATCACCTTAGTTTACTTAATTTATTGATGTCTTCATTGATGATATTTTCAAGGATACACTTCATAGAAACACTAGAAATGGAAAAAATTAAATTTAAGCTAGATTTAATAATAAAAGGATTGGTTTCTTTGAAAAGAGCTTCTTAAATAATGAATCATACTCTTGATAATTTTTCACATAATAAATGCGCGTAGGACAGGCACTTGGATTTTATTTCTTATTCAGATCTTGCTATAGTGCTTACTGGAATTCTGTGTTAGATAAGAATTGCCCAAGTTAATTGGGAAAAAACCCTGAGATTATTTGTCACAAAGCTATTTTGTATCAATTTTAATGATAAGATCAATGTTTATTGAGTTGATGTTGTAATTTTCTCATTGGAGAACTGAATTAATGACTCGGAACTACATGATGAATGTTATCTGTGTCATGACTGCCATTAGTTTTTTACGATTAATCGTTTTCCTCCATCTTGTCACTATGAATAAACAAGGTAATGCCCTAATGACAATTCTGATTGAATTATATTGAAAATCGTATCATTGTAAAGATGTGTAACAATTTAAGTTTGAACTTGGATTAACTTTGTCACTGTTGTTCTAAAATTAAGGGTGCTCTCACATTTAATTTGTATTAATTTGTTGCCACAGTACATTTAGATCATGGATTATTAGCAGATATCTTAAAAAGACTGTGACCTAATTTTGCTGGACACATTTTATTCTATTAGATAACATTTTGTTTCGTGCTAAGTACATTTTGTATTTTCAAAATTGGGATAATTTGAGAAACCTTTTATTTTTCGAAGTTTTCTTTTCTTGTTTACTAGAATTTTTTCCATATTCTGAAACAGATTGTTTTCTTTATTTGCTAATATTTTGAAGCTGTATAATGGTCTTTGCTTATTTGCTGATTATTACAATAATTAAATTTCTTTAAAGAGCAATGAAAATGAATTATATCACAAACATGATGGTCTTACTTTGGTACAAGTTAAAGTCCTAAAAATTTCCATCTATGTTTTAGCATATATAATTTACAGAATCATGCAACAATCCCCTCAATTTTGATCCTCTATGTATTCATTGAAGACTTATCTTTTTAAGCAAAAATGAAAATTTATTCATTTTGCATAATGTTCGTCCTGCTTGAGAAAGTTTGTTTTGAGAATTTGTTATAAAAGTGAAAAAAACTTACATGTTTACAGATGGTTGACTCATAAGTTGATCAATGCAAATTTAACAGGACAATTACTTAAATGATAAAATCTCTCAGTTAAAAGATTTTCTTTCATAGAAACCTATAAAAATGTAAAGGTTTACAAAATCTGTCCACTCCATTTTGAGATAATAATTTTGGACATTATTGTGTAAAAGTATGGACAAGGATTAAAAATGATATAATTGTACAATATTTCAATTGATTTCATACCCTTGCATGCATTTCTCATATGATTCATGTTGTGCATGTCTGAGATGTTGTCATACTAGCCCGTAAATTTCTGTACTGCTAACATACAGGATTCTTATTTCCAGCGTTTGATGAAATTTGTTCAGTTGTCAATATTCTCACAATAATCCTTAACCTTGAGATGAACAACATATTGATGTTGAAATTTTCCTGTGACTTGTCATTACTGATGTAGGGGGCCTCCTTGATCAAATGGTTATGTTATTTAACTAGTAATCACTATCACCACACAGCCATAAGATCAAATCTCGACAAACAAAGCCCAGACAATTTCATGTCGTGAGTTAGCTGTCCTGCTAGTTTATGGAAGGTTATTGGTTCTGCTCATATGTTCAGCTGAGGTCTCCCTCCAATGTATAACATTGTATAACCTGTCTGTTAAACATCAGTGAAAAAACAAACAAGATACTCTCAAGATATTGGTGAACGCTTACAGGCTTAAATTTAGATAAAAACTTACCATGAATCAGTTTTATTCAAATTTCTATGTTAAGAATGAAGCCTTCATCATCATCATCAAGCAAAGGAATGACTTTGTGATGATTATATTAACTTTAAATAAATTTTAACCTTATGCCAACCAATTTTTATATCTATTCAATCTATTCTATGTTATATTGATCAAGTTGATTTGGGAACATTTGCCATTCTTTGTATTCTTAGTCATACAAATTTATTGAAACAGATGTTTCATTTGCTTCAGTTATACAACCTGCCTCAGTGGTCGAGTGGTTAAGTCCGCTGACTTCAAATCACTGTAACCTCTCACTGATAGAGGGTTGTAGGTTCGAGCCCAGCTACCTACCATGTCTCTGTGAGAAAGTAGGCAGTTGCTTACGGAGGATGGGAGTCTAGTAATGGTTCTTCCCAGGAATGATTGTTAGGTGAACACTCTGCCTCATATGACTCTGACTGTTGAAAAGGGGCATAAAACCCAATGAAACAAAAATACAGTTTTACAAAGATCATTTCAGATAATATATCTGTTTGTGGGATTGAACATTTTTTGTGGAAGGAAGAAATTGCAACGTCTGTGTACATAATTAATCTTAAGTAAAACCTTTCTGTTAAACAATGGTTTATAGACTTGATTGAGACAAAAAATTCTTTCTAAAGCTTTCATGATGTTGAAGTTGCCAGTTAGTTAACTCATTTTGAAAAATAAGTACTTCTGCGTCAATTTTAAAGTTTGTTCAGCCCCTTGCAGCTGTTTTACAGCCCCTTGCAGCTTTTTTTCAGCCCCTCCCATTTTTTCAGCCCCTCCAATTTTTTTCATACCCCTGGGTCTGTATTCAGAGGTTTTGTCCCACAATGTGAGATTTCCAACCCTTATGACTGTGCTTGTATTACTGTTACTAAATAAGATCCCTCTGTCAGATGTCTTGACTTCATGAGAATTGTTAAGTCCTGGAAATGTACTTACTTAATGTAAATCAGGGACTATCAGTGGGTGGAATGTGTGCCATTATGTTGTAATATATCCGCTGTACAGTTCTTAAAGAACAATGTCAGTCCATAGAAAAGCCTTTATATTCTGTATACTTCGTAATTCTCGTATTTAATGTCTGGTATTATACAGATACCATCAATACATTAATACCACATGATACAGGCAGTATTTAACTGTAAGCATATTCCATTATCATTTTGTACAGTATTTGTTTTCTTATTAAGAGATTAGTTTAGTTTATGCTCTATAAAAGAGAATCTGGGGCCAGTATCATAGTCACAAGTCAGTTTTAATTTTTTTTGCCATGTATCTATAGATCGGGGAGGGGGGCATATTGTTTTTTGGTCTGTCTGTTTGTTTGTTTGTATCAAATTTTAACCTTGTCTATACAATCAAAACGCTTCCACATACAGTCATCAATCTTCATAATTATGTTGGTTCCTCCTGACAACCTCAACAAGACCTGTGCATTTTCAGGTCAGTAGTTCAAAGGTCACCATGAGGAGGCATTATGTTTTAAAAACACATCTGGTTAATCTTTAAACTGAAAAAAATCTTGCTTTACCTTTTATATTTAGGTAAAAAGTTTTTTATCCTATTGTTTATTTTAGTGATATATGGTCAGCTGTCATAGGTAAATGTCTGAAATGGAATTTAATTTAAAAACTGCTATTAAGCTAAGATATGTTTTTGAAACAGGCTCCTGATCTAAACATGTGGCCAAGCTGATGGGAGCATATTTTTGATTCATGGAATCTTTAGACACATTTAATTGTATGTGGTTATACATCTATAATTTTTATTCATGCCTTCAGCTTGCTATCATACATTAAACTTCCAATATGATTCTTTACTTGAAGGACTTTTGACCACAAATTTGTGGATATCCATTTCTGGCTCAGATTAGATGTAATATGATGAGATAATAGTCTGTAGTATTGGTAGTTATCCATGTCTGTCTGTGAAGATTATTTATATTTAACAAAATTGATAAATTCTCTGTCTGACATCATAATATATGGTCAGACTTGTTGTACAGTTTTACATAATCATAAATGCTAATTATCCTTATATACCATGATTGTTAAATGTTGTTTATTTCCTGACTGGTGTATGCTGACATTGCCAAAGATGTTAGCTGACAGTAGATTACTGACCAGGAGCCTGTTTTATAGTCACGGCTCAGATAACAGTTTTAGAAGTTAAAAATCTTGTAAAAATTGTTTAGATGCCGAACCTCTACCTTGAGCAACTGATAAGGATCCCCTAAAGAAACAATAAGATTAACAACTTGTCATTTACGAGCAAGGGCTAGTAAGGTTTTGAAGATTTAATTTTGTTGTCTGAGCTGAGATATGTCCTCCAGAAGGGTGGGCCTTTGATGTAGGTTTAAGACCTGAAAGAGTGATGTTTTACACAGATACTTTGAGTTATGACAGATCATCTCTCCATCTCTAAGTATTTCTTCATATGGGATCTTATCAGTAACTTGCGGAGGAACAGGTTTTACCCTGAGAATATTGACACAATCAACTGATAGACTTACGTTCAGTAAAACCTACCTTTCTTAGCAACCACAGCATTAGTAAGACCCCTTTATGATAGAAACCACTTTCCTTTGGATTGATTCATGAATATTACCTTTATATTTCAGTTTGATAGTTTGTCTGACATCCTTAAATGTTTAGATACAATTTTTGTGTCTTTGGTTTTGGTTTTCACTGTGCTGTGTTTATATTTCAGTATGCCCAGGAGACCCAGCATGAAAAGATTCTAAGAGGTTTGGCTATAGGTATATCACTAACTATGTATGGCCGTATGGAGGAGGCTGATGCCCTTGTTGAGAGTTTATGTAGAGATAAGGACCCGATATTAAGATGGTCAGGCATGTACACCATAGGTATGGCATACTGTGGATCTGGAAGTAATCAAGCTATCAGAAAACTTCTTCATGTTGCTGTAAGTAGTATTAGTGTATTACATTAGTTTAAATTTGTAGAAATAAAAAACCTTTTTAGCGTTTCGTAACCTTTTATTTACATCTTTTGTACCAAGGTCTGTATGTCATGACATTTCAGTTGACATGAAACTGTCAGACCTCCATCAAAATATTTTATGATGTCATGTAAAATTTACAGAATTACTTGTTTCCTTCCCATTTTATATTTTCTTGTCCATACCAGACTGGTTTCATTGTCTCCACAACGCTGACCTTAATTTTTCAGGTTTTTCAAAATTTTCTACTTTCATCAATGTATTTCACTATATCCACAATCATGATGAAAGATAAAATGAAGGACAGCATGTTTGGGGAAAAATAGATTTTTCACTGTAAACTGATTCTTCACTTTGTTCAAATTCACTATTACTGCTGAACCTTTGTCTTGAGCACTTGATTGGTCACCTGACGACTAGTGATCGGATGTGAGAGAACATAACCATTCTACCTATTGAGGCTTTTACACTGGGTTTGGTTCACTAACTAAGATAATCACGCCAATGATGCACAATAATTTAACACTCAGTACAGTCTGCTCAGTGCATATTTGATACAATATATACCAATGGCTTAAAGTTTCTTCAACTATCTATTTAGATAATAGAAATGTCTGGAGGTTGACATTGCCTGTAACATAATACAAAGGTTATATGTTGGACCTGAGTTATCTGATGATTTAGTGATTCCACTTTGAATAGTGTAATGGAACTATTCTTGTCTGAGTAGTTAGTATTGTTGGCTTATGAATTTGATTTAATGGCTACCGAAAGTGTTTTTTGTTACTCAGCTGCAGTAGAAATTTAGTGTCTTTCATCTATTTGTCTAGACTTGGCTTGTTGTATTAGAGTTATTTCATAGAACATGTTATTTCCAAGGAAGGCATTTAATTTCTTGCTTTGTGTTAATTATTAATTAGTTAGTTGGAATATGTGGGTAATTAAGACATTTTGTAATCAATTTTGCTACTTAATATGGTTTGTCTTATTTCAAGACCATCATGTAGCATGAAATAAGAATGTGAACTCTAACAATGATATAATATTGTATATTATGTAGTAGATATTTGACTCATTTAAAAAAGAAGCTTTATTAAAAGGCCTTAGTGTTTCGGTGGTTGGTTTCATGGCAAACCCAAGCAAAAACAAAAGAAAAAACAACTTCATTATGTAAATGAAATGCAAGTATAGCAGATCTTATATAGTCCTGTTAAATTATTTTTACGGTTGACTGATAGCTGAGCTGAAATGAAGGAATTGTTCTTTATATTCTATTCTCATTATTGTTCTCCATGGAATTTGTTATGACCCCTATTAGACTCGGATATAAACTATGTGATTGATTACCCGAAAAATCTGACGATAAATTGTCTGTTTTGTGTTTCTCTCTCATTTGTTCTAATTTGTACGATGTTCTGACAAGTGACTTGACACGAGATAAACTTTGACACAAAAATATCTATCTGATCTTGGTCTCTCAAGCTTCTTTGCTGAAGTCATCTTTGCTATACCCACTAGAATGTAATCAGCCTGAATAAAATTGGTACCAGTAGACATTTTTCAAAAAGATGGCATATATAGGTAGTATAAACATGGGTGTAATAAAACTATCAATCAAAATTGATATTTGAAAAACTCAGCAGCTGTAGTTTAAATAATAAACTTTCAGAAAATGTAAAATTTATGCATGTGATATCAGTAGGTAAGAAGTTTTACTTGCTACAAAATCAGCAATTTTGCGGGAAAGTAATAGTCACAGGCGCTGTTACATGTTACATAGGTTTTAAATGAAATTGCTTATTTCTGTTATCTATGTCTCTATTCTGAAAGAGGTACAATTTCTGAGCAATATAGTAGTTATTTGATGAAAATATCTTAATAAATGGCAAAGCTTAATCTGCTCAGAAAGATTTTCTTCAATACAAATTGAGGTAAATATGGAAACTATGTGGTTGAAGGCCTCTTTTTTGGCAAAATGATGTTCAGTCATTCAAACTATGATGTTCTGGGGAACAGCTAATTGGTGATGTGACGTCATTCAAAATATGATTTTCTCGGGAACAACTAATCTAGTGATGTGACGTCATTCAAAATATGATTTTTCTCGGGAACAACTAATTTAGCGATGTGCCGTCATTCAAACTATGATGTTTTGAGGAACAGTTAATTTGGTGATGTGACACCATTCAAAGTATGCTTTTGCTCGGGAACAACTAATTCAGTGATGTGACATCATTCAAACTATGATTTTATGGGTAACAACTAATTCAGCGATGTGACATCATTCAAACTATGATTTTATGGGTAACAACTAATTTAGTGATGTGACATCATTCAAACTATGAAAATGATTTTCTGGCTTTTTAATTTGGCAGGTATCATCTCTGGATAATGAGACCACCTTAATATTAGGTCCACTGTAAGGTGATCTTAACATAATTATAGAGATTCATGCATTGTCAGTGTTGAATTTCTAGTTCTGTTTCATGTTTATACAAGTCAGCAGTTTGGTTTCTATTTTCCATATTCATTCGCTGTATTTTCTTAAAGTCTCATTTTTATGCCTTGGGACATATGTGCTGGCATACAAGCGAGTCTTCTAAAACAGAAACTAATGATAACTGGAATAGCATTATGTCTCATGGAATGATTAGTGAGTCTGGCACCAAAAGCTGTATATCTTAAGCCTTGTTATACTTATATGTACAGGTTAGAGTGCATATTTGGGTGTTTTTTTATAAATTAAAAAGCTAAAAGGAGCAATAACGACTGTAGCTTTCTTAGTACAAAGAACACACAAATTTGCATTTTAACTGATTTAGTGCTCCACCAATTTTAGTCATTCTTTGAAACTACAATAATACATTTATTTTGTGAACCTGTCATAGAATGCAGTTATAAAAGTCTGAACCAACTAATAAGATCTAATGGGGACTCCCTGTGCATTCTAGACCCTCAAGAAACAAAATAATCAGGGACCTTTTACAAATAAATCTTGATATTTCTTTCAATTTTATCAGAGTGCTAAAGATAACTTTTATACATGTAAATATCTACCTCATGTTGTATCTTTGTTTATAGGTAAGTGATGTTAACGATGATGTAAGAAGAGTGGCCGTCACCTCATTAGGATTCCTTTTATTCAGGTAAGTCATAGGTGTGTTTTTGTGCAGATCAGCAGATTTCTGAGGGTTTGATCATCCCTGGACACATAGGGGGCCCTAGTAGGGCCCAAAAGTCCCCAGCTTAATGAATTTGATTTTACTCATTTTTTGCCATCCCAACCCTGTGTCACAGGTGATGATATATATTTGAAGGATAGTCTAACTGTTAGCTTACAATATATATATTGGTACCAAATTTGACCAAATTGTGGATTTTCCTCCATATGTGGAGAAGTTGCCGGGTAAGTTAGTACTAGTTAGAATGCTGTCCAAGAAAACTGGATGGGTGAACTGTTCACTGTATATAACTGAACAATTGTTGAAAAACAATGTTAAACCCACTCAAAAAAAAAAAGAAAAAAAAGATCTTGGTAGCAGTTTTATTGGATGAGATGGTTGTTTCATGTTTCCAAGGGATGGATAAAAGGTAATAGCATGAAGATTAGTCAGATATATAAATCAACTCCCATTGGTCTTATACTTCCCACACAAGGAAGAAAAATATTGAAATTCTTCATCAATATCAATTACATATTCCTTCTAGTACAATGAATTATATATAATTAAATAGATAAATATATAATCAAATAGAAGGATGGATGAGAAAGAAGACATACTGTTAGTAGTTACAATATTACAAAATTAGTATGTTCAATTTTTTTCCGGCATATGCACTGATCATTACACTGAACCACAGATGGAACACCCCTCTTTTAGAATATATATTTATTTTGTCAATTTTTTCTACTTTCTTCAAAAACTAAATATTCATTTATAAATGGCAAGTATGAAATATTCATCTCTGATTTTTTTCCATTGTGCATGTTTGGTATGTGATTATTTGAATGATCTATTGCTATGAAAAAAGTTAAACATATGGTTGGATAATTTTGTATTTCTTGAAAAAACACTAGTGCGTTTCTTTTGTGCTGCAGTGTCTGTAGACAGACAGATATGGGAACCATTGAGCAGATGTAGAACATAAACAAGCATTGTGTACTAATAAAGCCAAACAGTTCCTTGTTGGCAGTGTATGTCAAGTTGTCTGCTACAACTTGACTGTTCTTTATCTTATTTTCCTGAGTGTGAATAGTTCTACCATTTACCCAAATCATAAGCTTGCCAAATTTGTCTGCATGTCTTACTTGGCTGGTAAAAAAAACATTAGCAGAAGTATATTGTTAGCTGATATAAACTGGCACCATTTGGCAAACTCTGTCAGTGGTATACAATATGATATTATATTTATAATTCCATATTTACTTAACTTTATATTAGTTGAGTAACAAAAATGTATGCTTTTAAAGTCACTTGTGATCACAATGGAATGTTGACAGAATTTATGTTGTTGATTGTACAATATTGTGTTTGTAAAGTTCATGTTTATTAGTCCAGAACAAAAAGTGTTCTTCTTGTTACTAGACCAGCCCTATGTTTTCTGTGCTCACCCGATAGTTTCTAATAGCAAAAAAAAATAGAATCACAACCAATCGTGGAAGTGCAAAAATGTTGGGGACCACATGTGCCTCAACTTAGCAAACAGAAATTAGGAAGTTTTGGGACCTACCAGTACCTACCCTATATTGTTTTTGATTAAGAGTCTGTTAAACAACATACATTGTGATTATTTATCTCTTTCTGTTAAGTTTTCATGTCATGCATTTAGTTGCAAGGTATGATTTTCTTCCCAGATAAAGAAGACAAATTTATTAATTTCTGATGTTATATGAACAACTTTCTGTTTGCACTTAAATACAATTAGATTCATAAAATAAGGATGTTTATAGGTTGTGGCACAGTGGTTATTGTGCTGAACATGAAACATTGTGATTCAGGTTAGAATCTAGGCCTTGGCTGGTCAAATCATGGCTGGTTAAGTTACTGGCTCCTTGTTGAAGGTTAAGTAAGTACTTGTGTTAGAATACATAACATCCAATATCATGTAACTGAATTGTGTTTTAATGACTTGAAACCCACAGAAACAAGCAATTTACATGATAATGTTTTTATTGTCTTTCCTCTGGATTCTTTTGTGACAGTCAGCAGATTTTCACTGTCTTAGATAAATGTTTACTGCTTATAATGAGTTTTGTATTACACATAATTTAATTTATCAAATGGTTGGCTTATGGGATATTCTCTGTCATTTGAATAGTCCTTGTAACGTGTTACAGCAATTTTTGCTTTACTTAACTAACTTAAGATGTCTTATATTGAGGAATTCTAGATGGATCAATACCACAGTTCATGCTTGGAATTCATCTATCAAAGAGCACTTGGGAAATGTGTCATCCAGAAATATTATGCTCTCTCATTTTGCTGAATTTTGTAGTTAATTCTGTAGATGTATTTCGTGACCTGCATAAATCCGCTACGATCTTTTTAATATTTATAAAACTCAATACTTTGTGTGCGTAAGTTTAGAATGTGTCTCGGTTTAGTTACAAGAAGTCCATTTATTAATCCACGCTATATAAAATAACTGGTAGTATATGATCAGTTTAAGCATAAAGCTTTGTGGAGTCATGAACCAATTAAAGATTCTTGAAGATAGTTGATATTACAATACTCTGTCTTGTTAAATTTCTGTATATTTCAATACACTAGAGAAATAATACATTTTATTGATACAGATCTTTGTTTAATCTAGCATTTATCTGTCAGAAATATATTTAACATTTCCTCAGGGTGTCTGTGGTCATATTGTCTTTGTAGTGAGCTTTAGCTTACAGGCACTTGTGCATGTGTCTAACTGTTTAACTAGGGATAGAATTTAGTTTTCCTGACGGGAAACCATTCAACTACAATGTGCAAGTTTATTTTGTCTACCAGGACTCTGTAGGTGACATAATTGTTATCCTTAGGGGCATTGTTTCTTGTTTTTCCTTCTTCCATGTCTTCTGATATTACTAAGCTTTGATGTCCTCTTAAACAACAGGTATAACACTAGTAACTTAACATAATAAAGAAAGAAACAGAAGTTGTGTTTTGATTACCCTATAGATCCATTTTTTGTACTGACTCATAAGTTCCTAATGTCAAAATCCAATGTATGAAAATATTATTAGGGGATAAGATGTTCCCCCGAAATAGAAATATATGTAGAAAAAGAATCGAAAAGAAAATATTTCGAATCTACTTAAGCTATTTTTGGTCAAGTAATTGAATATATGACTATTAATATTTTTACTGACCTAATACATTATACATAATGAAATGGATGCCAAATATCTGCCTGAGGGCAACTTTCATTGTATCTTGTGTTTTTTACATCATGGGTCATAATATTTATGTTCTCATTGTCTTAATGAGAGGCTTGTCCACTACAGGCATGAAACTCATAATTTTTATTGTGAAAATAGGTTTAATTATAAATAGAATTATGAAGCATCTGCTCTTTGTACTTTAGTGGGTTCACAAACAACTATTAACAATTAGCAGTGTGACATTGTTACATGTTGGTTAGGTATTCACAATTCCTCATTACAATTTTATTACCATACTCTTCATGTGAACACATTTCTTTAACCTCCAGTTGTCATGGAAGTTTTTTGGAAAAAAATAAAACATGAAATGTACTGCTTTGGGAAGTGAAAATGTCTTGATTGGTGACAGTATGCAAATTACATTCAGTGTTGAGACTGGTTAAGTGCAGAGTCAATGTGATGATGTAGAAATAGTTCTGTAATTTGATAAAACAGGACAGGATAAGATTTTTTTTTTCTGAAATCATTATTTTATTGATGATCAAATCAGTAAAAGATTGTTTTCTTGATTTTTCACACATTTTGTTTCCTTTTATATTGTAATCTGATTTATATGACAGAATGAAGAAAACTTGATGACCTTCCAGTTCTCTTTCCTTGATAGACAGCAGATAAAGACGCAGATTGTTGGCATTGTTTATGATATAGTTTCCAGTTTCCACATCGCTACCCTTCTACACATTTTACTTACATGAGCCCTAATGTCCAGCTGTTTACCATCCCATTCCATTCGAAAGTCCGGACTGGACGAAGGTCTGGACTGGACAAAGGTCTAGACTAGATGAAGGTCCAAACTGGACAAAGGTCTGGACTGGACGAAGGTCTGGACTGGACAAAGGTCTAGACTAGATGAAGGTCTGGAATGGATGAAGGTTTGGACTGGACTAAGGTCTAGACTAGAGGAAGGGCCGGACTGGATGATGGTCCAGACTAGATAAAGGTCTGGATTGGTTGAACATACAGACTGGATTAAGGTCTGGACTGGTTGTAGTTCATGAGTTGTGTAAAATGTATACTGCATTATACAGTATATTTGTTACATAATTATGAGCATCAGAAAATGTCCTGTGGGAGCCTGATTAAATGTGACCATCTGCCAACACTATATTAAATTTGTAGATAAAACCCTTTTATTCTTGGTGATGGGTGGATATTATGATACAATTATGATTATTGTTAATGGTGTGAGCTTAATTGTGGGCCAATTTTGTATTGTATTCTCATTTGCTTTAATGCACTGTTTCAGTTTCACAGTTAACTGATCAAATTAAAATTCTGGAACTAACAAGGCATATAAAAAAGTTCCTGGTGTCTTCTAACCCCACTGACATTTATTTTTTCAGTCGACCGGTATTGGCCAATTTGTTATACCTATGTATGGATAGATTGGGGGCATATTATAAAAAGAAGGTTTTTGGTTTGTCTGTTAAAAATTGTCTGATTGTTTGTACCAAACTTTAACCTTGTCTATAAAATTAAAACACTTACACCTACAATTATCAAACTTCATAATTATGTTGGTTCCTCATGACAACCTCTACAGGACCTGTGCATTTTCAGGTCAGTAGGTCAAAGGTTAGGGTCAATGAGAGAGGGCACTGTGTTTTAAAAACACATCTAGTTCTTTCAGATTATTTTTCATTTTGATATGAACATGAATATCTTCGAAATTTACAAAAATGTATGTAGAAATAAATTCTGCCAACCTACCTACTCTGTAATCTTTTGGGGATGTTAGTGGTAACACAGAATGTATTTACATGGTGTGTTGACTTCACAGAAAGATTTTTAAATTTTAGCTAAATTAAGAGTCAACTATATCATACTAGACGCTGCATTAAAACAGATTTTAAAATATATGTACATAATCCAGAAAAATCTTATCTACAAAGTTGTTTAAGTCATCAGCCTAGAAAAGTAAATCAGTTTAAAATCATGGAAAAAGTACTAAGAATTATGTTGATTTATACATTATTTTAACATTATCATAATCACAGAATTATTGCGTGACATGTAATGATTTTATTCAAGCATTTGATATTACCAGAACAGAATGACAATAAAGGCATGTTGCTGTCTGTTGAATTCATTCTGTTTGTTACGCATGTAACTGGGGTAACAGGAGAATGTTGAAATGCCATTGTCTGGCATATACCTGATATTTATGAGTTTTATTCATGTGACAAAAAGCATGTTGATTGCATGTTGTATTAGGATCATTTTACACATACTTCACTGGATTTCACCATCACCGAGAGATATGACGTAATAGCCTACATGTGTTCATGAATTTTATAGCTTCGTTGACAACACAGTAATTGTTATGTAACAATGGTTTCTTCATGAAATGAGAGATTTGGGAATTGTCCACTGAATGTATGTACTCTGTGAAATGATTCATCATGACTTTGTTGTGTTCATAATCAGATGACATTGGTGATTTTAGACCATAACTTACTTGATTTCTTGCACTATGAAGCATAGCTAGGGGGCTACTACTGTACATTGTTGGGATTGTGTTTAACTGTGAATTTTTGCCTAAAATGGCCATACAATGATACATGTTGATCAGAAACACATTATCACATATCTATGTGTACACCATCCCAAAATTGTACAAGCCCCCTTTGAACTAAAGTATTGGTACCCTATTAATTTGTTTTTCTTATCAACACGTTGACTGTGGCACCAGAATGTTTCCCATCTGGTATAAAAGTGGTTGATTTAAGACATGCAAAATTTTCAGTCTGAAGTTTATTCTTGAAAATATCAGCAAAGATCATTTCATAACTAAGATTCTAAACATGAGCATTTCACAGAAATATTTCCAGATCAGTTTGAATTTATCTAGCTTTAGGTAACACCAATTAACAAAAAAGGACCTTTTAAGTGAAAAATAAATTATAGATCAACATAAAAAATTCCTGTTCTGTCTAAAATGATTGAATGTCATTTTTCTATCAAACACAAAAGTTATCTTAAAAGAGAAAAATTAATATACATGTATCAATCTGTATTCAGAGCTAATCATTCCTGTGGTTCTCAGCTTCCCCTTTCCAAATTTCTCAGGTATTCTGTGATGTATGTGACATTACTTTACACTAGGCACAATAAAGAGGTAAGAACAAATATTCGAAATAATAGTAGGGATACAAATACCTGGTTCTCCTGTATCTTCTCTCCCTTCTCTCTGGGACTGACCATAGTTGGCAAATGGGCAGTTAAAAAGCAGATAGATAAACAGTCTTCATAATAGTTATATTGGTTCCCGGCTGCCCGAAATGATTTTTTCCTTCTTTAAGTCCTTATTTGGAATCTATTTTTTGAGATTTTTCTTCATAAAGTATATAGGCGGGCAACCTGCCACAAAAACTTATTCAAAGACCGAATAAATGAATATGTCAAACATAAAAACTGTTCTCTTTCTGTCAGTAACTCTTGTCAATATAATTATGTCATAATGGTGATACTCTCAATGATGCTTGTTATAAGAGGAAATTATGTTTGTACATTACTCTCAGAGTTTGCTTAAGTTATGTTTTGTATTCATGCTAATCTGTTATAAATCAAGACATGATTCTCATTATTGTGAAGTCATTACTCGCTCATATCATCTTAAGGAGCTAATACAAAACTCTGGTAACTAGAATTATTAGTCGTATAAAGTTACAGTTGTTTGCTCTTAGTTTAATTTTGTATTTTTGTTTCATATATGGAGGTCTGTCCATTGAAGCATTGTGATGAATAGTGATGAGTTCCGTAAGCAGTTTGTGATGAGGACAGAAATTGGTTATTATCAGAAACTCAGTGTTTGCCCTTATGAACTGTAAAATTTAGGTTCCTTTAAATCTCATGTGTTACCCTCATGACTGTGCTTTGGACAGAATCTTATGACTGTTATAATTTGAGTCTAGTTTGTTAAATTTCAGAAAAATGAAAAAATCGATAGTTCTTAGCATTTGATGAAAATGTATGAGAATAAAATCATTATATGTAATGGTGAATGACTTTCTTCTACTGACAAGCTGAAAGTTGAAATGTTGAAAATTTGTCATTTAGGTTAAATGTTACTGTTATTTCACTTTGGCTCCATTGTTTTACATGGATATATTTAAGTTTCAATGAATTATGGCATTAAATAAAACCATTGCATTCCATACAAAGCATATTATGGTAAAATATACAGGGAGACATTCAATGTTATTTGTTTTGCTGATTATATGAAAGCACTCATCTAGTATATTTATGCTCTTCATTTTATTCTAAAGAATTCTAATTGATGTTAGCTTTTATATATAGCTGGTATAGATCCAATAAATTTAGTGATGAATTTTAAATAATCGCTTTAAAATTCTAGTTAAGTTTATATAATGATTTCTTGTTCTGTATTTCCCTGTTTACAGCCTATATATCAGGAGATGGTGACTTAATTATCTTAAATTGATCACTTGTATGAAATCTTGACATCTATCAATGACAACAATCAGTATAATTTTCTTACCTTACCAGAACACCAAGGGTACATTTCTGAAGTTAATATCAATCACTCTGTAGTATGCAGACCTTGATTATCATTGTTTGTCAACAATAACTGCCACAGACATCTTTTGTCAACCATGTCAGTCTGCATTGTCATGAACCAAGCCATATTGTGATTCTATTGGCATCATATCTCACTTAGTGACTATCTTAGCATAACTATATAATAACCATTTTAATGTCACGGTCACCTTATGATTACAACCATCTTAATATTAAGAACCTCTCCTTACAAAGACCATGTCAGTATCAAAACATGAGCTTTTTGGAGGTTAAGATTAAAGTACAAGGTAAATCTTATTTTATCTAGAAAGATGAAGCTGACTTTTACTGGCAATAAAAAGCATTCCAAAATTTTCTGTTTTAGTCATCAAGTACATATAGAAAATTAATGTATCAATGACATTGCAAAAAATAAGGAAGAGCATCTAGTCTTTTTACAAGATGTGGCTAAAGGAAGGCATTGTGAATATTGTTTTAGAGCAAATGATATATATTTCTTATATTTTACTATCATTAATTTTTATCTACTGGTCTGTATTACTAAATTCCAAAAAGCTAATGAACCTCTAAATTGTTGATGTCTTTGGATGAAACTCATCATTATTTTTCTGTCAAAATGTGTCACTTTTTTTTTGTTTCTCCTTTGAATGGTGAACATTAAATGTAATACAATTACAAAATGGCAGTGAGGGTGATGGTACGTATTAACAACTAAAGAATTTATAATATATATAAGGTCAAATCCAGGTTGATATTATTTTGCTTGATTTGATATAACATACCTTCAATCTCAATGTCATGGTTTATTTTTTTTTATACTGAATAAAATTTACATGTTTAAATCTTTATTAGAACAGAGGGTGATATTAGAATGTAATTGTACATGATTTCACCATTTTTTTCAATATAAAAAAGCACTTTGAAAGAGTATTCCCCCTTTGCAGAGAGTGATATTTAAATGTGATCTAACAATTTAAAATATCACCTGCTTACCCTATGGGAAATTTGCATTGAGTGCTAACATGAAGTATATTATATTATTAAGATGTCTCATGTCATACAGAAATTAAAAGAATACAGATTTTGTCTAGTCTCGTCTTTAGTTCTGATTGACTTTTACCTCTGTGTTAATGAATACTTGTTGCTGTCGTGGACACACTCCCATTATTTGCTAGACAAAGTGAATCTTTCTTATTGCTATGTGGAAGATAAAACCACAATTTATCTACTAATCACAGTCTGATGACCATATTAGATTAGTGTTGTTGTTTTCTGGTAGGAACATTGTAATGATGAGCAGTTGTTGATTTTGCTAATTTTTATTTTTCTCCGGGGTTTAACGTCAGAATTACAGCCAGGGTCATTTGCTTTAACAGTGGAGGTTTTCGTCTAAAGTACTCCTGGAGCCAAGGTCATAAAAACTTATTAGTATGGTTGAAAAATTAGAGCTTTTAGATACATGTTCAGATCAATTATGCTGTAAGACTAATTGATTAATGATATCATTAATGTCTGATCATAATTAACTCAGAAACATTAAAAGACAAGATATGAGAGTTGAGCTTGGGTACCGAGCTCAAGTTTTATAGCCTTGGACCCTGGATGGAACCACCAAACATATTTAAAAATGCTGGATGGTTTCCTCATGTATGAAATTTGCCCTGGCTAGGTTTTGAACTCTTAATTATCACTAAGGTATCAATTAATTAAAGTGTTTGATTAATTGTCTTGAGAGTGTATGTTTGGCTTAATTAGCTCTTAATGTTGTTAATATCATTGAAGACAGATGATATGTATTGTGTCATAATTTTTATTGTGTGGTTTGCAAAATAGCTACAACATTACTGCCACCAAGATTCTATTTAGCGGCAGCCATGGTCCAGTGGTTAGAAAGCTGGATTTGTAACCCGGCATTCCTGGTTCGATTCCCGGTCACTGCAGGTCATACCCATCCATGAAAACTTGACAAAAACGTTGCCAGTTCCTTGTAGAAGCTTAAGTTATAGTACTGGATAGAATACAGGCCAAAAAAACTGGTTAGGTGAATCAGTCGCTGTACATAACTGAAAAAATGTTGAAAAACAGTGTTTAAAACCCAAGTAAAAATCCTAGGATACCTATAAACTTTCTACTTAGTTCTATAAACATCAGGTGATTTTTTCTTACACATAATTATTTGAGTTTAGATAAAAGATAACTGTAAGTATTTGCTAATTGTATGCATTTCTGACTGCTGGTTTTATCAGTTGGCAAAATCCCCCAAACAAACGATAGAACATAAATTATCATGTTTTACTTATAAACATTGCAGTGTCTTGATTTTTATGCTGCAATATATTTTATTTTAGTTAATTGTCAGAGATTTATTTTTAAACAAATTTCTTGTGATGTAGGTATTCCTACATGAAAAAGCATGATTTGTAGTGTAGTAGCTATAATCTAATATGATCATTATTGTCTATATATGTAGCTAAATCTGATGGTTTTTCCTTGTACCATAATGTTGTATGTCAGACACCTCATACTTAATACATGGTGTTTGTCAGTCTATCTTTATCTCAAATCTATCATATAAGGTCACACTTAAGTCTAGCTATGTCTGTAAATCTTGATTAGCACGATGATCTTTTCCAGATTTTGCAGAAATGTAATAACTTGCTCAGACATAAATGGTGGTATATAATTCTTCGTGATTAATGGAATTAATTATTTTGGGTATAAATTGAAGCTTTTGTTATAAATTGATTAGTAAAACTGAAGCTAATCTAGATTGTAAAGAACTTCTAGATGGCACATTTATTTCTTAGAATCAGAGGGAAACATATTCTATGAGCATTTATCTTCTTTCTTACAATCTTGTCATGAAATTAGTTAGAAGATTGACTGGGTCAGATTTTTAATAAAAAATGACCAATTGACATCTACATGAGACAGCATTTCCTTACTTCTTGAGTTATATAATAAAACAAGTTATGTAGAATGTCAATAGTTGAGCATTGGACCCTTTTTCATACAGTCATCTTGTGAATGTCATTTTGACTACATTGGGGTTAAACAGGGCACCACCAGTCAAGAACCACTGGCCTTTCATAAGCCAGATAGACATCTTTTCTGGTGTTAGTTGGAATTCAAACTCACAGTGGAAAGAGGCTGATGATAACTAATCAGTGACCAGAACCACGCACTCAGTCACAGAGGTCCTCTAAATGCTGTTTCCATGGCATGTAATATGTTATTGGGTATTTTCTTGCATGTTTTTGCTCTTATTGTTATGAATAATAAGCTGATATAACGCACAAACGGTGATAATTTGGTTAGTTATATTACAGACTGGGCAATAACTCATGGCAATAATGTAATAAGTATCGTTTCTTTAGGGCAATGTAATTATCAGTCTGGATGGTGGACACTTGTACTAAATATAGGACAATATAACAATACATCATACCAGTTATTACATGGTCACTAACTAAATCTGAGACTTTCTTCTACATACAATGAATTAGATAGAGTAGTTCTTACTTGGTTCAATTCCTTCTTTAATTAATGGAAAATTAGGCTTCTTGTTATGTCGCTACAGAAAGCTGTTAATATGTACCCTATTTATTCATGTAAATGGTCTTGTCACTGCTAGTTAATACAGATATTGTTCAATGTCAACATAATACAACCTTCATCAAGTAGTGTCATGTTTTGCAACAATGTTCATTTAAATCATTAAATGAGATCTGACAAGTCTGAGCATATAATTATGATGTTTGCTGACCTTCGTAGAAAGTATGTGTGGTCTAATAAGCTCATGATTATATATATATATATATATACATTTCGGGAGGTGAAGAATTGGGTTGTTGTGTTTGACAACAGGCAGGTTCTTAGTGGCTGCATGTTCTAGGGATGTGTTTTTTTTCCTAGATCCACAGATTTTGAGGATTGGATGATAATACATGACAAAAGGTTCATTTAAAATCTGTTGAGAAAATTTAGGGGTTCAAGGGATTAGCCAAAAGTTGATGCATCATGATTGTCAGACTGACAAATTACCAGCGCTTGTGTGATGTATGTGGCAAAATTGTGTGACCAATCCCACCCCTAATTTACCTCATTTACACCAGCAATCATCTAAAGATGTCATTGTGATGGAAGTGAATACTAGCAATGTCAAATAGCATGTGTTTATTTCAGTCTTCCCTGCAACCTACTTTTTGAAGCTTTGAGACCAATAAACTCGATTTAGGTTTTATATAAGAAGTGCTTTAAAGTTTCTCAGTAAAATTGCACAATTGAGTTGTGAAAAGGGTTGCACTTTATGATGTCAAAATGATCTATAATGTTAAACACATACATTAGTTTGCCTATGACGTAAAGAACTTCCAGGAGTAGATCTGATCTATAGAAAAATCATACCCAAAATCTTGATGACTGTCTAGTACGCTGCAGTTCATTATTTAATTTTTACATATTCATGAAGCTTTAAATAGTTTTTAATGTGTCATTTAAAACTGTCTATTTTAGTATTTATTTCAATCTATTTTCATGCTTTTGTTAGTTGCTCAAATTCTAATTCTTCACCTTTTCTTCTCTGTATATCCAGAAATTCATCTTTAATCTATGTCTACAATGTTCAGCTTATTCACCAGTCCTGTGAACATACTATGCCTGAAAAATAAATCCTGTGCTGCCTTAATAGTTCATTAAAAAATTACACAGCTGGTTACTGTAACCATGGCCACAGAGTTAAATTGAGTAGAACTTGTATGTAAGGACTGGCACCTCCATATCTCCTGTGTGGCACATGTAGCCCCTGTCAAATAATTCTTCATATTTAATGAACTATTCATGAAGTATGCAAGAATAGTTCAATGAAAAAATCAAGTTTTCATGATTTGCCTTTGAAGGGACAACTATATAAGTGATAGAATCTAGATGTATTATAGTGTGTTGCCTCTACAGAGCGACCCCCTCTTGAGCAACAAAGTCCCTTCAACAACAGCATTGCTATTTCCACTGTATATAACTATTAATTTAACCTCTCTAGAGCAACAACCTCCCAACAACAGCATAATTTTGCTTCTTCCAATGGGTGTTGCTTTGGTGAAATTGCACTGAACGATATTAAAACTGATTGGAACAGAAGTGTACTGTAATGCTACATTCCCATTTGGTTCTTTCTTTATTTAAATGCTTGCAGATTATCTCAGTTCTTGTATGACAGGAAATATCCAAGTTACATTCTGTCACCCATCTAAGTTTTAGATTTTGAAATCTTTTTTTGTCTGCTTCCAATATTTTTACTTTTAGCGACATATCTTTTTTTTATGTTTCTGTCATGCATATGCTGCTGTTAAGACTCCATTTCTGATAGAATTAGATTTAAATAAAACTTGGTTGTATAAATATCTGTTACACGTCTGTTGTCTCATATCAGTATTTTTACTTTTAGCAACATATTTTCGAAAAATTTCTCTTGATTAGCCTTTCTCCTGCTTTCTAGACTTCATATCTGATAGAACAAATCTTGATTTATACTAAACCTGTGAACATATATCTGAAGGCTTATAACATGTGTCTCCATTATATGTGAATAGTAGAAATGTTTTTTATTTTATTTTTATAGGTGCAGTTATATGTTTACACTGTTATATTATGTAACATTTGTATACCATATCATTGTTTATCATTATTACTGTTTTTTTACTTGCTGTGTCTGCTATTACAAAGTGCAGACATTGATAAATAAGCTTTATTAGGACGTAAAAGACCACAGTCTTATAAATGTACTGACTAAGCAGAGAATTCTAAACATTGAAATGAAAGCTTTTTACATTAATTGTGTTCTCATGACTGTTAGCAGAGATAATTGGCATACTTTGTGCTGATTAAAAATCATCGTTTACTTACCTGTAGCTACAGAAACTACTGAATTTCTCATCCCACTCCTTTTTCGAACCACACCTTAAAAAATGGATTTATTATTTCTAAAACATTTCTCTATCCAAGTTTGTTAATTGCTCCACCTGTTAACCGCAATCTCTTTTACACAAATATATTATATCATATTGTAGGTGGCCTCCCTGGTCAAGTGGTTAGATTCTCTTGACTAGAAATCACTAGCCCCTCACTGCTGTGAGTTCAAATCCCACTTGAGACCAGAAATAATCACATGTGAGGAAACTGTTCAGCTATCGAACTGAGGTCTAGTGGTTCTATACCCAAGTGTACGCCTAGGATCTTACTATATCTTTTAAGCTGGAAATGTGTCAAATGATCCTAGCTGTATATGTGATGTTTAACCCAGAGTGGAATTATACATATTGCTGTTTAACGTATCAGGATGGGTTAAAATAATATTTTACGTTATTTACAAAGATTAAATATCATACTTTAATACCAAGCAACAAAAAATTATAACCAAACACTCAAAACTGGTGTTTTATAGCGATAAATACTGTGCCCCATCTCTTAATGTAAGGTGCATTGTATTGGTGGGATATGATACTATTATTTCCTTAATAACAAAAAATTGTTATAAAACCTCTTACTAACCATCAAACCTGGGCGTGGTTTAAATTATTGAACTGTAAACATTAGCGATTTCGATTGGCTATTGAAATTGAATGGGGTGTGTCAAATTTGTTGATTTCATGAGACGCTAATGATTCAGACATTTAAATTGTTAATTGCTCAGCTTAAAAAACACAGTAGGTGTCATTTTCGAATTAACATTGCCATCTTATTTGATGACGGATTTTAAAGCGGTTTTCGGCATTTTGTAACGGAAATGTTAATCTAGGGAAGCTTGCCTCAGAATTTTGATACTTGTTTTCATTTTTTATCTATGGCGTATTACGTAATAAACAGTGGGGTTCTTGGTACGGAATTTCTTTAAAGTCAAGTATCTAACAAACGCAGGATTTATAGTTAATTTAAGTCTATTTGTTGTAATATATTTGTATGTATAGAGTGGTAATCGTTGTTCAAAAATTTATAAATTATGTGCAATATTGGTTTATAGAAGACCAATCAAATGTAATATTTGTTTCAAATCACTTGCAATGCACTTTATATAGTGGGTTCATTTTAGTATATAATTATGGTTTAGTTTTTAAATCTATAAATTGGTGAAACTTGATTTGACACCTTAACTTAATCAGTGGCTGTAGTTATTGATAGAAATTCTATGCCATCTATTGAATACAGGAAGAAGAATTGAATCTGCTCTCTGTAATAGAGTTGTATTTTATATACTTGTTCTCTGTCTGACTTCATCATGTTTTAAAGACCTTGAACAGATTGAGCAATTTACTACTTATCTTGTAGTCCAAGTATTATGCCATCATCTCTTTCCATTGTTTTATGATTTTATATCCTGGAATGAACCAATCTTACTGTGATAAATTATATAAATAAATACAATAGCTGTTAAGACACATAATCTTTTTCTAAGTTTGATTTACTTAAAGTTGTGAGCTTTTTAATACACTTACTTCATGGAATAATTTCACCAGTCATTTGGTCAGTTTCTGAACAGAAAGCTAAACTTGTTGTTCACAGAACTAGAATGGTTTCAAGAACAATTTTGTGATGAATCATCATAAAGCAATTAGTTGATGCTACTAACATACATGCTAGTTTTAGTAAAAATTTTCTACAAAAATCCATACCTTTACAGATTTAGTGATTTTCATGATTTCCTGGGTAATATAATGATTATTGTGTATTGTCCATATTTTGTGTTGAAACATTTGCCACAAGTTCATATTATTCATTTTTATCTAAAAAATAGAACATTATCATCTTTTCCTGCTTTCTATGGATCTAATGTTTTTGTACCGGCTCCTGTAGCAAGATCTGTCTGATTTTGGAATATAAATGTATAACTCAACCTTGGATGTATCAGATTAGGCATTTGAATAACCATGTTTGTTGGATGTAATGTTGTATGCTTGTAACCTTGAATATGTCTTATTTTCAAAAAGAACTGATGAGTTTTTCTCTTGACATTTCTTGATATTTTCATGTCTCCTTACCAAAGTTTAATCAACTCTCAGCTTTTTTCCCTGATGAAATCAACCATGATTAATCAAAAGTTTCTTTTTCAAGATGATATTTTAATCTGTTATATGTATTTTTTTTTCTATAGAAGAAGTTTTGGAAAATATTTAACTTTGAATTTTCCAAATTAAAGTTGTAGCCTTGTTTTACGTATATGTTGGCAGTCAGAGAAAGATTTCTATTTCTTGGATTAAAGGTTAATTACACTGTACATAATACAGTTATATTCCCATGATTGCAATTCTGTATTAGAATATTGATCTGTATTGAAGAAAAAACTGTTTTCCCTATCTATTTGTCATGGCATGACTACATAGCATATCTTTTCCCTTTTGAATATGTCATCGGGTAACATATAGACTTTAATTATAACGAATAATGTCCTTTGAGAATGTCCACTAGGAATTGTGCCGATAATTGTGGACAACTTAATGAAGTGAGACCCCTGATAAAGTGTCATGAATGCGGTGAAAAAGTTGGTTATTTATATTTGTTATTTGTGTCCTCTGAGCTTGTACATCCTCATTATATTGTTAATCTTTTTAGGTCATCAAATGGGTCTTGGATCAAGTAAATGTGACTGTAGTCAAGTAAATGTGGCATTGGTCATATAGTTGTGACTGTAGTGATATAGTTGTCTCTTAGGTTGACTACATTGTGACTTTAGTGATATAGTTGTCTCTTAGGTTGACTACATTGTGACTTTAGTGATATAGTTGTCACAGTATGGTCTAAGTATGACTTTGGTTATATAATTGAGACTTTGGTCATATAAATGGGATTTTGGTAATTTAATAATGATTTTGTTTATATAATTGTGACTTTGGTCTTATAAAAATGACTATAGCCATGTAAATGTCACTTTGGTCATATAACTTTGACTATTGGTCATATATGTGACTTTGTCATATAATTATTTGTGACTTTGGTCATATGAATGTGACTTTGGTCATATAAAAATGACTTTGTTGCATAATTTTATGTATAAGGGTGACTTTCTTCATATAAGACTGATTATTGTCATATTAGTGTGGCTTTGGTCAAATAAAGGTGACTTTGATCATGAAAAATGTGAATTTTAGTCTAGTAAATGTTTATGAATATTGAAACACAGCCCTTTTTACTTTTTGAGAACATTAGTTGGCAACCAAGAACACTCAACGGTTGAAAACTCTGATCTTTAGGTTATTATGTTCTGTTAGTAATAATGGTGTCAGATGTGTTTGTGATGTACAAAAAGATAATAAAACAAATAGAAATAAGAATCTGTGTATTGTTCTCCCATGTTGCCGTTTAATGGAAAGACTGTCAAAAAATATAGATTTACTACAGCTGTTCCATTTTATGTTTGAAATGTTAATGGTTTTATTTTTCAATAAACATCTTGTCTCACCCAGTTGAGTGCACAAGTATGGTTTAATGACCTTAAACAAACATTAAACTGCTATTTTAAAAATATGGTATCTGTTTTATTGACATCAAAATAGGGACAGGAACCAATTTAATGCAAATATTCGACCTTCTCTCCTAAAATGTGGTGGGTAAGGGTAAAGCCTGGTCCTGAGGGTTGAGAAATTCTTTAAGAATGGCTGAAAGAAAGGTAATTGTTATAAAAAGTCTATATAGTTTATGAAGGTTTTATTAGAACAAAATAACATGAAATGTAAAATGATTAAGAATGAATGATAGATATCAACATGAAACAAACATGATATATTTTCAATGACCAGCATTGAGTTAAATCCTTTATGTATTTCTACCTCAGAGAGAGTTCAGTGCCATACCTTTGTATAAAAGTCTCTATTTTATATATATAAAGATATGTGTTTGATAAACTATTATGGCACTGAACTTTCAGTCTAATGAGCTGTACATGATACATTTATATTAAAACAATGATAATTTGATACTAATTAAATACAATATAACAATAAAATTATAGAATTAAAATACAGTAAAACTTCAGTATAAAGACCACTTTTGGGACACAAAATTGCCATTATATGAAGATGGTCTTATTATCAAGCTAAAGTATAGATGGAAATATTGAAAAAAATGTGGTTATTGCAATGAAATGGTATTAATAGTACGTTTTAACTTTAAACTTATTTACTTTACATAGATTATAGAGCAAGTTCTTACTTATATTAACTACTCTCAATGACTGCTTCCTGGAGTCTGACCAGTACTCACACCAAAAGAAGGGATTGTGAAGGTTCCTGACAAAGTCCGCCACTGACGTGATTCGAACCCGCAATCTCAGGGTTAGGAGTCTGACGCTGTACCCCTTCACCACTGTGATCTATAAATAAGTTTTTATTGTACCTTATTTATTCAGTTAATTCATAATCTTTTCAAGACAAAGATGTCTAAAATTTTCTAATGATTTATTACAGTTCACTTCAGTTACATGGGATATCCTTTGACTTGTGAATGACAGGAGAAAAAGCATTGCCAGCATTACCACTGCACTTAAACCACTATATGTTCAAATTTTGTTAGAATATTTCTGCTTTTATATGAACGCCTTAAATCATGGATGATTAAATGTTTCTTTGTGTTTCTTATTTTACTATCAATGCTAGAGGAATTATTTGTAATTTGGACATTTATTGTCTGTATGTCTGAGTTTGAACCGGATAAGTTATAAATGTGCGAAGTTCTCTGTAACGATATTCATTAATCACTGGTGGAGGATACTCAAGTACCAAAATTCAAGTTGACAGATTTCAGGAACATTTACATTTGCTGCAGAAATTAGTGCATTTTTGGTTCAATTTTCCTCTGCAAAATAAAGTAGGGGGCCGATGAAATTACGCATGGAATGTATAGAACTTTAAATAGAACTTGATACCAGTCAACTCACAGCAACATACCCTTCATGTATTACTGTAACCACACAGCATCATACCCTCCATGTATGACTGTTACATCATGTCAACACCATCCATGTATGACTGTCTCCCCATAGCAACATACACTCCATGTATGACTGTCACCCCACAGCAACATACACTCCATGTATGACTGTCGCCACACAGCAACATACACTCCATGTATGACTGTCACATCATGCAACATGCGTTCCATGTATGACTGTCAACACACAGCAACATACACTCCATGTATGACTGTCACCCCACAGCAACATACACTCCATGTATGACTGTCGCCACACAGCAACATACACTCCATGTATGACTGTCACATCATGCAACATGCGTTCCATGTATGACTGTCACCCCACAGTAACATGCTCTCCATATGTGACAGTCACATCACGTCAACATGCACTCCATGTATGACTGTCACCCTACAGCAACATACACTCATCATTTGGTTGCATATTGATATTCTGATTTTGTCATATTTTATCTGATATAACTTATCAATATAATATAATGTGTTTCCATGCTATTCAATTTTGAAATCAGTATGAAACTAACATAATTTTTCCATTTTTTTAATTGAATGGTTAATTTATGTTTATTGTTTTTGTTCATCTGTTAAGAGTTTTAGTCTTCCCACATTCCTGGCTTTTATCATTACCTTTCATCTCCCTTGTTATTCCAAGACATGTCAAATCCATCATTTGTTAATGGAATAAAATCAATTCAAATATATAACACCCTGATGAAGGTTAATAGTTTTGTTGTATTTGTATGATTCAATATTAAGTAGGATGTTAACATTCTAAAAATATGTTAATAGTCTAGAACTAGTTTCGTCTTCATTAATAAATATTTTGGTGAAAGCAAAGTACATTTTGTACTGGAAGCAATGAATGCTTGTAGAGCTTGTCTTGTTAAATATGTCAAAAACATATGAGCAGTATACTGAAAAACTACTACATAGGTAAAATTTTGAAATATCTGATTATCTGCTAGCAAAATGTAATCATATTTCAAATTATTCATCTACCGATCACAATTTCAGTTCTATCTGTGAATTGTGATATGTACTTGCATTATCTCATGTCAAGTATATCAAATTTTCTGGAGACACAAGTACAATTTTCTCTGTGAAGTTAATAAGAATTTATATTCTCTTTTTAATCTCATTTACATTGTCTAGCAGGTTGTGAAAGCAGAAAGCTAATACAAAGTGAAATGCATTTGAAAAGGTATAGAAATAATTGCAGGGAATATATAAAACCAAGTTGTACAACATGTATATTTCTGTGGTTTATGGCCATCCGTCTACAATAAAGTCCCTTTGTGAATATCACACATAAATCAGAATCATTCACTGTATCCAACGTCTTATTCTTGTTAACTGTAATTCTATAAGACATTTTGCAATGGAACAAAACACTATTCAATAATTATACATACAACATTGTTTTTTAAAAAGAAAAATATTTCACTAGGTTTTACTCCTATTTTTTGGAAAATTTAAGGAGCAGTATTCAAGTAACACACAACATAAATGAGTTACTGTGAAGTTACAGATGCTGTAAATAATAATTTCTTTCTGTAGACTTTTAGTTTGTTCCCTTAGGGATGTACTGTACATCATAATCATACAGATTAAATTGTAGACATTTGGGAACACTTTGATTCTGTGTTTGTCACATTAATCTCATCGTCCCATGCTTTTACTTGAAGGTAAGTCACTGGGACAACGCTCCTGTATTCCGTTATACAAAACAGTCACAGTATGTCTTCTGTCATTAATTAAAGTAGCATGTTGACTTGGATTGCTGGAACGATTAGTGTTTATAGTTCCTGGTTTCGTGCACAGATGACACGAGATTATTTTTATGAATGTCCGTCTGAATGCTGTATTAAACATAGTATATATTATAGGATTGGCCAAAGATGCAATGTATCCCATCCAAACAAATGCTGACATCATCTCTGGTGTGATGTATTTAACACAAGAACTACATGCAGCTGATAAGATGTTAGCCATGAAGAATGGAGTCCATAGAATAACAAACACAGCAAATATAATTCCTAAAACTTTGGAAGCTTTCTTTTCATTGGAGTTTGTCTTGGAGGAAATCAAACTTTTAATTCCATGTTTTTTCTTACTACATTTGTAGATAAAGCGTTTAATACTGCCAGGTTTTCTTAAAGTATGCTTACGGAGTTCCAGAGATTTTTCTGAATCATAACTTGCTCTTTTATGTTGTAATCCATTATTAAGGGAACTATATTCATTAGGTTTAAGATGATTGGAAGAATTAATTCCATTAGAAGTATTATTTACCTCTAGTTTATACATATACACTGACGTTGGTTGAAGTCTTATATTCAGTAATTCTGAAGCATTTTCTGATGATGAGTCAGTATCATCAAGCGAATCACCTGATTCCATCCTTGTGTTGCAGGTATCACTATCTCTTCCCTTATCACCATTTATTTTATTATCCTCTGTTTTATCTGTTTTACTTTCTGTCTGTTTATCTTTGTCACTTAGAGAGGCATTAAGGAGTTGTTGTTTGACTTGTTCCATAGATTTCTGTTTTCTTTCTTGTCTTGTCTCTCTAAGACATTGATCCATCTCCTCTTGAATTTCATAGAAATGATGACACCATTCTAACGACTTATAATCTCGATTTAGTCCATTGCCTTGTAGTTTTAAACTCTCAAACAATTCATTTCTATGAGGATCAGATTCAGTGAAATTTGAACATGACACAGATAGTTGAATGTTGTTTGGTTTTTCGTGCTGTTTTGGAATTTTTAAACTCATATGGTTGGATAAATAACTTTTATTGTTACTTCTTGATCTATATCTAGATCCACTTGAAGAATGGCTTAGTGATCTGGATAACTTTTCATTACTTGAAGATAGAAGTACAGACAGTTCATCTTCATCATCAGTAGAAGGACTCTGTATATTGACTGTTGCCATAGGAACAGTCAGTGCTGGACTTCCGTTGATACATTCTGTAGAATCTTCTGCGCTAGAATGTTTACTGATGTCTTCAGCATTATTTGTATCTTTCTGTTCTTCATTGTTCTCATTATTGTTGTCAATGAGGGTTTCTTGTAAGTTCACTTGTTCATTTGTAGCACTTCTTGTATTCAGTAAACTTCTTAGTTCAGTTTTGAAGTCGTTCATTGAACTTTCAGACAGATTGTATTTGTCAACACAGGGAGTTCTTATTAGGGAGCTTACATCTGTATGACTCTCACGTCTTGAGTCTGAACTAGGTGGAGATAGCAGAGCTGTAAATTTCAACTTGTCTTGGGAATGGTTGATATTGCGTGGGCGCATTCTGAAGTTTGATCTTTCAATTGTTCTCATCATTTGCTGATTCTGCCATAAAATCCTTATTGTTAACATGTATGTTAATATCATAATACAAAGAGGCACATAAAAAGCGAAGATTGAGCCATAAATGACAAATTCCTTTAATGTGATCACACAAAGTTGCTCGTTAAACACAGTCGATTCATCAAAAAGACCATAAATACATATTGGACTACTGATTGTGATTGACACCACCCAGACAAAAACAATCTTCACGGCTACCATAGACTTTGTTTTATTACGTCCATACTGCATCGGGTATTTCAAGGTGAAATAACGATCCATACTCATGGTGCACATATGCCATATGGAGGCTGTGCACATAAGTACATCCATTGTTACCCAGAATGCACAGTACTCAGCACCGAGAGGAAAGTAACCTGAAAATATAACCAAGAACATCAATTAAGTTTGGTCATTAAAAAATAATAACACTATAAAACTTACACTAGGTCTTGAAATATTGATCAAGTAATTGGATTTGTTATATATTCCTTGCAATAAAGTGTTCCTCTAATATGGAAATAACATGGGATTGAACAAGTTCTTTAGATAATTAACTGAAACATAATTGACAGGTAAAGAGCTTGTTGAAAGGTTACATTTTGAGTCAGTGTTTTAATGGACTAATTGCCAGGAATTTGTCATTTGCCAAGTCTAGCTTTTCTACTTAACTGATATGAACTCTTTTTAAGTGTCTGGTGAATAAGACAAATTAGTAGATCACTCTTATATGTTTTAAAAGGCATTTTTGGAGAAGAATTGTTTAATTACGAATTGAATTGAGTGACAAGCTGTATTTGGGAGGTGCCTACACTAAAACAGTTTAAACCTTAAAAGACAAAGTAAGGATACATAGAACAATAATAGTACAAGTATTAGAATAATTCAGAATGAAGTAAGCAATTGTAGAGCAGGCTTGCATTGTAAAATTGGCTTTGTGAAGGATAGAGAGTGCCCCCCCCCCCCCCTCCAAAATAGTAGTCAATGGGTTACATGCCAATATGTGGGTGATTGATAACAGATCCTTGTATTGACCTTCTGATGAAATTAAGTGCATGAATTGATGATAAATTGCTTAAAATAATTAGTGTATTAGTTGAACATTGGAAAGCAATACTATTGCATGGTAATCGTGCTGGGACGCACACAAAACATAAGTGAATATCAATGTTTTTTTTTCAGAAATAATATTTTATGCATATCATCGCTATGAGAATCATCCAATTATTTCATAATGATCTTGCCTAAGGAAAATTTACCTCAAACTCACACAGAATTTATTTTAATATCAGGCAGGTTTGAATTGATTTTGCCAATATCGTGCTGGTTATTTGCATTTAATTGAATGCATAGGAAATTTGTGATATGATTATAAACCCCTATTTTTCTAATTTATGTTATGAATACTGATTGAGAGTCATAAATCCCAAGTGCACCAAATATCTAACATTTATAAATTGGAATAAATTGTTGTCGCCATGATAATTATTATGCTCTTTAACATGTAGGAGGATAAATCCAAGATGAATATAAATTCCAAGTATAGAATCATGACAGAGATTACATAGCTGTTTAATGGTGGTGACTTAAATTAATATAAAGCTTTTTATTGATGGTTCAGATGTGTGGGTGAAGTACATTTTACTAGGGTAATTAAAATGTTATTAAATGATGATACTTAAAGTATTTTATCTAAACTCTTACATCGTCACCTATGATTTATTTGACAAAGTTTGAAATATGCATGCTAAAGAGAACAACCCCACATCCCACTTACCCTTCCATGAAGATGATAAAAAAAGAAAAGTTTACATTTCATGCTGTTAAAAATCTCTCTAACTGTAGACAAGTGTCAAATCTTAAGTTGATGTAATAAACTGAATTTATTTAATTGAATGATTTATTTTTGGAATAGTTTAATTGCTCTAATCTGTAATGCCAGTTTGGTTTGGTAACTACTTGTCTATTTAGAGTAAGCTGACAGATTGTATTGAATGTTTTATCAATAAACGAAATGCTCTGTGATTGAACTTGACTTGAATCATTGTAAAATGCTTGGCAAAATATGCAAAATAATTTCAGTTGAAAAATGATGAATTATGCCTTACAGAAATATATTATTACTATGGACTATATAAATATATATAAACCCCAACTCTTAGTTCTATTGTATTAGTATGAACTATCTTAATTTTTTTTTCATTTTTGCTGCATTTATTTATTTTATTGACAAGAGTTCCGTAAATAAATCATGAGTGTAAATGGGTTCCTTTATTATATACTAATATTTTAAGACATTGATATGATTGGAACTTGTGTGGGAATGTTTAATATGTAAGGCAATGATATGGTTAGGTTTACACGTTGTCATGTGATCAAAGGTCTATACTAGAAATTTGAGATTTTTGTCAAATATTGATAATGTCATTTTACGTCCTTAAAAAGGAACTAGTATTATTTGATCTCTATGAAGTTGAATTGTAATCAAAATAGGATTATTTGAACATGTTGACATTTACATATGAGAAATGCCAAAAAAAACCACCTTTCTGTATTATATTTTCCCTTTAAATAACATACTGGGTAACTGAATGGTTACACCAGGAAACCATTGGCCCTGATTTTTTTTGGTCAAGAAAACTATTTAAGTTCTATGTTAATGGTGTCATAATGATGATAATACAGACTGTGTTAGACATGTGAACCATTGCTCTCTTAATCTCAGACAATTTCTACTTTGTACTCAGATTATTTTTACTTAGATTTTTTTAAGCATCCCTTAATTATTGGCAGTTAATTATAAACAAATCTTTGCATATAGTTCTTGCAATTTATTATTTCATTTTCTTACATTTCAGGTAAGTGGTTTCCATTGAATAGAGGGTGATTTTTTTGTTGTGATTCCAGACAGTTATATGTAAACAAACATCAATCAACACACAGGTATGTCAGTTCTACAGTGGTTAATGCTATTTCTGTTATAAGAAATCTATTGTTCAGAATCTTAACCATGCATGATTATGAAATTGTATGATACTATAGTATATTTAAGATTTATATTTGTAAGTAATCTTATAAAGGTGAGAGAGGTTCTGTGGTCGAGTGGTTCTTAGTCTCAGACTCTTGACTAGTAATCACCAGACAATCACTGCAGTGAGTTCAATTCTTAGTTAGGAACGGACAAATTGCACATGTGATGAGGCCATCAAGCTAGTTTATGGAAGATTGGTGGTTCAACCCAGGTATATGCACCTAGGGAATTCTTCCTCGAGCTGTTAAAGCTTGTAAAGTCCCCAAATGACACCTGGCTTTTTGTTTGACATTAAGCCGCATACACAAAAAAGTTTTACTGACTAAAATAAATGGTTTGTTGTTTGTGTTTGTTCTGTAAAACAGCAAATATCAGAATAAATAAAAAGACAGACATAACGAAATAGGGATTGTTAACAAGTCTATGTTGTTACGGTCGTAGGAACTGGGATTGTCACTTCATTAGTGTGATGTTTATTGTATTATACATCAGGTCTGGAATCGGGAGATTTTCTGTCTTATATAGATGTTTTGTGATATGGTCATGAAGTGTTAATTAATAAGTTAATCATCTTCTTATTCTAATAATATTATTATTTACAAATAATAAACTACATAAATATGCTTGAGAATATTATCCTTTCGAATCCTTTTTCTAATTAGGCTTACATTTGTATGATTCTCCTGTTGCCATGGCAATAGGGATAAAAAAAATAAAAATCTGATATTTTCTTATCCATAAAACATGTCATTTTACATATATAGCATTTCTAGATTTGGTCTGGTTTTAAATTAAATTCCATATCAAACTTGCTATTGAGACCACTGAGCATAGCAAATGTAGCCATTATATAAAAAATAATCAAATGGTAGATCTAACTTTGAAGATGTAACGTATTAATGAATTTGCATGGGCCATTCTTCATAACTTTAAAATCTTAATATTGGTTTACACTTCAGTCTTTACCTGATACATGTTGACCCCAAAACAATCAATTTATTTTGGGTTTAACGCCAATTTTTCAACAATTTTTCAGTTATATACTGTGACTGATTCACCTAAAATAAACCATGTTGATGAAATGGCCCTGCTGTATTATGTTTAAACAAAACTTTCTTCTCATACATTTTAGTCTTAAACAACATGGTTCATAAGAAGAACAAATTCCATCGCCGCCAAATGAATTTCAGGAATTTAAATAGATGTACCAGTTAAAGTTTAAACGACCCATCATTGTTAAACATCTATTATTGTTTTCATTTATTTACAAATTTCATTATAATTCTCAAGGTTTTGCCATTCCGAAATTTTTTTAAAGATCAGATTTTTTTGTTTTTACTACTATTTGTAAATATAATTTAAGTTTCGGAACTTAGCCAATGATGATTAAAACTAAATTAGCTTTTTGGCATGTTTTTCTGTTAGATAAATAGTGTAAATATGAGGAGAATTGTGCTGTGCTTTCAAACTTTCAATCATAAATGGAGTTATAAATTCTATTATCGCTTGTAGCATGTTTTTTTCCAGAAAGAAATTAAAATTGCTACCAGCCAGATAATTTATTTTCCAAACCAATTTTAAACACTAGGTGAACATATTTATGGAATCTTATGCTTCAAGCATTTTAAGATCTTCTTTAAGCTTTTGATTTCTTGCCTGTTACATTTACAAGGGTTTTTACATATGACACTCATTCTGTGGTAATGAAGCATTTGATTTGCCTTTGCATAATTCTTGCTTCCAACTACTTCTATATAAGCCCTTCCATGACTTCTTTATGTGTTTTTTGGGGAATCTTTCACAGTTGTTTCATTAAATGAATGAAGATGATACTATTAAATGGTAGGATGTCACTAATGACTTGTATGCTCTCTCAATTAGCTGTCAGATAAAGTTTCCCACACAGTGATTTATCATACATATGGAATGGGATAGATATTGGATGCAGTGTTTAGTTAATATATTAAGCTTGGTGAGAAGACCTTGAGTTATTTGACTCTTATTAGTGTCATACGGAGGCCATTCTAGAATATTCTCTTCCATTGCCACTTCAAGGTTAATACAAGGTTATCAGGGTGTACCCTAATCAATAACATGCTGACTTAGCAACATGGCTGTAGCGGGTTCAAGCCCATCAGCCAAGAGGGTTGCCAGTAGGCGTTGCTTTCTATGTTTTGATGCATTTTCCAATATAACTGCTCATGTTCTCTGCATGTTAAGTTATCAGTCCATGATCTAATGAATTCTAGAAACTAAAGCAGTTAATGGCTAACTTATTTCCTGTGGGACATATCAACATTTGAATAGTTTCTCAAATTACCCATTCATTTTAAATAAGGCTTAAGGGGAGACATTATTTTTACTAATCAGTCTGCATGCCCAAAGCATATCATGATGTGTTTAATCTATGCTGCATTTAACAACACTCCATGAGATATATTTCCACATCAGTATGAATTTAATTGTCAGTTAGCTTACAGCTACTTTAACATCTACTGTTGATACACCCAATTAAAAAATCGAAAACCATTTGTTGCATCAAGTTTGAACTGCTGCTGTTTTCAACAGTCTTTCAGTTCAATATTTATCAGCTGGCAGTTAACCTAACAAGTTTTCATGAATTCTGTATCAGTACTAAATGTGTTTTCTGCTAGAAACTTCTTCTCATTAACAATCAGCTTTGGAGGATGAGTGGCTTAAGACACACATTATATCTAAAATCATTGTTAAAAAGAACATGTGCTGCATACAAGGCTTGAACTTAACATCCCTATTGTAAGTGGGACCAAACCCCTTAACCAAGCTGGATAGTTAACAACAATAGTCAATGGAGATTCTGCTTTTTTGGAATTTGTACAGTATAACCATTGGTATGAGTGAATGTTGAAATGAAGAAACAAAAAGTTTGTGGCACTTAATGTTTATTTCCCTGAAATTTCAATTTCTGTCTGAATCCAATTTAAACAAGAGATAAATGGAAGCATTGATCCCTATTGAATTATTTCTGAAAGGTTTTGTCTCAAGGTTTCTCTTGTCACTCAAAATAATTCTTTACGATGTTATGTATGTAGAAATTGATGTATCTTGATGGAATGCCATCCCTTCTTCCTTATTAGAAATACCATCCTTGATTTCTTTATTTAACTTAGACCATCCATTATAATATTGTCGGTTTGATGTAATACCACTGAATCATTAAAAAAATCTCAGACCCAAAAATTATTGTAGGGATTTGAACACAAAAAATGTTCGTTCTTTATTTCAGCTTTTCATTATCAGTGCAAGCTTATGATATGAACATAAAACTAAGCATAATGCCTATATAACCTCTGTCAAAATTGGTTATAAATTCTCTGCTTTAAGAATAGTTTTCAGAATGTCTCATAGTATAAGAATGATATATGGTATGGACTTTGTTAAGGCAATATGAATGGATGCATGAAATTGTTGCAGCCTGTAAATCTATCTCATCCTCCCACACATGTGTTTGCAAGCAGATAACTAGTTTCTGATTTTTTCGGGGTAAATACAATCTTTTCTGTCAATAATCATGTTGACAAAAACGTATTAAGACAGAAATCAACCGCGCATGAATTTCAACACCAATTACCTACAAGTGATTCGATGGCATTCTCAGAGCTCTTAAGACCAATGCGTGATACGAGGGAGTTAATTGGCTCCACTGGTTTATTCTTATCTTAACAAATTGTCTGTAAAGTACTTATATGTCCACAATGGTGTGCCGATGATTTTTGTCCATAAATGGTACTTCACTCCTGACTTAATTTAACATGGTGTAGGGAGGAATTCGATTTATTGAGAAGACAGACATCTTTATGCTTTATTTGATTTATGAACTATTCTAAACCCTAGTGGACCAGTTTAATATTTAAGATTTTTTAAGTTATGCAAGTTGCTTTTAGTAGCTTCCCCTTTCAAATGGTTCAAAGCATACTCGAAGAACTATTTATGAACTATTCAAGAGAAGTTAAAGAATTATTCATGTTTTCATGAATTCCATTTGATGGGGTAATGTATCATAAAAACAACATTATATTTCTACTCCATGTGTAAGAAAATTGAATTTGGATGTTTTTCTGTTTTGAAAAGTTCAATATTTGAATATCCTCAATCTATGCATTCAAAATCAATAGATTTTTTCTTCCATCTTAAATGTAATTTTTAAGATATCTATGTGTATGTAGATCAACACTTACAGCAGTGTTTGAACAATTTGTTATGAAGCACTAGCCCAGACAGTAAGTAACAATTTACCACTAGCCCGAATGCACAACTTTGAGAATGTTCACACACCCATATAGAAATTTACTCGCCCGGGCAGACTAGTGTAAAATCATTTTGTTTGCTGGCAACTTAATTGGTTTGCCATTTATGGTCAGTTTATTGTTAAAAATCTGTTTTAAAACCAAAAATCTACTTCAGTATGTAAAAAAACAAATTCAAACAATGTGCATTTTTTGTATGTTATATATATGAAGGATAAAACTTAGTGACTTCATCCTTATTTCATTTAACCAAGATTTCAATGTAAGTGAGTTTGATACAGTGAGTTTCAACTGTTTGCACTATATGGTGTTGATGTTTTATTGAACAATTTTAAACTTCTCTGGTTAGACTAATATAATTGACTCTCTAATTTGAAAGGAAATTTCAGTGTGATTTTCTTTGAATACAGAAAGAATATTTTGCAATGGCTTGATAAAATTGAGCATCTTTGTGAATTAGAGGCTGCATCTTTAGAAGTGTTGATGGTTGATTGAGCATCTTTGTGAATTAGAGGCTGCATCTTTAGAAGTGTTGATTGTTGTGTTATCATAACATGAATTCATGATATTTGAAACATATTGCATATTGCTTTAACATGAAAGAGAGATTATTACATCTTGGGTGAAATTAGAATTATACCTAACAAGGGACTTTCCTCTCATAGCCAGTTGCCTATCCATCTAGTTTTTAATATGTCTGAAGTTGCATGCAAGACTGCATCAATTGTCTGCTTGTTATTGGACAAAGATCACAGTAATGACGTCATATGGATAATGACTAGCGGATTTTATTCTGAGACTGTCAGACTATCTACTAATTGTTTATTCTTATGTAAAACAGTCTTAAATTTGAACATAATAGTATTTATATCCAGAGAGACTGACTCAGTAAACTGACAAGTTATTTAGTAATGATAATGTTATATCTTTACTGATAAATCACTGTTGTGTGCAAGACTGTCATTTGGAATTATTCATACTTTATGATGTAACTCTCCGACCATCTGTCTGTAACTCTGTCTGTTAGAGGTACTTGAATTTATAACCAAATTTGATTATTTTAACCTAACAGATTAAAAATTTTCACATACTTTACTACAGTGGAGAAAGTTAATCATGCTTGAAGGTATTTTAATAATTAGCATTTCATGTGTTCATTCTTCTGTCGGTCTGTCAGTCATAATGCAAATTCCATGTAATCATCAAAATACTAGCAATATATAAAATGATCAAAATTCTAACAGTAAATGAATGGATAAAAATTCTATCAGTAAACGATATATATCATAATTCTATTAATGTAAATAAATGGATAAACATTTTACCAGTTAATAAATGGATAAAAATTCTATCAGTAAATTCAAATACAAGAAGTATTTGTATCTATAGAAGATTCCAACTATATTTCCTTTTCTCAAATTTTCTATCAGTATTTTTATTTCTCAAAATTTCTGACAGTACTTGAATTCAGGTCATTGATCTGGTGCATAAAATGTTAGGGTTATTTGTTCCATTGAGTAACATTAAAACTACTGGAAATGTTTAAAAACTTGAGTTGCTACTGTTCATATATTCAAAAGGGTCAAATTTCAGTCTACAGGTCTTTATGTTATAGATTTCATTAAAAAATGTTAAAAAAATATAAATTATTTGTTATCATTGTACTCTAGCTGTAATATCAGTCTTGTGGAGTACATAAAGCTTTTTTTACAGTAAGCTGTATTCTTTATCTACTGGGTTAAGCTTGATTTAGATTTATCATCTCTCTTTATTGCTGTTAATCTTATCTAATGATGTGTGTTGTATTTTGTTGTGTTTGAGATAAAAGATCATTAAACAAGGTATTTGTAAGATCTGCATGGGGTGCCCCCCCCCCCCCCTCCACTGAAACTTGGCATTTCCTCTACTGGTCCTTTCTTTCTTAATGGCTTAAACACAATTTATATGAGCAGGTGTTTCTTAATGTAATATACTCAAAATTTGATAAGGAACATGTACTCTATTTTTGAATAGTGCATAAATACAAACATATGGAGCCATATTTTGTTTCGGGTACCGCTACCTACTCTACAAAATGGCCCCATTTGACTTATTTTAGCCTCTGGGGTAAAAGTTTTGTTTTTAGTGTGATAAAAAAGCATTCTCAATCTGTATTTTAAGTTCAATATAAAAAATAATTTGTGAAAAAAATATTTCTTACCTTACCTACCCACTGAAAATTCTGGGTTGGGCCACCACAAACAAACACTATTTAAAGGATGGCCTGATATGCATAATTATATGCTTCAATGAATATCATTTACTTCATGTTATCTACTGGCATTATGATTCTTAAAGACCAAACGTTAATAAAATCTAACCAGTTATGGTTTGAAGATTATGAAGCAATCACTACAAACAATATTGCAAGTGATCTGTATCAAGTATTGAGTAGTAAATTAATTTCTCAGTATTTGCCTTAATTAATAAACAATTGTTTAGTTGCTTCTCAGAACAATATTAGTCAATGCATGTTTGTATTTATGTATAAAGGCCATGCAAGGCTGGCCTGTTATGGAGTATTATGATGAGGAAGTGCTGATAACACAATAGGAAGTCTTCTTGCCATCAGACACATAATGGTTTACTTTATATATCATTAAATATGATTATAATATATTGTAAAATTGAGTCATAAATCATTAAATATGATTATAAGATTGTAAAATGGAGTCATTTTCTGAATTTCTCTTGTAAAAGGCTTGGCTTCAGTGATAAAATGTCATCGTTTTTGGCCATTGTTTCTTCTTAAATGGTTTTTAAGCATCAATAAGTGTTGTATTGCATGACTAGTGAAACAAGGAGTGACAATAAAAATACTTATGGTGAAAATGTGGGGGAGCGACTGTTACATCTTGTCTCGTGTGATTGATTATACTAGGTGCACCATAAAATCTATTTGTTTCGCATGCCATAGTCAATTATTAATTTATATCATAGCAACTAAACCATTTTCTTGTTGAAAGGTACCAGTGTTCTTGGATAATTATTTTAAAAATACTTAAAGTAACTAATTTATTAAACAAGAAGTTTGTTTCTCAAATCATCTCTGTTAGAATCTCAGTGAAATTAAAGATTCTGGACTATAATGATAAATACTTGATTAAAAATTTATATCTTAGCAACTAAACCATGTTCTCTTTAAAATTTTCTTCATTGACCTTATGTTGAACTCCATGCCTTAATGAAACAGCTGTTATTAGTTGATTTTATGCACCAAATGCTTCATAATTATGGGAAGGAAATATTTTACATTACCTGTGAAACTCAAGGCATATATCAAGCTGTACATCTTTATTAAGTATTTTACCAGTCTTATTAAGAATGATCTGAATATTTACCTCAAGGATAGTAGTCCCCCCCCTGGAGTTTAACTTGTTGTTATACCAACAGTCAAGGTCATTGGGCACATTTAATGGTGGAGGGCGTAAGACCCTATAGGCTTACACCTGAGTAGAACAACCTGTCTTCCTTATAAGCTGGCAGAACAGCTTCCTTATATCTGACATTTGTCTGGTCCTTGTTGGGATTTGAACTGACAGCCACGAGGGACTGACTGGTGGCTACCAATGGGAAACAATAACCACTTGACCATGTTCACACTGTAGATTTCACAGTTATAATTGGATCTTCACCAAACTTGTCAAATTGTTTGTTTTAATGATATAATGGTCATCTTGGCCCTCTTGTTTATCAATTAAGCTTGAAATTATCTTCAAATTTTCCGATACCTGCCAAATCTCATCACACAAGACTTGCACATAAATTAATAATTAATTTTTGGTTGTTTCGAAATTTTATATTGATGTTTCCATTTTAGTATGAACAAAATAGACGAGGAAATCTCATCCTTATATTAGGTTTATTTTTTGCGAAGTTCAATTTCTGTGAATGATATTGTCTATTATGATGAATTGTGCAATAACAATGTGGCTGCCTTTTTTGCTGAAGTATGCCACAAATGTATTGAGTTATAACATTTTAATGAAGTTATTTATTGTTCAGATATTATACAGCAACTTGAACACCACATGGATGTTAATTCATACCTATTATGAATGAAGTGCCTTTAAATTGATTTTATGCAATTTTGACTCATTTTAGATTTCTGAAATTTTATGCTAATGATCTTAATACTGTAGGTATTTCTAGAGAGCATTTACTATAGGTATAAATACAGTTAATGGTTGGATGAATAGAATTGTTTTACATTGTTAAATTGCCTTAAATGTGACTTGAGTCAATTGTTTTGATTAAATTTAATTTTAAGCCTTAATGAAGCATTCAGCAGCAATTGTTTGTACATTTAATGAATATTAATTAGCTACAGTTAGTGTGATATTTGAGAACAGATGTACCTGAAGACATACTGTTATCTGCTTGGCCATTTTCTAATCTTATTCCTTAATTCATACACTGATACAAGGGCTTCACATCTACATGGCTTCAGTAGCTCATTGATCTTCCACATCAATGCCGCAAGCGGGCTTAATACCAGATTGAATTAACTTATCACTAACTGCTGTCATACTTATAGTAGTCTTGAGTCAGTCTCCTGTCCTGTTAAACAGATTGTCTTGAATTTGCTCTGAGAAAACATGTTTTTGTACCAACACTCACTATAATGTATTGCTTCATCTAGTTAGTAGATGTAGGGATGATGAAGGATTCCTGTGAAGTGGCCATGAAAACTGACAGAAAATCTTGATGTGTTTCCATCATTGATATCTTCTCCAAGGACAAGCCTGTATTTAATAAGACTCATTGAATGTCCACTTGTCAAAGCGTGAAGAATGTCTCAATATCTTTAATTTCCCAATCATCTACATACAAAGTGCTTGTAGCCAGAATAGGGTTTTAATCAAATATGCTTTCTGCAGACAAAATCTTGAAGTAATATTTTCCATCATTTGTAGACTTAATGTAGCCAGGAGATGTTTTCTGTTAGACACAGATCTTAAAATGCCACAAGATTATGGAAAATATATGGACAATTAAAGAATAGAAACGTTTGTTTTTTGGTCACCTGAGCTCCACTGTGACATACTATCGAAATATCTGATAAAGGAAACTAGGAATTCCAATGGGAATGATATTAACGCTTTTATTTCAACATCTTTTCTGTTTTATTGTCTAGAATATATTTAGATAAATTGTCTCAATTCTTTGAAATGTGGTTCTTTTGTTTTTAGTACCGTTTCATGTTGCAGTACATTGTGTTGTAAGTTCAGTACCCATGAGTACTTTCAGTACTTTGATTATAATATATTACATCATTGTATCACTTGTACTTTAAGTCCAGAACTATTTATATGTAAGTGTCCTATTCTAACCATAGAGTATGATGGATTGGTGAAATATTTATAAATCTTCGGTCATTAGGTTTATTGTTTTTGTGCAGGATATAATATTATGTTGTACTTGTTCATAAGGGGTGAAGGGACTGAAGTACTTTGTTGTAATATTAAGTCAGACTTAGCATAGGTTTGTTAATTTGTGTATATGAGATTGTTAGCAAATCAGTAGTGTAAAATGGATATGATTCACAAATCATTTGTACTTTTGGCTTAGAATCTTATATTTGGCCATATTAAAAGCAGTGGTCATGGGTGATAGTAGAACTCATTAAAGGAAATCTCTCATGAATATTTCAATAGAGAAACTGGTTTAGAATTAAAGCCAGGCTAAATTGTTGCTATACCTGGTGCTACTGTATTAACACCATGATGAACTATTGATTTGTCTAATTCACTTATAGAAGCTGAACATATGACTTGTGCTACAACATTGAATCATAGACCTACAGATTTTAACATCTACATGGTAAATGTAGAAAATGTAGTACTTTGGTTTGCATCAAAATTCATGTGTGCCTCATGAGTGACGACTATTGAAAACTTCTATGGTTCTGCGTCCAACAATCATTTTTTTTATCACTTTGGTTTATTTAAACTTCTGTTTTATGAGTCTCATCATTATTTATTTTAGTATTTTATCATGTAGATAAACATATTAAATAATAATATTTCATTGATAGAGCTGTGAGCTTAAAACATAAAAAATATTGAAGTGACAGCTTATGTTTACCAGATAGAAATCCCGCCAGGATAGTGATATAAAGATAACATTGTTGGCTTTCTTGCTTTAAAAAGAAGCTTTTATCCTTGAAGATAAAGTTATAATAAGATGTTCATAAGGTATTATTTTATACAATCCATTCATTGACCGAATTACTTTAGTTTTCCATAGAACTATATAAAGCATCATTCAGTTATATTGACAATGGTATTATATGGTTGGATCGTGCATCTTTTATCAGTTGACATAATGAGATTTTTTTTTAAAGAAATTAACTCCCCTTATCTGCGTATAGTTCTGTAATGCTTTAAATCCTGTCTGGAAGTTTTATAATACTTGCTACAGATAATTAATTGCAGCGTGAAGTAATCATTAATTACATGGGAGTGACTGATAAGACTTGATGTAGAAACTATAAACCTTTTTTCTATGGTAATAAAGCAGACTAAAAGGGCCAGTCAGGAGACACACTGAATCAGATAATATCTGCTCATCTTGTCTGGACAAGGCCGTGGGAGGAATATCTGTGATTCATTATCATAGTTTGCAGTTTTTTCAATTATTTATATAATAATACTTGTTAGAATTTTTTTTGCACTTACATGCAATTATCTAACAATCCTGGGTGTAGGTTTAGTTAATTGATAGCTCATGCAATGCCCGCGATTACCTATACACTAATTAATTGGATAAAAGGTGTAAAAACTTATTTTGTAGTTCTTTACAATGTTCATGCTTAATCATTAATAATAATTAGTTTTGTACTACATAATATCAGTTGCCTGATTAAAAGCACAAGGTGCAAACTTTTGGATGAATCTTACCGTGTATTCTCACAAAAGGCAATGAAATAGACATTTTTCAATCTACAAACCCTGATTTTATGGTCAAGTTAATGCTAAACTTAACTTTTGTTCAGCCTTATCATTAATGAAAATAGTTTTGTTCTTGATATGTGCCAGTATCAGCTGCCTGATTAAGTTGCATGGAATATAATCAGTTTTCCATTCCTTATTTTCATCAAGTTTTGAAAGGAGATCTCTCTGAACTTACAAATACAAGTCGGATAAAATCCTTATTAAAAGTATGTTACGCCACAATTCCCCTCAACCCAATATCATGAACCATCTTACCTATATTGTGAGCCTTTTACTGTAAAAATATTGAATCAATTTCTGAGGGAAATTCTTTCTATATTTGTTAAGAAGCATTTAGAGTTTGTTGAAGCATGTAGAGTTACCATTGTAATCTTGTGGAATTTAGATAAAATGAATTTGAAGAGGACTTTGTCATTATTGAATAAAATGATGAGGAAACTAGTGATGATGGTAATATAAATGATAAAGGTTATTATGATATCAAACAAGAGGAAATACTAATTCAGGCAATTGAGGCAGAAAAAAAAGAAAAATTAAAGAATACAAACCATATATTTCCACAACCATTCCAAATGGCATAACAATCATTGATACTAGAAAGTCAGCTATAGCTAGTGACATTAGAAAGTAGTTTGTCATATTCTGTAATCTTCTTTCTGAACATACAGCTAAACAGACCAGTAGATTGCCTACAGCTGTACATACTATGATAATGATGAGGAACAAAAGACCCCATTTGTATCCTGATGATGTTTCTTCAGTTTCAGTGCAGGATTGATTGAAACATGTCAAGTTAGCATCTCCATGACTTTCATTAAAATCACTCATAATTAAGTCTTCATTACACGGAATTTATATTTTTTGTATTTGTTTTACTTTTTTAAAATGCTTGCCATTAGGTAACTTCCTATAGTTAATATTTATTACACAAATTCTCCTCCAAGCACTAAAGAGTAGTTTTCCAAATTTATTTTATCTAAATTATCTTCAAAGTCATAAAAAAACCTGGATCCTAATTGAACAATCACTTCATTAATCCACTTGTAGAGATAAATAGGATGATGGTCACAGGAGAGCTTTGTCATACAGTAACTCACAGAACACCTGTTACATTACACTGCTCTCTCCATACAACATGCAGCCATAGTTTTCCAATAGTTTTAACTTTGGTTCATTCATACACTTCAGAGAGAAAAGACCTATAACTTAGTGCTTATAGCCAATCAAAGGCTTAGGTATTCCCTACTTTTTGGTACTTTGTTCAAGTCATGACTGTGTGGGACACAAGTTGTTTATGAGGCAAATCAAACATATTTCTTGTGTTACCTATGCATAGCTCTCATGTACAATTGAACAGCATATTTATGGAAGGTTTGTTTTATAAACTTATATCAGTATTGTGAAGTAAAATTTTTAGTGGTATTGGCAATGTGTTTATGAACACCATGTTAAAGTGCCTGGTTTAGTTTTGTAAAAAAACTAGATTTTATTTTCAGTTGCCTACTATATTTCAGTACAGTAGCCAGTATTTGATGTATGGATGTATTTTTGTCTGTTTCTATATTTGTCATATTGTATTGCATACATCTTTACTCTCAACATACCAACAGTAATCCACTTAAAGTGAATGACAGATATAACTTTGCTTTTTGATGATCACACAAGATCTAGTCATGTAATAGTAAGGGTCTTGACCATGCTCCTCAAGTAGTTGTCTGTCCTGCTAGTATTGTGTGTGATTAACATTGACATCACTTAAAATGTTTTGCTTGTGAAATGCTGTATTCAAGGAATAGTCAGCTTTCCAAAAAAGTAAGCAATACTGAAAATAAAACAGGATAACTTACTGGGAATATAAATTGAACTAATAAACAAAAGGAAAATAAAATTCAAATTCATGATGACTATGACCTTGGAGTTGGATTAAACTTTCATCAATTACAAGCCTCCATACCAATAGACTTCATACTTAATTTAAAGCTTGGATAAACCCATACACACTTCTGTTGAATTCTAGGCTCCTGGATTATGATTTTGGTTGGGACTAATTAGAAATTAATGAGGTGTTTCATGTTGTTTTTATTTACTTCCTCTTGTAAAATTTTATGCTTTTGATTAAACGTATTTTGTTTAACATTATTTTGTGATCATGTATTTGAATGTTGGTAGCATAAAGTAATTATCATGATTCATTAATATTTGTGATAAAAATATACCACAACACTCCACAAATGAGGTGATTTAAAGTGTTTTAGATTGTCTTTTGGTATGCTCTGAACAAACCCCTTTCCAATCTTCTTCTGAGGTTGCACTGACTTGCATTGTCCATAAATATGGATGATTGTATGGTCACTTTCAATTCAATGGAATCCTTGGACATACATTTATGGTAGACCTACCATATAGTCTTGTGTTATTCAGAGTATACTAACTTGATATTAGCAATAACACAGATGTTCTTCTAATGAAGCCATGGTCTAGATGACTAGATTTCTATGATCTGCTCAGTTCTGGAATAAGGCAAAGATAGCACATTGATAAATCATTTAACAGATGATAAATCTGTGAGCAGATGTTGTTATTGTCTCCTCACTAGTTATGTAATTTTATGACTCAGGTTTGGTCATCATGTCACTAATTGTGTATGGAGACTCACATATTTTTGTGCTTACAGTATAGTGCTTGGTTATAGTGGTGAATTCCTGGGAACCTAAACAATCAATTTATTAACATCTATATTGTCCTTACCAACTATAAGTAAGGAAGGGTACATGTGTTCATTTGGAGGGGGTGCTGTATACAGATACTTCACTATCTTTTTTTTTATATTAATTTGGACTCTTGTTTTCTAGATAATAAGGTTGTTCTCATTATATAGTTGTCAGTTTATCTGACTTTTCTGATGCTGTTGTCCTGTAATTTGGTTTCTTCTGGTGTTGTCAATTAATCTGCTCTGTGCTGTTTGATGACCATAAATTTGACATCATCAGGCATTATCTGTTAATTTGGTCTTAATTGGACTGTTTCCATTGTAGATAGTTTCTTAATTATATTTGTTTCCTTCTGTTTTAATTGCCATGTGATGTTTGGTTCCTGTGCTGTTTTCATATATGCTTACAGGTAAAATTTATTGTCTTAAAATAAGATATATGTGTGTTTCTTTTACGTGACAAGTAAATGGCTTTTTAATGTTTTTTTTCTGCAATTAAATATTTATATCATTTCTGATTATTTGAATGCAAACATTGTATAATTGTGAACACTTGGCATATTATGTGTGAGCACTGAAATTATTGTGTATGAACACAGCATGGGTGAATTATGTTTGAACAGTGGAAATACTGGATATGTTAAGTAAGTGTGAACATGACGTGTTTAGTGCTTAAAACACTGAGTGTAGAATGTTTTTATATCTCTGCTGATTTCTTGTTATCACAATTGTCATGAAGGAATGCTTGTACTATTATCTTTTGTTTTTTGTTCATGACTAAGAGACATACAATATAATGACAGAAATATTCCAAAACACACCTGAATAAACTGCATGGTAATATCAGATCTCCTCATACCCAATTACCTTCTCTAAGCTCATTGTACTGTTGATAATGTGTTGTTCCTGGTGTAAACATATTTGTATAATTGTACTTCTTATGAATAAGATTTTTTGGTACTAAATGTTTGTTTTGTTGAATGAGTACATGATTTCTTGGAGCACACTTGCACTTATATCAGTGAATGTTAAAAGCTTACAGTTCTAGAGTCACTAATGTGATACCTTAGGAATGTTATTGTGTTCAAAACTTCCATACTGGGCTGATCTTAATAATTCAATGAAAGCCTTTTTGTCTTGCCATCTCCATGTAATGTGGAATTATAAACTTTCTAGCTTTCTAGATGAAAATCCCAGCATATTTGACACAATTTTGACATCTTCTCATCAGTGGATATAAATCTGAGTCTGTTGGTTTGGACTTAATGATCTTTTCTTGTGTAAAATATCAAAATAACGTATGATTTAGTTTGGGGATTGAAAACACTTGATCACATTCATTTCAATAACCTTGAAAACTCAGAACAATTTTATTTAGATGCTAATGCCTGGCTTTCATTGACAAATCCAACAGATCGATTCCTTTGAATGGTATTCATAATGCTTTGTATAGTATGGAAGACAATGTTGTTTATGCTTTTTGGTGATTTTGTCCTCTTTGATGTTTGATTATTTTCTATACATATGCATAATAGTGGAATATACTTGTATGCCTTTGATAATATGTCCACTGTTGACAAAGGCATGACTATGTCTGTATGGCATTTTATTTAATGGACCTAAAAAGAACATTAATTCATTTACATGTATAAACATCGTTTAATACAAGTATGTAAAATACAAATACCATTTAATGCATGAGTTGCACAGATGGTAATGACTTTTTATATCAATTTAAATGAAGGAGTGTTCTCTGGTTAATGATTTTTTCATGAAAAAAAAAACACTTGTTAATGACTTTATTGTACCAAAATAGATTTGGTTGATGACCCTTTTTTACCAGAATATCATTTGTGTATGACCTTATCTTTGGTTTATGGCCTTATTGTGCTGAAATATCTCTTGTTTATGATCTCATTGTATAAAATATCTTATGCCAAAATATCTTTGGTTTATGACCTTATTGTATTGTGTCAGAGATGGCAAAAAGTGACTATGGATCAGCAGTCTGTTGGTATTTTTGACATTAAAATTTCGTCTCAAATACAAGTGAATGTTTTATTTGTAGACCATTAATATTGTTTTTGTAAAGCTGTATATATATATATAGATTAAGATAAATAAGAACTTAGCCAAAGCATCTAAAACTTGTGAATGCCTGAGGGACAATTGTAATACCATCACAGTCTGTTTTAAATCATCAAGAATGGAAGGATTATGTATACTGAACAATTATGCTGTCTTATAACAGTATTTACAGTACCATTAGATAATTGCATGCTTATAGTTTGCATGTATAAGACCTATCATAAATAAGTAGTGTTAAGTTGCTGTTGGCTGTCTCCAAAGAGTCTGGTTACATAGAAATTATTTTTCAACTATACCTTTTCGTTTTACTACTATTTGATATTAGCATCCCTTTATTATTTATTATCAGATTGCATCCTTTCAATCAAATCAAGTCAGGTAGAAGATCCTTTGTTTATTATATTCTAGCATGGTCCTTTGTTTAGATAAATTGTAATTGCGACTTTGGTCACTATAATATTCTTGCTATGTTTCATTTGTTCAGATTAGTTCAAATTGTGATTTTGACCATTGTGTTCTAGCTAAGATCCTATGTTCAGATTAGTTTAAATTGTGACTTCGGTCACTGTGTACTAACTATGCTCATTCTAGTTTTTCATGTTTTATAGTCTGGGTCTTTTTAAACATAGAAAATGCTATATCTTGGTAAAGAAAAATATATATCAACTTCAAAACAAGTTCCATGAGATGGTTGATCTTCAAACCTGTTCTGTAAAGTTCTATCAGCTTCAAAGATAAACCTTATTATAATCATCCATTGATTGACTTAATTATCACTTCTTGTTTCTCACATGTATGAATAATGGAGCATTATAGAACTTATATACACAGGAAGTGAGAACTAGTGTGGTGTCAGGATGTCTGTGAGCATGTTTTGTCTTTCTCTAGATTTGACTGGTGAAATAAATCCCTACCATTGTTACAAATGTTTCCAATTTTCATGTTTCTGTTTTCTTTTCATGCGGTTTTTGGCTTTTTATAATTGTTTGTTTTCACCATTAGGAAATTTACTATGTAGTTGTTAATGACCATGTTTCCAAATATGGTATGATGATGATTTGTTGTTTTAATGATTTAATTCATGACAACCATGTTGGTAATTGATAATGTTTTTTATAAAAAATATCTTTTGAGAAATTGGAATAATTTTGTGGATATTTTGAGAACATGTAATTGGTAGAGATTTCTTCTCGGTGAAGATCTGACAAGACAACAACACAATTTATACCCATATCAATGTAATCTATCTTCTTTTCTTTGTGCTATCTCAGAGTTCAAAATAGTGTTCTTGATTTTGACATGACATGATTGTATAAATAAGATATGCTGAAGGTATGTTGTTTTTGGAAACAAGTCAGTTATAAATATAGATAGGTGATTGAGTATTGATAGTGTATCAGTTTGCGTGTGATTTTATATTCATATGGATGTGATTGGGCCTGAATAAATATTGTTGTGTTTTTTTTGGTTATTTGATTGACCTTATATTTTTGTGCTTACCCTTAAGTCTTTAACAGCAAAATCCAAAGTATGCTAATATTTAGTGACAAATTGTTTTTCCAAAGAATGAAAGATGGGTTAAGAAAAAAAACAAAGTACTGAAAGTACTCATGGAAGATGAACTTACATTAGACTTGCACTTCAACATGGATCGGGATCCAGTTTGACATTTGCATGGCGGACATGGAAAACAGTACATTGGTGGTCTACATCAAAATTCATGTGCGCGGAGTGAGTGATGGCTATGGATATCTGAATTATTGTTTAGCTTCCAAAAATTAGAAAAGTTTTGCAACCTACCTATACCTAATATTTTTCTGTTGAATCATGAAGTATTTGTAATAGATTCAAGTTGGTATGGGACAAGATCAGCTATATCTTACTTTACTATGATGCACTATATTACAGCTTTACTTGCACTGACTTCAACTCTTGGACTTTGTTATATGTACTGTGAACTCAATTATTTATTCTTTGTTAGTAATATTTAATTAAGATAAAGTTGACTTTGTGGTCATTTTATCCTGATGGTCATGGTATATTTGTACATTACTGCACTATATACTGTTGTATTAATTACAATCATCAACCTTATATATTGGTTACAATAATGCTGTTGGACATTCTAGTCTCACGTTTTTTATTGACATTTTTCAGCAATGAATTTGATAATAATTATTATTTCAGAAATGATTACTAGATGTAACATGGCACTGTGAAAGTATAATATTAAATGATTAACATATACAGTACAACTTATCCAGAGCGACCCTCAGTATAGCAACAACTTCTCTGTAACAACACCTTCAAAATTTCACTAAGCTGATATTGACTCTAAATTTAACCTCTGTAGAACAACAACCAATATTTGCAGCTCCCACAGGATTGTTCACTAGAGAGGTTGTACTGTATTTAAAATGAATAATGTAATAAATATACAAATATATTCATTATGTTTAAACATAATAACAGCCCATGACAATTCACAACATTTCACTCCTAGGATAACACAAAATTGAGAAAAATCTTTTTCTTGACGTAGGGAGACATTTAAATATCAAATGACAAACTATTTGTTGTTACTAAAGTACTGAATAAAATTGATATCACATACATATTCATATATCACAGACTTTTAACCTGGCCTTTAAAAGTTGGTAATTGGTTGATATTCCTGAGCATTACTTGATTAGACATTTTAAATGCAATTCAATTATTTCTTCTAGGATTTATTTTTTTCTCTAAAACTTCATTCATTTTTATGTGCTATGGCATCTACTGATGCTGGGGTGTAATTAGTGATTGTCTTATCCTACCGTAGCATGGTCTATACAAGGATAGTTAAATTAAACTGTTTCATCTAATGTTTGATTGATACTTCATACAGTTGTTTCTTTGGACCATTCTTAATCTATATATGTCACTTAACCTCAACTTCACCTTGACCAGATTATGACTTTAATACTTTTATGCATTGATCTCCTCTAAGCAAGCCATCAAGGGCATAATATATTATGCATTCATCATTTAGTTCCAATGAAGGGAAAGAAATCTGTGGTTTACCTAACAAATAACATCACTGCTGCCACACCTAAATCTAATTAGTAATGCAATTATCAAGAGTCTAGAGATATTTAACTGTGTTGTACATAGATGTCTTATCGAAATCAATGTGCTAGAGGAAGGATTTTCAAAGTGGATTACTCAGTTCATAAAAATTCTGTGCCTCAGAAAAGATCAAACCTTGACATCACCTGTTACTAAACTTGATGTGTCAGTATCTGTTTTATGTTGTATTGATGCACTCATGATCCTTCTCAAGGCTATATCAACTACCATGTTTTCTAACTTCCTGGATTGCAAATTACTTTGTTGTTTGAAGTTTGTATCTGCAATTATTCTTTCAAGCATTGCATAAAAATGTTTGTATGGCTTTAAATACTCAACAAGAACCTATTTCTTAGACATATCTTTGTGACCATAGTTTAGACTACTGGTACTGATATTGCAATTTTGTAAAATATTTGTTCATGACTAAATTACCCTCTGGTTAGCAAGATTAACCAAACAAAATAATTGCTTTTGTGGTCCTGAAGTAAGAGGGTGCCCACCTGCTAGCTTATCCCAATTAGGAGAGTGTTGGGCTTATGGACCTGATGGCTTTGTCAATCATTTTGAACCTTTTGTGCAGATCATGTTGGCTCTGTCTACTTGGTTGAAGACATTGTGTCTAAAGCCATTTTTCTCCACTAAAGATTGTGCATGTTGGGAAGTTAGTACTGGTACTGAATCCAGGAAAACTGGTAAGGTGAACTACTCTTAAATACTTTCTTGCTGAAATACTGCTGAAAGCATTGACATGACATATATTTGATATATTAAAAGTCATCGATAAATTATTCATTGTTCTGATACATATTCTATTGTGATAATGAAAAATACTAATACTTAAAGCATTCAGTACTCCTGGTACAAATATTGAGTTTCCATGTAGTACTATCGAAGCCATTGTCAGTTTGCATTCTGTTTGTAGCTGACATGAAAGCATGTTCGTACTGAAGTGTTGGTAACATTGATTCATACTTGACTTTCTGGTAATTGTGTTAGTAGTTAAGGATGCTATCTGATATGCAATAAGTGTCAATAACTGTCCTATGTGATTCAAATAGAAGCTGTTGGTTTCTGTGTTAACTGCATGTCCTGTGATTTCATCTGCAGAATGATATCACTGTGAACACCACAAAAAATACTCCACATCGACTCTGCCTGTCACTATCTATCAGGAAATGATTATACCATGCAGAACCTTATCAGAAATGACTGATTGGTTCTAAATGTCATCATGTATTGTGAAAGGTATAACTAGTTTCAAGGACAGTTTTTTGTTCTTTATTAAATCAATTTAAGTACAGTCTGCTTGTTTAAATTGAGAAACTTCAGTGTTACTAGCCATTGTAAAACCATCTACATAATGTATCTGTGATTTAAATGCATACCAATCAAGATCCTTTTGAGAGTCTAAAGTAAGGTTGGGGGTAGGGGAGCATTGTTGTGCATGCCCTTATGAGCCAACAATGCACCTTGGTTAAACATACAGTTTTTCCTACTCTTGAAAAAGACAAATTATGAACAAACAGCTTTCTTGTTGTTGCATTTTGAAAGTAAATGTCCTTATCAATTTAAAACACCTGAGTCATTGAAGGTTAATATAATTACTGATTTTATTTTGTCAATTGAGTGTGAGTGTGTAATTTTAGGTCTGAAAGCATGAGATTCATTCTGAAACTGGAAACTTGACAGGTATTAATACCGCATGTCAGAAAACATTACCATGAACATTTATTGACTTCCTTAGATTCACTCAGTATTGAAAGTTGCAAGTGTTTGCCACTGATGTTATGTCATTATTAATCTGGCTAAATGTAGTTGTTATTGAATAATTTTTTCATGATTTTGAAAAACATACAAGGAGCTGCTTCATAGAAATAATTATTTCAGTTGACCAGAGCAATTTTTAACCTTTAAAATCATGCATGTTATGCCCATTTCAGACAATTGCCTCTAACAGTTGGCAAAATTCTTTGGAACAAACAGTTGCATGTAACTTTTTTTTAACAAACAAGGGATGTAAGGATTTTAAAATTGAATATTGCTATCTTAGGAAAGATATGTCTTTAAAATATGTCTGGATGACATAATATCATATGTCTGAATTTGTTTTGAAAACAGTCTTAAACACATTAAAACATTGAAATGGGCCCCACATATACATTTTTATAGATCATCTTGGAAAATCTGTTTACATGTGTCAGGTATAGCATGTTTCAAATGTTGTTCATTGTCAATATCTGTTCAAGAATGACAATTTCTTTCTGTCTGTAACATTTTATTGTCCAATGAAACTTACAGTATGCCCGAACTCTTATGATTACATAAAACTGGTGTCAAATCCTGATAAACTATAATGTGTATCATTAATTTATTCCTGATGTGTTGGGTGTTTGTGTAGGAAGTGTTCCGCAATATGACTTGTTCACTTTATGTCATGAATTGTTCTGTGAGGGAAATTGTTTCATTTCTATGCGCAGTCAGGCGTCTTGATTGGATGATATTTATATCATGATATTATTGACAACTTCAGTTTGTTTAATCAGGATATGACACTTCATTCAATACCACTGTTTTCCTGGTGTAGATTGAATATTGTACAAGAAGTAATTGACCCAGCATTTGCCGGTATCTGCCTACCTGCTTGTCTGTCTTCCTGTCTGTCAGTTAGTCTACATGTCTGTCTGAATGTCTGTCTGTCTTGCATGTCTGTCAACTCTCACTCTGGTCTTTCTACCTGTCTGTCCACATGTCTGCTGTCTGTCTTCATGTCTGCTGTCTGTATACATGTCTAACTGTGTACATGTCTGCTGTCTGTCTACATGTCTGCTGTCTGTATACATGTCTGCTGTCTGTCTAGATGTCTGCCTGTCTGTCTACATGTCTAACTGTGTACATGTCTGCTGTCTGTCTACATGTCTGACTGTGTACATGCCTGCTGTCTGTCTACATGTCTAACTGTGTACATGTCTGCTGTCTGTCTACATGTCTGACTGTGTACATGCCTGCTGTCTGTCTACATGTCTGCTGTCTGTCTACATGTCTGACTGTGTACATGCCTGCTGTCTGTCTACATGTCTGACTGTGTACATGCCTGCTGTCTGTCTACATGTCTGCTGTCTGTCTACATGTCTGACTGTGTACATGCCTGCTGTCTGTCTACATGTCTGACTGTGTACATGCCTGCTGTCTGTCTACATGTCTGCCTGTCTGTCTACATGTCTGACTGTGTACATGCCTGCTGTCTGTCCACATGTCTGACTGTGTACATGCCTGCTGTCTGTCTACATGTCCGACTGTGTACATGCCTGCTGTCTGTCTACATGTCTGCTGTCTGTCTACATGTCTGACTGTGTACATGCCTGCTGTCTGTCTACATGTCTGCCTGTCTGTCTACATGTCTGACTGTGTACATGCCTGCTGTCTGTCTACATGTCTACATGTCTGCTGTCTGTCTACATGTCTGACTGTGTACATGTCTGACTTTGTACATGCCTGCTGTCTGTCTACATGTCTGACTGTGTACATGCCTGCTGTCTGTCTACATGTCTGCTGTCTGTCTACATGACTGACTGTGTACATGTCTGACTGTGTACATGCCTGCTGTCTGTCTACATGTCTGACTGTGTACATGCCTGCTGTCTGTCTACATGTCTGCTGTCTGTCTACATGTCTGACTGTGTACATGTCTGACTGTGTACATGCCTGCTGTCTGTCTACATGTCTGCTGTCTGTCTACATGTCTGACTGTGTACATGCCTGCTGTCTGTCTACATGTCTGCTGTCTGTCTACATGTCTGACTGTGTACATGTCTGACTGTCTACATGTCTGCTGTCTGTCTACATGTCTGACTGTGTACATGTCTGACTGTCTACATGCCTGCTGTCTGTCTACATGTCTGCTGTCTGTCTACATGTCTGACTGTGTACATGTCTGACTGTCTACATGTCTGCTGTCTGTCTACATGTCTGGCTGTGTACATGTCTGACTGTCTACATGCCTGCTGTCTGTCTACATGTCTGCTGTCTGTCTACATGTCTGACTGTGTACATGCCTGCTGTCTGTCTACATGTCTGTCTGTCTGCATGTCTGTCCACATATTGTATGTGTAGTACTTCTCCTGGTCACCCGGCTTTCCTACTGATCTACATTTAAGGTCACATTATAACTGGGGAATGTTAGAGACAATTTAAGGGTCTGCTCTATGAAATATCTGGACTTCAATACGGGACTACTAAATTAAAACTTGGGAATTATTCAAAATAAAACTGCTGATTAAAGTAAAATTAATGGAAAAAGAATCAACCAAAGGAGGGATATCATTATTGTTTTATTATATGAGTAACCTATCTTGTACCATTTTCTAGGTCAAGTGTTCATCATTTACATTGCATAGTTTTTGTTGATAAATGCTGTTAGATAAGACAGATTGGCTGATTTGTTGTCATTTTCTCATGACAGAAAGTTTGAAGTTTTTATGTTAGCAATATCCTTATGTAACACATCATGCGTTGCGTAATTAACGTGCTCATAGCCTGTTGAAATAGTTCTTCTGAGACTGATTGAATTCTCCTATGTACTAAAAACACACAATAAACTGTTCATGGTGAATGAATGCCTTAATGTTTTGAAACAGTTTAGCTCAGAAATGTTGATTGCAGCACAATATGGAGAAATATCAAATTCAGCTTAGCTGAGATGTTCTCCTTCTTAGCTACTAATCAGCATCTGCTTCTATGTCACTTGTGAAGTCAGTATCTGATTATACCCCCCCTCCATTATATAAGTAAATTTGATTGACATTTTCCTGTGTTACTTATAATTATCATCTTGTCACAAAGCTAAGTGAAGCAAGACGTTTCCAGAAACAGAAATTATATCTAAGTAGAATTGTTACTTCTAATATTTCCTATTTCTTGACTTAGGGATTCTGTTAAAGTTATCTGTTGAATTACCTCCCCTATCTATATCCTAGACATATAGATCGAGTATCGAGTAAATTTTGAATTGAATTGTAAAACTATATTCATACTGATAGACAGGGAAAATTAGGTTTGCTGTCCAGAAACATAACAATGTCAACCAATAAAAGGCCGACAAAAGCCTGAATTTCCTAAGGATAGTTTTGTGACCTCATCACTGGACATGATTTCTTGTGACCTCTGAATTTACATACTGCGTCATGAGATTCTTTTTCTTCTAGAATAGTGTTTTGATGGCATCACTCAATTATGAAGGATAGCTAGTGTAGAAAATCTAATCTGAATATGGTCTAGTCAGTATATTAAAATTCTCTCGAAGTCTTACACAACTGATTGAAGTACTCACTGCATGGCCTTATCTGATTTCTGCCTTGTACAGTTTTTTCTTGGCTTAAACCCATGACAAACAGTTTGATAGTTGAAGCCTTGTGTTGTCCTATAATTTTTATCTTAAGAATAATTTCATGATCAAAGCCCTCTGTGGTGTTCATCAGGAAATAGTTGATGAAGAATACAGTGTAGATAGAATTGAGGGGGGTAGGGGGTGCTTCAAGACTGAGATGTTACAATCTCTGACTAGTTATCATAAGCCTCTTACCACTGTGAGGAAGAATCCCATCCAGAACCAATGTTCACATGTGAGAAAGCTGTCCTTCTAGCTTACTGAAGGTCGATGGTACAACTCCGGCATATGCTTGTGTCCTTCAATGCTAAAGCTGGAGAGTTACCAAGTGATGCCTGACTGTTGATGCTACATGGTAAAAGATGGAAAGGAACTCTTTTCTTGTCTTGTCTCAGTAACTAGCGTGATGTTGTATCTTAGTCCACCTTGCAAGATACTTGCTGTATCTGATTAATGACTGTAATTGATACGTTAGTGCAATAATGTTAGGCAATTACTTCTAGTGCATGCAGGTTTTAAAACCTGTGACATAATGTTGCCATACATTCAGGACATTTATTGTTTTTATCATGCAATGTTTTGTATTGTTTTTTTGTGTGTAAATCTTGTTTATATTGATTTGTTTTATATTTTCAGGTATGTCTTATTGTTGTTTGATGTAACTAGAGCAATTTTTATAGGTAAGGTAAGTCATATTATATTGTGTGAATACTCTGTGGGTATTTTTGTTATAGATTGAATCTGGTAATTTATATAATACAGTTCTATGAACTGATAGTCCAAAAAAATTTTAATGACAGTTATATGACCATTTGACTAATTTTTTTCTGTTTATTCCATTGAAATCTTAATTAGTTGCTCATGACTTAATTTCAATTCTATTTAAGTAGCAGTATTTTGGTCATTGTCTTACATTTGAAAATCCTTAATTAAATTTTATACTAGCCCTATTATATAATCAGCTTACACCTGAGTTCTACTTAGACATAATGTCTGTTTCTGGAGACGTCTCGCTTCAATTAGCTTTGTGACAAGATGATAATTGCTTTTTGAAATCAAGTGGGTGATTCAACTATATTTCCCACTCATCTTCTCCTTCTAATGCAGTAAATGATTTGATGTTACAGCATCAATTTGTATAATATGTTCCTCCCAATGGGTGTACAAGTAGTAAGGTGACTGTCATATATTCAGTCTGGCAATCTCTGAGGTGGTTTGTTCTTAAATTGAATTTATTACTATCACCATTGCAAGAAATAGTTGCTTGCCTATGGTGTGGGTGTACATCAAAATATGCTCACATCTAATGTACAAGTTATGAATTGAACATTATGCAACAACCAAAACACAAGGGTGATATTATTGGTGCAGTTAATTGTGGCTTCTTTGTTGAAAGTGCTATTTATTTGTTGCTGTGTTTCAGCCTATGTTAGGTGCTTCAGCTGATATATTAGTGATTTGAGAAATCTACAATAAAATTAGTGTTTTTGAAACATAAATATTTTGGGATTCTAAAATTTGTATACAAATTTCAAGCAGAGGATGCTATTGTGATGATGTTTTTTCATCATACTCACATTTGTGCTGCAAGGATAATTATTAAGTTTTAAGAATATCTGGTTCATTTGAACAACTTAATAGAAATCACCATTATTTGTCCTTCTAAGCCTAAGATTCAAGGATTATCTTGGATTTGTTCTGTTTTGTTGTCTTATTTCATTTCTGTTGAAAACAAAGCATGTGGTGTTAACATTTCATGTCTTGGCACAAACCATTAGGCCTATATGTGATTTATAATAATAATAATAATGACTTTATTTCAAGAGGCTGCACTTTTGGGTAAAACCAATCTTCCATGTGGGCCTTGAAATTGTAAATTTAAAGGAAATTATTCTTACTGTACAGTACGAACCTTTTCACCACAAGTAATCCATACTTTTTCTACATAAGTCACTGGGGTTTGATGTGAAGGACAAATGACCTAATGTGGTTTCTTCAACCTAATTCTCACACAGAGAACATGTGCAGGGTTTACACTAATGACCCAAAGAGTCCATAGATCAAATGCTCTTATTTATCCTTTGCTAATCAGTTCATTTGACAGCTTTGGTAATTTCAGAGCTACCCCAGATTAGAGGGGAGATGAGATACAGGAGAACCAATACCCTTTTTGAATTGTTTTTCCTGGTTCTTTATCTGCTTGGCGTAAAGCATCGATACATGCCTCACCCCCTTGTGAATTTCTGAACACAGTACATGCAGTTGAAACGTGATAGTTTGAAAAATGCGATAGTTTGAAATCGTCCGTCAGTACCGGCAAATTTCCTTCAATTTTCAATATAGATTTGATGCGAAAGTACCAAAAATGCGAAAGTTCGAAATGAAATTGAAGTCCCCAGATACGTTTTTACTCTATAAAAGGATGCGTTAGTTCTAAGTGACTGCGCTGTTTTTCACACCTATTCAATTTATTTGATAGTTAGAAATAATTGATTTTGTCTACCACTTTGACACGTGTCATTGTTGAAAAGAAATCATTTTGCCATAAAACTGTGAAAATCTGAATTATAATAAGCATATAAAATTATAAGCGTTTAAAATATATAGACTATATTTTAAAAGTCGTGTGTATACTTCGTAATTGTTTACCGTACCTTAATCATTTGTGTAAAGGTCGTATGTGCGTATCAGACGCAGGTCAAACATATGTTGCAATCCAGGGAAAATACTTTCATGTGTATGACACAGTCATATACATGTTAAGCAAAGGTATATGACCAAATAAATGACGAAAAAATGAAAAAAATCGGGGCCATTTTGTTTGTTTTGTGCTAAGTAATCTGGGAAAAGTACGGAACCATTTTTTTTTTTAGATAAACTTTATGAGAAAAATTTATTTCCCTTGTGTGTTTAGCTATCATTTGCAAAGCTTGTCTCCAATAAACATTTAAATTCAGCTTGTTCAATTTTGACTGTTTTCAGCCGTGGAAAATTCTGTTTGAGCAGAAACATAATAAAAATGTGTTGAAATCACACTGCAACGGGCGGGGTCATCACAATATTCCAGACTTTTTTCTCATAAACAAAAAGATGCGATAGTTCGAAAAGTGCGATAGTACAATATTTTCGGACATTCTCATGGCATTTCCAACTATCGCGATTCAACTGTACTTAGCTTAGTAGTTGGGATGATAACACTGAATACTGTAAGTGTCCCTGAAGGTCTATTGATCTAAAAGATAGGTGGGTGATAGGATGATGACAAGGACTGGGTTATCTAATGTCTTGTTATCAACATGGACAAATGTGTGCAAGTGATGGTGATATGTGAACTATATTGGATAAAACATATAATGACAGTGTCTTCTCTACGACCCTTGTCTATAAATTATATTTGCATAAATCTTTACTTTGTAGAATTTCCATGGGATGGTTTTCACAATCAATAATTATTTTATAGTCTATGGAATACTTAGAACTGGTTGTAGCATAGAGTTTGAAAACTCCATTAATGATATCAGGCTTTAAGTATATGCCTTCACGCATGTATCTGCTTCAATTTGTTCTCTGTAATTTCCACCTTGATTGGTTCAGGGAACTCTTGTTATTGTTAAATGTATGAAACATTATAAGACATCACTAACTTGTAATTTAATTGTCTTAAAATGAATTTTACAAATATCTGTATTGATTTTTATAGTCTTATATGCATGGTTTATAATCTGTTAATAAATGTTTGATTCACCTGTATAGCTGAAATTATGCTTGACAAAGAAAAATCTAATTTGGCATTCTGGTAATACTTACTATGACTGCTTTTCCGATTTTGTCTGTCAGGATTGAATAATGATAGTCAAATTTATTACATTGTTGTAATAAAGATAGTTCAACTTCTGATATTGTCATTTGTCTATGGAAATCTATGAACAACCCGTGTGTGACTTTTGACATTGAGGCAAATTAAAGTTTCGTAAAATTTAAATTTCAGAAACAAAACTGTAACAAATTAAAGTCATCAGATTTTTGAAATTACTGAGATATTTTCATTTGAATACCACAGTGTATTCATTCTCTCATCTTTTACAAATAAAAAAGAATGACTCTAATTGTTGTTCAGATTTCGTCCTGAGGCTTAAATTCTCATGAGGCATCTAACAAAATTACATGATAACAGTACATTAGAGTGACATACCTTCAGGGTTGTGGGTTTTCCTCTCTATAAATTTTCAACAGTGTCCAGATCTGGTTGGATCTGCTTAAATTATGTTTTTTTACTAGATGGGTACAGTATCCTCAATATTAGTCCTATTGCACAGACTGCAGCTGTTGAAAATATAAGGTGAAATAAAGTAAAAACATGTTGGGTTCAGTTCAAATGTATATGTCTGATTGGATCTATAATAAAATAATCATAATTAAGCCCGGCCCCTTCGAAGAAGTGAAGGTGTATTGCTTTGCACATGACCAATAAGTCGAGAATGTCCCCTGACTTGGTTGGGAGGTTGTTCATCACATGTAGATATGTCAAAGTCATAGTCAACTTGGTCATTAAATGTAGAAGTTTCTAAGGTCAGTATGTCAAAGTTCAAGGTCACAGTGACCTTCAACACAAAAACTTGGACTATGGTCCTTAGACTTGGTTGGGAGGTGTGTTATCACATATAGATGACCCATATTGATTTTGAGGTCAGTAGGTCACTGTTACTCTCAGTGTAAATTCCTTGTCAGATCAATGGGAGGAAATTACTATCCAGTTGGCACTTAAGGGGCTGTTTAAGAGAGTCTTTTTGGTGGTTTATTGGTAGGATTAGCTAGTCTCTCATCATCTTCATGTTAGTACTACTTTATTTGTCTTTAGTTTGCAAAAGAATAAAAATTGTTGTGCCCCTTTTCAACAAATTGCGTGCCTTTAATAGAGTCGGAGAAATGTTTATAAAAAATATGTGAGGGCCTGACAGTAGTCAAGTGATGTTTGTCTCTGACTATAGTAACCATTGACCCTGGTTACTCCTGTGAGTTTGTATACTTGAGGACCAAATTTCACAGTGTGAGGAAAGCTGTCCAACTAGCTTACTGAAAGTCAGTGGTTCTGTCTCTGGTCTTTCTATACTTCTAAAGCTGGAGAGTCACCTAATATTGGTGCAACATTGAACCCCATAAAAAGTAAGGACAAAAATTAATACAGATAACAGATCTAAATATGATATCACCTACTGTTTGAAAACTAGTACATCAAAATGTATGTTGTGGCATAGTGGCAAATGTTTTATTTAAGTATAACTAAACAAGACTAAATTGGCTTTGTCTTTAAATTGACAAAATGTGTTTCATGTGTGAGAAAATACTATTACACATATTGTTTGCTCTTATTTTGGGGAACCTTAATTCTTCTATATGTCCCTGGAGACATAATATTCAATGATTTTAATAGAAATGTCAAAGTAAAAAATGGAAAAGTAATGCTGTATGTGCTAATGTACTAAGAATATAGTATCCTACGCAGTAAAAATGAAGATTAATGAAAACCCCAAGGACTAAGGAGAATGGTGTTAATATTGAGATGGTGTCATTGACAGGTTCAAGTACTGATATGTAGACCTGAGTCTTAAAATAAGGCCAAGGGGTTATTGTCTTAATGTAATGAGGTGAAAATTCAAGGGGTCACTAAGTAAGTGTTTTTGGTACTTGATTATAATTTATTTATTGAAAATTTACTTTTGATTTATTTCTCCAGTTTATATATTAATTAACTTTGCTTGTGTCTTCCCCTGTCAAATATTTATGCATAATTCATGAACTACTCAAAGGGGTTATGCAGTTTCTCAGTCCGATTTTCTGTCTGTGCTTACATTTGGGTTCTCTTGTTAGGGGGTGGGGATATGTGGCTGTAAAATGCTCTTAGGTGGCTATTAATTCTCTTAGGTGGCTCTTATTTAGCCCCACAAAACACCAAAATACAGAATGTAGCCACACATAAGTACCAAAATGATGAGTAGTCTCTTTATTTGTCCATTTGTCCCTTTGTCTGTTTATTTGTCTGTAAGTCTTTCTTTTGGACACTATTTTGTTGAATTTAAATCAAGCATTGATGTATGTGCAAAACTCTGTCATTAGTTGCTTGTTGACGCAGAGTAGAGTTATGGCCCTTAGATTGATTTTGAATAATTAGTTTATAGATAACATGTCTGAGAGTCAATCTCAGATGTCAGTCTTCTTCCAAACATGGAAGTTTAAGGAAACTTTCTCTTAATTTATAATCCATCTGTTATTGCATGTCATGTTTGATAGAAAGTTTAGATTTTGTGTGGGAGTAAAATTCTAGTTGTGATAAATCGAAAGAATAAACATCCCAGCACAATAAACATCCCAGCGACTGCAGCATGTGGAAATAATTTTAGATACTCTAAAGCCTATTGATAGTAATGATTATATTTTTAGATATTTGCTGGATTTACCATTTCAGAATAAAATATGTTCTTCTAAAATAAAATGCTTACATTAGAACTTTCGTGATGATATCATATTGAAATAGGATTGTTTTATCAATATTTGTTCTCACTGATGTTTGAGCCAACATCAACTATATTGTATACTGTTTAATGTTGTTTGATGTATCAGCCTTCAGTGTACTGTATGAATGCATTAAGTGTTGAGTGGTGTCTTATTTACGTTGAATTAGATCATGTTTGTTTTCATTATCTTGGTATTGTCTTTCATGGCAGAATGAATAAACTGATATTGAATGATGAAATCTGCTTCAATTTAAAGTTTGATCAATAAAAGCCTCTGCCAAATAGTTATTTATATTTCATGAACTATTCATGAACAATGCAATTAAGAATAGTTCAAGAATAATTAATGTTTATAAGAATTCTAATTGGGATATTATTACTATGTGGGTGTAATAGAGATAAACATCATGATATATGTGTTACTTAAATAACCACTGTTACCTCTCACTGATAAAGGGTCGTGTGTTGGAGCCTAGCTACTGACCATATCTCTTTATGTGAGAAAGAAGGCAGCTAGTTGCTTACGGATGATAAGAATCTAGTACTGGTTCTTTCCAAGAAAGATGATTAGGTGAACTGTCCATCTCAATAATGACTCTGACCGTTGAAAAGGTGCGTAAAACTTGAATAAACAAACAAACAATACTTAAATAACAGCTCATATATAGTGACCTTCAGAACTGTTCATGAAGTTTCCTAGTTGAATTGAGCTGCTGTTGTTAGGTTAAAACTTCCTTTTTGGCATAACATGAATGACAGGTCTTACAAACTCAACTTCAGAAAAGTTTGTGAAGAAGAGAATTTGTTATCAAATATTGTATGTTTACTGTGTGAATTATAAATTGTTTAGATAATTTTCTTCCACTTGTTTCTTTATTTAAATACTACAGTATTTTTCTTGTCTTCTATATAATCTGAAGACTTGATCAACTTCTTGCCAAGAGTATCTTTCATCGCATAAGTAATTGTATCATTCTACTGTAGAGTTATCTCCCTTAGAAATGTCTTCCATAAAATCTAGATTTTGTCAATTTACAATTTCTGTTATAAAACCTATATTCAGTTTGAATTGATTATAATTTACATTTGAAGCCAGCCTTTAAAAAGGTTAGTTTGTTGTTACATGTACCATGTTTTACAACAAGATAGGTATGATTTTTTTGTAACTTTATTCCCTTGTCCTGAAAATGAACACTCAGGGATTAGGAATTATTTTTTTTTATTTACCATCTTGACAAACATTTTCTTTTTGGCTGTGGTATTTAATAATGTCAGCTGGGTACATAAACTGTGAACCTACACTTCCTATATGAATGACCTGACATTATGAAGGACCATGGAATGACACTGATGCGCAATTCATACATATTTAACCAGATAACTGAAAGTGATCTCAAGTTCATCTTTACATGATTTGTTATAACATTATAGTTGAATATTTCTATTTGTGTATGCAATAAAACAATTTATGACCAATTATTGCTTATTATTGCTGTATTATTATTTTGGATATAATTATGTGATAAGATGTTGATTGAATTCCATGTTTTACGACAAAAGGCTATAATGTTTCTATCAGCGATTGTTGTACTGTTTGAATACACCATCCTAAATGTCTCATCATATCACTAGATGTTGGTGACATTGAAGGAGATATATGGATCAGTAAATTTATTTGTTCAGTAATCTTTTCTAGGAATTGTTGGACTTTCTTTGGCTTAAATATTACCTTGACTGGAACTTACATTATGTTCTCCGATTCTGTTCTCTAAATATTTTAATGAATTTCCGTTTGTCTGGATGATATAATAGTTTTACCACAGTGATATTGTACAAAGACTATATATCTTTCATTTATACGCATTCAGCTTCCATTAACTAAGTATTTATAATCATTATTAGACAGAAGTTCCATTAGGTTTCGTGAAAATCTTCCTTGAAACAGATGTTTACTGTTTGATGTGGCATATAAAAGACTGTTCCTGTTGTTTTTTTCAAGCCCAGTCTTTATTTGGTCATTTCTTTTTTGATGAGTTTTTGGAAGCTGAACTATAGTTCATTTTTCCATAGCCATCATTTGCTTGCCACACATTGATTTTGATGTGGACCAAAGTACTATGTTATTCTACATCCACCTTGCAATTAAACTAAACTAGTTCCTGTTCTATGTTGCAGTGCCAGTCTATGTAAGTTCAGTTTTCCCATCAGGTGGAGTGTGTCAGAAGCCATAACCACTTGACCTGAGTGAGGTCCCCTTCCTACTACTGATTACATTATAGTAACTTCTCCTTTGTATGCAGTCCTTGGAAAATACAATACAAACATGTCAGAGATATGCCAATATTTCTGACATGTTTTCTGAACATTTTCACCAGATTTAACTTTTATGAGATGCTTTAATTGACAATAATTGGGATTTGTTTTCCCTGCTGAGAAATCTGTCTGTGTTGTCGGCATTTTTTGTTGTAATTCAAGCCATTCATAACAGCATTGAAAACCAATCGGAGGCATTAATGACCATGCATATAATATTTCTGATGAATGAATCGTTCATCACATGAGGAAGGCGAGAATTTTAAGTGCATCCTCAGTTTATCGAAATTCCATAGTTCTAGTCTTGTCATGATCATAAAGGTCAGGCCCCAGTAGAAACTCAATAATGGACTCAAGTGTTTTTTCTGTCTAGAAATTTTGTGTCTTTGACCAGAAATGTTACCATTTGTTTCTTTATATACCAAGAACATGTTAAACATGCCAGCATAAAGTAGTGTGGGTCTGACACACAAATTAAGTCTCAAAACTCTTCATTTGAGTCAATAGTCAAATTCCGAATATCAGACACAAATCAACTTTATTGAATTTTACCATATCGAGCGATTATAACTTGGTTGAAATTTTGGGAAATTGTTATTTGACCATCTTTGTACCTTCTTTTAATACCACTGTTTGAATTTCATACAATAAAACAGAAATAAGTTGAGTTTGAGCAAAAACTTAAGTATTTTTGTTATTAATTAGGATGTAAATAGGTCACTTTGAAGTGTAGTTTTGTGCTTGCTTGTAAAAGCAACTTGGTAAGCATTGAAGAGATTTTTTTCATTTGAATTAGTTTGATTAAATATAACTTTGGAAGTCCTCATCTAATCAATACAACTTCCATGGCTAGAGAGAAGGCACTGACATCTTCGCAGGATGTGAAAATGATGACACATTTAGTGTAACGAAAATGCTTCACAAGTACCTTGCAAGCTAATCAGCAATTTGTGCTTTTCAAGATTGATAGCTTCTTATACTATAAACTTTCAAGCAATGTAGATTTTAAGTTGTTTTCCACTTATCAATAAATAATAATATGGAAAAATTGGCAGGGTATGTTGGTCATATATTATTTTATTATTAGAGTTTAGTGTCACATCAATTGCCTGTCATTGTGTTATTTTAATAGTTGAGCAAATTTACATCATTTTTGCAGATGGCTGACAACATCTGCCTGGTAAACATATTACAATATTTGATCAGATTTCACTTTTGCAAAGAATCAACTTACAAATTCTCTCTGGTTTCATCTAAACGAAATGTATTTGCTTTAAAAAATATCTGATTCAAGATATGTAAGGGAGGTAACTTATGTATGGTAATTTTAGCATTGTTTAGATTACTTCCCTTGTATAGAATTTGCATTGACTCTAGCCATGAAGACATCCTTATGCTCTGTGTAAGACAATTCCAGTATTCTACCTGAATAATGTGCATTAGTTTATTACAGTACTCCATCCCTCATGTTCTGTATTAGGTTATTTCTGTATGTCCCTGATACTCTTTAAATTGGTCAATTAAGGTGATTTCCTGTTCATCTGCTATTTTCATTAGTTTAGGACATAATTTTATTTTGTGTTCTAAATCTGTTTCTTTTCTGTAGGACAATCTACTTGTTTGTCTCTATTTGTCATTGTTGGTTGACCCAATTCTCCCATTGGCTTATAGTTATAATTTGTCTTAGAATAGAATAGTCTCAGAAACACCTGCTGTACATTTGTTGTTCTTGTATTTCACTACATACAGAATCTGATGCGTGTAGGAGTTGCTATATAATAGATCTTAACCTTTTTAGTTCTTGTTTGTATGATAGTTAACAACATTTCTATGTACAGTTTTCAATCTCTTTAACTAAATAAATGTCACTCCTATTTGTATTTATGGTAAGTTATATTATTGTGTATGTCATATTTATCCATGTTTAACAGTTACCTCCCTTACTTATAGGGGAAATAAGATACAGGGCTTTTATAACTTCTTTATATTGGCCAGAGTAAAACACCGAAACATGCCTCTGGCTCTTTTTCTGTAATTTTCTAGACACAGTACTTGGCTGTGTTAATTTGGAATGAGGACAATTAGAGAGGCAGAAGCTGAGAATCGTACCCATAAGCTTTCATTTAGTAGTCCAGTGTGTTACCACTGGACCAGTGATCACAGTGTATGGTACCAGAGTTTAGTACACAACTATATGAAACATCTCTTATATGGTTAAAATTGTTTCCATCCATTGAAATATTTTTATAAGTTTCATTAGGGAGTAAAGTTGACTGAACATAGACTAGTACAGTAGTAATAGTTTGGCACATGGTGTTTTATGATGTTACTTATGGAACCTTAGATTAGTCTAATTGGTTTAATTTTGAGAACTTTTGTTGAGTCTGACATAGCCTAACATTATTAAGGCCTGATCAGGACCGTGGTGATGTTTATTGCATGTTGAAATTAAACAATTTTTTATCTATATATTTTGATAAGTTAAATAAATACATGTTTCATAATTCTAGCAGGCACCTGGAGTTTTTTCTTGATTATTTTTCTCGATTCGTAAATTTTATGATTTTAAATCTTCCCTGTTTATTCATTTTTCTTATTTCATGTTAAGATCTGCTAATGATTAGGATTTATTTTTAACAAGTGTATTAGTTGTCCTGCCAAAAACAATAAGACCTTCCATGATTTCCACAATATTTGACCTGATAATAATCCTGACTAATTTATAGGATACAGCAATCTAATACAACCATTAAGGCAACTGGAATGTATTAATTTAAGTATATTTTATTATTTAGCAATAAGTAATTAGACTTAACTGGAATCAATATTGTGTTAATGATCATAATTATTGAGGGAATTTAAAGGCAGTCATTTAGTTAGACCAGTTAAACACTTATAATTATTGAGAGAAATTATAGACTTCACTTCTAATTTGACCAGTTTCACACTAATAATTAATGTAATTATCTTGAGAAATAGGCTTCCGTTGTAATTTGACTTGTTTAAATTTTTTATTGTACATTTATTTTTGCTGTACCAATTATTGATGAATACTTCTAAAATGAGATAATTTGTTTTTAAATTACAAGGCTATATAAGCACTATAGTACTTCTTTTTTACCCAATTTATTCTCATTTCATCCCTCCATGGTACAGAAACACTATAATATTATTCTCTATTTCACTTTTTGGAGACTGAATGATAGTTCAGCTTTCCATAGCCATCACTCGCTCGGTGTACATACATTTTTATTCAGACCAATTAAAGTACTACATTTTTCTACATCTGCCATATAATTGTTAAGCCATTTCCCAATCCATGTTGCAGTGCAAGTCTATGTAAGTTCAATTTCTATTTTTACTTTCAGTACTTTGATTAGTTCTATATTATATCCCTTACTGTCATTACCAGATGTGGTCTTCTTTATTGAAACATTCAAAGATATCAAAGATCTACTAGATAAGGATATATGGAATATGATCCACAGTTTTGTTAAGAAACCTACTGCTGATCCTCCTGGGGGTGTCTCACTAGTTAACAGTTCTGATATTCAAGAACATGTTTCCAATTTATGTTCTTGCGTTTTATCTCTTGAAGTAAGTTCAAATCAATGAAGCATACAAACGCAATCTTCCTTGTTTATGATTACATTAAACTTACTATGTAAGTTTTCATTCAGCAATTGTTTTTAATACTTTTTCCTCTAATTCTAATGAGGCTTGAAGGTAATCTAAGTTCATTTTTTATTGCTTATACTTCTGATTATTAAGGATAAAGCTTAGCTTATTTATATAAGAAACTTTACATTTCCTGTGTGTTCACTTTATTCCACTCTAGCTAGCTGGACAGCTTCTTCTCTACAAAAATTTGGTCCCTGCTGGTTGGATTTGATTTCACAACAGTAAATAGGGGCTAGCAATGATGACTCCAGAGATATAACCTCTTGACTATGGATATTTGTCTTGTCCTGATCCCTGGGTGGGATTCAAACTCGCAAGTGTGAGAGGGACATTGAGGTATGATTTGTCAGGGACCATAACCACATTACCATTAGTATATTCACTGTTTGTATTGGGTTGAGGTAATCAACAGAATTATCAAGTGCCTTCATCAAAGGTGTCTTCTGCTTAGATAATATTGTATTTGTCTAAATTTTACTAAAGAATTGTATGGTGTTGATGACCAAAGAATTGTGTAATTATAAGTATAGGCTCTTTGAAATACAATTCATCCCAGAGTATTAATGTACTTGGGATTTTGTTTTTAGAAATCCTAGGGTAGGTGAATGAAAACATAGGCTTGGAGAGATTATGGTATCTTTGTGATTTATAGTTAACGTGATCGTGACCAGAATAAAGGTTCCTCTATCTGAAACCACAAAGTGACCAGAATAAAGGTTCCTCTATCTGAAACCACAGAGTCCCTTTCTTCTTTGTTTCCACTGTCCCTTGTTCTATATGCTCCTGGGAATGTATAGAACTGATATATGGTTGCTCTTAGTTTAGACAGTATTTTATGTTTTATCTCACTCAAGTTTACTGCTGTTCTACATGTATCCATGTTGAATTAAGACTGACTAGTATAATAGTTTGTGTAAGAGTACAAGCATTCTTCTTCTTCTTCCAAGTGAATGTAACAATCTCACTCATATAGAGTATATTCATATATTATTATTATCAGTTCTTGAAACATATGAACTTTTCTTTGAATGTTTAACCTGAACTGATGTTGATTATATTTGTTTGACAGGTGATGAATGGCTCTCCTTTTATCTCCATCAATTAACTCATCCTGAAATCCATTGTTTGTTTAAGAAAGCTAGATTACCCTGCCTTTTTGACAACTTTGGGAAAATATTTGAAAGTTAGCATTAGTTGTGTATTAGATAAGGTATATGTCTATCAACTAGTAGATTTTGGTTTTTAAAGTCGGAACAAAAGGTCTGTAGTTTGATTCTCGGCTTCGCCTTTCAATATTTCAGAGAAGCTTCTTCAGTGTTGTATTAATAGACCCATCCTAAGTTACTGTGCTAAGAAAATCACAGGAAGTGGTTGAGGCATGTATTGGTGCTTTACACCAGGCTTGATAAAGAACAGGAAAAACTGTTTGAAAAGGGTACAGTAATAAATGCCCGGTTCTCCTGTATGTCCAGGGTGCTCTGAAATTACTATAACTGTCAAATAGGACCTTAAATAACAGATTACAAGGTCTAATAGGAAATGATTAATCTGCTTAGTTAACAAATGACCATTGTGTAAAATATATCAAATTAATCAACACACCTCTATTGTTGGATATCTCAACTGACTGTGTTTTCTTTGACATGATTATAGGCTATAAGTATGAACTGTTACAATGGAAGATATAACAGTTTATATGGGTTAATTAAATGAATCAATTAACATAGCTGGCATTACATCAGTCAGGAAATGATAACATTGTCTGAGTTTTGTGATGATGGTACCTGTTTGACTGTTATAGTGTCTTCTCTTTGTAGTATGTTATCTGTTCATATTTTATACCAAGATAATCTGAGCAGTATTATTTTTTTCACTATGGCATTAATGTGATATTTTTCTTTGTTACTTAAAACAATAGTAAATTCTGTGTACATTTTTCTCCAATTATTAAACCTGTTTACCTGGATTTGTTCCACATGGTATTAGATACATAATATTCAATGAATGTAATATTTGATCATCAGTTATATCTCCTAGTGTGTTTTCCATTGAATCAAGATAAGGAAAAGATTCCAAGAAAAAAATAATCTTGTGTTCCCCTAAAGACTTTTTTCCCCAAATTCAACCCTACATAATGGAAATGTACAATGCCTTGGAATGTTGTGTAACAAAGCTACAAGGGTTTTAATTGGTTTTGTTGGCCCCATCTCACAGTCATACTCAATTGAAAATAATAAAAAAATACATAAATGAATAATAGACAAGACCTAAATATCTGTTGCATGTTTATTTGCATCATTCTGTAGACAGATTAAGATGGTAGATTACTGTGGCATTGACTTATAGTATGTACAGTATAGCTAATATAAGTATTGAGGGAAACTGAACTTACATAGACCTGCATTGCAACAATTTTGCAAGAAAGTTTAGCATGGCAGATGTACAAAAGTCAACATCAAAATTCAGGCATCAAGCGAGTAACAGCTGTATGGAAAGCTGAATTATCTTTCAGTTTCCAAAAATGTTTTGGACTTTAAAAATTTTGTTAAAGTTTTGCATGCAAGGTACGATCATGCACTTATTACATGAGTACCCATTTGTGGGATTTACTTGAAAGTTCATTCTAGTGTTCAGGGGTAGCTCTTTTTTAACACTTAAATACTACATAGATATTGGTATTGTCTTATAGGCAAAAGTTTGTTTATTATCAATCATTGAGTATAGTCGAGAATGCTGTCTTTTGGCTCTTTTTCGTGAAGCAGTTACCTTAATTACTTATGACATCAGTTGTTGTCAGATTTTTGCTTGATTCTTTCAGTTCACATAAAGTTTCTCCATTTATCAATGTAGTCATATTTTATCCTCATAATCCTTACTTAACTTAGCAACCTATCACTGACATTGAAAATTATGCAGCAATTATAAATATATTCAAAGTTTGCTCTGAATTTTACAAGAGTGATGCAGTGTAAAAAGAAAGGAGACTTCAAATGTTGAATTATAAATAGCTGGGTGTGTTGTTGTATTGGTTGCAAATGTTTTGGTGGTAAAATGCAATATTAACAACATTCTCTGATGTTTATTGACGTGTGTTCTTTGAATTGCTAATTGCCTCCTAGACAAACATTGATGGTTGAATACAGATTGATCATTTTCTGTTAAAAATCAAACATTTCATCTGTTTGAACTAGTAATACACTCATATGCAGTACACTCACATTAATAAATCTGAGTCTTGCATCCTAAAAAAACTTATGTATCTTAGATCAACAAAGAAGAGATTATTCTTGTTCTTAATATCTCTTCTTAATATGGCATATCTTTTTATATTGACATCTTTTATTCTTCGAATGCTGAAGTGATATAAATATATCATATTATTTTGACATATTCAATTGTTAGAATGCTTGTTTGTCTTTAAAATACAAGGTTAGGTTGGACAATTATTCAGTATCAATACAACTAAAAGGAAATCCTATCTGGAAACTTTATTGAATATGACTTCAAAGTGTTACATCATTCGTTCAAGTTTGTTGGTGCAATTATTTTTTAGTGAAATAATTGTTTTTGTACTATTCTTTGTGGGATTGTCTCAAATTGAATGACTATTTCTATTTATTTACGCAAATCCCTTGTCTGTCTTTTTCATTATTCATCTTTATTGAATGTATACTGTAGCTGCAAGGGTAAATTGCTGTCTGTCACACAATACTGGTAAGTATTAGAAGCTTGGATTTTTCTGAGCTTAAATGATGAAATATCATGTAAGGAGCTCTTAATAGTTGGGTGTTTGAAAACTTCACATAACATACTGTGCCTGAAAGAAAGTACCCCTTCTGCCAAGCATATTGCATGATTAAATCAGATTATTTAATGATACTTATCCTGCTGTGTATGCATGTAGGAGCGTCTGTCTTCCTTGTCCTGCTGTTTCTGTGCTTAGAGGCATCTGACATACCTATTCTGATGTTATTGTGTTAAGGAGCATCTGCCACCCTTGTTCCGCTGTTTCTGTATTTAGGAGCATCTGTGACCCTTGTCCTGCTGTTACATGTTGTGTTTAGGAATATCTGTCACCCTTGTCCTGCTGTTAGTGTGTTTAGGAGTATATGTCACCATTTCCTGCAGTTAGTGTATTTAGGAGCACCTGTCACTCTTGTTCTACTGTTATTGTGTTTAGAAGCACCTGTCACTCTTGTTCTACTGTTATTGTATTTAGGACTATCTGCCACCTTTGTTCTGCTGTTTCTGTGCTAATGACCATCTGTCACCCTTGTTCTGCTGTTACTGTGTTTAGGAGCATCTGTCACCCTTGTAATGCTGTTACTGTGTTTAGGAGCATCTATCACCCTTGTCCTGCTGTTACTGTGTTTAGGAGCATCTGTCACCCTTGTAATGCTGTTACTGTGTTTAGGAGCATCTTTCACCATTGTCCTGCTGTTACTGTGTTTAGGAGCATCTGTCACCCTTGTTCTACTGTTACTGTGTTTAGGAGCATCTGTCACCCTTGTTCTGCTGTTACTGTGTTTAGGACCATATATCACCCTTGTCCTGCTGTTTCTGTTGTTTGGAATATATGTCACCCTTGTCCTGCTGTTACTGTGTTTAGGAGCATTTTTTACCCTTGTCCTGCTGTTACTGTGTTTAGGAGCATCTGTCACCCTTGTTCTACTGTTACTGTGTTTAGGAGCATCTGTCACCCTTGTTCTGCTGTTACTGTGTTTAGGACCATATATCACCCTTGTCCTGCTGTTTCTGTTGTTTGGAATATATGTCACCCTTGTCCTGCTGTTACTGTGTTTAGGAGCATTTTTTACCCTTGTCCTGCTGTTACTGTGTTTAGGAGCATCTGTCACCCTTGTCCTGTTATTTCTGTGTGTTAGAAAAATCTGTCACCCTTGTCCTGCTGTTACTGTGTTTAGGAGTATTTTTCACCCTTGTGATGCTGTTACTGTGTTTAGGAGCAACAGTCACCCTTGTCCTGCTGTTACTGTGTTTATGAATATCTGTCACCCTTGTCCTGCTGTTACTGTGTTTGGGAATATCTGTTACCCTTGTCCTGCTATTACTGTGTTTAGGAATATATGTTACCCTTGTCCTGCTGTTACTGTGTTCTGTCACCCTTAAACATTGGTGCCCGACTGCTGTACTTTCTTTATTAAACTCATTGACTTCTTGTGTTGCTGATCAAAACAAATACCATAAATTGTTTGATATGAAATGTTTTATAATCAAATATTTCTATTGATAACATCAGTATTTTGTTATCTCTGTGTGTTCTCATCAACTTGTGTATAGAATCCTTTGTTAATTACTGCCAAACTTCACATCTCCTGGGAGAAGTCTTAAATTTAATATTGAAATAAAGAGTTTATCATATTAATCATGACCAATCTATGTGAGACTTCTGGAAGTCTTAAATAATGAACAGATTTCTACAAACTTCTGACATCTGATATTTGATGTTTTAACTAAAAATGATTAAAACTCCTGTTTTATGTGCAATGATTGCAATTTAGTATCAATCATGTTATCAAGTCAACAAGAACAGTAAATGTTTAATTAACATTAAAATTTTTTGACAAGTTGCTGATAAAAATATCTTATGGAATGCTAGGTTGATGGAAATCCAGCAGGTTGATCATATTTTATATTTGTTGTGATAGAACTATTAAATCACCAATCTGATATATAAATATGTATTTATAATGTAAAGAATCAGGTTAATTTTAACAAAAACCAGTTGCTTGTGAATAATTACTTGTACCAAATTCCTTGATTATTTATGTTAGATAAACAATTAAAATTTCTTCATTTTCATAGAAGATAAACATAGAAAAGGTTCACTGAACCCCGTCTCTTTGTCAGACATTCTTGTAAATATATCTTATTTGATTCTGATCAAAATAAAACATAAAGATATGAGGATTTCCAAAGTAAGGTAACATTGAAGATCTAGGGAATGAACATTTCAAGAACAATAATATGAACAAACAATATTATTTGTTATTTATTTGTAGTTCTTCAATGTTATATCTCACTTTGGAAACCTTTTCATATCTTTTATGGCTCAAGGTCTGTCCACTTGATGCTCTGCATATTGTTAGTTGGTAGGATCCATTTGGCAATCTGAGCTAACTTAGTACAATATGCAGAGCATCAGATAGACAGACCTTGTGCTGGTGAGTTGGACTCATAGGAGGGTGTGACACATTTTCTTTGTGACAATTTCGTTGAAAATTTGGAGTTAGGACATTCATCCTCTTCCCTGTTTTTTTCACCTTTAGATGTAGGCTGTTTCTTGTGAAGAACTACATTAGCACTGTTACAGAATCCAAGAAAACTGGTTAGGTTAATTGCCCACCATTGTATAACATACAGAAATATTGGTTAAAACAGGCAAAAAAAACCTGAGGGATATTATTTATAAATAAAATGTCTTGTTGGCTTTTATAATCTCAGAGAACTTGTTTGATGCTTATGACATTTAGCATGTTCTTCAAACAAATTGCTGATTGCCAATTGGTTAATTGAATATCAACTTAATACTTATCATTATTGCTAAATCTAAGGTCAAATATCTACTATTTTCAGCAGTATTACTTTGTTGTTGTATTTATCAATTCCCACCTAATCAAGTTTATAAGTGAATGCTCTCAACAATGAATTAGTTAAGTATGCTTTCAGAAGTGGATTTACAAAAAAGCTTTAACATTGGTAACTTTGTTTTAAGGGGAGATTTGCAACTCAAAGTCTTCAATCACAAATCCAATATTGGAAATAATTCAGAACTGAGTACCGTTATTTTAGCAACCCATGCATCAGTTGCCTAAATGTGAACTAGTTATGATTAAGTTTTGTTTTATTTAGAATGTTATTCCACTTACATGTGAGATGAGAAAAAAAACTGTAATGACTGAATTGTTCATAATTTGTTTTTAACTCACATGGTGAGCTTTTGTGATCAGTCTTCGTCCGGCGGTGTGCGTCGTGGGTCATCAAACTTTACCTTGTGAACACACTAGGGGCCACATTTTTAGCTCAATTTTCTAAAAACTGGTCAGAATGTTAACATTGACAAAATCTCTGTTTTGATTAGGTCTTCATGAAACTTTGTCAGAATGTTTATTTCAATGATATGTAGGTCAAGTTTGATAATGGGTGATTTCCAGTCAAAAACTAGGTCGTTGAATATATTATGAAAAACCATGTTAACACTGTAGATTTCACAGTTATAATTGGATCTTCATCAAACCTTGTCAAATCGTTTGTTATTATGATATAATGGCCAAGTACAAATATGGCTCATCTGGGGTCAATAACTAGGTCACTAGGTCAAATCTTAGGAAAAGTTTGTTAACACTGTAGATGTCACAGTTTTGATTGGATCTTCACCAAACCTTGTCAGAATGTATGTCAATAGTATGTGGTTCAAGATTGGACATGAGTTAGCTGGGGACAAACACTAGGTCACCAGGTCAAATCTGAGGTAAAAATCTTGTTAAAGCTCTAATTGTCTTGGTTTTAATTAGATCTTCACCAAACCTTGTTATTAAATGCTATTAAGGACTATACAAAATATGGGTCACCTAGTGTATAAAATGTTTGTTTTAATGCTATGCAAGACAACTTCAAACATGGGTCATCTGGGTCAAAAACTAGGTCATGAGGTCAAATCTTAAGAAAACTTTGTCTCTGCTGTAGTTGTCATGGTTTTGATTGGATCTTCACCAAACCTTGTCAGAATGTTTGTCTTATTTATATGTAGGACAATTCCTAACATGGGTCATCTGGGGTCAAAAACCAGGTCTCAGGTTCAAAACAATGTTCAAATGAGTAAACAATGATTGTCATGTGAGCGATATAGGGCCGTCTTGGCCCTCTTGTTTATTTTTTCGATCCTTTGATTATTACTTATTGCCTACTCTCTCCTTTGATACATGGACAAGTTTGGGTTTGTATCATGGTGGTTTGAAGTTACTTTGTCAGTGACATTTACTACCTATTGTATGTGCAATTGAACCTTCTATTCAGAAATAATGGTTAATCATTATTACCATTGTGTCTTTTTCTTCTTTTTCAATAATTTTCTTTTTGATCTAAAATTTGATGTTCTATCATATATTAGACCCTGTCTTTGTCTTACTGTCTTAAGGTAATTCTACAGTCTCTGATCAAGGATATCTATATTTTAGACATTTTATTTTGTTCTATTCTGTAAGTGTAATTATTTGTATAGCTTAATTTGTTATCATTGACACTTACTGTCTTCACATGGATTGATGATTCTGTCTATATAATCACAACTGGTGATAGATTTTCTCTGACTGATTGATTGATTCATTCATTCTGGTTTAAGCGATATACATGTTTGATCGACACATGCTAACAGTGTGAAATACTCCACTAATTGATTATTAAGAAGTTTGTTTCTAAATGACAGCTGTTGATTGTGGTTAAATAGTTAACTTGTATATCAATTGGGTTGAATGATATCTTTATCATGATTGATTGATTGATTGATTGATTTAAGTTGGTTGAATAGTCAATGAATTGATTAATTACTCAACAATGTAGTGAAAATTTTCTCTAAATCTTTGCCATTAGCTACCATTTTTCTCTGCATACAGAGTGGCGGCTGTTGTCCAGATTTGTAACCCGGCAGTCTGGGTTCAATTCCGATGGCCGCAGGTCATATAACCCTTACATGAAAATTTGACGACAATTTTGCTTTTCCTCCACATGTGGATTTAAGATGTCGACTCACAAGGATGATAATTAATTCTGGTTAGAAGGCATCCAGGAATAACTGATTAGGTGAATCGTCCGCCATTATATTATGTAACAGAAAAATTGTTGAAAAATGGCTTTAAACTCAAATAGAATTCTGTGCATACATTCCCTGACTTTTATATAATGTGAATAGTTTTGTTTTCATCATTGTTCTCTTGGTGTATTATTAATCTTTCTACAATGGAATTACCATGATGAGCACATTGTATTTACATTATATATTCTCTGGTTCTACTTAGTGAGGGAATTTCTTGTCACTCTCAATAATTAATTGGACAAAAATGGAAATTAGTCCAATTTTGTTTGTTGACGTATTCTTTGTTTGGGAGTATTGGTTCTAATTTGGTTATTTAGGTATTTGTATTAACTGTTGTTGAGTGGGAATGTATCTTAGATAACTATAGATAAATACGGAGTTGGTGTATATTGGCAATATCAAAGATAGACGAGTTTTTCTTGGACTTTTTTTCTCATTCGCACATGTTATACATAGTGGATTACTAAGTATCAAATAAAGATTTTCATACATCATAAGTTGGCCAATATAATATATCTTATAACTCATGTATCTTATCTTGTTCATAAAACTAAACAGTCAAACCTGTGAACAAAGGCCACCCTTGTGAAAGATAAAATGTGGCCTTTATTGACAGTTAGCCTTTTTTCAGAGGTCATTTTGTTCCAAATACTCCATGACATTTTTTTAAAGAATCACCTTTATTCACATGATGGTCTTTATTCAGAGGTGGTCACTAACACGGGTGTTCTCAGTCGGTTGATAGTCAGTACTAAGTACATTGGGTTTAAACTTTTAAGAAATGTTAAATTTATTGTTTGTAAGATCATTTTCTTTATATATTTAGTTGATTTTTAGCTCACATGTCACAAAGTGACAAAGTGAGCTATTAGGATCACTCTCCGTCCGGCGTCCGGCGTCGTGCGTCGTCAAACTTTTTGTTGTGACCACACTAGGGGCCACATTTTTGGCTCAATTTTAGCAAAACTGGGTCAGAACGTTAATATCAACAAAATCTCGGACGAGTTCGATATTGGGCCATTTGGGGTCAAAAACTAGGTCACCATGGCCAAATAAGGGAAAACCTTGTGAACACTTTAGAAATCACTGTTTTGAATTTATCTTCATGAAACTTTGTCAGAATGTTTATTTTAATAATATGTAGGTCAAGTTTGAAAATGGGCAATTTCTGTAGTAAAATTAGGTCACTAGGGCAAATTGCTGAAAAACCATGTGAACACTCTAGAAGTCACTGTTTTGATTGGATGATCATGAAACCTTGTCAGAATGTTTGTCTTCATAATATCTTGGACGAGTTCGAACATGGGTCATCTTGGGTCAAAAACTAGGTCGCTAGGTCAAATCTTATGAAAAACCATGTTAACACTGTAAATTTCACAGTTATCATTGGATCTTCACCAAACTTTGTCAAATCGTTTGTTGTAATGATATAACGGTCAAGTATAAATATGGGTCATCTGGGGTCAATAACTAGGTCACCAGGTCAAATCTTAGGAAAACTTTGTTAACACTGTTGATGTCACAGTTTTAATTGGATCTTCACCAAACCTTGTCAAAATGTTTGCCTTAATGATATGTGGGTCAAGGATGAACATGGGTCAGCCGGGTTCAAAAACTGGGTCACAAGGTCAAATCTTAGGTAAAAATCTTGTAAAAGCTCTAAATGTCATGGTTTTGATTGGATCTTGGCCAAACCTTGTCAGATTGTTTGTCTTAATGATATTAAGGACAAGTTCAAATATGGGTCACCTAGGGTCAAAACCAGGTCACAAGGTCAAATCTTAAGAAAACCTTATTAACACTGTAGATGTCAAATTTTGATTGTATCTTCACCAAACCTAGTCAGACGTTTGTCTTAATGATATGTAAGACAAATTCGAACATAGGTCATCTGGGGTCAAAAACTAGGTCACCGGTTCAAAACAATGTTTTAATGAGTGAACAGTGATTGTCATGTGAGCGATATAGGGCCATCTTGGCCCTCTTGTTATTAAACTGAGAGTTTAATCTTTGTTCCAAAGGAGTAATATTATGTTAGCTGATTTAATTAGTGAATAAATTTAGTTGTACAGTTTTAACTGATAGAAAATTATACAATGTTACATTGATATGTTGTGGATAAAGTTGATCCAAATCTCTCAAGTTTGGGCCACCTTCCTGTGTATCTTCTTACTTGCCAATTAATTAATCATTTAATTACACACAGGTCTTACCAACTTCACAATTATATCTGATAGTTCAGGGCCGTGTAACAGTTTTCTAATTTGCTTCTTTTTAGCAACCTATTTTTTGAGATAAAAAAATGTGAAGGCCTATTCATTTAGCTCAGAGTATTTAGTGTTGTGAGCTGGTCCAACCTTGGGTGTGATATGTGTTTTCTGTGATCATTTGGCTCAAGACATTGCATCTTCCATACTTCCTCTACCACTGTTCAATGTTGGTCATTTTGGGGCTGTGTGCCATGTATCATTTACTTAAGGAGATCAAGGTTAGCAATGGTATAGAATCCTAGTAAGATAGATAGTCTACAGTTGCCCATGTTGTCCATTTTCTAAGTCAAAATCATATAGACCATTCTCTGGATTTACCCAATGAGTATCCAAATACCTAGACTTACTGGCCACCAACTTATTACTGAATTATTATCTCTGGGACAATATCTCAAGTTCATTTCAACCAATATTAGATGTATTTGCTTGTTTGCAATATGTGAAAGTAAATAATTTATTGAATTTGTGATATGTGTACAGAATTCTGTTCAAATTGTGACAATGTCATATTTATTTGAATCAACTTGAGAAATTGAAAACACAAAATAAGACTTGAGCTTCTAGACCGATCTCATGTTCTATAACTTGACATTAACCAGTAGATACCCTCTTGAATCTATATTGCCTTTTCAAATGAATGTGGACCAAAGCCATAAAGAGTAGCTTGTCTTTTTATTCTCTTCTATGACGTACATGTATTCAGAATTGCTTTACGTCACATGAGCGTTTCATGTTTTGTGTTTCTGAGGTCATTATAACTAGTTTTTTTATCCCATGTACGTCAGACACAATTATCGGCTTTGTCACCTCTATTCTAAAACTGATGTACTCAATAAAGTGTCTAAGATTAATATGCATGTTTCTTCCACATCAATCAGGACCAACAAGTGTCTGGTTTCCCTCTGGTTGTTCTGTTTGACTTCCCATCATGATTTGAATATAAAATCCTGTTAACATGGTGCAGAGTACTAATGTATGATGTTTGAACATTGTACAGTAAACCCCGATTATTTGAATGTCATTGGGCCCTGAAAAATCATTCGGATAATCCATGGTTTCGAATAATCCATTTCAGTATGATGGACTGGTTGGAAACGTTACTGTCCGTATATTGCAAGGGAGTTAACTCTTGTATGCAAACATGATGTTACTTGAGTGATAATAAGAATATAATAAAATGTATAACAAACACTTATTATTGGTTTATCCTTGTTTTATGAATGTATATGAGTTAACAAATGAAACAATAATTCTTGTTTAATAAATACCCGCACATTTATGGATTATGCAGAACACAATCCGACACAATAATATGTCATTCTCACTTCACTTACTAACGATCAACTAGGCATCGCTATCGTCACATTCTCAAGCAATTAAAGAATCGAAGACGTAATGTTTTTACGTTTGGAACATTTTTTCACTATATCATCATATTCTAGTTAGTTTTGTTTAATTGTGTTCAAATCAGTTTTTAAATTTTGAAAGACGCTGAAATGCAGATAATTTCATACAGATCACCAGGTGCGTACGCGTAACAAACAATATGGTCAAGTTAACGATAATTAAACTGTTGACATGCTTCGTTTATGAATTGATGTTACAAACACGACATTTGATTCTCAATCGGCCATAGTTATCAATTGACGATTTTAAAAAATAGGTGTGAAAATACGCGCATTCGTAACTTTAGGGACCAAATAATGTATTCGGATTACACCAGGTATTTGTAAAATCCGATTCGTATAACCGGGGTTCGTTGTAGTTGAAATATATAGAGATGTAATTGGGACTATAGATTTTATTCGGATAATACCGGGTATTCAGGTAATCAGTGTTTGGATAATCGAGGTTTTACTGTATGTTGTTATGTCAGTAGACACTTTACTGAATCTGTTACACTGATTGATCCTGTGATTGTTTCAAGTCATAGTGTGTGCTATTTAGTACTCCATTGTTCTTATATCATTATTGTCATCTTCAAATTGCACAATTCATTATCTAGGGTAATGCTCTATTTTATGCCTGTACATGCTCTGTTTCTATCAGATGTATATGTACATGTGTTTGGTACAAATGAATTGTTCCAGTTGTTCATATTCTAGGTCTTACAGTTATCAACCAGATGTCAGAAATGTTTAAGTACAGTGCTGTAAAGACAATAAATTAGAAAGCTCTGATTACTTAACAATGTTGCTGTTTTACAACATTAATTTCCAACCTGTTACTCCAAAAAACATCAAACTCTGTGATAAAAGCCTGTTTTTATCTATAAATTTGATAACCAGAACTTTTTATAGAGAAACATGACATTAGCAATGTCAGGAGCACCTTGATACAGATAGTGTATGCTACCAATTAGTAAATGTAACAATTCACAATTAAGTGGTTTTTTAGGGAAAGAACTGAGTGCTCTCTTTGTTCTGGGACTGATCAACAATATGTTCTCTTTCCCTCTCTTTAATCTCCTCTTAAGTTCTGTTTTCTTGCCTGATAACATCATCTATGTATACTTTTATAATATTGACATAAAGATGTAAGATTTGTTATTGTATAGAATTGTATAACATCCTGTGTCTTATGGGTGTAATGTACCAGCAGATATATGTGTGCTTGATGTGAAATCTTGGCCATGCTTTCATACTTGTCATGAAAAACAACTGCTGGTTTTTATTCTTTGAACACAAAACTAAAACTAAGTGATTGATATGTAGAGTTAAATTCTTGTTTTAATGTTTTGTTTACTGTCCATTTGAAAGACAGCCAGCAATTACAAGTCTGAAAATTTGTTACCTTCTTTGTTTACAGTAAATTTGCTCAACTTGTATCCTAATTCAAATAATTTTTGACCTGTCATGATGAGTAAACAAGCTTCAGTCTTATGAAATACTTCTTGTTTTCATCAGTAGCATCGTCTTTAGTGTCATTATCCTTTTCTCATTTCAGGTAAGATTGTTTGTCTTGAGGATGTGTGTTAGAGAACCTTAGACAGGTACGAGAATGACCAGATACATTTGTTAATATGACCGGATTTGGACACTTATCTTGTTCTTGTGTATACTGGGGTGGGATTTTTCTGCTGATCTGATTTGGGTGTGTTGGGTTATCACAGGGGGAGTTTTTGTGCAATGTGTAAATATGTCCAGAAAATAAGAGGAGAAATTTGGATATTTTGGGTAAATAGGGTTATTGAGCAAATAATAAATGTATCTCATTTGCCAGAGTAGTTAAGGACCTTGTTTCTGCTTGCTTATTGTGTATTAAGATTGTTTCCTGGTTGTCTTCTGTGCCCTGATAAGAAAATCCCTCCCCTCTGATTGGTGACCAATAACATGCTCCTATTTATAGCAAGACCTTTACTGCACCTTCTGTATGATCTGTCAATCAATCAGGGTACATAGAACCTATAATCCTGCACATTTGGAGTGGGCATCATTATTGAGGTATTATTTTGAGGAGGAAGATATATCAAGCCAATATTCTTCCATAAAAGCAGATTGGTTTAATACACATTCTCCCTTTGATGCAGTCTGTTTATTAATGAATGTATCTAGACCTTGACAATGTTTTGAACTGTTATTGTGCCATTTTATTAAACTGTCAAAGCTGCATAATTTTACAGTCAATGCTTGCATTCATATTTAGCTTCGGTGATGTTTGATTGCCATTCATAAGTTACACGATAAGTATTGTTATACTGGTTGTCAATGTAAACATATTTAATGATACACAACATAATGTTATATGAACATGTGGAATGGAGCATTCCCTAACAGTAAAATAAACAAAAGCCATAGACTGTCACCAGGTACAAAGCTAAATATAATCACATTCTGGGACTGTGTAATTTTTTAGCTTTGACATGTCAATAAAATTGCACTATACCAAGTGTTTTCCATGCTTTCTCTGCCCATTTGTATCCTTCTTGTTGCTGCTTCATGTTATGGAAAAGCATCATTTTTCATTTTAGTGCATATTTGGAATTCATAGTTTCATCACAGTGAATATCATCAGAAATTCCATTAATTTTAATGTTTTTGTATCTCAAGAGGCCCATATTGTATTTTGAGAATAATTGTAGCATTCAATGAACTATAAGAATGTTTAATTTTACCTTCAGTACCCATGGGAACTAATATAACTAGAATTTGCCAGGACTGATAGGTCTAGTATTTAATGACCTATGGTGTTGTTGCATAAATAATTAACAGAAATGAAGCCTTCCATGCAATATGATTGATAAATGCCTTTCTTGAAAAATAAGGTTTACCTTTCTGGAATTTCAAGCTTGGAACGGTTCTGTAATATAATCAGGTTTTTGACTGTGCGACTGGGTATTTGTTGAAATAGGGTGACAAACATGCATTCAAAATCACACAGGTCTGCTTTTCATCACTATAGTTCAAGCTGAGAAAGTCTGTCTGTGGTATCCATAATGTAAGCTATGCATGTAAAAGAGGCTTTATTTATGTAACATGGTCTTGGTGTAAAGTTTGAAGACAACATAGGAATTGTTAAAGACTAGTTGGTAACCCAGGAGCTCTTGATTGCTTAACTAATCACAAGTAGACAATCATGTGAATCATTTATAAACATTTATATATTCAAGTCAGTGATTGCATACCCTTTTCAACTCATGATATAGTAATGAATGGCAATCATGATTATACAGTTAGAGATACATACTACTGTTATAGTAATTGTTGTAATCATATATTTAACACTTTCTCCTTAGAGAAATAAGTATTAATGACCTAAGTATTCATCTGTGACAAGAATATGCTAATTCCTAGACTTAAACCGGTCTGTTCTTATCTACTGGTAATGTTTGCTATATAATCTGACGTTGTACAAGATGGCTTACTTCCATGGTTCTGTCACAGAATCATTAGTTGTCTATCTCCTTACTGCTTATTGTATTAATGTAACCACTAAATGGTGCCAAAATGAGCAGTTCTCACACAACTAGTATAATTACAATCTGTGATATCTTGAGGTGAGATTAATCTCAGTGAATCTCGAGAATATATCTGAACATCTAATAGTCATTTGGTAGAAAAACTTACCTCTTTATAGTATATAGAATATGCCAGCATGTAGTTTAGAAATAGGTGGACTTTTTGACATATCTAATCTAACATAGACTTAAAATAATTGTAAGTAAAGTACATGTAATTTAGAAATTAGTATTTGCTTATTTGCATTCTTCCAAGAACAGAGTTTTAAAAGATCAATATTTAGAAATTTGACTCAGTGTATTTCTATTGTAGAATGAATCACTGCATAATTGATGCTAACTGTATACAATATAAGTTTTATGTCTGTAATGTATGACCTGTCTGCTTGCTGTATGATATGCACCGAAAATGCACTACATTACCAGTACATCTTCATGCTGTCTATTTGTAAAACAAAACGCATTATAATAATGCTTTAATTAAAAAGCTTTATCTGTGCTTGCTTGAAGAAGTAAAATGTGCAGACATGAGGTCTACTATGTTATTAAAAGAACCATGGGAGCATTTAAAGCTGAGAATTATTCCTATGAAGTATAAATACTGCAGGTATGGAAGTGAAGCAATATGACAATTTTCATGTAGTAAAGAATCCCAATACATTGATACACCCTGTCCTACAGCAGGTAATGTAAAGTATCAAAGTGTAGCAAAATAGACTGAAAACACCTTATTATTTGGTAACTGAACGATAATTTAGCTTTCCATAGCTGTCACTTAATTGTTTAGAGCACATGAATTTTGATGCGGACAAAATCACTACGTTTATCTACATCCGCCTTACAATTGTTGAACTAGTTCCTGTTCCATGTTGTAGATGTTGTTCAAGTCAATGTAAGTTCAGTTTCTTTGAGTACTTTTAGTACTTTGATAACTATCAAATCACAACAGGACCAACCAACACACTGTAGCCTGAAACAAGGCCATATGAAATCCACTGTCTGCAAGATATAAACAATATAACAGTATATCTATGTATGTTGATAATTAATTCTATAAAATCTCAATATGTTATCACACACTGTCCTATGGCAGCCAATGTGTGATGGAATTTTCTAATAAAATCTCAGAGGAGAACATAACAGTCCAAATATATATTGTGACTTGTTCCCTAATTGATGATCAAATAAGTATGGATGCCAGGAACCAAGTGGAATACAATTTGTTCTTATGAGGTGATTTTGACAAGATTGCTATAATCAGAATACCCATGGGTGTCTGTTATATCAACACATCATAACATAAACCACTGCTGTTGAATGCTAATTTGGGCCTCCAATTGACTTGAAGTAGTAGGCTAAGATAACAGATGTGTACAATTGGTGATGATTAGATTTTTAATAATAAAAACAGTAAATTTTGAACTATATCTCTTGAACTTTTCTTGTTGTTAACATTAAAGAGCTCTTGTCTCTGAAATTAAATTGAACAGATAAAGGCTCCCAAACTTGGTTTCTCATCTTCTGATATGGAAACATGTTTTTGTCACATGTTTGAGCTAAAAAAAAGGGCCATCCTAAATCTGAAAAAAAGTCTTGGTTAATCAGAGTTCAATAAGACTTACTTGTAACAATGGAAATATTGACTTCTATTATGTGTCAACTAGCCAGTCCATTATGCAGTACATGTATTTGAATTAATTTTGTTTTTAAAATGCACTTGCCCTAACTATCAGTGGGCTATTGAAAATAAATAAACTATTATTTTGTAGCCAAAATAGAAATTCACTAGCCCTGGATATACAGCCATTAGGTTAGCTTGAAGACTGCAATGTCAAAATCTGTTACTTGAATCATTATTCTATATTTTTGTACAGTTTATCTTATTATATTTACATTATATGCTAAATAAGAACCATTTCACCTGCTTTTGCTAATCTGTCACAATCAGTTAAAAAATGAACTAAATATAATACTGCTTACCAATATGGATGCCAGGCAAAAAATGTGTACAGCTTGCATTGATACAACTATGGTATTTTTATTGATTAATTTATATCATTATGTATTTATGCAATATTAACAGTCTATATATTGATGCACTACAGTATTTATATTAATCAATTTATACCTGTATTTATATATTAATATTAGTAGTTTACAGTGGTTATATAACTTAATCAAGTATCACTGCCGAATGAGCAAATTATTTAATAACAACTTACAATTAATGTAGTGAGTATAGGAACTTGTAGACAAAAAAGTTGCCAGTTTTAGGTTTAAATTTGTGTTGTAAGAGTTATTCAATAGTTTCTATACTGCAGCTTAATGGGTCAGTAACTATGATGTGAACATATTCCACTTATATGTTAGTTAACAAATATCATCATCAGTGTTGCAATTAAGGAACTAGTGCAGTCTTCACAATAAACCACTAGCCCATACCCCAAGGCTATTAAACTTCTAATCATGCTTATAAATTTTCAAACATTGTGCATTCAGGCTAGTGGTAAAATGTCTATTTTCAATAGCCCACTTAGAGTTTAAAAAATTAGTACAAACACTACAAGTGGAATACATATTGCAATGTAGCATAAAACCTTACATAATAGTGTCAGACCATCCGTATAAAATCCATCTCATTATAACCACCACATATTTTCAGACTGGTTTCAATGCTTCCTCTTTATGTCAATAATAGGACCATATTAAGACCAGGTTGTGTGATCCCGTCACTGCCGTCAGTGGTCTTCATATTATATGTTGTCTGTATTTTCTATGTTTATGATCACGATTCTGAACATTCGGTGTTTTCATTCAAGCAACTCAGTCATGATTGTACAAAAACATTGTATGTGCATTAAAAATACCAATAAAATCATTGATTCTGTCTAGGGTGGAACTCCTTAGCTCTGAGTGACTCTTGTTGATTTATCAAGAAATTTGAATCTTTTTGATAAAATTGATGAGAGATTTTTCTAATCTATAAAATTGATACACCTGTATCTTTTTACATAAGTTGAACTGTTTATTTTTTCATTACAAACTTCTCAGTTTTCTCTTATGTAATAAAAAAGCTGTAATTATTGAATGTTTCATATTTTTTTCATTACCTACAGTATTATATGGCAGAGATTATATTCAAGTGTCACTTGTAACTTCATTAATCATTCTTTTTGAAAAATAAGCATTCTCCTTCAGTTAACGAAATACTGAGTTAAAGCATGCAGACAGATGTTGTGTCAGTGTACAAAATACTCTAAATCTACAAATTGTTCTGTGTTCTCATCAAGAATTTGTGTCATACTGAGCCTTGTCGTACATTTGTGTCATACTGTGTCCTTATCTAACACTTGTGTCATACTGTGTCAAGCATAGCTAATCTAACACTTGTGTCATACTGTGTCCTTATCTAACACTTGTGTTATACTGTGTCCTTATCTAACATTTGTGTCATACTGTGTCTGTATCTAACATTTGTGTCATACTGTGACCTTATCTAACATTTGTGTCATATTGTGTCCTTATCTATCACTTGTGTCATATTGTGTCAAGCCTAGCTAATCTAACACTTGTGTCATACTGTGACCTTATCTAACATTTGTGTCATACTGTGTCCTTATCTAACATGTGTGTCATACTGTGTCCATATCTAACATTTGTGTCATACTGTGTCCTTATCTAACATTTGTGTCATACTGTGACCTTATCTAACATTTGTGTCATACTGTGACCTTATCTAACATGTGTGTCATACTGTGACCTTATCTAACATTAATTTTGTGTCATACTGTGTCCTTATCTAACACTTGTGTCATACTGTGTCCTTATCTAACATTTGTGTCATACTGTGACCTTATCTAACATTTGTGTCGTACTGTGACCTTATCTAACACTTGTGTCATACTGTGTCCTTATCTAACATTTGTGTCATACTGTGACCTTATCTAACATTTTTGTAATACTGTGTCCTTATCTAACACTTTGTAGAACCTGCCATATTAGGCATGAATTGCTAGTTGTTTATTATATTATGGCAAAACAAGATTGTCATCCACTAAGTTTTATATAAACCTGTACTAAACTGTAACAAATCATTCTTCATTGCTCCTACCATGTGTTCATGCTTTATAACAGTGCATATATCGTAATAAACGTTCTTTTCCCGTGGGCGCATTTGAATCAAAGAACCTTGTGGAGTTTTGTTTGATTATTTATTTATTAGTTTGTAATTAGCTGTGTTTTTCTGTCGTCAGCTGGTCTTAGTGATGTGCAAGGTTATCAAGTGAAAGTTCTCTTATGACTGGTGACTGGTCATACAAAGTTTCCACTATTTATAGATTTAAATCTTAAACCATAATTATATACTTAAATAAATATATATATAAATAATATATTTGATTGGTCTTCTATAAACGAGTATCGCACATAATTTACATATTTTTGGACAACGATAACTACTCTGTATATAGGAATAATTTATTATTACAACTATCAGCCTTAAATAACTATAAATGTATAATGCAGGGAACCATGCCTCATATTTGAATAAGGGCCTTTGTTCATTAGATATTTGATTTTTAAAGAAGTTCGGCATAGCCTGAACCGACCGGAAGGACAGTTACGGTCTTGCTGAAACAAGTATTCTGGGCAAATCTGACTTCAATGTCATTGAACATGGAACACTGACAGCAAAAAGATACTGCCTTGAAATCCCAATGCAAGTACTGTCTGCCCATGAAACTATAAATGGGTGAGAAATACCGGCAAAAGCAGTCAATATCTGCCTCATAAATCTTAAAATATAAGATACACCAATGTTAATGGAACTCTATTTTATTTTGTAGAAATCTTGTAATTTGAGCAGATTTCTTAAAGGCATGTCCATAAAGTTTTTTTTTAATGTCTGTCTGGTTGCAATAAATTATCTGAATAATTTACTTACAGCTTGCAGACTGAGTTTATTTAACATTCTTATTTATTTAAAGTTTCTATTTTTACCCTGCTATTCACACAAACACACTCAAAATATAGTGTCAGTGATTGACATTTTAAAAGATCATGAAGTCAGTTAGTCAGTCTCGTCTTTTTTTAGCTCACCTTGAGCACTATGTGCTCATGTTTAGCTTTTGTGATTGCCTTGCATCCGTCATGCGTTGTGAAGTGGTGTCCATATTTACATTAAACAGCATCTCCTCCTACATCACTATATGCAAATTGCAACCAATCTTTGCAGGAATGATCATTGGGTGGTCCCCATTCAAAGTTGTTCAAAAAATTAAATTTCATTAAAAACTATTTGCTATGGCAACCAATAGGAAAAACTTTAAAAATCTTCTTGATCGAATGACAATGCCTAGAGTTTAGATATTTGCTGTGTAGCATTGTGTAGTGGACCTCTACCAAGTTTCTTCAAAATATGGCACTGCCATGGGTTTAAAATAGGTCCCTCATTGGGGTCACTTGATTTTACATAGCCTCATATAGGAAAAAATTAAAAATTTCTTCTCCAAAGGCCTTTTATCTGGTGAGCGATTATGGGGCCATCATGGCCGTCTTGTTTAAATGAAATTATTAATCGGAATGATATGAAAATTTTCCTACCGAGAATTTATTGAAGAATTTAATGAACTCTATAAATTTACTATTGATGAGATGTTGTTGATTAAGTTGAAAGATTTATACCATAGATTATAAAATGTTTCCCCTATACATTGATAAATGGTTTCTTGTATGAACAGGTACTACACCCGGTAGCTTAGATCTCATTATGATATACATACCATAGATATATATCTTACTACTTACCTCCTCTATGATATGATAATAATATAGAGTTAGTGCAGTTTGGTGTTACCGGTGCTATTCTAGGACCAAGTTACTTCAGTATTACAACATTCCATGGTCATACTTGGAAGCGTGGTGTTTGTCCACTGTGGGTTTGTTGTTGTTCGTTTTACAATAATGACTTCTGTTTCAAGTTTCTTAATTTCAAACATATCTCTGATTGATATTTTTGTTCAAGGTTTGTTACAAAAAATAGTGGATGATATTTTGGAAACCACAAAACCTTTATTGTACTTACAATTTACACCATCACCATGCAGTGAATTCACAATGACTAAATGTGGAACAATTCTTGTTTCATGTGTGAGAACTGCAAAGAATTCATGATTCCAGAAAATATGAAATACCATACATGTCTTCTTTTTGGTTGTGCTTGAAAGGTCTTCTTTTTGTTTTCAATTAAATTCACAAAATTTTATTGGTTGTCTCTAACATCAACACCTTCCAATGGAATTTATGAAAACATGACTTTTTAGCTCACCTGATTCATCAGGTGAGCTTTTAGGATCGGTGAATGTCCGGCGTCCAGCGTCCGTCCACCATTAGTTTGTTTACAGTCTAGCAACCGCAGCTCTTTACGAATCTTAGTTAAAATTGCTCACAATGTATATGGCCACAATGTCTCGGCTAAGTTCGATTATGGGCAAAATATGATAATAACTTCTAGAGTTATGGGCCCTTGACTTTGAAAATTTTCTATATTTTAGCTTGTTTACACTCTAGCACCTACATTTATTCACCGATCCTAATAATATTTTCAGTAAATGTGTATAACCAAAAGATCTTGGACAAGTTCGATTATGGACAGAATCGGACCCAAACTATAAGAGTTATGGGCCCTTGATTTTGGAAATTTGCTATATTTTAGCTTGGTTACACACTAGCACCTTCATTTATACACCGATCCTAATAATATTTTCAGTAAATGAGTATAACCAAAAGATCTCGAACAAGTTCGATTATGGGCGGAATCGGACCACATCTTCAAGAGTTATGGGCCCTTGACTTAGTAAATTTGCTATATTTTAGCTTGTTTACACTCTAGCGCCTTCATTTATTCACCGATCCTAATCATATTTACAATGAATGTGTATGACCTTATGGTTTTGGACAAGTTAAGTTATGGGTGGAATCGGACCACAACTTCAAGAGTTATGGACCCTTGGATTAGAAAATTTGCTATGTTTTAGCTTGTTTAACAGTATTATACCTTCATTGTTGGTTTTGATCTCAAAATCTACGTAAAAATGAGTTTTACGAGATGGAAACTATATTACCTGGTCATTGATTATTGGCCTTTGTTCTCAGGTGAGTGATAAAGGGCCAATGTGGCCCTCTTGTTCTGGAACTTTTCTTGCACATTTCATGAATAGTTCATGAAGTATGAGTAACTATTTGAAAGGGGAAGTATTAGAATTGGCCATTAATAAAACATCACTTAGATATTCTTAAAGCAACAATGATAATGCTATAGATCCAATATCATGACACTGGAAAGCCTATGAAATAAAAGGAAATAAGTATAAGGCAAGAAAAAAAGGGTTGTGCTTTTGGTTATCCTTCAGATTCTGATTTATGGCATCCCTAAATATACTTATATAAAAATCTAAAATATGAAAATATTTGTTTGAAAGGTATGGTTAGAAGTTTGCAACATACCTACCCTATTGACTGGGGTCAAATAATAGTAAACATCATCTTTTCCTTGCCTAATCAGAATAATAATGGTGATTAAAAAAAAAACAACGAAAAACAATGTTTAGTGTGACTCCTAAGAATTTAATTCAACCATATGACTTATCATAAACAAATTGTTCTGGTTATTATAAATGGCAGCTTCACCACAATTCTATTTATGATTTTGTCATTTGAAAATCAGTTCTCAAAGTTGTGCGTGTTCCTCCTTTTATCAACTAACAATTTGTTGCTCCCAATGCTATCAAAATTTCCATCGCTAGCTCTTTTACCAATCTATCTTTATGATTTATATCTTTAAAATGTTAAATACACCCTTGATTGATGTGTTTTAAATATGCTGCAACATGTTATTTATTCAGATTGAAGATTTTCTTTCTGACATCCATAGAAACTGATATCTTGAAACTTTTTGATTTGTTAGTTCACGTTATCAGTAAATATCATCAGAGGGAAATCCTGATAGATTATTGTTTAGATCTGTCTCAGTAGTGTACTTTTTAAAGGTCTTGCGCATTAATTTATCACCATTCGCACTGACGGCCTTCAAATGTAACTTTTTTTAAGCACTTACCTTAATACTGTATCTCATTTCTTTCACTTAATTCTGGTGGCAAATTTATAAATTTTCATTTTGTCTGATATGTTTGGTTTATTGTGGCGACTTCCAGAAACTCTTGGCTGATTCCATTACTCCATCTAATCTTGGATGTATTTGATAGCTTGATATGCGTCTGCACATTACATTTGTGATGAGGCTTTCTATTTACTGCTTGGGAAATATTACTGCTGTTGCAATTGGTGTCTGTTGATGTTCGTCTAGCTTTTTCATTGCAGAATTGTCTCATTGCTCTCTGAGTACACAACAAAACAGCAGTTTGTTAAGTAAAACCAAACTTGATTGGCATCTTTTTCATGGAGGCCAGCATATTTAGTTTTACATCAGTTTTACATCACTCACAGTATCTGATTCTTCATTATACACAAGTTCACTATAACCATGCTTGACTGCCTCTATGTTCCTGGTATCGATTACTTGTAAATTACATCCTGCAGTTTTTAGTGTCTTGACAATATGTTGTTTTAGTTCAAAGATTAAGTTCATTTCGAACATTCCAGCAAGAAAACTTTTAAAAAAGATTATGATGTCAGTCGTGTTATTGGTCCATTGTGAACTCAGCTAGCTTTAATGAATTAACCAACGATTGATGGATTCAGTAAGTTCTCTTAGTACTATAATCTTGGTCTCAAATGTAACAATTGGTAAATTAATGTTGTTCTATTTGTCACTAAATTCATTAAACTGTAGATAAGTCTTAGATTATGTCCATGAAGCTGTCTAGATGTTAGGTCTGTGTGCCGATTTTGTCAATATTTGCTCAGACAAATCTCCATCCTAAACTGCTGGTTGTTATTGCCAGTAAAAGACATGCAATTTATTTCTCTGTAAGCCAAATTCTGTATAACGTGTCAAGAAAAGCCTGACTCAACATGTTTAGCATTTAATATAAGTATACATTCACTTGTATCTTTTTGTTCAGACAAAATGAGCAAAATCCTGCCTAAGTCCAATCAGACAAAGGTTATAGTTACTGTGGCTCAATGTTCTTGAGAATAGATAGTCAGTTTCCCTATTTAGTACTTTCAGTACTTTGCTTAATTTGTTTTATGATTGTTAAATGGTAATACTATGACTTTCTTAAACTTTTCTTGCATGAATGGTTGATGAAGTATAAATGACTACTTGACAGGGGGGTAAGAAATATCATAAAATGTTCCTTGGTAAATACTAACAGTACACCATAGACCACAGTAATTCTGTATTCCTTTGAATGTATAACATTTTTAGACAATATCCAAATCTATTATATCTCTTAGTTACATGCTTTAACAATCTTAATATATATCAGTGTAAACCCTTTGCTTTCTGTAAGACTGAATTATGGTATTAACATACTCTAAGAGTATACATTAAATGATATAATAACGTATTATATGATATTAATTTTATGATTTTATCTGATGCATATTTGGCAGGTTAAATATAATTATTATGTTATATAGAATGTTGTCTAGGGTAAAAGATACACATGTACCAGGTGTATATTAATTGTTGTATTTTGTTTATTGTTCATGATGTTTTAGATATTTAATTGTGATTTTAAATGATCGAGATACTGAATATTCTAAAGGTCTTCGAACCACCCTGCAAGTGAAGATTTTCTTCAGAACTCACACTTTTCAATATACATTCATAATAGGTTTTTGAAATCTTAACTATTTAAAAATTAGATTTTTAGTTAATTTACACAAATATGTTTATTGTTCTATTTAATATTTTACTGAGGAATTATGATTAATTAGAAAATGAGGGCATTATAAGTCCTCAAATCCCCGTAATAAGCTTCTGACTTTCAATCCCACTCCTCCATGTACCTTCAAACACGGCACTGACTTTATGACTCCACCCACTTTAATTACATGATACACCTATAATGCCAATATACATAATTATATATGGAACATGCAATTTGTTCTTACAACATTAATATAATCAGCCACAAAGGCAGCCATACTCTCCCATGAATGACTTGAGTTGTTAGGTGCTTCACTTTACCAGGAAACTTGTAGAATATTGACATAAAGCACCTTAGGTATTGATGTCTACATACTGATATCTTAGATAATCTTATCTGTATTGAATTCTTCTCTAGATTAGCTAGCATGATTACACCATGATTCTTTCCTACAAGAACCAATTGACTCATTACACATCTGTCCTTACATTATCAACAATTCATACTTCAAGCTAGTTTAACAATATCTCATGCTATTGCCCACACTATAATAGTACCATTCTCTGACAATTAGCTCACTACAGAAGCTAACTAGGGTACAGCTGCTTGTGTTATTAGCTCCGTTATTTCTGATTTGGTTCAGTGTTTTCTTATTGTATTATTGTAGATTTTTTATTAATACATAATGATCACAGCATGCATGGTTGCCATATTTTATCATCTCCACTTAGTGCTATGCATATATTGTCTCATTGAGTATGTGGTGATGTGGATCATGACGCTAGTTTATGTCAGACATTGTTTTAACCTTTGGTTTGTTCTGTTTGATAAGTTATTCTGTGTGGTTATTAACAGAAGTGTTTGTGTCACTATTTTGGCACCATGTAAGCGATCATCGCATGTCACATCCAGACCAGACAATATAAACTATCAGTCTCAGACAATCTCAGACAGTAAACTATTACTGAATCAGTGACCTGACAACTTGAAAACTTCACAGGATCTTACCAAACTTTGCTGGCTTACCATAGACATGGACTCAAATCTTTGCTAAAAATCAAAGGAATTTAATGGACATTAGTACATGTACAAGTAATTATCTCTATTTTACCAGACCATATCAGCTTTTTTTGATGGGTGGAACTGAGATCTGATGATTGTTCAAGTTGATTGCAATCTTCATGATTGTTTGAACTTGTACTGTTATCATGAATATCATTAGGTTAATACAGCTAGCTGCATGTCTGACCAACAAGTGGTTGCCTCAATCTGAAGATTTTATGAAACTATTGCCAACCGCCATCAAGTTTTGACCAACAAGTGGTTGCCTCAATCTGAAGATTTTATGAAATTATTGCCAACTACCATCAAGTTTTGACCAATAAGTGGTTGCCTCAATCTGAAGATTTTATGAAATTATTGCCAACTACCATCAAGTTTTGACCAATAAGTGGTTGCCTCAATCTGAAGATCTTATGAAATTATTGCCAACTACCATCAAGTTTTGACTAACAAGTGGCTGTCTCAATCTGAAGATTTTATGAAATTATTGCCAACTACCATCAAGTTTTGACTAACAAGTGGTTGCCTCAATCTGAAGATCTTATGAAATTATTGCCAACTACCATCAAGTTTTGACTAACAAGTGGTTGCCTCAATCTGAAGATCTTATGAAATTATTGCCAACTACCATCAAGTTTTGACTAACAAGTGGTTGCCTCAATACGAAGATCTTATGAAATTATTGCCAACTACCATCAAGTTTTGACTAACAAGTGGTTGCCTCAATCTGAAGATCTTATGAAATTATTGCCAACTACCATCAAGTTTTGACTAACAAGTGGTTGCCTCACTCTGAAGATCTTATGAAATTATTGCCAACTACCATCAAGTTTTGACCAAAAAGTGGTTGCCTCAATCTGAAGATCTTATGAAATTATTGCCAACTACCATCAAGTTTTGACTAACAAGTGGTTGCCTCAATACGAAGATTTTATGAAATTATTGCAAACCACAACAATAATCAAGTTTTTTTCGTTTTCCAACAGCAATCCTCCTTCCTTTCAGCATTAAGAACACAGATTAGTGTGGATACAGCAGTCTGTGGACTTCTATATATGGGCGTCTCACAGGAATATACATACTATGTATGTACTGTAAGAAGATTATAACCTGGTTCACTTATTTAATAAGGATTAGATACTCAATTAACATCAATGTCTGATTAAACTTCAGAAATACTTCCAGACTGGAATGTACTTTAATTGGTGTCAAGGTTTTGTTTTCTTATGGTGTGCTTTTCTGTTACAGATATTCAGCTATATATAATTCCCCCACAATAATTTGATGTTTACTAATAACTGCAAGTCATCTTTAAGTTTCATTTCTGTTGAAAATATATGAAAAGAAAAATATATGAAAGAAAAAAGAATAAAAAACAAAATTTATATACAATATATACAAATGATGTACATAAAAATGAAAAAATCAAAACAAAACATATTAAGGGATATTCAATGATAATCATATATAAATATACAAAAGTAAAAATGTATGTAAAAATTCGCATCTCTCAGGATTTGAACACACCAGAGAAATCGTCAGCAATTTCCAGTCAGCGCATTTACCCACTGCGCTAATGTCACACTAGTTTATATTTTTGTTTTCATGAGATCATTTCATAACGAAAAATCGTCAATTGTGGTCGTATTATCAGATACACTCTACCTGTCATACCCATTATCTTCGGATTGGCTTGAACTGGTATTTTGGCGGGAGTCAAATTATCGTGGGGCACTGTAGATGTTGATAAAACTGACAATACTATATGTTCCAATTTCATTTTAGTACTTCGATACCGATGCAGGTAAATCAAGTTATTATTCAGAAGTGCACAGGGATCAATATAAATATAATATATATTGTCATGAAACAGGGGACACTGCCCTCTTTGCAATGAAAAATAACTCATTCAAGTTGTATGTCTAGCACAGTTCACGTTTATTGCTATAGTACTGCACCATTTTTAAAGAAGCTTTTTGTTAATTTCTTATTATTCCAACATTGGACCTCAAACCATGGTTTTAGTACTCTTGTATTACATGTTTAGGTTTTTAAAGCGACAGTTATTTAAGCTATTTTGTATCTGCAACTATACTTTATAGGGTCTCCTGATACTGTCCTAGAAGTTTTGGCACCATCTTGTCTGCTTTGTCAAATATTTAACTAGTTGATGTTTGCCCTGGTGTATCGAATAGCCAATTTATATATTATCTGATATGAAATCTTCAATTATTTCTATTGCAATGAAATGAGAAGTAATTTTATTTTCTCAGTAGCAGACGCCTGCATGCTTATTAAAGTTGGCTATTCTATTCTTGTCATCTTTTATATATTATCATTGTCTTCTCATACTGTCATGCTTGGCCAAATGCATTTCTTTCATTTCCATTGATGTAATGATCTTGGACAAATATTCTCCAGAAATAGCCAAATGTTATGTAATGATTTATTCCTTCAGTGATTAAATTTATTTGTTTCTTTATACATAGAAGCAACAGCTAGACAATTGCTTATATCAAAGGGTTATAATGGTTTAGAATATACAGTTATTGTCTTTTGTATTATTATATAACTTAATAATGGTAATATCATGATAACCTTTTATGTCTAATTTATCATCCTAAATTGACATGAAAGTGTATTTTGATCTATATTATGTAGACCATTTATTCCTATAATTACATATAAGCCTTTTACATGAACTTGTAGAGCTCCCTGAATCAGGCAATGTCTTTTTTTATAGTTTATTATTAACCTTAAGTACAATTATTGCATAACCTTTGGTATGCCGGATATCATAAAATATTGGAAACTTGACTCATATAAACAATCTTTTCTATGTGTTAAACACTAGAGATGAAAAAGAATACAAATTTTACTGTTGAGATAATATGAGTGATATTTGTTAGTATTTGTAATAATGGGAATTTGAGTACAAAAGTCATATTTTATTCTGGTTTTATGTACATTTATTTCAGATTTAAACCTAGAGATTACATGTTTCCTCATTGATGTTAATACAGGTTAAACATGCTCGGGAATTGTTTTATTTATTAGCCCATTTTTATACTAGGATGCATATAATATGATTTTGTTATAAAAGAAACATTATGGATGTTATAAAAGAATACATGAATAAGTTGGGAAATTTTGTGGTAAATAAAAATTTTGGCAAAACTCATGAAAATGCTATATTGGTGTATTTTTATTACTCCAGTATTTCTATATTCTTCAAATAGTCCTTGTCAGGTAAGTTCTGAGCAAGTTTTATGCAATGATCTAATTTAATATAAAAACACCATAGCCATGTTTTGTTCTGAACTACCTCCCTTCAATATAGTCATAGAAATGTATGTTTAAATTTGTCTTAGTAACATATTTGAACTTGCCCATGCAATAAGCATGTTTAAATTTTATCTGAAATACATGCTTTCATTTGTCTTAGAAATGTTTTAATGTGCACCAGAAACATTGTGTAAATTAAAAATTTGTCAAAGAATCATGTTTTGATTTGTGGTTTTGAACTTGATCAAGCCTGGCTTGTTTTGTTATTCTGAAGAGATTCATTTTGGTCAACCTTAAAATATCAAGCATTAAATTCTAATAATACAGAGACTTTAATGGCTAGTTTTGTTGAAATGTTTCCCTAATAGGGAATAAATACTCTGGATTTATCATCCTGCCATACTTTGTGGCTTCTTATCATGAGACGCAAGGGCTGAATCATCCTATTTATGGGTCCATGCAGTATTCCTAGTATTCCTGAATTTTCTCTCTTAAATACATGAACTCAAAATGATGCTCATCTTCAACTTCAAAACTTTCATCCATACCATATTATTTATAGACAACAAATTACATTAAAGTTTGATGATTGTAGATTCTCAGATTGTTATTCAGCCATGCTATAAGATTGTCTTATTAAAGATTTAGTTGTTTATTTCTGTTGTTCTGACTGTTTTGTTGTACAATAGATTTCTTTGTGTTTTTTTTTGTAATCTGTCTGTATTTGTATCTATACCATTACACTAGATAGAAATAAAAGGAAACAATTGATAATAAAACCAGTGACATTGTGTTACTAGATTGTTGCTCTGTTGTTCGTAAAATGAATGATTTGTTCCTTGTTTTCTTATAACTTTTCTTCTGGATGCCCTTATTGGAAGTAGCTTTTTGTGAAGTGTTCACCATCGGACAGTTTAACGATACTTGTTGTATGTAAGATCAGAATGTATACATTAGAATCAAACTGTATTTCATCATTATAGTCCCCCACCCACTATCAGTAGTGGGGGGGGGGTGGCTATACTGGAATCACATAAAATGTTCCGTTCCATTGCGCCCTGTTGCCTCCCATTTCTGTTCAGGGCTGTAACATTGTTGTTCACTAATGGACTTTAAACAAAATGTCCTGATTGTTCATCTACATAAGACAGCATGTTGTGCATCAGAACCAGGTCACAATGTACATTCCAAGATCATGCAAGGTCACACTTGATGGGTTTGCTTTGCCGAGGCTGCAACTCAGTTTGTTTCTCTCACTGAGAAGTGAATTACAAAAGCTGTGTTTATAAACTAATGGTTAACTAATTATTAACAGAATTTCATATTACTATCTCCCAGCATAGTTTCACACATTAAATATCAAAATTCATTTAATCATGTCTGGGTGAATTTCATTGCATTTGGTTTTGTTTATCTCAATTAGGAAGGCTGGATCTGCTGTGGTTTTAACTATTCTTGAACCTTATTTATTCTTACAAGATTTTGTTTTATGATCACAAATGTCAGTAACTTGTATTGAGAATGGCAGTTTTATTGTTATGGAGTGGGTAATGCTCAAGTTGCTGTTTTTTCTTCAAGGTAACCTTGAGGGATTGTATGAGTATGACTTGCTGAAGTTGTTGAGGGTATATTGTATTTATATAATTGATGGTGTTGGACACACCTGTTTTAAGACAAGAATCCCCTTTATTGTTTCCACGTAACATATCCATTGGAGACAACCAAATTCATTTTGTCTCTATTTTGATATATGTAAGATATTTCTGAACTAATATCAAGTGCTTGGAGTGTATGCGCGCTTTTTTCTTGTTCATGGTGATTGCAAAGCTCTCTCATATATTTAGCTATTTTATGAAAATTTTGAAATTACATCTCAACTATGGACCAGTCTAATTCTAAGTTCTACAAGATACATCAAAATGTCATTTTCTAGTATCACAGTCTCTGACATGTGGAACAACCTGAAATGTTCTTACGCAAGACAGGGTAATGTTTGAATCTCCAGGGGACAGATCACCAGTGTTTCTACTTAGCTGCACTCGGTATTCTATGACAGATATCAGTATTGTTTTTTTTTAAAGTACAATATGGTGGGTGATTTCTGATGGAAAAAATATTGCTCCTCTGAGATTTTATTTCCTCTTCTCATATTATTAAGTATTTTTAGGCGTGACAATTTTACTACTATGGCTCCTTTGGTGATGGCGTCAATGATGATTTATGTTCGTCTTAACCATCCACAACTGAGTGGTTGTAATTCAATACCATGGTTATTCAGTGAACAAGTTATTTTCTCTCACTACATTTGTGTTCTAGGTGTCAATTATGTCAAGAAAATGAACTTGATAAGAAATGAAAGTAGAAGTTTAAAACACATAAGATTGTTTGATAAATGCATAAATGGACAACATTTTTTTCTGAAATGTGAAATATACTTGCTATAATTCTCCATGCATTATAGCTTATCTATATACGTAAGAAAAAGATTCCTGTGACAATACATAAATTGTTTTCTCCTTACCATTTCAGCTTCATCTGACTAAAACATTAAAATAAGTACACCTAATCAATTGACATCATGATTTGTAAAATTGTTCAAAATTGTAGTATTCATTCTGGAAAAGTTAATGTGGAATTCACATGTGCATCTAAGTTCCAACTCAAAGATAATGGACTTATTATCTTTGACCAGACTACAATATGTGAGTGGATTAGGCCAAGAGTTTGTCCTAAGCTGTCAGCTAGAGGCTTAGAGAAAGAGCTAAAGCCTTGTGAATTCAGACCTATTTAGGAACCAGTTAAACTCACAGCACTTTTACCATTTTTTATAGTCAACCAAAAACGTGATTCGTTAGATCTGAATGAATAAATTGTGTTTGCTAAATTAAGCTTGTCAGAATTGGAATTCTTAATTCTTGTCTTCTGTTTTACCCAATCAAAGTGTCTGTATTTCAGTCATAGTTAGTCATTGATTTCCATCACACTAGACATTCATTTTGACACATGATCTTTGATGTAATACAATTATTCAAATCTTGTTAGACTCTGATACTAATTTATCTTAAGATGTTTTGATTGATTATTAAGTTAAAAACGACCCACAGGTCTTGGTAAAAAAGGGAACCATTGGCCATGTTGAGTGTTTCCTTTGTCTCTAACTGAATTAGAAAGCCTACTAAAACAATAAGGATTAACCGATACAGTATTAAAGCTTTATTCTTAAAGATAATTTGTTGCATTCTAAACATATCTTAAAAATGTATTGTAAAGGACTACATTGTCAAAGATAAATGATGATACAGGTAATTTAAATTCATGTAATGCACATACAGTAAAACCTTGATTATCCGAACACCGATTATCCGAATACCCGGTATTATCCGAATAAAATCTACGGTCCCGATTACGTCTCTATATATTTCAAGTACAACGAACCCCGGTTATACGAATCGGATTTTACGAATACCTGGTGTAATCCGAATGCATTATTTGGTCCCTAAAGTTACGAATGCGCGTATTTTCACACCTATTATTCGAAGTCGTCAATTTAACAATGGCCGATTGAGAATCAAATGTATTGTGACAAACAATGTGTCACATCAATTCATACACGAAGCGTGTCAACAGTTTAGTTATCGTTAAGTTGACCATATTGTTTGTTACGCTTTTATACTAATCGCGACGAATATCACACTATGATTTCGGGTATAATAAGTTAATATGCGTACGTACCTGCATGGTGATCTGTATGAACTTATTTGCATTTCAGCGTCAATAAAAATTTAAAAACAGATTCGAACACAGTTAAACAAAGCTAACTAGAATATGATGATTTAGTGAAAAAACGTACCAAACCTAAAAACATTACGTCTTCGATTCTTTAATTGTCTTAGAATGTTACGATAGCGATGCCTAGTCGATCGTTAGTAAGTGAAGTGAGAATGACATATTATTGTGTCGGATTGTGTTCTGCATAATCCATAAATGCGCGGGTATTTATTTAACAAGAATTATTGTTTCATTGGTTAACTCATATACATTCATAAAACAATGATAAATAATAAGTGTTTGTTGTACATTTTATTTTATTCTTATTATCACTCAGATAAATAACGTCATGTTTACATACGAGAGTTAACTCCCTTGCAATATACGGACAGTATGGAATTTATCGTTTCCAACCAAAACATTGTACTGAAATGGATTATTCGAAACCATGGATTATCCGAATGATTTTTCAGGTCCCAATGACATTCGAATAATCGGGGTTTTACTGTATTGTATTTTATGATTGAATCTAGCATGTGTTATGTAAAGATGACAAGATAGGTGTTCTTACTAAAATCATGAGTCTAATAGACCCGGAGCAAAATGCATTTGGAAAATTGATTCTTATAGCACACGTGTATTTAAACGACATCTGTTTTACTGATCAATTATATTCATATTTTACTTCTTTTTTTTCATTCTTGGGGAAAGATAAATTCAGATAAAAAAGTGTTAAGTTTCACGATTTATCTATTAATTGTTCATCTGTCAACCAAATATGTGAAAATGTGGAAACACATATCTTCTCTCACCTGTACTTGCAATTTTAGATGTAAAATATTTTAAACACAATTGTCAATAATTGATCAACTGTCAAATGTTTTTGGCTTTGAAATGTTCTCATATTTCAATGATAGGAGTTATTTTTCACTGTCTCAAGTCGGAACATATTCTGAGGATTTCCAGACTAATATCATATTCAAAACCTTTAGTCGTGTTTAAAAAATCATTGCAATGTTCTATGTTTTTCTATAACCACCATGCCATTGTTAAACTAGTTCTTGTGCCATGTTGCAGTGCATGCTAATCTTTGTAAGTTCAGTTTCCTTGAGTACTTTCAGTACTAATTTCTGTTTATTTGAAACACTTACACACTCTAGTATAGAAGCAAGAGTGAAGCCAGAGTTCAGTATACTCTGTATATATTAACTAGCCAAGATATATCAACATTCTATTTGTTATTTGATAATTTATTACATTCTTAGATTTATACTAAATCAATAAATAACCCAAGAACTATAATGATAGAAAACACAATAAGGCATGGTCATTGATGTGTATATATTTTGTGTATGATAAGCAGACAAGTTGTAGAAATGTCCATCTTTCATGCTTACAATGTATTCTCATGTTCTGTAATTATAACATTTTTAAGCTTGATCTGTTTTGGAGTATTTTATTTAAGGTCCAAACTATTTTAGACTATAGGTATTATAGACATTGTGAAATGTCCAAGTTAAATCTGGTATGTAACATCTAGTTTCTAGGAAGCAAGCATATGATGTCTATATGATAGGCCAATTTTGAACCTGAATATGAAAAACTATGATAATTAAGGGCCAATGGCCATGAAAGGTTTTCTATCATGCTAATAATCACCCTGTGATTGTTCCTTTGCTATTTCAGTACATAATTATGTATGTATCTTTGTGTATTTATTGGCCACATCTGGCTCATCTTTGTTTTTTTTGTTACAAAAACTGATTCACATCATGTTATACAAGCTATATGTACGTCAGCAAGCACCTACCTTGAAATATAACCAATACAATTACCACAAGGAAATAAAATCTAATTGTTTGATCATCAACTAAGATATTTTTAGAATAGAAAATGTCAGAGCTGGGACTCGGCCTTACTCTCATTGCTATAATAAGAATGGGTCCTGAAAGTGGATTGGTACCCATTTCTACTGTGCCATCGCACTCTTAACGATTTCTGAATTGTTTTGTATTGGCACTTCAATAATTTTATGAAAGTCATTTTAAATGTTTTGTTGAACATTGTGTATATAATAGGATTTAGTATACTTGATACGTAGCTTAACCACACAAATGCTGTAATCAGTAATGGGTGAAAGTCGCATTCCTTACATAGCACAGTCATTATATTCACAATAAAAAATGGTGCCCAACAAATCACAAATATCACAAAGACAACACCAAGTACTTTAGAAGCTTTTTGTTCGGTGTTAACGTCATCTTGGTTGTGTCTTGGTGAGTTTTGTACACTGCTGGGTTCGTGCTGATTGTCCTTATCACGTTTCAAGAGCAGCATACTGGCAGCCCTGAGAGCCACCTGATGCTTTGCCATTAAATTTTTAAGTCTTGTCGGCGATTCATTGCTGAGAGAGCTGCATGTTGTAGCCACACTCTGCTTCCTCCAATCTGTACCGTTATGATTCTCTTCTACAACTGGTTCAGTGTTTTCTTGTTGTGAATTGCTGTATAAAGGTGACGGGGGAGGGGTTAGTTCTATATCGGGTACGTTTAACTTCATACCATTAGTGCAGGATTTCACGCTTCTTGTTCGTTCATAATACTGATTGTAACTCTTGCAATTCTTAGCTGGACAACTCTTGGTCCTTCTTGGTTCAAATTTTACCACTTGTCTAAATTTGATTGGCTTTCGACTTGTTGAGCGACGTATCATTGGTTGGCCCTCGTTGTCACGCCCTTGACCACATAAATCGGCCTGCTTGCGTAGAAGTCGTACAGTGAGGCCGTATGTTATCACCATGATACCAAGAGGAATGATAAAAGCTCCTGTTGATCCATAAATAATAAACTGTTCATTTGTTAAAGCACACTGATCATTATTCAACACATTTTTATGATCCATAAATCCCAGTATGGTGATTGGACTCGTTATTGCTGATGACAATATCCATACTAGCACTATTTTAGTCAACACTACACCTTTTGATTTGTTGCGTACGCGAAGAGGTCTACTTATTGCAAGGTAACGTTCCAACGAAATGGTACACAGATGTAGAATGGATGATGTACACATTAGAACGTCGCAGGTAACATACATATCACATATAATGTAACCAAAAGGCCAGTAACCTGAAAATATATAAGAAACATTACTATTAGTGAAATGATATAATCTAGCATTTAAATATCTTGTATAATTAGCCATCAATTGTGTTTAATCAGATCTAGGATTGTAGGAAGGGTATGAATTCAATTTTTCTTAGAAGTATTTAATTATTTTACATATGACTACAAAGTGATATTTTCGGGGGAATAATTGGATGATTTAAACATTACATAGTAACTATTTTTAGGTATAAATGAATCTAATTGATGATTGATATTATAATACGCATTTCGAACAGAGATTGATAGCTATTAAATTTTAATCTCGTTATGCAAGATTCCTCAATCACAAATTACTGCCTTCCTCACCTGGATATAACTCATTTTCTACTTATTGTAGTTTTTTAAAAAAGCAATTATCCAATTATCTAACACATTGTATGTGCAAATTGATTACATAAAGATTCCATTAGGTGAGGTTAATATGGTATGAAAACCTGTGTTCCTTTTTTATTTTGACAGCTGTTTATACAGGAAAAGAAACTATTTTGGCAAATAAGATATCTTAGTAGATAAGTATATACCACCATGGAGAGTTTTTGTCTTAGAACTTTCAGCCAGTCTGTTTGTAATAGATTGTAAAGTCTGTTGTTTGATAGAATCCTATTGTATTGGTTAATAGACTTTAAGTATTAGTGATCTAAATCATACACTGGTATTAAGTGGATTGAAGAGGAAATCAAACTTGTAAAACTCAAAGAATTAAAAGCCGAAGGGATTTGATACAAAGATTATGCATTATTCATATCATGATAACAATATTTTTAAAGCTACCTGGAGAATAAAAGATTTTATCTGATCATACAAGTATTGACATAACTGTTTTATAAAAAGTATCACTACCCTGGGAGAGGGGGGGGGGGGGGGGGGTACATGCAATATTAGATGGTTGAATAGGATGATATATTTATATCTGAAGGGGACCAGTTTGGTCCAGTGGCTGATGGCTATGGTCTCTGACTAGCTATCATCAGCCCATCCCCAATGTGAGTTTGAATCCCTGAACCTTAGTCACATATGAGAAGCTTGCTAGCTTACAGACGGTCAGTATTCAGATGTACAGCTGGGGTCTATATCTTCCCACTTTTGAAAGATTGATAAGTTGCCAAATGCCCCAGTATGTTGGTACATCATATGTTGAACTATCTATCCTTATATACCAGGGTATTTAACGGAATGCAGAAAATACCGGATTGTGTTTCAAAATTTAATGTGATCTATACATCAGGCTTAAACAGGCAGTTAATTTGTACATCTTAAAATCTAATGGGAAAATGTTGTTGAAAATTATCTATTTTGTATCAATGTCTAAAGACATGGAAAGTTAAAAATTCTTTCACGCCTAGATATCAATTCATGTTTCTATATCTTCTTCACAATATTAATCGGCTAGTTTGTTCATTCTGAGTGTAACCAGGGAATTATGATTGACTCTAGAATAACCCAGATTCCCAGAATAACATTTATGGATGTGGTTTCAGATAAATAAGTCTTGTATACTGTCATAGTTTCTTGTAAGGAGGACATTCTATAAACAAGCACAATAAATTACGGCACACTGGAAGCATTTAATTCGCTTGGTTAGGCTTTCATTCATCATTCTGTATAACAAACATCCTTTAGTCCTGATTTATCAAAATATAGTCTGACTTAAAATTAACATTGTCCTGCATGTATCTGTCTATCATAAACCATAAATAAATGATGACTCAGCATTTACATTTTTCTTTAATTTCATTATATTAACTAAAATAATCTTAAGTACAAATTTCTCAGAATTTTATTTGATATTCATTTTTTTTTTATTTAAAAGCTTTTTTCTCTATAGAAAGAATTTTTGTTATATCTATTGTGTGTTAGCAGTTCATTGACTCTAAAACAAATTAAATCCGACTGTAATTTAGTTATGATTATAAACCTTAAGTTTCTTGAGGTGAGGTATTTAATTAGCTTTCCTGAGAAATAACGGAGCTGGCGCCTTTCTAAGATTGCAAGCTTGCTTTCAATTCATTAAACATGAATACTGACTCTTCCTTGTTCATTTCAAAAATAATTTGTTTTGTGTGTTAGTGTTTGATATTGTATGTCACATTTAGTGGCGGTGAAAATACTTAATTCTTGTCCTAAGAAAGCATTTATTGTATTAAAAGCTTTTTTTGTCAATGGAAGGCCGGAAATTAGCTTTGTATGATAATAGAAATTCATTATTCAAATATTTGTCATATTCTTTTTTGCAGCAAATTAGAATTTTTGGTGTATTGAAGATCCATTGTCTAAAGAAATGCAATAAAAAGTTGTAATCTATGATATGTGATCCATTCCTGGTACAATGTGAATGACTGTAGGTGACAGTTAATGTTAAAATTACAAGATATTTTAAACAACACAGTCATAGTGATTTGTAATAATGATGAATCAGAAACAGTGAAGTATTTAATTACCCAGGACACACCATTCCTTATTTCGTTGATACAGGATGTAGTGAAATACTGATAAAATAAAATAGTTATTTTAGTCCCCTTGAGTTCACTGAAGTCATATGATAGTGGGACTGATTGCTTATGTGGCAATCTCTTCTTAAAGAGTTTTTAATTCTTCAAACTTGGATACAATATTACACATGTCATGGATTTTGTGTGGTATTTTATTGTAAATCCCAGCTCTTTTTGCCTTCACATACTTGTGTCTGACTGCTCTTATGACATTAGCAAGTATTTGTCTATAAGGAAAAATGTGAGACAACTTATCATAAATCAGATGGCTGCCTTATTAATATGGCTCTTTGCCAGACAATTGACTTGGACATATAATACATTATTTATCTGAATGAAATAAAAACAATATATATAGACATGTTCCTGTCTGAAAACTTGATGAACATGCTTAGAGTCAGTGGAGGAAAACACTGCAATCAACATGTGGACACATCATTAATACAACAGTATTGCCCTGTGAGTCAAACTGATTACATCCCTGGGAAATACAATGATGACCCTATGTACTAGCTCTCTTCAATTATTGTCTTATGGTCCAATCTTATTGGTCTTCCCTGTGAATGATTTAAAGGCCATTCTTTGAAAAAATGCCATGAATATTATATTTTTAGAAAAAAAACTGACCTCTGAATAAAGGCCATTTTGTTTGACACTGAATTTTGTGTATTGTGAATTTGGATGCAACGAGATGCATGGAAATTGTTACAAAATTGTGACTAAATTATTGTTTAAATATCTTTGACAAAAATTTAGTTTTTGCAATAATGCGAAAGTGAATTTAAATTACTTGTTTTCTGGAATTGTTTATGATTTATTGGTTATTGAACTGTAGATTGTGTGTCTTTGTTGATTTATATGTTATGAATTTATATCTTATTTCTTTTGCTATTCTGGCATATGAATATTGATGGTCCAATAATTGACATGCCTTGAGATGAATATTTTTATCTCTCTGTCGTAAATTTGGGCTGTTTCCATATATTATACTACCAGCATTTTGTTTATTGACAACAAATTAAAATTGATCTTCAGATTTGATAGAGTGTTCTCTGGAAGTGTCGGCAGCTGATGTTATTGCCTTCTACTCGAAAACCTAGCTCTGACTACTTTTTGTCAATGAAAAAAAAATACGCCCAATAAAAAAGAAAAACCTGTAAATAAAACTGGCAACCATTTAACTTTAGCCCACTAGTCTGAATCTACTGCAGGACACTATGATATAGTACTAGACTAAATAAAGCAGAGAAAATGGTCAATTGTTTATATTACTTGAAAAAACAATTAAGGGTAAGTTATGGTCAAAGACTATCTTTATTTACAATGCTTTTTGTTTTTTTGCAGGTAAGATTTATCCTCAGTTAAGTTGATACTGTGAATGTTGCTGTAAAAAACTTATAGGTGGGTGCCAAGGAAAAAGGTAGGCCTTTGTTAACATTTAACTATAATTTATGCCCCTGGCATCAAATGCTGTTTCCTTATCCCTCGATCCTTCTGTATAAGGTTATTCATTATACCTGATTAAAAGGAATTCATGAAAACTTGATTTTTTCATTGAACTATTCTTGCATTTTTCATGAATAGTTCATTAAGTATAAATAACTATTTGACAGGATATTAATTTATTCAAGCTGCCAACAAGGGCATATGTGTTTATTGAACACATTGTTTTGCTAATCTTACTTTGATCCTCCCATGAGTATCTTTCACATCATAATTTGTGCATCAGCAATAACAGAAATTATACTAGCTATATGCATGGTGAGACTCATTTTGTGTTTCATGTAACCAACTGGTTTCCTGTAGTTACAGACACAAGAACTCTGTAGATTTACATGAAAATCTAATTTATATAACAATGGCTTTCTCTTGTACTGTTGACCCTATAATTGATTAGTCAAGTTTTGATGATGAAATAGAGGGTACTACATCATCTACTGTGTTAGAACATGTACTATGACTGTAAATTGAATAACAACATGTTGTCAACAAAGGGTTCTTCTATACATTGTACTTGTCTTTCAGTCTTTCATTGTCTTATGTTACCCCTGTTAAATAGTTATTCACAAATCATGTATTATTCAAGAAGTAGGAGAAAAACTCATGATTTCATGAAGGTAACCTTACAAGAAAAAAACATCAATAACCCAGCACTTAATGGTTGATTATTTCTGACAAACAAAATGTACTCTGTGGTAACCTGTCAGTATTCCATTCTATTGACAATGGTTTGCTTCCATACACAAAGTAAGAATTGGTGGATATAATGCTAAATAATAGACTGTCAATGTACAACGTTTTTCTACATCAGTCATGCAATTGTTAAACTAGTTCCCATTCCAAATTGTAGTGCAAGTCTGTGTAAGTTCAGTTTCCATGAGTACTTTCAGTACTTTGATATAACAGTTAGGACCAGTTATACCCTAAAAATGAGTTCTTTAGCAGTACATACACCATTCGGTTTGTGCCTTGTAATGTATTGCCATGATAATACAGAAATTGTCAGTCTTGATTCATTTTTAACTGTGATTTACATTTTATACAGAGATTTGTTGCTAAGAAGGGATTCAGTTTTGAGGTTTAAATTGATCATATCCCGTAATGCAATAAAGTCATCATTTATTCTGGTTAGTATCTAGAGATTTCATGTTATGTTCCTACATTTTATATTGGCCTGTAAACTTATATTAAATTTGATAGATTAGACATAACATTGAGTGATTGGGATTTTTATCGACCAATCAAATTTCTTGAAATATCAGTGGTGTTGGGACATGATTTTGTGACTTTTTACCCTTCGGTTGGCAGACAATAGTTGAATTGACAGATTTGTTTCTTAAGCAAAATTCTAGGCTTAAAATCTTAGTCTAATGTTTCAGTATATAAATCATGTATCTATAAAATACAACTTTTCTCTTTTGTTGAATGAATAAAGGATGACCAAGCGTTAAAGTGATGTTTGGTGTATGTCTCAAAACTCTGATAATATTATGCTTATGAAGGTCAAATAGACTGAATCCATCATTGAAATCTGACTTTGACAGATCCCATTTTTGGAATTGATTTTTTTGTTGCTGTGTTATGCAAACTTGAATGTCATTCTAGTTGTATCTTATGTCTTTTTAGCTTTTAGTTTAATGCTGTATTTAATTATCAAACCATTACACTATAGTTTACACGGGAAATATAGCAACTTTCCAATTTAAACCAAAAGAGGAGAAGCCCATGCATACGTGCCCGGGATGGGTTATTGGTTACAAGTTAAAGATCATAATACCACTCAACCCATTTCACTTAGAAATTGATATTTGATATATATTGGGTATTCATTCATATGCATTAATTGTAGTATTTCCCATATTTGTTTCAAGATGCTGTCAAAACTCCATTGTTACACTTAACATGGCTCTTAAACTCTGAGAAAAGCAATATTTGCATATCTAATGTATTCTTCTACAGTTGGTGTCTTTCTTCTAACAGGAAACTAGATTTGAGTTATTTCCGCTTTTTCCTGATGAATTCCAGGATATTTTTTATAGAATTCTTTGTTTTGCAATGATTATAACCTCATTTTCTCTCAGCCGATTGAGTTTATATTGATTTTATCTATTTATACCCTTATTTGTTGCCAATAGGCTCCAAACTTGTAAACAGCAAAGATTCATTTACTGTTCAAAGCAAAATATGTCCATTCAATTAATTATGATTTGAAAGTATTTTGCATTTTATGCAATATCTTTGTTAACACTTTCAGAAACATATGTATTCAATAGATGCCCACTTGATTGTATATTAAATTTGTCGGCAAGAATCAATAGAATATGGATGTTCTTTATAGAGGGTTATTTATTTAAAGGAAATGAATGATTAACAATTTGTTGAGCACTTTCTTCAGTCCTGAGACCTTAGACTAGTGTGCATAAAAGTGTCCTGTAATGATTTATTTAACCCCAGAAAGTTTTAATTTCCTGTAAATTGAGACAAAATATTCAATGAAAATCTTATTTAGTCTGAAATCAATCAATTGTATCAGATGTATTATGTAATAAAGAAATCAACTTTAGTAGTTGAACAATTTATAGATAAAAAATTATATTTGAAATCATTGTATTTTGTGATTTTTTAAAATGTTGTTGTAATTGATGCTAAATTTTATAAATAAAAAAAAATAAAAACAAGAATACAATTAAAATGTTTTATCCAGAACATTTGTACATTAGACCATCCCCATAATGTGAACATCTTTATAAATGTATTTTAAAGCATTTTATGATGATAAAGAATAAAAAGATGCTTCTGTAGTCCCCATGGCCTGTGTTTGCTACCATTGATGAATGTGTGTATTATGTTCTCAAGACATCACCCCCCCCCCTCAAGTTTCATGAAATACAGACACAAATCTTTTCATTTTGTACAGAATTATTATGTTGGTGTCATAATCTGTCTGATTTAGGAATGAATCTCTCAGTAACAATACAGATAAATTCTGGAGGAAATATCAGCTGCAAGATTTGCACCATGCAAATTTTAGAGTTAGTAATTGTATGTTTGGTGCCTTTTGGACATTTTGATGTTGGTTGTTGTTGTTGGTGACGTTGTTGTTGTTTATGACTTTGACAAGGTAGCTTTTATAGACTGGGTCCTGTCTTGTATATATTGTTCATTGGTCTTTAACCTACTCAAATAAAACTTGTGAACCAGTCTCATACTTTTAAGTTATAATGCCTTGGAGAAGGACCAGTTATTTTAGACATTTTATGATACACTTACATAATGTTTAATTAATACATCATTACACAGACATATACAAAAGTATAATATGTTGAATATTGATAAATACCTCTTTTATGCAGTTGCAAAAATAAGAACTTTTATGCAACAATGTCCAACAACATTGATAATATCTATAACTACTATTGTATGAATAATGTTTCTCTTTGGTTAATAGAACTGTTAGGATGATCAAGTTGGGTGCATTTATTAGTTTGAGGAAATATCATTTGGCAACTAAACATAAATATGCTCTTAAGTTTTCGATGTTTAGTGAAGGAGTATTTTTCAGCCATAAACTTGTTGGTTAACAATGTTTGTGTTTCTATTACTTAATGTTAGCCAAACCACAATTTACACTTTAGCCAGGGGAAAATTTGTTCTGATTAAATATAGGAATCTTTTCAAGTAGATGTCTTGAACAATCATTGTGATGATATAATCAGTATGTTAACTTACAATAAAAGCAACATGGCTGGTTGGTTTAGGATGATTTGTAGTGAAGCAGTTATGTGCAAAAGTTCAATAAAATATGTCCTAGCATTCAGTTAGATTGAGGATGTTTGCACTCAGTCCCTCTACCATGTCTCCACCTCTCTACCCCTCTACAATGTTTACCCTTCCACCCCTTTACAATGTTTCCCAGTTTCATTCCTCCATCTCTCTCATGTATTCCGTTCATTGCTCAATCTCTCTGAGATGTCTCCCCTCTCCATCCCTTCCTCATCTCTTTCCTGATAGATTTGTAATACAAAGATAAGTGTGCATATTTTATTGTAGCCTATCTCACTGTTTGAAACAATTGTGAAGCTATAAACTAGATAGAATCAAACATTTATGTTCAGTAAAAAGTCTTCCTATGGAGTCTATGAACGAAATATTGTCTTTTTGAACTGTTGAACTTGATTATTCTATGGGGGTCTTTTTAACAATGGTAACATCTTGGTTCAACCGAGAGAAAACATAATAAAGTACTCTGTTTTGCAATGTCCAAGTCTTTTTATGAAATTTTGTACTTATTTTTTGCTTGTTCTTAAAAGTTGGCTTAATTAGAATCAGTTATCTATCTAACAGATAACGATTTTTTGATTGAGGAGCATACCACCTTTATTCATTTCTTAAATAGAAACATTCTCAATTTTAATACTACAATTATTGTTTAAGTCTTTGTAAATTATTATGTCTGCTACCATAAAATGAATTAGTTTATTACAATCATGTACATGGTAGAATTTCATATGATTTGTTCTAATAAAACTAACAGTGGGATGGACTTTTTCTTTAAGTCTGTAATTATGTAGTTTTATGAGTGCTGTCATTAGATATTCTCTTGGTTAAGAGGGAACCGAGTACAGTAAAAAAAACCTGTCATATATTATAGTCTGTGTTCTGTTTGTTACGTCTAATGCTTTAATTGGCTTAATTATCATCCTTGCTAGATAACTTGATAATATGCTGACTATGTAGTTTGTACAATATTTTGCACTGTACTGTGCTGCGATCTGCTACATTGTTCTGTGCTCTACTGCATAGTTCTGTTTTGTGCTATTCTTTGCTTCAATGTTCTGTTCTGCACTGTTCTGTTATGCTTTGTTTTGTTTTGCCTTTAAGGCCTGTGATTGCCCAAAATCTAAAGTTTCTAGATAATAGGTTTAAACAAGCAACTCATTTGTGGAATCATATTTACTGATTATTTAACCAAGTATAAATCATTTCCAATAATCTGTTGGCTGTGATCTTTCAGTTGCTGCTATGTGGTTACTGGGAAATGAAATAGTTGCTAACGAGGTTCTTAGTGGCTCTTAATTTGTCTTAATTACAGCTGAAGGTCTGGAAATATTTCTGTGGGAACTTTTTGTTGATTACCATGGTCATGTTTTTGCTATGAACATAAATTCTATTACAAGTCTAATACATGCTCTTAAACTGCTTGTTATCTGAAGATGTGTAATTTGTTTTAAATAATTCACTCTAGTGATGTTTGATTTAAGAATTTGCTATCATGAAATATCTGACAGGAGTCAACAATGATTATGAGAGGATATGGGTTCTATACAATCCTGATTTTGCAATTGAATGGTAATTAATAATTAATTAAAACAGGTGCTTTTCATTTAGCATTAATTGGTTGAACATTTTAGATTTTTTATTTGAGACTCATTCATTAACTTGAAATTGAAGAAAAGATATATTATTCAAAAAGTGCCAACTAAGAAGCTGGCTGGCTTAATATTGAAGAACATGTTATTAATTTGATTATTGAAAATGCAGACAGATAAAACAAACTTAATTTGTTGTCTAATTGTGGAATTAGGTATATTTAGAACTGTAATTGATTATTTGTAAGATCTTTTTTCTCTGGGGTAGAATTCCATGGGCTAGCTGAACAATGTCCACACTTGTGAAAATTGTCCAGGGTGGGATTTGAATTCACAATGATTAGTAGTCAGAAATAATAAACACTGAAATAATTGGGGACTGCCTTAAATTAGGTTATTTAAAAGAAGTTTGTTTCATGTTGTTCATCATGCAGTATTATTTTTGTTTATTTGTTTATTATTTCCTGCATCATGAACATAATAAGGTAGATATTAATGAAGGAAACAAACTTATTTCCTGTTGATTATTTATCTTACTGCAATTTCAGATTATGACATTATTATGATTAATTTTGTATGAATCAAGAATTTCTTAGAAATGATTTAATTACGATCTATGATGTAAAACATTTGTTTTGGGTTACTGATTATGCTGTCATCTCCATTATTGATATGTCCCCAGTGTTTGGAGCTGGTGTTTAAAATAGAAACAAAATTTTGAATATTTATGCATCTTAATCCACTCACGTGATGATTCAGTAGTTCTGTTCGAAATTTCACTTGATCCTCGTAACCTATGAATAGTTTACCATGAATTATTGATACATTATTTTCAGCCTGTTTTAGTTAATAGAAAAATAGCATGTGACATGCGACTCTCAGATTGGTACTGAAATACATAACAAGTTGTTATTGTTGTAACCTTTCATTTTGTCATGTGTAAGATAGAACTTCTTTCTGCTTTATGTTTAATTCTACTTAACACTTAATGCTGGCACAATATAGTGTCAAATTATATTACAATTTTTTGTGTTATGGATTACCCCACCTCCCCAATCCCTGGTCAGCTGACTATTTTGTAAAATCAGTTAAACCTGGGATTGGAAAATACTAATGTTGCCTTTATAGACAGGTGACCCTTATTCAGAGGTCTCTGCAAATGCAGGTTTTGACTGTGTTGTATATTTAATCCATCTGGTATATGTATAAGACATGACCACAGTGGGTATAACAGTCTCCTGCATTTGATTGGCACAGACTAAAATAGTCTAATTAAATTACTATCTCAACTGATTAGTTTTGGGACTCTTGCTATAAGTAGAAATCTATATGAAAAGCAGTCAACTTTTCAGTGTCAGCTATAAGGCAGTCAAGTATCAATGTTCAGCAATTTGCATTCATTAAATGATGAAAAATATGACAAATGACATCAAGCCAAGACTTATAATTGTAAGATTTTATAGAGACTTGAGATATTTTAGAGGAAAGCTTGTCTGTAAGACAGATTGTAGCATACCCTCAAGATGACTGTTCATATCAGACTTATCTGATGTAGTAGTTTAACAATCATGTCAGTCAGGAAAGGTCAAGGTGATAGTCTTGTGGAATGTTGATCACTTAGAACGCCCAGTTTTGTAGACATGTCTTAAATTAGCTAAGATAGCAGTTTGTTTTTAAATTTAGAAATCTTGCTACTCCTTGCTTACAGGAAACTGAACGATAGTGTGCATGAATTTTGATTTCACTTTTGGCAAATTTCACAATTTGAGTCAAAATGTTATTTTTCAAGATCTTATTTTGGCAAATTTACCATAAAATGTTAATCTTTATAATTTGTTGAATTTCTGCAATTTCATTATTTTGTGATTATTTTCTAGGAAATACAGCAAAAATTACATACGCACACAAAAAACTGATATACGCCATAATGGAATGAAATAAATTGATTCTTTATCTTATCATGTTATGATGTTATGACACTTAAAGTTATTTCTCAAATGATAAGGTTTACTCTATTTTATCTATATCTATTAAGAAAGTATGGCAATACTTCTGATAACAATGTCAAGGTCACTGTAACATACCAATGTTCTGGTACAAAAAATAGACTAGTATGGTGTTGTTTGTGTTTTATTAAAATAAGAATACTTATAGGTAACATATGTTGTTAGTTTTTCTGAAAAAAAAAAAGATTGTAAAAGCAACATAGAATAGAATATTTCTTCGACTTTTTGTACTGATAGCTATTTTGTGTTCATCTTTTCTTAAAAGAAAGTTTGTAGCTGATGAGAAATTAAACATTCCCATTATCAGTTCAAATCAAATCTCTTCCTGTGAAGTCTGTGTGGTTCAAACTTATTTAAGATTGCCAGTTATTAGTACCTTGTCAGAAAACCTGTTGTACAAGCTCTATGGCTTTATACTGATAATGATAGGTATTATATATGACATTATGCTGCAGTGGGTGGGGATGGTAGATTTTTCACTGTAGATTGATTCAAAATTGTATGGTTAATATCTATCAGTATAGTCAAAGTTACGTACAAAGGCCACTCTTAGGAAAACAAACTGTGGCCTGTATTGACAGGTAGGCTTTATTTGGAGGCCATTTTGTTTCTAAATAATCAATAGTGTTTTTTAAAAGAATAGCTTTTATTCACCTGGTGGCCTCTATTCAGAGGTGATTGCTAATACAGATTTGACTGCATATTTTGTAGTTTGTTTTGTTCACAATACGAGGGCTCAGCGCAGCACTGTCGTAACTTGTTCTTATTTCAATATGAGTTACGACACTGTTGCATTGAACCCAAACTCAAATTATATATTAGATCTGGTTGTACTTAGTGCCTTTAATTTGGATGCTTTGTTTCCATGGTATTTAAGTCTTGTGATGTTATTATGTATTGTGTAAAAAGTGATATTTTATTATGTTACATACCAAATAACATTGAATAAATCTCAATATGTGTGGTCTGATGGGATATTCAGTGTTGGTTTATGGATTTTGTGTGTTAAATGTGATCATAAACTAGGTGTCATGCATTTCAAATTAATCATTTTTCCTGTGGATTATCAGTTTGTATTGTCTATGCACTCAGAAACATGGAAGCTTCACAGAAATATTCAACATTTTGAGGCACCATAATGACTCCACATTTCAGAGAAATTTTATCATCCTTGCATGTTTATCAAAAGTAAGTAATATTTAATATAGCACACTGTCAGTCATAAGTTACATATCCTAGTAGAACTGAAACCCTATAGTCTGATTGAGAAAGTCCCCAAATAATATTTTAAGTTTTCCAGTTTTACTTGCCATATGATTATCTCCCCTCTATTTTATTATTGCTATTATTAAATATTCTTTATTTATTCTTTAGTGGAAGAAATTGTTGAAAAAGTTGGTTTTCATATTTTATCCCTGGTTAATTGATACCCTGATTTACTATAGTGAAAGTACTGGTATAATATTTTACAGTAAAATATAATATTTCACTGTAAACAAATTGCGTTCTATGATAATATTTCATTATTGCAATTCTGCATTAAGTATTTGATATTCTTGGCAATTGTCAAGTTTGTAATATGCACTTTCAATTACATACTGCATATACCACCTCCAAACATTCTCCACTCTGTATTGTCTCTAGGGAAATTTTATCTACATACAAATATTCATCTTACATCGAAACATAATTATACAATATGATCTTAATGGGTCCATTATATTATATGTGTTAGCAACATCTCAGATATGATGAAAGATATAAATTATCTCGATATTATAAAATGTTACAATATTGTAATTGTCCTTAAAAAACAAAATTTCAGAATGTTTGTAATTCCAGTGTAATATTAGTTCTAAATTGTTTTACATTTTCTGTAGTCATATAAATGTTAAAAAATTATCACATTCATTGCAATTACTGTTACATATGATGTTTAAAAAGCTTAAATTATTGAAAAAATTGGTTTTGCTTTTTGCTAGTGAACTTGAAATGATTTTAAAACACCCAAATATGAATTTCATCTCTCAATATCACATCTGTTAATTAATTTGTAATGATTCCTCCCACATCCTCCCACCCCCTACAAAACATATGATTACTTCACTTGAAATTGCAACAATTGCTTGACTGAAGTAATCATATTTCCTCTCTCATATAGCTCAAGGTTATCAATAAGATTACAAAACAACAGGGCCCATGTTTTATCTTCCTATTGTATTTTATTTACAACATTTAAATGACGAAGTTTGGCATCTTTATCTCAGTTTACCGATTTATTGGACTTCCTGGGATGTTTTTTCTTTGATTTGTAGTTTGATCATTTTGCTGTAATTTTTTTTAGGTAAAGATTCATTCAGCTGATATTTGTAATTCAGAATTACGACTTTATATACAATCAAACCTGTGCACAAAGGCTACCCTTGGGAAAGACATCATGTGACCTTCATTGACAGGTTTCCTTTATATGAATGTCATTAAAAAAATTGTTCTAAAAATCAATGACCAAAGTATGTTCACCGGGTAACCTTTATATGGAGGAGACCATTAATACAGGCTTTACTGTATTCTTATTGTAAAGCTCTATGTTTTCATTCTATATTCTTTGATGTATATCATCTAGGTCTAGCTGAATAAAAAATGAAAATTTTAAACATTTATGTCCAATTAATGACTCTTTGATTGCTAAATTTTATGTGCAAATAGTCTGTGATTTTGAATTGATAGGTTGCCATGCCTGGATGCTGTATTATATAGTATGTGATGATATGTACCTTGAAATTACACCAAGCGACTATCTTAATATTAAGCCTAACTTGCTCCTAGCAACCACTTGTTTTCAAACCAATTTTCAATGTTTCTTCTTGACAATGAGACCACCTCAATCTTAGTACAATTGTTCTTAGTTCATAGGTGATTTAATTACTGACAGTTTACTGTAAATTCTTTAAGATGTCCAAGAAAGATGTTTTTGTTTCCTTCAAAATTACACGAGTATTTAAAAAAAAGATATTTATTAATGTAAACCATATCATGAAATAACTGTTTATTGATGAATATTTGAACTGTAAGATAAAAACTGAAAATGTATTAATATATTCTCTGGATTCATTCAGTGATCTTTGAATGAATTCTTTAACTTAGTGCTATTAATGAAAAAAGAATGGCTAATATAAGCTCTAGTGATTATTTTATAAACTTATCCTGGCAGGTCTTGTAACAGGAATTAAACATGTTGAAGTTATAAACAACTTTAATTGTAAAGTATCTAGTTTTCATCCAAATTTATAGACAACTGAGCTCTGATATACAGATGGCAGAGTCAACTTATTTAACTGTTAACATGCAGGAAATCACTGATATTGCAAACCATTAGTCTGGAATCTATCTATTGATATTGTGGTTTATTTACACATCCTTTGGGAGATCTTTAGAGACATGTAGTAAACTGTATGATTTATACATATCTTGGATATAAGGAAAAACTTGGTGTGCAGTTGCATATTTCTGCAATTTAGCAGTTTCTGCCATATTGCTGTGTTGGCCAACTTGCAGTGTGTCCAACTTGCAGTTTCTGCCAACTTGCAGTTTCTGTCAACTAACAATTCTTGCCAACTTGCAGTTTCTCTCATCTGGCAGTTTCTGCCAACTGGCAGTTTCTGCCAACTTGCAGTTTCTAGCTACCATCTGGCAGTTTCTGCCAACTTGCATTCTGTCAACTTGCAGTTTCTGCCAACTTGCATTGTGCCAACTTGCAGTTTCTGCCAACTTGCAGTTTCTAGCTACCATCTGGCAGTTTCTGCCAACTTGTATTGTGCCAACTTGCAGTTTCTGCCAACTTGCAGTTTCTAGCTACCATCTGGCAGTTTCTGCCAACTGACAGTTTCTGCCATCTGGCAGTTTCTGCCAACTTGCATTGTGTCAACTGCAGTTTCTTCTGTCTAGTAGTTTCTGCCAGCTTGCAGTTTCTAGCTACCATCTGGCAGTTTCTGCCAACTTGCATTGTGTCAACTGCAGTTTCTTCTGTCTAGTAGTTTCTGCCAACTTGCAGTTTCTAGCTACCATCTGGCAGTTTCTGCCAACTTGCATTCTGTCAACTTGCAGTTTCTGCCAACTTGCATTGTGCCAACTTGCAGTTTCTGCCAACTTGCAGTTTCTAGCTACCATCTGGCAGTTTCTGCCAACTTGTATTGTGCCAACTTGCAGTTTCTGCCAACTTGCAGTTTCTAGCTACCATCTGGCAGTTTCTGCCAACTGACAGTTTCTGCCATCTGGCAGTTTCTGCCAACTTGCATTGTGTTAACTTGCAGTTTCTTCTGTCTAGTAGTTTCTGCCAGCTTGCAGTAACTTTCTGCTTATCAAGTAGTTTCTACCAATTGACAGAACAACTGGCAGTTTCTTGATCTAGCATTTTCTGTGATAAAGTTTCTACCATCAGTTTTATTATTTTATTATAATAAATGTTTTATTGATAGATCATATATAATGGTAATTTTATTATATTTCATGATCCACACTCCAAATGAAGTGGTTATTTATGCTATCAGTTGTGTATTAATGTCCATATGTTGCTGATACCAGTTGACCTCTTTGTAAAGTTCAGTCTTCTACTTTCTAGAAATAGTTATCCATGGAAAATTAATCTAGTCTAAAGTGTGTACACAATGCATACAAAGAATAGAAATCTTTTTAAGTCAAAATCATACAATATTTTTTGGTTATAAAACAGTGGATTTGGTCAATGTTTGTTCTTGAAATCTAGTGATGATCTTAATGTCATTAAACCATGATAAAAATCACACTACTGACCCTTTGCCTTGTTTACTTTATCCAACAGGTGACCCAAAAAGTACAAACAAAATCCATAGAAAACTTCAGAAGGTCAATTTAGATTGTGCTATTATATCAGTATTTTCATTGATCTAGATAAGTTAATAAAAAATAAAAATCCATTGAATTCTTGTAAGAGCAATAATCATTTGTTTATTTAAACTTACCAATCCCTCAACATTGATACTGGCTACTTTCTGACCTTGTTGTTACTGATAGATCTGAGTGACATGTACATGTATTCAATATCAGATAATTGACCATGATTACCTAGATAGAGGCTGTACAGTATGTTAATGATGATTGCTACCAATTGGCTAGACTCATCAAGTCTAACAGGTGTTCTACAGGCACCATGATTGACCACATGCTAAATCTTAGTGAATGATGGATTCTTTTTTCTCTTCCTATATCTCATATTGATGATTGATTAAAATGATAACTGCTGAATGATTGCCACCGTCTTTTGGTTGGACTGATAATAATTGGCTGCTGACAATGTTTAGAATGTTGTGCAACAAGAGCACTCAGGTGCAATTGTTTGATACATGCTATGTGATATTGTGTTCAAGTTACACTATTTTAGACAGGGTTGTACCAACCTATTTATATTACAGTTTATACAAAAAGGTCATGACTGGCTTTGTTTAAAAATACCAGCAGTGTCTGTCTGGTTACACACAGACTTACTTTAATTATTTCTGATTGTTACCCGCTGAGTTTTCAATAGAAACATTCATAGTTCACTTTACTAAATGACGAACTTGGGTAGCTGATAACTGATAAATTGATATGTTTGCTATACAACCTGTTTGTAAGTCTGAATTCCCCTTGATATGACCACATTTAAATTATCAAAAACATACTTATACCAACCCCTACAACTGATATACACTACTGTGTAAGTGTATACCACCTGAGATAATGATGTGGCCTAGCAGGAGAACATTTTCAAACATTCATTATTATTACATAGTAAGATGGTACTAGATCTTGTTACATGTCAGTCAGAGGTATGGGGTATGACATTCAACTTGGCATCTCACCTTGTCAGTTACTGTGTAATTTCATAGTTCCACACTTTCTTCTTTTTGTCTTAAAGCCACTAATTCCTCTCAAAATTAGGAAATCTTTGAAATTTTGCCACTTACTATAAAGCTTTATTGGTATAAACAGTGCCAGAAGTAATCATAGTTACAGCTTTATTGTTCTATTGTATAAAATGATCTCGGTCTACCCTTATGGTGAGAAAGATCATCATTAATGGTTAAGGTTAATGTTCTTAGGTAATTCATAACCAGACATGAGACAAGTCACTTCCTATTCAATTAATACATTAATTTGTCAACTTGACCGCACATACCTTGTGTCAGGTAATTGCTGTCACTATATAACATGATACACTTATTGGATTTCAGGTACTCAAACCACTATTACATAAGTTCAGGTCAATTATTAAGATTACCTTAGTGAAATGGTAATAAATATCAACATGATTTTATCAGACACACTGCCAATTAAATGCTCTATCAACAGGTGATATGATCAGGTAATATATAATCCTACGGTCCTAAGTAATGCTGCAGCAAAATTAGTGAAACATTTGTTTACCAGCTTCTCTGAGCATTTTGAATAGAACCATGAGTAGTTTTTACAACTAAATAACTACAGCTAGGATGTGTTGGATAGATCTGCTTGTATCAATTATCAGATGTAATGGTAGAAAGTTGTAATGCTGATTGATTTAATCATATATTAACATCATCACTGATGTCTGTAATGTTATCTACTATGTTCATTTGATTACAGTATTGAAGTTTAACTTGATAATATATACAATATATTAACTTTGCTTAATGTCAGAAAATACATGTAAAAAAAAGAAAACTCAGAGGAAGAATACCATTCAAAATATGAGATTTTATTTGTTGTTTACCTAACTTTTTTTAGTATAGTAGTAACAAAGACTGAGGGGAATATGATAAATTGTATACAGGTGTTGAGATTGTAAGTCAATGCTTTAAACAACTGTGCTATGTGACTATGGCACATGAGTATTTGTTGAGTAAATATGTCTGTTAGCATTGACCTGAAAGTAATGAATGGTGCTGTATATGATAAAAGAAAAACAAATACTTACAACTGTTGATGAATATGAATATCTGTCAATAAAGCAACATAGTACCAGTAACCTTTTAGCCCTTGTTTTTCAAATTGCTATTTTACTTTTGATATTTATGCTAGTTGCTGTTTCACTGATAAAAGAAAAGTTTGTCATGATCTGTACTTAACATTATGGCTTCTGTCAAATGAAAGAAAACATTAAGAAAAATACATTGCACTGCTGACATTTATCTAGCTAAATTCTGTCCAATTTGCATATTGACCGAATGCAAGTGTCCTACCAATTTACTATTAAATGTGTCCTGGATAATTAAATCATCAGACCCTTTGGATAAGCTTTGCTTCTCACCAATTTACATAAAACCTAATTCTCCATGGATTTAATAATTGATGGGACCTTTGCTCCATGACAATACAGAGAGATTGGTGTTGAATAATAATCATGGTCAGTTAATGGATAGGAAGGCTGTAATGGGTTAACTATTTTAGATTGCAAATTTTTGTCCAGCATAATATAGGTTTGATTCTTTCTGTTTTAGCTTTACTATGCTTGCAGTCAGTGGCTGCTGTATGAAACCCAATGACCAAGAGGTGAAAATTTGTTTTTATCTGACTAAACAACTGATTGTAATACCAATATTGTTCAGCATTTTTATAATGGTACAACTTAATTAATGCACAATCCATGGCACAATGTGTCACTGTGACTTATTGAAGACTTTTGTCAATAAAATATGGACATATTCTTCAAAACTTTGTACAAATATCTCTGGACACACCCCTCCCCTAATTCATGGAAACAAGACTTTTTCTCCAACTATTCTTGGATACTTCATGAATAGTTCATGAATTAATGAATAACTATTCGACAGAAGCTGTTGGCTTGCCCCTTCATGAGAGGAATGATATCAAATGGCACATACTCCCTATAAAAGATTTAATCACATTTTGTAGACAGGTACACTTTGAAGTACTCATTGTTTTACTTGGATAAAGATATTTTAGAATACATACTCTTCTATTTATTTGATTTTATGAGTATTGGAGATACTGTCTGATGTTTCTGTATGAATAAAACTGTCTTGTCTGTTATTTTGGTACCAGCTAGGTAATAACTTTACACTCTTTAATTAATTGAAACCATTATTACAGATTACAGGGACTAAATACTTCACCCTAACAATGTCTCATACTGATTTTTTTTTATTAATTTATTCATGGAACAGCCCTCTTAAGGGATTTATTTATGTTCAGAACACGCTTAAAATTTTATTTCACTAAATTGTAAAAATGATCAATTGTTTGAAATAACTGACTTTGAAATTCAGATTCTTAATTTCCACGAACTTGTGCTAAATAATCAAATGTTTTGAAATAACTGAGTTAAATAACCAGATTCTTCACATAAAATTCATCACACACTGTTTTAGCCTGATTATATGATTGTTACTTTTATCTATAGTCATCAACTCAATCACCAGTCTGTTAGTAAGACCAGAAAGTTTGTGATGAAATTTATTAAAAACATACTATTCTTATAGTTTTGTGGGAAAATCTGATAATTTTTGTAAATGTTTTTAAAACTATCAAAAACAGTTTATTACCTATCATGATAGAATTTAGTATTTTAGTGGAAAATCTAGCTTTCATGACTAGATAATGGTCGTGCTGATTGTATAATACACTTGAAATACAAATTTAAGTATGTGATAATGTTTTTTCAGCAGGAAATATGGATGAATGATAGTGTACTAGATAGTTTGTGATGTTATATCTGTATAAAACATAGTGTATGTAGCTTCCTATGCACTGTTTGATTTCTTGTCAGTAACAGGTGTAAAATGTTGTTTACCATAAAACCTCAGTTTAGGACCAACTTTTGGGACCAAATAATGCATTCTCAATGCAGTGAAATCTCAATTTTGGAATAACTGTAACGAGACATAGTAAATTATTCGAAAGGACCCATTCACCCATATGAGTATCATAAACTCCGACAGGTCATGTCATTTAAATCCCATGATAGATTTCCTCTGTAAGTAATGTATTGTTATCTCATCATTATTCAAAATGTAAGTTTCTATTGATCTCCAGCCAACTATGTGTATTTATCTTTTATCTCACTAATACTATCATGAAGATATATGAACTATTAATCAGCTTATAATGATCCTTATCTTGCTTGACATTTTCTTGGGAAACTAACATCATGATTTTACAAGCCTTCAATTAATTGTCCAATTTTTTTACAAATTTTCTAACATGATTTGACATTGTTGTAGTTAGTCAATACTGTACCAGCAGTTTGATGGCTTTAATTGGAGTTATCAATCACATTTTCAAGATATTGATTTCATGCAGTAATTACTTGATAATCTTTTTTATGTCATAACATTTTTTACGTCATACTATTTTCTCTATTGTTTCTATCGATCGGTTGAAATTCCCTATTAATATGCAATTAGAAACATTTAAAAATGTTTCCTTAATTGGCCTCAGAGATTACCTGAGTTTAAGTTCATAATGATGAATGGTGGGATGAAGCATTGTGTAACTTACCAAAGAATTGATGCACAATACTGAATGGCATGACAATTACAGACAAAAGAAGATCTGTTATAGCCAATGATAACAGGAAGTAGTTGGTCACACTCTGCAGTCGCTTCTCCATGGAAACTGCCATACACACTAGAATATTACCCATAATTCCAAACAACATGATCGGCAGTAACACTAGCACTTCCCAGTTATACTCCAATTTAGGACCTGGGTCTGTGGAGTGGTTGCTATTGTTTTGCACGATGAAATCAGAGGAATTCCACATGAGTGAAGTTCAACACGCATTTCCCTTAATACAAATAGTGGGATCTGGCATGTAAATTTTTAAGAAAAAAAGTTTAAATCTAATCAATTTTCCTTATTTTATGCGCACTTTTCCAATTTTCGTATCAGGAACGGAGAAAGGAGGTATCTTTAGTTCGTAGCGGTTTTGATGTAATCAGGTTACAATTAATGCGCAGTCTTTGTAAAGCTGAGAGAAATTGATAATTCTTTTATTGTCATCCTGATGAAATAGTCATCTATTGGAGAAGATGAAAGACTCATATTGATGGAGTTGTCATACCAGAAACTGTGTGTCATCTACAAGTTTATATAATCCTCTGTATAGTCAGGTACTTCTATTGGGCACACAATGCCATGGCTCTAGAAAAAATAGATAAAAATAATTAGTTTTGATCATGATAGTAGAATTCATACAAAGAACATGCATACATGATAGGAAAAAACTTCTAAGCTTGACTGATCATTGATTGATGAATTACAGATAAAAAATGTGATTAGAAAGTTATGATTAAACTAAGTCAGCATAGTTTTCTTTGTGTAACTGAGGAAATTAAAATGTATTTATAAAGAATAACTTGTGATATGATCATTTAATGAAGCAATATATTAATTGCAGCGTATTGTGCCAGTCCGTACCATACTATGTGACATGGTTGTTATTGTAGATCAGAAAGATTTATGGAATTGTCATATAGGGATGGTTAGAGAATATGTCTACAAGGACAGCACTGACATATGTCCTGGATGGAAATGTCTCTTTGTGATCCATAGTTTAATGCTTTTAAAGAAGAACTTTGTAACTTATCATTATAATAATATGTTTAATTGGAGTCTTATAATTATTTTGTATTTATTGATATTCTGACTTTTTATTGTACAACTGATTACCAGTATGCATCCTGCAGGATACTGCATTCTCGTTAGATCGTTCATTTGCTTTGAATTCATTATAAGGGAGAAAAGATAATGCTGTGTTTATGATAATTTGACCAACCCTTTTTTGTTTGGCTGACCAAAATTATGGTACAAGTACAAAAATATTTGGGAATGATTCGTTCCTCAAATTCTCATGAAAGGTTCTTAGAAAAAAGAATAATTATGGATCTGAAGGTTAGTAGATCTGAATGAAATCTTTCTCATATTTTCCATGTCAGTCAGTCGTTTCTGTTCAATTTTTTTGAAACACAAAGTTTCTATAATTGAACTTTAATACCAATATTTTTTATAAACGACTGACCTTTGTTACCTAGGTAATAAGATCAACTCAATGATTAAAGTTGACATTGAGATCTGAACAAAGTCTTAATTGATATAACTCTCATTAACTTGTCATTCAGTTGTTTTCTGTTCAATTCAATTAAATGTTTGAAGTATCTGTTGAGCAGTAATAAAATTCACATATACTTGTCAAGTTTGGCATCTTACAAATTAGCTAAGCTATGAAAACAGAAGTTTGTGATGTATAGAAAACCTTCTAGAATTTGAAGAATTTGCATCTGCACTGATAGTTTTGGAATGAACCTAACAAAATGTTTGTTTGTATTGTCTCTTGTTTAATATTGTATGTTAATTAGTTTCATGTGTTTCATTTCCTGGAGGTAAGTTTGACTTTGGGCTTCATATAGACGGATATTTGATTTGTTTCACCGATTTCCCCACAGATCAAAATGCCCAAGAGGTTGAAAAATACACCAATTTATAACAGTTCCTCTGATGGGTTAATGTCTCCAGCTTGTCCAATCAAAACAAATCTTTTAAAAATTGTAAGAAATTCTACTTCTAAATGGCCCCCCAAAGCCTTCACTGATCAGCTTCAACCTCAAATCCATGCAACAGGTTTATATTCCCTGCAGCTGGGCTGCCAAGCATTCCAAGACAATACCCCTAAGGATGTTTGTCCCCCCCATGTTTTGTATGTCTCTGTGTGGGTGTGTAGAGTTTTGGGTCTTACAGTGTTTTGAGGATGGTGCGATTTCTGTATGTAGTCATTTCTGGGAGTTATTTTCTTTTCTGTACATGTAATATAACATTGAATGATACCGTAGTGTTGAATTATTGAGATGTTAACATTTACTGGTCAGTCGTTTTTCTATGTCTGTTTGTATTTGTTGTTGATTTATGTAATGGTAATCAAGTTTTTAATCACTGTATCTTCCATTTTTTTCACATAACTCAATTTTTTAGAATAATATAAAGACAATGAGTTTTAATGAAAAAAAAATAGAAATTTTGTATTCATCATTTGTTTTTCATCTAAAAGAAAAGGCACATTAATTAAATTCCTATTCATATTTATCTTATTTGCTTGTTTGAACATGGGTCCAAATTGATTTGATAATATGTTGATTATTGATTATTTTTTTGTTAATACAAGATGTGACTACATAAAAATCTTCATAGAAACAGGTTGGTGCATTGTTGATGAAGTTCTCACATTGTTGGTTAATAAGATCTCAGATAATTGCTTTGATTGTTACTGTTGTGTAAATGTTTATATTAAGAACCTGGTAAAAGCTTACATTATGATAGTATATAATAGCAATGCAGGAGAAATAGACATGATTGTTCTCAGTGTTAAAACACAACATTACTTGTAGTAACACCAGTCTTCCATAATGTATTTGATATTTGTTAGAATTTTGTTTTTATTATAGTAAATCTTATCAAGATTGATAACTTAAATTCCTTATCTTTGTATGAGCAGATATTTTTGTCAAATTACACTCTTTTTTTCATTGTTGTGTCACAGAGATCAAATTGTCAATTTTGTTACAGAGTTAATTCCCTTTGATAAAAGATCACATAGTTAGCTCCCCTTGTTACCCTTTAACATCCGGACCACCAGCATGTCTGAGGTATAATATTGACAAAAACAAAATGTGAATCCAATCCATTAATAAAACGTTTGTTATCTTTACTTTATTAAATTTATGCGGAAAAATTGTGTAATAAAATTGAACTGTATTATTTGTTCCTGGATTTTACAGAGAGCGAAATAATGTTTAGTTTAACTAGAGTTGGCATTGATGTATTTTAGTAACCTACACCAATGAGTTGATTGTGGAATAAGGTAGAAGACAATGAAGAAACTGGTTGTTGCTGATTTATTATACCTTCATTTATAGTGATAGGCAAATTTTTCTCTGACTTTGAAGTAAATAGATAGTATGAATTATGACATTGTCTACCAGGCTGTGCGTTAGTATTTTTTATACACATAATGTACTGTTATCATGGTATGGTAGCTTTTTGTTGTAATCTTGTCTTTTTTTTACCACCAATACATCTGAAATTGATGCAGTCTCCTAACTGCCTAAGTACAAATCTTGGTTCTGATAAAATGTAACAAAAGCATTATGGATCCCCACAATAATTTATTTATAAAAATAAATAGTATTAATAATGATTTCATTAATGATTTGGGGGGGGGGGGGGTATTATTTTTTTTTCCTGTTTCTTTTTACATATTTTTTATGTAAATACAGAAATATGTCATATAAAACTGTAGTTTTAAAGTCTAATATAACTTTCATTTCACAAAATTTAATGTTACTGCTTAAATGGCAAGATTTCAGTATAGTTAGGTAATTATTAAACTGTTTCTTTTTATCAGTATTATTAATTTTTAGTGATTAAAGTAAATTATCCTAGTTTAATATTATATATTTTTCAACTGAGTATTTATGAAGATATCTTTTTAGACCCAAGGAAAATACATAAATTAGTAAAACTTACTTATATTACTTTATTCAAAATTTAAACTCATAAGACTTTTTAATCCGATAAAAGAAATCAAGCCTGGCGACCTTCTCACAAATTTAATGACATGTCTGTCTATAATAATTCCTTCATTAGAAAAATATACTTAAAACAAGCTTAAACATTCTCACTTGTACTGGAAAAGTTTTATCCAATAATCACTGCAGTATCACAGTTCTAAATATCCAGTAGGATAAGTTCCTTGTCATGTAATTCTTCCCTCACTATAAGACAATCTCCTCCCTGTGTTTCTCTTAGAAAAGCAATACTCCCAACTCTTTTATATATGTTCAGATGTTCTCCTCTCTCTATAAATTCCCAAAATAATCTGTAACTAGAATGTATACTTAATTTTTTCAATATAAAATCTCATCTAAAGTGTAGTTGTATTAAATTTGGCTCTTTGTGAATCAAATGATGGTACTTTTATGTATCAGAGTATTACAGAGGCCAGCCCATAGAGATAAGGCTCTGTATTACCTGTAGAATAATTGATGCTTGATTTTACAGAGATATATTCCCAAGTCTATTGTGTTTGGCTTATATAAGTAGCCATCTATTTACCCAATTTCTTAATAGCTTGATCAGGGTTAATTTCTAGTGATTGTCAATTTAGAATATATGAGAATTGCTATGTAATGATTTTATATAGAAATTAATTGAGCTTTAGATGATTTGAGATGGACAATTTGTCTAATTCTGTCTTGGGCCTAACTTCCCTCAAATTACAAAGAAATATAATCTTAGATATAGATTGGCTGTTGTTTGAAGACTAGTTTGCGTGTTGACAATTACCTCATGCAAGTATGTCATTGGAAGTATCTAATTCTTTGAAAAACAGGTTTATGTAATTCTCTATGGTCTTCTCTATGGTCGGATGTGAGAGACATACAAATCATGCAACAGTATTATTTGATAACACAATCTAATAATAACACAACATTATTTTTTAACACAAAAATGATTGTTTTCTTCCATGAATCTTTTATGTATTTTTGGGGGGAAACCTTGGATCCACTAAAAACTTGATTTTGTACCAAATGTTTCTGTTTAATGAAGGGATGTTAAAGAATATTACATAATTTCCTACTAAAATATAACTCTTAAAAACATTTTCATCAAAAATTTGAGATTAAGTGATAAAAAAAGTGCTTGAAGTATTTTATAATCATATTCAAAGTACTTAAAATTGGCCCATTGAAGAAAATGATATATGTGCTGCTGTTGAGTTTATTGTCATGAAATCTTAACTTTGGTATTTTTTAGTTGTGATAATACATTTTGTAGTTTCTTTATTTATGAATGTGTAAGGTTATAACTATGGCTATATTTATTTTTTTGATTTACCTCATTAATTACATGACTGAATTATATGTGATTAGTATGCACCTTTTGTCAGTGGATTATTGATGTAGCCATATGTAATGCAATCAGTAGTGTAGTTATTTGTCAATGAATATGTTATACAACCATGCATTCATTGAGAAATTAGTACCGTAATTGCAACTTTTTGTTATTAAATAAATAACATAATGTTTTGTTGACATAAATATATATATATAATACAACCTTTTATTAATAAATGAATAATGAAACATTTAGTGTTGATAAATAAATAATGTAACATTTTTGTTAATAAATTGAAAAATCTGTAATACAACTTTGAATTATGAATCAGAAATCATTATTGTAGCTGTTAGTAAATGAATTAGTAATGCATTAATTTGTAATTCAGTTTTTGTTTTGTTTAATGGTAATACATATATTTAATCAGTTGATGTACCCCATGTTACTGTATGACAGGTGGGGGACGTAATAGGCTGTAAGGAAAGATGAAAGTGAGGAGATAACTCACTATATCAATAAATACTTGGCTTAAACATTGGTTAAAAAGAAGTGGATTAATGTGCCTTGTGACTAATGTGTTACATCTTGTATATACTTATTTGTACATAATTTATTGTCCTGTTCTGCATCATGGTTTGAATTACAGTCATTTTGTATAATTTTTATGTACGTATTACCCATCCCAAGAGTGATAATACATTTAAGTTAATATGTGATAATTGGTCCAAATAATGATAATGTTGTGAAAATTAGTTCAAATAATGTTAATTTTGTGATAATCAGTTCAGATAATCATAATATTGTGAGTTTTTATGCGAAATACTTCAGAAACTTACTAATATATCTATACATGTACTATCCAACAAATTTTATGCTTGCCAGGGATGAACGAGTAATATACAATAACTTAATAAAAAAAATTATGTTTTATTATTTATGGACATACTTTTCTCTAATTTTATCTATATTTATAGCACTATCCACAAGACAAAATACATTTTCTATTGTTTTTTCATCCTATTAGATATTGATTAAATTTACACCAAGATAGAAAATTAACTGTAAGTACTCACTGTTGTATAATCCTTTCACTTCATCTGACATCTGAACATGTATGAACTATAATAATGATGATAGTAAGACTGATGTATGCTTGTTCACCTTAATGTTAATATTTATACTATGTTAGTATTGTTTTATAGTCAATGGAATGCATTTTATTACACTTGTAATTTCATGGTACTACTTAGTTCAGCAATATTTGTGTCTGATTATGAAGTTCCAGGTAACTCATAGTAAGTTTCATGCTGTTATATCATATTTGCTGTATTTATTGTTAGTCAATGTTCAATTCAAACATCTTCTATTTTTAGTCTTTGGTAAGTTAATGGCAGCATATAATGAAGGGTTATAGGGCTTTCTGTGTGACCTGGTTTAGAACTTAGCAATGATAGAGATCTGTCCCTAGGGAGAAATGTGACTGTGTCACCTTTTGTTGAACCCCAGGTGAGGCTCACACTGTCCTTGGCAAATTTGACATCCTATAATAAAATGTCCTCCACCTCTAAATTATGTGGGTTTTTTTTGGCAGAAGCTTACAGATAGAATGTGGTTAGTTCTGGTTAAGGCCTAAATGAAGTCCAGGAAAGCTGGTTAAGATAACTGCCCGCCACAATATGACTGAAATAATGTTGAAAATGGCACAAAACCCGATGAAACAAACCTTTTGTCATATATGTGTAGAAGCCTTGTTATGGTGAATTAAGATATTTTTTTGTACCATGGTCTATTCCACATACACTTGAAATGATAAATTAAGTGCTATTATTATGTATTGTTGGAAATGCTCTCAACCTTATTGTACTGTTTTATATAAAAGTTTGTCATACCAATATGATTTAATAAGCTGCTTACAGTCTATCACATTAAGTCAACTTTCTTAATTAAGCCTAGTTTGTTCGAATGTGCTTTTACCAATCCATAATGTGACAATAATTATCCCTTCAAATAATGTCAGTTCTTAGTGGACATTGTACAACCCAGTACTCAAGACTACTGGATGTAACATAAAATTTTTTTTATTGTGCTTATGGTTTTATTGAGTTAACTAAGATAATAAATGTCTAATGTAATTTCTATTGCCAGGCCAATTCTTGAAATTTTAAGTCTCTTGCCATTAGATATGTATAAAAGATATTATTAGTGACATTATTTGTATGGGTTAGCAGATATTTAATTTTCAAATCCACTAAATCTGTCCGAACATCCCCTGATCAAAGATGAGCCATAGTAACATATAAAATGGATAGTTGTAAACATCTGTAAGAATTAATATTAATAATGCATTATTTGTGTAATTTTACTAGCCAGGTCATCTATTAGGATATTGCAGGTTGCTGACATTTTTGTCACCTGTCTTGACAATGAAAATTATAACCATTATGGTATAAACCACTCACATGTGTGTTAATTTAGCTCTCAAATGTATAGCAGGTTTATATTTATTACCAACAAAATGATGTTATATGGAAAATTAACTTGTTTTATAAACAAAACTGATAGAGATTTATTACACTTTTCATGCCAATTGTTGGACTAAACATGTCAGTGATCTCTTTATCAACCATTATGGTCATAAGCAAGCATAAATTACTTTTTTTATATAATATCCTGCAATAAATGTGACATGTGGAAGCGAATAAGTGAACTAAATTAATTTACTATGTGTTTGGCCAAATTCACTTTCTGTATGAAGTGCTTATTTGCAGACTACTGTATCCGTACATGTCTGCGTAACAAGTAAAGATTTCCACAAATAGCTAGCAAGTAGCAATCAGATTCTTTCTTTTCATGAAGTAAATCTAGTTTAATTTTCTCCTCCCTGATTCAACAAGTCATTTAGTCTCTGTGTAAAATTGTTTAATTTGTCTGGTAGCTTAGGTCTGTAAACTCACTATTACTTATTGTTGTCTTTATGTAGGCACATAGGTGATGTTGCTGACGGATAGTCCTGTTGGCTTCTTTGTTGTCAGATTTTGATGATCTCATCAATCTGTATGCAAGCTTTGCTGACTAATCATCTCTGAAGATAAGAGATTTAAATATGGTAATATGGTGTCTGCATGGCTTTATGCTGTTCGAGCATCTTGCTGTGTATGTATGAAATGCCAGTAATTTTTACAGTATATTTGTGATAATATTGAGCAGAACCTCAGTAAAAATGCACCGACTTGTGTAGATATCAATGGTATGATTAAATTTTAAATCCAAGCTTTTGATTAATGTGTACTTAAAAAATTCCTAGATTCTTCTCTAAAGCAATTATAAGTGGTAACTATGTGAGAATTTGTTGTCTTCTTTAATTGTTCCAAAATAAAGCATCAACATCTTTCAAAAGTGCTCTTGTGCTCACATGAGTCATCATTGTAGCTTGCTGCAGTTCTTTTGCCCTTATGGAGTATTGATCATGCTCTTAGAAGGCTTGGTATGCATTTATAAAGCAAATACATGTAATATTGTTATTTCAATATAATTATCTATTTGATTTTACACTTAAAGACATTTCCTCATGAAATTCATAAAATGTATTACTCTCAAAATAGCCCCAAACTGTCAGGTTGACAGCTTGCAACTTGTACTTTTTTGTATCTGAAATTATCCCTTTATTGCTTTGCCTTTATATGACTAATTAACATTTCATCATATGGGATGTTTCTTTTAGGATATTTAATGCTAATTCCTACGTAATCTAATGCTGTTTTTGGCAATTTAATTATCAGATCCACATGCATTTGTATGGGGTAGTCTTTAAGGAATAATGATTGTTTTGCACTTGTCCTTTAATGCTTTCCTGAGATTTCTTGTTGATATTAACACAGGGATTGACAACAATTCAATAAGTTTGGATGAGATATTGTAATCTTATTGTACTCTCCAACACTCTTTATGTGAGTTTTATTCAATATTGTATGAAAGTTTGTATCCCATTTTCTTTTAGTTCTTGCGAAAAAGACTAGGATGGTTGCAATTTAGAACTGATATATGGTAATTTGCAAAGATACAAAGATATACCCATGTTCATATTTTTCTTTTTGGTTTACTGTGAACTTTACTTGATGTGTATTTGCATAATGTGTCTGAAAATAGGGATGTTGATTCCCTTTAAGGCTTCAGTTTATGTGGGCTGACTATATTAAAGTGCTCTCTATATTTAGAAAAAAAAGCATTAAAAGTTCCAAGTGGAGGAAGTATATCGCTAATTAACCAGGGCAGTTGGCTCCATTATGATAAATTATTTAATGTCTATTTCGTCTTCTGACATTGTGCAAAATTGAGACATATGGTTAATATTTTGTCATCTTGAGTTGACTATTATTGATAAAGAATAAGATTCCTAGAAATAAGCACAAAAAGTTCAACCATCCCCAAAATACTACTGTCCCCAAAATCTCAAGCCCTACCAACAAACATATGATCTTATAAAAAGAGTCTCACAGAGGTTCTGCCTTGGAACTGTCTGTGGCAAGTTATTAATTGAATATGTTTCTTCTCTCACTCTCCATGTTACTAAGGTTCTGGGATCTACTTCAAGTCGTATGCTACTTAAAGTTCAGTGGTCTTCCCAAACTTTGTGTTCTTTGAGTGACTGCAATTTTTTATGCTTACTGTGTATATGCTTAGGAAACCAAATGAACCTTCGATCGATCGATCTTTCCCTGTCAGAGGCCAGATCTTATATGATTTATAAATGACAATGAAACATCCTGGTTACCATCTACTTATGTATTTTGACATGAAGAGAAATAGAACACAAACATAGATAATTAATGATGTACAAGTTCTATTCATTTCAAATAAGTCTTAAATACATTTGGTATGTTTAATATAATCCTGAAACATGATGAATGGATTACCAGCAGATATTTGCTGAAAGCTTAAGAAATTGTCTTTAAACAACTTATAATTTGTGAATACATTCATAGTAGAAAGTGTTTTATTGAATTGTCTGTGCATGACCGTTATTTGATGTCTATGATTTTTGTATCTAATGGTATAATGGACCATAAACTTTTAAAAGATTAAATGCTTGTCTTGTAAAATGATGAGGAGCTAAGGTAATTGATCACTTCCACCAGCTTTTAGATTCAGGGTGAGCTACAAGTATGAGTAGGGTGATAAACTGGCATCAGAAATGGTCTTTTCCTTTGAAAGTACTGGTCAGATTTTGCTTTGTACCATCCTTGTGACCTTGTGTATTTGTTGATCTTACACCACACATGAATTATGATTTTGAATAGTTTTGGATGTATTAGCTTTGCCAAATTTAATTCTGACAAAATTCCCATTAATGATAAGCAAATTTAACTTCTAGTAGGCATTACACAATTATTGCTGTGTTAATATTCAGAAATGAACTTTCAATGGTAGTAGAAAACGCACCCTAAACATTAGTTAAGTACTTTTGAAGTCTGTCATTTATTCTGGTGAGTGGCACTGCTGAGGGCCATCATTGCCGTCGTATTTTCTTCATTTCAATAGACCATTTAACCACAGAGCCCCTTCCTTCTTTCCCCTATACAATTGTGCTGTCTTTTATTCATTTGAAGTGTACAAATATTTCATCAATTAGGCTTTTACTGTTTCTGTATGACTTCACTGTCATTATTCCAAATTAATGTCCACAAACACTGCTGGGCTTTGTCTGTATGTTTCTTGCCAGGAAAACAATAGCTCCATGTGATTAAGTCTTTCATACTGTTCGCTAAATTTATTTCTGTAACAATTATTTGCCTCGTCAGTTATAAACCCTCAGTTTTTATTTAACATTGAGTAAATGGTTTATTTGTATTGATATTTTTAATAATTGATTAGATTGTTTCAATTTAAACTAATGAGGCAGTTTCATGTCTAGATCAACTCTCAGAAGTTCATCAGATTAACTCGATTGTCTTTGAAGTTTGTTATTTAATGGTGTTGTAGCTGTACAATGTTCTCTGCTTCATTTTATGCTTTTTCCAATTCCCCTTTATGACTTGACACAACTTGGTGCTCTGATCTTATGTTGGTTAAAGATGTTCATGAAAATTTCATCTGAGAGATGTCAATTTATAGCTATGCCCTTTGCAATGTGCTTAGCATGATCTGCTCTTGCAAATACTCTATTCAAGTTTTCATATTTCAAACTTTTTAAAACTGTCCAAGAAGTATGAAACTACCCCAGTTTAGTTCAGGTTGAGCTGTTGCTGCCAAACTTTCTGTTATGGACAGCTGGCTTGGAATTATGTTTGTGTTTCTTTTGGGAAAGTCACTATTCCTAATATATGAAAACAGTTTCTGGCAACCTGGTTTGGTGACATTGCCATGTTTCTTTGTATTTTGATGTTGTAAAGAATATCAGCTAAAATCATTATTGGGATATTTTTCAAGATTTTTCAAGATAGAAATATTCTGTTCAAATGTATTTGCTAGATAGATAAGGTTGTTACCACCCATCTCTCCCCATGTGTTATAAATTATGATTATGTAATATTAACCCCTCAACATGTCATGTTTGCTTATATGTTATAATGTGGGTTGCTTAGAACTGATGTTGCTGTTGGTTTCATGTTGCTGGTTCAGTCTTGTCCTTGTGTCTATTGTATGGAAACATAACACTGAAACACACTGTCTCCTGTCTGTAGGCCTATATATACTCCTTATAGTTGGTGTTCTGACATGAAAATAAACATGCTTGCACTCACACATGTACCACAATGATTCAGAATCTTAAGATGTAACCAGCAATTGAGAAAAATAAATGAAGTATCAGCAAAAAAAAAGATATTTTGTAGATTATTATATCTTCTTGCTCATTTCTCCAGTACTCTGTGAAAGCATATAACCAAACACTAACTACAATCATAAACCATGTCTAACATCATATAAACATGTCTGGTATATTTCTGATATGAATTTATTTGAAAAAATATTTGGTTATAAAGTCTTTGACTAGAATCTGGATCATCTCAGGCCTGATTTCTCCCTGGCAACTGTTTGCATCCGTATTTTCTATGTTATCATTTAATGCACCAATAAATAAAGTTATCTATCATTAATTCTTTTCATTGATTTTTGCCAAATATACTGTCTATCATATCAAGTGTTGTGTCTGTGTTTTATCTATTTCCTTTGATTATAATGCATGTTTTTGACAATGTAACACTAAATTGCGTGTGAATCATTAACTGTTTTATTTGTTAAAACTTTCAGTTTTAAGTGTCAGACAAATTTTATAGTACCAAACAATGGAGACTTTAAAAATTTCACCATGCTGTTAGGGTTGGTTTATACAGCTAAAATTATTTTGTAATATGCTTAATTGATAAAGTGTGGACTTTTATTTTACCCAGATAACTCTATTGCAAAACATTGAAAATGTCATCTAAACAGTGTATGTTTATTTTACTGGGTGTCACAAATGGACATATTGACAACACTGACATCAGTCCTATAACTATGAAATTTCCTACATGGAATTTTATTACCCTGGCATCAAATGATGCAGGGACATTATACATGTATAGTGATTGCCTTGTCCATCCATCCGTACCAGATTAAGTCAAGCGGCCACCAGGGTAAATACTCATATCAAACACAGCTTCATATTCTTTGTAGTACTTCAGTAAAACATTCTATAAAGTCATAACTTGTTACACTGAGGAACAATATTGTGTATAGGTCATTCAACCTTGTTGCTGTATGACTTAAGAATGATTCACAGTTCTTATTTCTATCAGACATAATGTCTTATTTAACCATCATAGATGAGTTGTTCCACATTTCATATCTATTGTCTTGTCATCCCTGATAGGATTATGTTTATATAAGTTTTATAGATAAATCTTTCTCTCCATCTCATTGCTAATAATAAAACATGGATGTCATTCAGAATAGCCAAGGTTTCCTCGACAAACAAATCACTTTGTTTGATAATCTATCAGTTCATTCTCCATAGATTGGTTGTCATATTGTCTTGGTTTTGATGACTTAACACTTTATGTGGTATTGCTTGTTATGGTCATTGTTTAAGCATCTACATTTACAGTTATTCCGTTGTCAGTGGTCTATTGTTTGTACATACTTGTTTTCTCTGTTTGTGTTTTTTCTCTCGAAATTTCACTTTACTGCAGACAATGGTCTTAAATGTAGATGTCTGCGAAGTAGATCATCATAGTTTTTAATAATTACGCTAGTCTTGTTTTGGTTGGGCTGTGAAGTGCTGTGCTCAAAATTGAAAATTGGTTTGATGATGGGGGGGGGGGGGGGGTTGCTCATATATTCTGCAGGTGTTCTATATTCTACATAGGTTAAATATTTGTGTGTGTGTTTGCATGTTTGTACAATGTATACTGCATATATTGAGAGATATATATATGTATATGTAACAATATGATATTGAGTTTGTTCCCGCATTTTGTCATGAAAGTGATATGTGTGTAATAAAGGAATTTTGACTTGACTTTGACTTGAGAGAAATAAAGGTATTTTTGTTATGTTATGGTAATAATGTATCTCAAAATAATAAATGTTGTATATTATACTACTGATTAGTATAATAAATTGAAATTGATTAATTTTTTGTCAATTGAACGACTTAAAGCGTGATAATTCAGTGACCGCAAGCCCAACATGTGTGGATATTTTTAAGGCGTGACAGATTTGTAGTTAATTGTAGTTATATCTGAAAATGAATAGATAGTGTTAGTTTTAAATCACCTTTGTAGGATTCCACTTAAATTCCCCATTGAAATGTTGAAAAAAAAATTGTAGAAAAAGAAAGAATATGGACAAAATTAACCAATTAATGCTCTGCGCTGCACTCAGTATGCATTCATATAACAACCAACAAAAACAGAAAATGTTCCTAGTTGAGATGTATCTCCAGGTTGTCACATTTTGAACAGATAGCAGACTGAGATAAATATGAATAAACCCTTAAATCCTGTCTAAATATCTCTGTAACAATCATCTTGTCATAATATGCCCATCAAGGCTTATACTTAGCATTATATTCATATACAGAACAATCCTTCTTTTCCCATGTTGAATGATAGTTACAGACACTTGATTCCAGCTTTATGTTTAGTCTGAGGTGACTTTGATCCATCACATTAATTTCTGCCACTTTGCCATGTTAGCATTTCCTTCATCCATCTGTACTTCCTTTTCAAGGAAATATTCTGTCATGTTTTTCTGCTGGGACAAAATTTGAGATATAAACAGGACAGTCGTGTCAATGCACTCAGAGATTCTAATATTGAACACATTCAATGATTATTTGCATGAACTTAGTTAACTTGAAAACCGAAACTATTGTGGGGGGGACTAAGTCTCATTAGCACCCCCCTCCCCATAATTTTGCTTTTTAGTTAATTAAAAAGGGGGCTAGACTGACCCCCCCCCCCCCCATTGTCTGACAAAATCTGAATAGTTGAAATTAATATTGAAATAGTTATAACTGAATGAATACGTTCGGTGCTTACTGATGTGTCATTGTCATCATATTTGCCATCCGAGGAAATAAAGGAATTATAAACTTTACACTGAACCTTGTGTTTTTTTATCTACTTCAATGAGGATACTGGTAATACACCATTCACTAACGCAGTGTCCTTGCCCAAGGGTTACAGAGTAGGGGCTCACTGTCTGCAAGTGAGTCTTCCCACAGCATGTGCCACAGTGTGAGGCCATCACCCTAGGCCACAGAAGTATCAAAATTAATGAATTTTATTGATCTAGTGAAAAAAAGTGAAACATCAATTTATGACCATATTTGGGACCTTAAAATACAATCTTGATATTCAGGTGATCTTGTTTTCAATCATCTTATATAATGTAATGTAAATATTTTTAGATGATCCCCATTCGAGGTGTAGGGGTATTTCATATGAACCTTTCCATACAATGATAATCAGAATGTTTTAAGACTTTGTTTTACCATTTGTTGAAAATAAAATCTAAGACGTCAATGTCATCAAAATTTAATGTACTTGACAGGATGATATAATTTTTATATAGATTTTGTTACCTAGATTGAGTTCTTTTGGTTTGAGGTATCCATAATTTAACATAGGAAAAGTATAAGATTATTACACCTCTAAGTGATGGCGTGATAACTAAGTGTTTATAAGCAGTGGTTGGTGCTTAAGTGTATCAGATACAGGATGCAGTGAATATTACTGTATGACAGATTTTATGTTCTGTCGGTGTTACATATCTTAATGTGTCTTGTATGCTTTCTGTATTTGACTAGTGGTTTCTCTCCTTCAGTTTTGTATTGCATTCTGTTCAAACTGCTTCCGATATGATTATTTCCAGCAATTTAGACTTCTTCCTTCTTAAACCTTGTTGACACTATGAACTGAATCTGTCAGATGCTAAGTGTATTAAAAGCTAGCTCACCGTTTCTAAGTTAGAGCATATTAATATTTTTATGTTACCTTTGATACTTGTTATTTGTATAAATGATTTGGTTATCTGTATAAATGTTCTGAGAGCAAACAAAGCTTTTATCAGCAATATCAAATTAGAAATCAGTGTATGTGAAGGACAATCAAGTATAACAGGACCAGTAGATTGACAAACATGAAAACAATACTGGACTACAATATAATATTGACATTAATCTGTAGTGAAAATCATTTTAGTTAGTTTTATCTCACAGTCCATGAGGCCAGTATTTCTCTACATTTAACCAAACCTCATCATAATTTTTGCCCTAGGACTGAGGTCTGGCTGCAGTCTTTTGCCTTGACTTTGTATATCAGAGTGTTTTCAATGTGTTGACAAATACCTATGACTATATCTTTTATTGTTTCATATTTTCAGAACACCAGAACAATGTCCCAGTGTTGTATCCTTGTTATCAGAGAGTTACAATCCTCATGTGAGATTTGGTGCAGCCATGGCTTTAGGTATCGCTTGTGCTGGTACAGGACTTAAGGTAGTGTGCATCCATCATTGAATTGAATTCAACCAATATGTTAAAATAATTATAGGGGTGTGATTTTTCCATGGAAAATGGCAGATTGGACGATCATTTTGGTAGTTTTTGTAATGCATTGAAAAAATCATAGGGTGGTATGGGGAGGGGGTAAGACCATTCCCCTATAATGCTTGTTTAGCAAATGCTGTTTAAAGAATAGGTTTCTTATTAAAAAAAAAAAACTTCTGCAAAAAACTGCCTTCCCAAAAATCCCCAAACCAAAAATTTGGCCACAACACAAGATCATACAGAAACGTAGGACTTGCATAGTCTTGGAGAGGTTGCCAAGTTACAGAGAATGATTTCAAATCTTTTACAGATTTTATGATTTCATTCATAATCCTAATTTCCTTCCCATTCTATTCAACATTGTCAGTTTAATTATAATCATTTAAAACCTTGGCAACAGCTTCATCATGTTCAACCGATTAGTTTGTTATCAAAATACAGATTTATGTTTTTGAATATTGCTCTATATTCCATGCAGCCGTCTGAATCCTTGTCAAATGCTTATAATATATATAACTTTATAATTTCTTCTTGTTTGTGTTTGTTGTTGGAGGGGTGGAGGGTAGTTTTTGGTGACATGTCTTTTGTCTTTGAATCTTTGAACATCTCTGCATTATATACTTGTAGACTAATGACATTTGTAAGAAAATGTCTGCATAATATGATTATATGTTCCTATTGACACACTTTTTTCATTCGCTGTATAATTTGATGGCTCTAAAATCTTGCGTTGATTCTGGCAATGTTACAGCTGAGCACATACCACACTTACAAATAAGTCTCCTAACATTAAGATAAATTGAATTCATACAAATGCATGACAACTAAATTGCTTCTGGTGTTATGAATTTGGTTTTATCAATTACCATGGTAATAGGTTGTGATTCTCCTTTGACAAATTCTGTTCTCTGGTCAGATGGAGAAACCATAGACTTGTGTCTGACTTGAGAATAATTGCCTATCTAGATAAACTGTAAGTGACAACTATGAACACCATTGATTTGCGAAATTACAGTCAAACCTGTGTTTATGGTCATCTCCAAAGTAAAGGCCACCCTGTGATTAAAGGCCATTTTTTGATACACTTTCATTGATTTTTTAGAACAAAATGGCCACTGATTAAATGCCACCTGTTAATAAATGTCACATTTTGTATTACCATGAGTGATCTTTGTTCACAGGTCTGACTGTATATATATATAAATTAAAAGATAGTTTGTACATGATATGTCTGCTCCTTGCCTCTTATTTGATATTTTCACAATTCAAACATTGAAATGACTAAAAATGTAAGCATTTTTTTGTTCCATTCATTTTAAATATCAAGGTTTTACTGTATATAATGTATGGCAGTGTTGTTGTACTAACCATTGTCTTGATTTATTTTTTTCAGGAAGCCATCAACTTGATTGAACCAATGACTAATGACCCCGTAAACTATGTACGACAAGGAGCCCTTATTGCATCAGCCATGATTCTTATACAACAAAATGAAGTGACATGTCCCAAGGTATGTTAAAAGATACAAATATGTTTGTTTGTTTGTCATACAGTCAAAAGTTTGATACCTACATGTAGACCTTCTGTTTGGTCTTCTATAGCATTATGGATGATTTATCTCTGATTTATATAGGGTTGTTGTCAGTTACAACAATGTTACATGTAGAGTATAAATTATGGTAGATTCAAGGTATTATATGGTTTATAATGTTAGATCAAAGCTATTGCAGATTTGTTAATGCGGGGCTGGTTATAGAAATACATATGTTTTATTTCTGTCTTATGTGGACCTATAGATTTCTGAGGATTATTGCGAAAGTGCTACAATTGCATGAATGTGTGTTTTATGGCAACCATATATACAGCTGAATAATGTACATTTATGGCATACTGCTGTTGTATGCCAAATGATGTATATTCTTTTCATACTGCTGTTGTATGCCAATTAATGTATATTCTTGTCATACTGCTGTTGTATGCCAAATAATGTGTATTCTTGGCATACTGCTGTTGTATGTCAAATAATGTGTATTCTTGTCATACTGCTGTTGTATGCCTAATGATGTATATTCTTATCATATATATACTGCTGCTGTATGCCAAATGATGTGTATTCTTGTCATACTGCTGTGGTATGCAGAATGATGTATACTCATTGCATACTTCTGCATCTAGCTGATTGTGATCTGTCTGTTACACACATTTGTCTGTTTTTGAGAAATTTTCAGTTGGTTGGATCCATTTTAGAATTTATAATATGTCTGTTGCATGTTAGAATTTCATGGTCTGCTTTTCATTTAAAGCCTTTATTTCCATATAAGGAAGTTTCAATTGGTTTGAGGGCAAAATTGTCTTTTTGATGTTTTATTTAATGTTAAGAGAAGCAATTTAAGATTACAGATAATTTTCAAATTGCATCTTCTATTCAACAGCTAATGAGATCATGTTGGAAAAAATTAATTATCTATTTTAAATTGCAGATCATTTACCAGTATTTGTTGCATTTTTTCTAATAGTTATTATTGCGTAATATGTCTGCTATTTACCTAATGGACAAAGAATGCGTAGATCACAATCTCTCTTGATGGTGAATATAAATATAATGTGAAATATGTCCCATAGATTATCCAAAATTTTGTAATTTGTGTAGATTTCACTGAAGGAAGTTACATTGTTCATCAGTTTAAAAGCATTTTAAATTGATAACTCACTGTGTAGTTGATTATTTCCTGTAAATAAATATGATTGTATATGTATATATATAAATTACTTTCTGGTGATTTATCTTTCAGTTTATGAGCTATAAACCGTACCATGAAAAATTAATTTTATTGTTTGGTTATAAAAAAGCAGTGTATACATTCAGCAACATTGCAGCTTATTTTAGTATGTATTTTTGTAATCATTCATGTTGTTATGTGGGGTCATGACAGCCCCATCTTGTTAGTTAATACAGTACGGTTCAGGTGATTTGTCCGATTTTCGCGTTTCCCCCGCATTCGTAATCGTCAATTTATCACCCGTAGCGGCGATTTTCATCGCGGCATCGATCTTGAAAAAAATGCGAATCACCGCAATGTCGCTAATCACCGCGTTTTATGACTTATTTATCAGTCGGTAATCTTTGATAGCGATGGATCGCGGTGATTCGCGAACGTCTAAAGCCGACTCTCAAGTATATAAAATGATATTTATTGTGAATCTTTCTTCTACTTTCGCTTTCTGTTGACCGTTCATTTTCCGAAAACAGTCACATGGTAAGATAATTCAGGATTTAACACTTACTAAATCCGTCGGCCAAGACCGACTGAAATCCAGACATCTGATTTAATTTTGTCAAGTAGGAAATCCCATTCTTGAAGTAAATATGTAGAAATACCGGCAAATTGCTAAGCGAATATGTAAACTGTGTAGCTATGTTTTACATATGCAGCGTTACATACAGGGCGAGATTCATATGTCTATTTTTAGTGTTTTATATATCGAGTACCAGGGCGAGAATCATTATTTAGACCGAGTCGCAGTCTCTCATTTTACGAATGTAGCTCGGTGCTCTAATCAATAAAACCAGTCCACTGTTTACATGTAATATTATTTCGCGCAATAATATACGAACGCTGACAGATTAATTAAAGCTCATCAACTACTATTAAGTTCTCAACACTCGTTGATTATAATTTATGTCAACGCTAATTTTTCACACATATCAGGTAACAATTTGTTCACAAAGCGCAATTAAATAATGTGTGAATAACAGTGTTATTTACAAGAAATTTGTAAGTTTTGAGTAAACTAAAGAGACGACATCGCGTATCATCGCGTTGAGCGATCTTCGCCGCAATCCCCGCGAATTATTGCCCTTCAGTGGTGATGGTCACCGTCGATCATCGTCGCTCTGAACGCGACGGCCAAAATTCAAATCGTCGCATTGAAGCGATCTACCTGTGGCTTAGCGCGATTTTAATTCCGCGGTGAATCGCGAAGATCGGACAAATCACCCGAATCGTACTGTAGTTTGGTTGTGATTAAGGTAGGCATTGATTTATTTAAATGGTAACCTTATAATTAATCCTCTGACCCCAAGCCCAGAGGTTATAAACCTTAAGAATGGTCTACGAGCTCAAAGCTCAATTTGGTTCTCGAAGTATTACAGTTGAAAAGATTGAGCTGATTAATGTTTAAATACATTATATCAATTATACTGTCAGACTAATGTATCAATAATATCATTATTTTCTGACCACAATTAACTTAGATCCATTAAAAGACAAAATATGAGATTTGAGCTCGGAGACCGATCTCAAGTTTTATAACCTCGGAGCCTGAGCTTTAGCTAGGCCTTGAAAGGGATGATTTTCTTGTTGAAATAAGATGGCAGATGCTTGAATTTTTTTGAAGATATTTGGAGTATCAAAATACAATTTTGATATTGATTTTGTACATATTGGTGTAACTCGATTTGCATGAGAACAATTACATAGTTTTTGAACTGCAATAAATCTTAAATTGTCCACATTTTATGGTATCATATTATGATTTATACAGCAAATGCACTGTTTGTGTGTATTTATATGTTTTACATCCATTATTTCCATAAAATATTGCATAACATTGGTGAAATGTTCAAATAAATTTTATAATTTTCTATTTATTTTCTTCTGTTTGAGAGACAATATAGTTGGAACATGTCTAACTTGTTCTGATAACTATGTTAAGTTACATGCCATACATATTGATCATTCGACAGGGTCTTATTTTGGTGGATTTTCTCAGTTAAGCAGATATTGTAGAAAACTGGTTATCGCTGACGTGAAAGTCTGAAATGTCTGCCTGCATTTGTTTATTGTGGTGCTACAGTGTAATTTACATTAATAGATATCAACCCATAAATTGCGAGTTAAAAATTTTACTGATCAGTTGATGGTTGGTGGTCTGTCTGTGGAAAATTCTGTCAGTCCACCTGCCTGTCAGTTGGTTTATCCATAGGTTGATGAAGGGGTTTCATCAATTTGTTTTGATTGGTTTCTGTTCTCAAATTCAATATTTTATCTTTTAATGTTTCTGGTTCATAATCTGTATAAGAGACAATATAGATGTAACGTGTGTAACATGGAGATTTGTTGTCCTCCTGAAGAAGCCAATGCAGCGAAACGTTGATGGAATGAAATAAATGATTTAATTTTATCATTTTTCGTGTTTGGTGATTTATACATATATTTTGTATATTTCAAATGTTTACATATTCATGTATTTATACATGTTTTGTGTCCATTTCAGATGTTTACATATTCATGTATTTGTACATGTATAGCGCATATTTAAAATATTTTGTACTCATTTATTTATACATATATTTTGTTTATTTCAAATGTTAACATATTCATGTATTTATACATATATTGTGCTTGTTTCAAATATTTTGTACTCGTGTATTTATACATATATTTTGTATATTTCAAATGTTTACATATTCATGTAATTATACATGTTTTGTGTCCATTTCAGATGTTTACATATTCATGTATTTGTACATGTATAGCGCATATTTAAAATATTTTGTACTCATTTATTTATACATATATTTTGTTTATTTCAAATGTTAACATATTCATGTATTTATACATATATTGTGCTTGTTTCAAATATTTTGTACTCGTGTATTTATACATATATTTTGTATATTTCAGATGTTAACATATTCATGTATTTGTACATATATTGTGTCTATTTCAGATGGCACATTTCCGTCAGATGTACAGTAAGATTATCAGTGATAAGCATGATGACATCATCGCTAAGTTCGGAGCCATTCTGGCCCAAGGCATCATTGATGCAGGTAAAGTTAACTTCTCTTGTAATTCTTCTTGTCATTCCCCATCATGGCATCAAATGATTTGGGAGCATATTGTGATTGCCTTGTCAATTTGTCCATCTGTCTGTCCATCGAGTTGCCACTGGCGGCATTTACATTTATTTATCACAGCTTAAATTTGGTGACACAAATCATGTAGAAAAATATAGTACTTTGGTCTGCATCAAAATTCATGCGCACTGAGAGAGTGACGGCTATGGAAAGCTGAACAATCATTTCGTTTCCAAATATGGTACGGTACTCCCATCTTCACACTATTCTTCGGGTTGCTTTAGATTCATGTATTACACTATTCGATGTCAGCTAGAACAAAACACTATTGTAAACAAATTCGAAGCTGAAGGATTTATTAATATAATAATATAGCATTTCTGTTTTGCATGATTGTAAATTAGTTGTGAATGTCTTAAGTTACGTGTGCAATTGCAATAGTTGCAATTAAATACAATATTAATGTGTAGTTGATAAGATGTTAGTTGTATTTCAATCTGATATATTAACCTGTCTGCCCTAGCTCCCTACAGCTTGATCAATGAAATGCTAAACACAACCATGACAATTGACATTTAGATTCTTGATAAAACCATAATTCACTGAATAAATATTGAAAGTCATCATAGTAAATTATGAAAACGAACTTAAATGCATTATGTCGTTAGAAGAATATTTTATAATGATGTTTTGCATGCTATGTCTGGTGTTTTTTTTTCATTCCAATAAATTCCGCAGTGTTTGTATTGAATTCAAGATCCGTTAAAATTATCTTTGTTTTGGCAAGAACAATGTGTGGTAATTATGGTTGCATTTTACTGATTCTACTGATTACGTAAATCTATAGAATCACACATCATTAATGATTGGAAAAATGTCAAATAATTTCTGAGAATTTCCACACTATAATTCATACACCTGCAACTTTATGTGAAGTTTTCTCAAATACAAATCATAACAAAACATCATTTTGTTCAGAATTAGGTTGTTTATTGTTTTTCAGACATTTAAACTGTTTTCAGTAATTATTTCGTGCTTTGTTAAGTCTCCTATGCATTAATTGTTTGTAATTGAACTTCTGTTTTTAACTTAATGCAAAAACATCTGAATTTGATCAAATTAGAAATTGGATTCAAGTGATGTCTTCTAGCTGATTGCTTTGTACAGATTTTGTATTTTAATTCATTTAACGTCTCTGCTCTACATTTGTATTGTACTTAATTGTCCATTGTTTAGATAAAGATTGAATTCTAAAACTACTTGTTGCAGAGAAAATATTTTTGTTTAAATATGCAAATAACAGATTTTGTACTGAGCTTTATCATGATCATAAACATGATATCAATGTATCAAATATGATGGAAAAGAATGATTTCAATCAAACAATCATAAAAGAAAGAATTAAACAATTATAATAGAAAATAAAGATTTCAGTTTACAGGTGATGAGTCTTCAATGGCAAATAAAATTGTTGTTCATGAATTCAAAATATAGTTATGCAGTATACAGAGGTATGGGTTAGTACAGCTAGATATAACTCGTGAACGTAAATTTTGTTCCATCAACTGTTTGTCTTAAATTACATTACTTGATTTACTGATAATCAGTATTATAAAACCCTGATTGAACACAAACCAACTGTGTGCAAAATGTATTTCTGTTTTCATTTTGATTTTTATCGTATTGATCAAATTTACACAACTCAGGGACTGGAATTCAAATTGTATTCCTTTGTTTACAAGTTTTCGATCTATCATAGGAGATTTTTATCATTGAATTCAGAATCCATGCAAAGACTGAAAGCAATACTTTCATTTATGGGAGTATTTCTGTTTCTTTTCATATTTCACTTTTTGTTTGCACTTCACTTATGAAGAACAATACATAACATTTGATATCAGATCTATGCTGCATTCTAAAATCATCAGTTGCCATGAGATTAATGATTTGAAAATACTGTTCTTGTTTGTTTACAACAAAATATACATAAACTAGCTGACATATTCTGACCTGTGACATTCGTAACACTAAGTAGATCAGAGCAGAACAGAACTGATGGTTTATTTGATTGGTACAAAATATGTTGTCAAATAAATATTAAAAGATCTTGAATAAAGCCACTCCTATAGTTCAAACAAAATAGTTCTATCACTCAAGGTTACGTTTTTGTTAAGTGTGGGGTAAGTTTCTGAGATTTTGGATGACTTTGGTCATTATGCAGTTAATGATTATAATTGATAAAGATGTTCATTAATTAAGCTGTTCTTTAATGAAAATTTTGATTAAGCATTTAGATCCAAGTAGTTGGCATACATGTTGATATGTGTAGAATGTGTAAGGATCAAAGAAAGGTCATAACCTGTAAACTCAATAATTGCTCAAGTTTCGCTGCAAAAGATCTACATTCTGTTGACTTCTTGTATGGAAACCATTTATTCCTGATAGTAACATCATGTTCAATGTTATCCTTCATGATTTTCAATTAATTTATCCCTAATGATGTTGTTCTAAGCTGGGTTGGATTGATTCTGAAATAAATTTATATGGTTATGTTGGTTTTTGTTAGAGTTCGCTGTAAATCAGATTCTTTCTAACATTTTGTTCTGATTGAAGTTTTAGTAGTGCCACTAGGTTTTAATTAATTTTAATGATTCTAAGAAATGGACTGAACATTTTTAGAAAATTCTTAATGAAGCTGATGAAAAAACATAATATAATAATTTGTTGATTTTACTAATGTACATGTAGACTGTGTTTGTCTGATTAATAATTTATCATGAGGGGTTAAATTATTAACTTACAAGGAAGTACTTCTTGTAAACAGTATAGTTAAATCTCTTATAAAATATTTGAAATATCTATGTATTTTTTTTTCGATGCCATATTGTACAAACAGTCATGGTCATTGGCAACTTTTACTGCTTTTACAGTGGAGTAGACCCCAGACATATGTAAACCGGATATAATCAACAACCTTCTATAAACTACTTAATCAGCTTCCTCAATTTGGTTTTAGTTAAAATTTGTTGATCATTCTCTTTGCAAATGCTATTTATTCAATAAGATATTGACCTGAACTCTACCCATGGTTGCAATATATGGATTTGTATAACATTGACTGACATTCTTCTTATAGTTCTAGTTAGAAGGTCTCTATTGGCCTCATCTGGTTAAACTACAATGCATCAAATGTCAATTAAAATACCTAATAAAAGCATTGCCTGCAATTCCAATAATCATTGAAATTCTGAAATTTCTGTTATCAAATTTAGGAAGTTTGATCAAGTCTTGTTTTCAGGCAAATAACATTACTGCCTCTAGCCCTTTTTATTTTTTGTAAAACACTATACTGGGGAATTTTTACATACTTTCTTTACATAGTACCTTTAATAAAAAAAAATAATTCTGGGGATATTTTTCTCTCAGTACGGAAAATAAATATTTTTATTTATTTGGGGAACGGGGCCAAATACTTGACCCAAAAATGGTATAAAAAAGGCCTGCCTGTACCTGCTCTATTGTTAAGTGTTGGTTTTACAAAGGGCTGTGGATGTTAGGGGGCCATAACTTTGACTGTAATGATAATCAGAAAGGGCTATATTATCCTCCCTTCCCTGTTGTCAGCAAAATCTAGTATTAGCCCTCCCAATCCTACACTTCATTCTATGGGCCTGTTATTGGCATTAATGGATTCATATTCATGTCAGTTTGTAGTTGATATCTTTGTCTGGATACTGCTCTCATATTTTGTTGGTCTTTTGAGAATATAAGCTTTCTACCTAGATCATTAAATTATGATGCAAGAAATCGTAGGCCAGTTATATACAGAATGTTGTTTCATTGTCTGTCTCATTCGCTTAATACATATATAAGTAAGTACCAATTTTTCTATAAGCTTCACTTTGGCTGCAGTGATTTGATACACAAGCCTAGTTCAAGCTTTTTCCTGATAATTTTGACTTAATGTATATGACTAGATCCTTACCTTTTAATCCATAAATTATGTTAAAAATGATAGTGCTGTTCAGAATGGAGGGGGGCAGGTGTTAAAAACTGTTTTCAGAATTCTAAGCTTTAAATGTTTTAATTATTAAGTCTTGATCTAATGCTTCTGGTGTACAAGTTACAAAATGTATCTCATAATATATGTATGTTCTACACTAGATTCTGGCCTATTTAGTATTGTACAAACTTAGCCTTATGGATGCTGTAACTAACATGATATGTCAATTTAAAAACTCAAACCACAACCAGACTTGTTGCTCTCTTGTGAGGACCCTGTAATTCAGATGTTCACTTGAATATAATCATTATAGCATTTACAAAAGATTATCTATACATCTCATTCAAGTTTTAGGGTTGATAACACAGTATAGCCTTTGTTATGGTTCAGCTAGGCATCAGAATGATCATACAGGGACTATATTATTGCATCTCTTTAGGAGGCAACATTATATGCATATATAAGAATCAGTAAATTTTGGCAGTTCAAATTCAACGTGAATCAGTCTGTGGTATTGCACTTTATTTTTGTTTTTAATAAATTATGAGTACACATTGGAAATTCTAATGTATATACTAGTACCATTGACACTGTACTGGTTTAGGGGGCCAGTCTTTCCATGTAATTCTTCTATAAGAAACTAAATCATTTTAAACCTGACTCATGCATTAACTTATTCCTGTTTTGCATTTAGTGTTGTCTATCATTGTTTTACCATTAGCACCATCTGATGGTTTTATCAGAGTTTCCTTTTTGGATCCAAGCTGCTGTGACATCATTTCTTATCTGAATCCTCTGTGTTCATCTACTCAATGTAAATAATGTTTGTAGAACCTCCTATAGATTAAACCTATATTTTTAGATTGTATGTTAACTTTGTATAATATTGTCAGACTAAGTGATTTTACATGTCAATACATATAATTTGAATTTATATGTATTCACAATATTTGTATATAGTTTTCTTTGCCTTCATTTGACATAATATTCTAAAGTACTTGATGTAACTTATGAAATAACAGTCATTAAAATTAATCACATTTGTTTATAAATGAAAGGAAACAAGTAGGTTTTAACAAATTATTCTATGAAAACTTCCCCACAATGCATTTAAACAACAACAAAAAACATGTCGTCTCTCTGGACTGATGTTGGATCTCACGCATTGATGAGTATTTATACATTAGCTCCCTCAAAGAATCAAATCATGATAAATATAATGATTCTTACAGTCACCCTTCTACATTTCCTCCACATTTCAACATGCTCCTCCAGGCTTCTACAAACTTCAACCATTTCCTCCACACACATTAACATGCTCCTCCAGACTTCTACAAACTCCAACCACCTCCGCAACATTTCAACATGCTCCTCCAGGCTTCTACAAACTCCAACCATTTCCTCCACACATTTCAACATGCTCCTCCAGACTTCTACAAACTCCAACCATTTCCGCAACATTTCAACATGCTCCTCCAGGCTTCTACAAACTCCAACCATTTCCTCCACACATTTCAACATGCTCCTCCAGGCTTCTACAAACTCCAACCATTTCCTCCACACATTTCAACATGCTCCTCCAGACTTCTACAAACTCCAACCATTTCCTCCACACATTTCAACATGCTCCTCCAGACTTCTACAAACTCCAACCATCTCCGCAACATTTCAACATGCTCCTCCAGACTTCTACAAACTCCAACCATCTCCGCAACATTTCAACATGCTCCTCCAGACTTCTACAAACTCCAACCATTTCCTCCACACATTTCAACATGCTCCTCCAGACTTCTACAAACTCCAACCATCTCCGCAACATTTCAACATGCTCCTCCAGACTTCTACAAACTCCAACCATTTCCTCCACACATTTCAACATGCTCCTCCAGACTTCTACAAACTCCAACCATCTCCGCAACATTTCAACATGCTCCTCCAGACTTCTACAAACTCCAACCATTTCCGCAACATTTCAACATGCTCCTCCAGACTTCTACAAACTCCAACCATTTCCGCAACATTTCAACATGCTCCTCCAGGCTTCTACAAACTCCAACCATTTCCTCCACACATTTCAACATGCTCCTCCAGACTTCTACAAACTCCAACCATCTCCGCAACATTTCAACATGCTCCTCCAGGCTTCTACAAACTCCAACCATCTCCTCCACACATTTCAACATGCTCCTCCAGACTTCTACAAACTCCAACCATCTCCGCAACATTTCAACATGCTCCTCCAGACTTCTACAAACTCCAACCACCTCCGCAACATTTCAACATGCTCCTCCAGACTTCTACAAACTCCAACCATCTCCGCAACATTTCAACATGCTCCTCCAGACTTCTACAAACTCCAACCATCTCCGCAACATTTCAACATGCTCCTCCAGACTTCTACAAACTCCAACCATTTCCTCCACACATTTCAACATGCTCCTCCAGACTTCTACAAACTCCAACCATCTCCGCAACATTTCAACATGCTCCTCCAGGCTTCTACAAACTCCAACCATTTCCTCCACACATTTCAACATGCTCCTCCAGACTTCTACAAACTCCAACCATCTCCGCAACATTTCAACATGCTCCTCCAGGCTTCTACAAACTCCAACCATCTCCTCCACACATTTCAACATGCTCCTCCAGACTTCTACAAACTCCAACCATCTCCGCAACATTTCAACATGCTCCTCCAGACTTCTACAAACTCCAACCACCTCCGCAACATTTCAACATGCTCCTCCAGACTTCTACAAACTCCAACCATCTCCGCAACATTTCAACATGCTCCTCCAGACTTCTACAAACTCCAACCATCTCCGCAACATTTCAACATGCTCCTCCAGACTTCTACAAACTCCAACCATTTCCTCCACACATTTCAACATGCTCCTCCAGACTTCTACAAACTCCAACCACCTCCGCAACATTTCAACATGCTTCTCCAGGCTTCTACAAACTCCAACCATTTCCTCCGCAACATTTCAACATGCTCCTCCAGGCTTCTACAAACTCCAACCATTTCCTCCACACATTTCAACATGCTCCTCCAGGCTTCTACAAACTCCAACCATTTCCTCCACACATTTCAACATGCTCCTCCAGACTTCTACAAACTCCAACCATTTCCGCAACATTTCAACATGCTCCTCCAGGCTTCTACAAACTCCAACCATTTCCTCCACACATTTCAACATGCTCCTCCAGGCTTCTACAAACTCCAACCATTTCCTCCACACATTTCAACATGCTCCTCCAGACTTCTACAAACTCCAACCATTTCCTCCACACATTTCAACATGCTCCTCCAGACTTCTACAAACTCCAACCATCTCCGCAACATTTCAACATGCTCCTCCAGACTTCTACAAACTCCAACCATCTCCGCAACATTTCAACATGTTCCTCCAGACTTCTACAAACTCCAACCATTTCCTCCACACATTTCAACATGCTCCTCCAGACTTCTACAAACTCCAACCATCTCCGCAACATTTCAACATGCTCCTCCAGACTTCTACAAACTCCAACCATTTCCTCCACACATTTCAACATGCTCCTCCAGACTTCTACAAACTCCAACCATCTCCGCAACATTTCAACATGCTCCTCCAGACTTCTACAAACTCCAACCATTTCCGCAACATTTCAACATGCTCCTCCAGACTTCTACAAACTCCAACCATTTCCGCAACATTTCAACATGCTCCTCCAGGCTTCTACAAACTCCAACCATTTCCTCCACACATTTCAACATGCTCCTCCAGACTTCTACAAACTCCAACCATCTCCGCAACATTTCAACATGCTCCTCCAGGCTTCTACAAACTCCAACCATCTCCTCCACACATTTCAACATGCTCCTCCAGACTTCTACAAACTCCAACCATCTCCGCAACATTTCAACATGCTCCTCCAGACTTCTACAAACTCCAACCATCTCCGCAACATTTCAACATGCTCCTCCAGGCTTCTACAAACTCCAACCATCTCCTCCACACATTTCAACATGCTCCTCCAGACTTCTACAAACTCCAACCATCTCCGCAACATTTCAACATGCTCCTCCAGACTTCTACAAACTCCAACCACCTCCGCAACATTTCAACATGCTCCTCCAGACTTCTACAAACTCCAACCATCTCCGCAACATTTCAACATGCTCCTCCAGACTTCTACAAACTCCAACCATCTCCGCAACATTTCAACATGCTCCTCCAGACTTCTACAAACTCCAACCATTTCCTCCACACATTTCAACATGCTCCTCCAGACTTCTACAAACTCCAACCATCTCCGCAACATTTCAACATGCTCCTCCAGACTTCTACAAACTCCAACCATTTCCTCCACACATTTCAACATGCTCCTCCAGGCTTCTACAAACTCCAACCATCTCCGCAACATTTCAACATGCTCCTCCAGACTTCTACAAACTCCAACCATCTCCTCCACACATTTCAACATGCTCCTCCAGACTTCTACAAACTCCAACCATCTCCGCAACATTTCAACATGCTCCTCCAGACTTCTACAAACTCCAACCATCTCCGCAACATTTCAACATGCTCCTCCAGACTTCTACAAACTCCAACCATTTCCGCAACATTTCAACATGCTCCTCCAGACTTCTACAAACTCCAACCATTTCCGCAACATTTCAACATGCTCCTCCAGGCTTCTACAAACTCCAACCATTTCCTCCACACATTTCAACATGCTCCTCCAGACTTCTACAAACTCCAACCATCTCCGCAACATTTCAACATGCTCCTCCAGACTTCTACAAACTCCAACCATCTCCTCCACACATTTCAACATGCTCCTCCAGACTTCTACAAACTCCAACCATCTCCGCAACATTTCAACATGCTCCTCCAGACTTCTACAAACTCCAACCATTTCCTCCACACATTTCAACATGCTCCTCCAGACTTCTACAAACTCCAACCATTTCCTCCACACATTTCAACATGCTCCTCCAGACTTCTACAAACTCCAACCATCTCCGCAACATTTCAACATGCTCCTCCAGACTTCTACAAACTCCAACCATTTCCTCCACACATTTCAACATGCTCCTCCAGACTTCTACAAACTCCAACCATCTCCGCAACATTTCAACATGCTCCTCCAGACTTCTACAAACTCCAACCATCTCTGCAACATTTCAACATGCTCCTCCAGACTTCTACAAACTCCAACCATCTCCGCAACATTTCAACATGCTCCTTCAGGCCTCTCCAAGCTCCAACCATTTTCTCAACATTTCAACATGCTCCTCCAGACTCCTGCAAGCTCCTTTAAACTAAATATCTTCTTTCTTACAAAACTAACAGTTAATATTTTATTGAAATACATACACTATAGAGTTTTCTTTTCCATATTGATCTTATCCTTTGTTGTACAATATCTAAAACATTGTCATTTTATTGTATGGACAATGTTCAGAGATGATTCTATCTTGGTCTCAGCTGGTGTTTTGGTCTAGACAATTAGGAATGTATATTATTTGTCAAAGGCCCTTTTTCAGCCATCAGCATGTTATAGTGTACTTGTTGTTGTATCACATCTGTAAAACTCTGGATCATTTGTTGTGTTACATTGCTGGTCACCATGGAACCCTTTTCATGGACATACCTTTTTTGCAGTTTTAAACTTCAAAGTCTTGTTAATGGTCAATAATTCAGATAGATATCTTAAACAGCTTAATATAGGTGCCAAAAACAATGTAGGATAAGACAGTTTAATGAATAAGCAAGGGGTTAGCAAGATTCTTAAGTTAAGCAAAATTTGCTGTCTTAGCTAAAATATGTCTATGATACAAGCTCCAGAATGTCATATATGCGTCACTGTGCTATAGAATCGAAGCCATTGACTTATCATTAATCCAAATCGAGTGTTTTGAACCAGAAAATGTTAGAAAACAAACCAGGTGCAAAAAAAACATACAATAGAAAAATAAAGTTTCTAATCTGATTACCATGTTGACTTTTTCAGGTGGACGTAACATGACCATGTCGTTACAGTCTCGTACAGGACATAGTAATACAGAGGCTATTGTCGGGCTCCTGGTATTTTCCCAGTTCTGGTTCTGGTACCCACTCACTCATTTCTTGTCTCTGGCTTTTACACCAACATGTACCATTGGACTTAACAGTGATCTTAAGGTGAGAATGCAGACCAGATTTTTACACATCCTCCTTATATTTAATGGTTCTTGTAGAATACATTGTACACCAGGTGGACTTTGATAATTTCAATCAACATCGACTTTGATTTTTCAATATCTTTGTGTAGATCTATTGTAAAACATAAGAATTAATTCACTTGTTTTGTTTTCATTCAAGAATTGACTTTTATTATGCAAACGTTTAGAAATTCATCTTTGTGTACTTCAAAATGATTGAAGTGAGTTGTCAGAATCAACTTGATTATGAATCACACCCCTTAGCTTAACTTATAGACTATCAGGTCTACTGAACTAAGGTATTTAAGTTCAAACCCTGATTATGACACAAAATGAGATAAAGCCCAATATAGTTTGCTACAGGCCACTTCAAGAATATCATCAATGCTTAGTTCAAGCCAGGCTCATGTATGACTTCACTCTTTAAAGACAGAGGAAACCACAGGTGTACACACTAGAAGAACAACTAACTTTCCTCTAAGCTTGGAATTTTTCTGACCCTTAGTGAGTTTGACATCACAGCAGTTAGGAGCTGATGTTTACCTTAGTTATATTATCTGTTTCTCACAATTGCATCCTGCAGTTTTTCTATTATTACATGTTGATCATGTGTTTCAGATGCCAAAAGTTGAAATGAAATCAAATTCTAAACCTTCAACATTTGCTTATCCACCAAACCTTGAGGAAAAGAAGGAGAATAAGAAAGATAAAGTAGAGACAGCTATACTTAGTATAACAGCTAAACAGAAGAAAAAAGAAGCTGAAAAGAAGAAAGATGAAGAAAAAATGGAAGTTGTAAGTGATTTAATTTGAGAATCCCTTTTTTGTGACAAAATGTCTTCACTTTTGGGATAAATTTTATGTTCTAAGTATGATAGCCTTCCATGGTATGCAAATATTTCAGTCATCAATAAAGAAACTTGGGTATGATTTTTAGCTCACAGGAGCAAGTGCTTATGATGAGCTTTTGTGATCAGTCTATGTCTGTCATCATGTGGTTTGTGTTGTGTGGTATGTGTATGAACTTACGCCTGTTGAACATAAGGCCACATTTTTAGCCAAAAAAGTAATCTTGGTCATAAACCAGGTCAAAGGGTCAAATCACAGGAAAACTTTGATAACAATGGACATCATGACACAAGCTCAAAACAAGGTTTTCATCAGCAAGCAATGATTGTCATGTGAGCAATGTAGGGAGGCCATCTTGGATTATTGGATAATTTATAGGGTTCTTCTTTTTGTGAAACATGGAAATTTGTTGTGAAAACCTGAGGGGCGTGGGGAGGATACAGACTAGTGTAGAACCCTTCCTTGTGGTTTTCAGTGCAGTGACTTAGAATTTCTTCACCTCTGATCTGCAACCAATCATACTCAAATAAAAGTTTTATGCCAAAACTAATACTGATTGTTTGAAGCTTCTCTACCTCTGTGTTTAGTCTACAAATAAATCAATAACATATTGAATTCTATTAAATGCATATGGCTTCTTCAAAGGGTTTTATTCAACTTCAACAAGATGATCATTTATTATTGTTATGTCTGAAAATGCTCTTTAACATATATTTTTTTAAATTTCCTCTTCATTCCAACTTAATGCATGCATCCTGAATACCTTAAGAGACCCCGAATCAGTTGAAATATTAAGGTGCTTTCATTCAAGTTTAGATACAGATGTATAATATTGATATCTGAGTAGGAAAAATTATATTTAGGGATGGTCTAGTGGTTACACCCTGGACTACTGAATGAAATGTAATGGATTCAAATCTAGGCTCCCCCTTCCAAATACCTCGGGGACATTTCATCATTGTCCTTATCTTCTGTATCTAGAAAATCACAGGAAAAAAGGGCGAGGCATGTCTCTGTGCTTCACACTGAACACAATGTAGAACTATCTTATTTGAAATAAGAGTAGGATACAATTACACGGTTCTCCTGTATCTTCTATCCTCTCTTTACGGTAGCTCTGTAATTACCATAGCTGTCAAATGGGCTGTTTAACACCAGATATATGGTATTTGATATAAACATAATATTGATGTTTGTTACTAAGTAAGATTTTACTGTACTCCTACAACATATACATGCACTTGTTCATGACATAGCTTAAATTAAGCCTGGGTACTATCATTATATCAGTCTGATTAAGAGTGGGTGGAGATTTGTCACATGTGTTACTTGGTTCTTAATTGCTCCAAAATCTGTCTAATTAGTTGTAGTTTCAATATTTTCAAAGTGTTCAGATTTAAGTTCTTCATTAAATCCTGGAAATAGTCGCTTAACACTTGTGGAGGCAGTGATGAACCTTTTATATCAGCTACATACTGACAAGTGTCATGTTTTATCATATCAAGTGCATGAACTTACTTAAATTAAAGGAAATTTTTATAATGCACTGTTAAGATTCAAGTTAAAGCCCATAGATGTGCAAGTATGTTTTTCTTGCTATATTCTGTCCCTACTCTTATTTCTAATAGTTTTTCCTAGTTCTTTATTGTGCCTAGTGTAAGGCATCAATACATGCCTCAATCCTTTCCTGTGATTTCTTGAACACAGTACTTGGCTCGGTAGTTGGGATTGGGACGCTGAAAAAGAATCCCTGAAATATTGAAAGCTGGAGCTGAGATGATTATACAACCTTTTGTATACAATGTAGTAGTCCAACACTTTACCACTATCCCACTGATCTCTCTGGGGATATATAGTACTATAGGTCCTTATCAGTGCTTTGATTAACAAGAGTATTACTGACTTGATGAGTTGATATTTTACCTTTGTGTGTTAGGTGTTAATGATATTTTGTAAATAACAATTTTATTCTAAATCATACCTTATTCTTCGAATTAAAAATAAATGAACGAGTATGCAGTTGTAGATATTTCGTAATGTTAGAAATTCCAAATAAATTAAGAATGCTGAAAACCATTCTTTAGTTTTGACTGCCTCTTTCAGTACAGATTGTTTAATATTCTATACTGTTGTGTATGATATTAAGATTCATGTCTCATACACTAGTCTAGCTGGGGAAACTATGTGTCTTCTATTATAGATCTTTTTGTAATTTTATATAAAAGCATGTCATAAAAGGATGTATTATGTATATGGCATGTTGTATGTATCATTTTAGTGCTGGTACCTTGTTTCAACATATAGAACCTGAATCTACATTTTTTGTCTTGATTTTCGTTATACATGAGATCGCTGAACGTTTTGAGTTTGTGTTATATGTCTATACCAGTACATACATTCTACTCAGCATAAAAAGCTGAATTATTACATAGATGCTTTTAATACTTATTGAAACTTCTAACGCCCCCATTTACAAACTTTTACTAAATAATTAAAGCATTGGTGACAATTAGGAACAAAGGTGATACATACATGCAACTTACCTTATATGCATGGTTCTCAAAATAAAATAAAAATGATGTGTCATTTTCATGAGCTACATTGTATAAATGAAATTTGAATGATATCTTAATCATGTGATTTCTGATATTTTTACAGGATGAAAAATCGGATGAAAGTACAGAAAAGAAAGCAGCAGAAAAAGAGAAAGAAGAAAAAGAGAAGGAAGCCGAGAAAGAGAAAGAAGAAAAGAAGAAAGAACCCGAGCCAAACTTTGAAATATTGAACAATCCAGCTCGTACCATGAGAGCTCAGGTATATACATATTTCATGCCAAACTTAGCCTGATTAACAAATTCAACTGATATACTCCTGGAGGCATCCTCAGTGATCCAGTGGTTGTAGATCCTCAATCCTCACAGCTGTAAATTGGAATCCCATCTTTGTCCATAAAAAATTCACATGCCCAGGTAGCTTGCAAAAAGTGGTTCTAGCCAGGTATAAGCATGGGATCTTAGCTAGCCTGGCTGTTTGTGCAATTTTAAACCCCAGTGAAAAGATACATATTTATATTCTTGGTACAAAAATGAATGACTTTGTCATAAACAGTATTAACTTATTGATGGATGTTAGTTTGTTCAGTAAATGGAACTCCCAGCCTCCTTATTGTCAACAAAAATCTAAATTTAGCCCTCCCCCTAATCTGAAATTACTATGTGCCTGTGTAATTTAGTGGGTTGTGATTGTCCGGTAAATGGTAATTCTTTTTAAAAATGGTCATTGATTATTTAGAACAAACAAAATAACGGCCACCAGTCCTATCTATAAAGGCCATATGCTGTCTTTCCCTAAGGTGGCATTTGTTTTCAGGTTTGACTGCAGTTTATAAGAATGGAATTCCAAGAAAAAAGCACTTTCAAAAATTCACTCCTTTCCTAAAACCAACTCAACAAATTGAGACCATACAATTATTGACCTCTTCCTATATGATTCCTGTTGTGTTGTGGTTTGATAAACCTTGAACGTCGATGATAGTAAGCCACAGACGACTTTGTTTTACTGCAGTTCAGATAGATCTGTCTGCATGGTCGAGTGGTTAAGAATCACTGTAACCTCTAACTGATAGAGGGTCGTAGGTTCGAGCCTTGCTACTGTCCATAGCTCTTTATATGAAAGTAGGCAGTTGCTTACGGAGGAAGGAAGTCTAGTGCTGGTTCTTCCCAGAAACAATGGTTAGGTGAACTGTCCACCTCATACGACTCTGACTGTTGAAAAGGGGTGTAAAGCTCAAACAAACAAATAAACAGCAATTTCGATGAATTACATTGGGAAATCCAAAAACCCACCGATTGTTAAAGATAATTGAAAAACAACAGATTTTATCCAATTTACTGGTTTATTGATCTGAAAATTGGTGATTAGGAGACAGGAATAGTAACAACTAAAGAATAAATATATAAACATCTAAACTTGGAATACATAATCTCTTCATTCAATCTCCAATATCATCGAATATTCATCCTTACAGTTAATAAATCCACTTCAAATCCTTGATGTGTAGATTTTTAACTTAATGAAAACAGAGAGTTTTGCACTATTCTTCTTAGTTATAGGTGTACTCTGTGATTATGTACGAGAGATAGGTGAAGTGTTTATGAAATAGTTATTCAAAATTTGTTGCCAATTTGTTCTGTTTTATTGAACTGCCTGCTTCATTTGATTTATGTTTTCTATTACTGATATCAAATGGCTTCTATAAAAAATATCAAATTACTGTTATAAAATTACTGATATCAAGTCATCAAATTGCTGATATCAAATTGTTGATATAAAAATCAAGATCTTAAACAATCGATCAATTTATTTATGACTAAGTAAGAAGGTTTGATGAACTCCTTTCTTCATGGTCTTAGTACAGTAAGTTCTTGGGTTTTTTTTGTTGTAATTATACTTTGTTATGCAAACATGTTTAGTGTTACTGGAAAAATGAAAAAAAAAATATTTGTGGTGTTTCATGTTTATATAGTCTAGATTTCTCTGATTTATATCAATGTTCAACAGAAGATGTCAGCTTTAATGTCAGTTTTGAATCAGAAAAAACATTCTGGAAAAATACTGTAGCATGTATTGTACTTATAAGGTAGTATTCCACTTGGTATATATGTGAAGACATTTAAAAACGTATATGAAAAAATAATGGGAAAAAATCTTAATATCACAAGGTTCAACAATAGCTTGATTATTTCTGACTGTAGTTCAAAGGTCAAGGTCACACTTTGAATTAAAAGGTAATTATTTTGGTCTCTTTGGTGTGTCCGCTCTGTGACTGTTTCATTCGTTGGAGGATTTTTAGTTACTGTACTGGTAAATAACCCAGTGAACAGTGCCTTTGTTCTATTTAATTTTTAAATCTTTGTTTTGAATGTCAGTAACAAGCAGAATGTAAAATAATGTTTATACTTTCAGTTAAAAGTACTTACAATGCCGGAAGGTGGACGTTACACACCATTAAAGGATATAGCTAATGGTGGTATCATATTGATGAGAGATGTTACACCAGGAGAGAAAGAGGAAATTGTTGAGCCTGTTGTAGGTTAGTTACTATGGCAACCATTTTTAGTATTCTTGCATTTTAAATAAGGAGTTAAATTAGTAATTGATTATGTTGTCTTTGAAGAAACAACTTGCTTTTCTATATTAAGAAATCTGTCACTTAGGGCTGTAGTTCATAAATATGAATCACCCTTCAAGCTGGCAGCATGAAGACTGTGTGATTGAAGTACTCAGTGTATGATCTTATACCTGAAAACACCAGCACTCAGGACACAGTTCTAAAACATGAGATTATAATAAATCTCTTAGCTTGAAACTCAATCAGTATTGTATGTATATTGTATATTGTGAAGTTAATTCTTACCATTTTACTTAATTAATAAAACTTAATTTTGTTTCAAGTCAATTAATGAAATCAAGTACTTTCATGCACTTATTGCAAACATGTATTCTGGTTTGATTAGTGTTAAAGAAAATGAGATTAGAACTCGAAATTCAATCTTGTCAGGAACGATACAAAATAAGCAATCCTCACATGACTCAGGAACTATCAAATTCTAGTAAAAAAAATTTGAGTACAAATTTTGTATTCTTTTGTTCTTCAATACATTCTACTTTAGCTCAATTTGATTTCTCTCATAAATATGTCAGTTCAGGTTTATGAGCAAAGTGATTATGTACGCACTCGTAATCAGCTGAAAAATTAACATTTATGTTGTAATGAAAACTGCTTTATATTCTGCTAGTCATTAGTACAAAACTGTATATTGTATTGTTATTCTGAAACGTAAATAGCTGGGATGTTTTGTTGTACCAAACTTTGTAAATTTTGTCAGTTTTTCACTCTTTTCTTGCCTGGGGTTTTATGTCACACCTACTTGTATTTTGTACCACTATCAGTTATTTAGACTTCATGAATTATTAATGAATTATGCAAGAATAGTTGATGAAAAAATCATGATTTCTTGAATCCCATTCTTCCTGTACAGATCTTCCTGTCATAGGAGAGTTCTATCGTAAAATACTTCATTCATTACATAACTGTGTAATAACTGATCATGCTGATGTTCTACTACTGAACAAACTGTGGCTGGGGGTGTTCAGTTATTGTAAAACATTTTATAATCTTTACCAATTGTGTCAAAATCATCTTTGTCCTTGTACAAGCAGAATTCTCATTTATGGACTAGCTGTGATATTTGTTTTGTTTATTGAGGAAAAACTGGAGGCAGTACTAGACAGGTCTTGTCTAAATTCTTGGTCATGTTTAAGTCATATGAGATTGTTTTGTAAATCACTTCTCTCTGAAGATGGAATATACGGATGAAAGATTTCAAGCATGTGCCGGAATTTTCCGGATTTTTCAGAATCTTAAATAGGTCTAAGTGTGCTTGGTCCGTATTCACAAAGCATTTAAGTAATTTTTTAACTTAGGTTATATTTTTCCTTAAATTCGACTTTTTCCTTAACTCTTTTGTACTAATATAAAGGAGGAAATCACAATAATATGATTTTATCTTTGTTCTAAAGATGCAAATTATGAAAATGATAATTCATTTTCACACTTTTGATGACTGGTTTACAAACTTTTACCATGAACAAATTTACTGTTAAAGTAAAAATTTCGACTTAAGTTAAAGAAAATCTTCAGAGATGCTTTGTGAATACAGACCCAGCTTTTAATTGTTTTTTTTACAAGCACTAAGCTTAAGTATTCCATTTCTTTTCAAAGATTTTGTCTTTCACTCTTAGGAATATTTAATACAGATGGGACAATTTTTCTTGCAGCTGGCGGACCAAAAGTTGAAGATGAAGATGAAGAACCTGAACCACCAGAGCCATTTGAATGGACCGAGGATTAGACAAGAGATGGAGAGATAGATGGTCCAGTCTTCTTGTGAGATATGTGTATATGACTAGTTCATGTGGATATTTTCCTATTTAACTCTTTCAATGTCCATGTATGGAAAATAGTGACATAGTGATCGGCTGTGTGAAATCTTAAGTGAAAAGAAACATCAAAATGATTGTTTATTCATATTTTCAAAAATGTGCTTAAGTCTTGTGTTAGACAACTTTGTAACTATTTGAATATGCTTCTTTAATCAATGTTGTTGAAATTTTGTTCTTATAAAGACATTAAATCTTATCAAAAATGTGTGATGAAATTTGGTATTAGTCTACAATTTTATGTACTATTGATTCCATATCTCTTGTGAAACTTTTAGAAACACATTCTGATAAATAAATCTTGTAGCAGAATTCTTTGTTTGTTTGTCTGTTCATTTAAAGTGACTTTGATCTTGTTTATCAGAAAACCTGAGATTGGTCTCTGATCTCATTTCTGTATCTCATTTCCATCATCATTAGATGCATGATACTCATTCTGTACTTTAAGAACATTGTGTGTATAGCTCTAAGGTCAGGGGCACACTGAAGTCGAATATCAGGCACAGACCTTCACGCTTATGGTTGATTGTGGCACTCATAAGAATCATGCGTGTTACTCTAAGGTCATGGTCATACTTTAAGGTCAAATGTCAAACACAGATCTTTAACCTAATGACACAGCGTCGTGCAATGAATCTTGTGTAGCTCTAAGGACAGGGCAAATATTGGTATTAAACTGCCTTTCTGGACAATAAGATAAGCTATGACAGCTGAAGAAAGATTTTAAAACAACTTTTTAACAATCTTTACCCAGATTAGATGGTGTGTTGTATCTAAGATCAATGTGTGTAGCTCAGAATTCAGTGTTTGTTTGGGCTTTATGCCCATTTCAACAGTCAAAGTCATATGGTGTGGACAGTTCACCTAACCATCGTTCCTGGGAAGAACCAGTACTAGACTTGCATTCTCCGTAAGCAACTGCCTACTTTCTTACATTAACAGACAGTTTGTAGCCGGACTCTCTATCAGTGATAGGTAATAGTGATTTGAAGAAAGCAACCTTAACCACTCGACCATGGAGGCATAGCCCACAGGATTCAAGGTCACAATATATTTAAATGAAAGTTTAAAATGAAAGTAAGATTTTATTAACGTGACTGATATTAGGAATATAACCTCAGAGCTGTAACTAAATTTATTTTATATATTTGATGAAGAAAAAAAGATGATCTAATTCATACTTAACTCTAACACCAAACACCACAGAGCTGCTTCTCATTTATCGTAGAAGTACATTAATGTATGATTTTTTTTTAACAATCACAGACATAGTGTTAAGCAAAGGGCAGTGTATGTGAAACAGAATATTTACCGTACCAGATGGTTAGAAAATTCAAAAACATTACTGAACTGGACTAAATATTACCCGTCCTCGAAACATTAAAACTTAAATCTTTTCCAAAGAAGTATGCAGATTTATGTGTCAAAGATGTATTCATAAGAACTATATGTCCGTGTTGTATGCATATGTATAGGTAATATGTCAAAGATGTACTTATATGTATAGTATTGTGTTCCATATCATATGTACTATGACAAAGACATGTTCATATGTATGATATGTATTCATATGTATATGTACAATGTCAAGACATATTCATATGTACAAAATATGTACCGAGTCGAAGAGGTATTCATATGTACTTGTACAAATACCTAGCAAGTCAAAGAAGTATTTTTGTTCATATGTGCTATGTTCATTCTTAATAAAAACATTGAACAGGAACTTCATACCTCCAAGATGTGTGGCTTAATAACACAGATGTTTCATACAATAGATAAAACCATCAAATATAATTACCTACTGCATGTTATATTTAATTTAAGAAGACAAGAACAGTGTGATTTACCTGCAATATTTCATGTTCATAGAACATTTATTAGCTTGTTTTAACAGTGAAAACCCCACAATAACGAGCATTATTTGTTTCATCTGTGTTTGTTGAATATCATATGTGACACATAATTATTATTGTATTGTTATGTGTACATGTATTGTCATTCATGGTAAATAACTCGAAGAAAGTTTCCTTGTGGTAAGATGTAAGAGTTACACCTCTTTGCTTTCCATACTGTACAGAAACAGTTCATTGCTTGCCATCTTCATGTGATAAAGATATTGTTCCACTAAAATAGATTGGTGTTGTGATTAGTTTGGGACATTCATAATACGAAGGAATGTTTTACTTGAGACAGAATATGGATAAGTAAATGATTCATGAAAAAAAAACACTTAAAAAAGTCTGTTCACAAATGCACAAACCAAAATCCTATCCAACAAAAAGCAAGAGTTTCATGAAAAAATGATAGCAATGTCACTCGTCTATATGATATTAAAGTAGACTGATAGTGTTGTCACTCGTCTATATGATATTAAAGTAGAATGATAGTGTTGTCACTCGTCTCTGAGATATTAAAGTAGAATGATAGTGTTGTCACTCGTCTATATGATATTAAGGTAGAATGTTAGTGTTGTCACTCGTCTATATGATATTAAGGTAGAATGTTAGTGTTGTCACTCGTCTATATGATATTAAGGTAGAATGATACTGTTGTCACTCGTCTATATGATATTAAGGTAGAATGTTAGTGTTGTCACTCGTCTCTGAGATATTAAAGTAGAATGTTAGTGTTGTCACTCGTCTATATGATGTTAAAGTAGAATTATAGTGTTGTCACTCGTCTATATGATATTAAGGTAGAATGTTAGTGTTGTCACTCGTCTATATGATATTAAGGTAGAATGTTAGTGTTGTCACTCGTCTATATGATATTAAAGTAGAATATTAGTGTTGTCACTCGTCTATATGATATTAAGGTAGAATGTTAGTGTTGTCACTCGTCTATATGATATTAAGGTAGAATGTTAGTGTTGTCACTCGTCTATATAATATTAAGGTAGAATGTTAGTGTTGTCACTCGTCTATATGATATTAAGGTAGAATGTTAGTGTTGTCACTCGTCTATATGATATTACTGTAGAATGATAGTGTTGTCACTCGTCTATATGATATTACTGTAGAATGGAAGTGTTGTCACTCGTCTATATGATATTACTGTAGATTGGTAGTGTTGTCACTCGTCTATATGATATTAAGGTAGAATGTTAGTGTTGTCACTCGTCTATATGATATTAAAGTAGAATTGTAGTGTTGTCACTCGTCTATATGATATTAAGGTAGAATGTTAGTGTTGTCACTCGTCTATATGATATTAAGGTAGAATGTTAGTGTTGTCACTCGTCTATGTGGTATTAAGGTAGAATGTTAGTGTTGTCACTCGTCTATATGATATTACTGTAGAATGATAGTGTTGTCACTCGTCTATATGATATTAAGGTAGAATGTTAGTGTTGTCACTCGTCTCTGAGATATTAAAGTAGAATGTTAGTGTTGTCACTCGTCTATATGATATTACTGTAGAATGATAGTGTTGTCACTCGTCTATATGATATTAAGGTAGAATGTTAGTGTTGTCACTCGTCTATATGATATTACTGTAGAATGATAGTGTTGTCACTCGTCTATATGATATTAAGGTAGAATGTTAGTGTTGTCACTCGTCTATATGATATTAAGGTAGAATGTTAGTGTTGTCACTCGTCTTTATGATATTAAAGTAGAATGTTAGTGTTGTCACTCGTCTATATGATATTAAGGTAGAATGTTAGTGTTGTCACTCGTCTATATGATATTAAGGTAGAATGTTAGTGTTGTCACTCGTCTATATGATATTAAGGTAGAATGTTAGTGTTGTCACTCGTCTATATGATATTAAGGTAGAATGTTAGTGTTGTCACTCGTCTATATGATATTAAGGTAGAATGTTAGTGTTGTCACTCGTCTATATGATATTAAGGTAGAATGTTAGTGTTGTCACTCGTCTATATGATATTAAAGTAGAATGTTAGTGTTGTCACTCGTCTATATGATATTAAGGTAGAATGTTAGTGTTGTCACTCGTCTGTATGATATTACTGTAGAATGATAGTGTTGTCACTCGTCTATATGATATTACTGTAGAATGGTAGTGTTGTCACTCGTCTATATGATATTACTGTAGAATGGTAGTGTTGTCACTCGTCTATATGATATTAAAGTAGAATGTTAGTGTTGTCACTCGTCTATATGATATTAAAGTAGAATGATAGTGTTGTCACTCGTCTATATGATATTAAAGCAGAATGATAGTGTTGTCACTCGTCTATATGATATTAAAGTAGAATGTTAGTGTTGTCACTCGTCTATATGATATTAATGTAGAATGATAGTGTTGTCACTCGTCTATATGATATTAAGGTAGAATGTTAGTGTTGTCACTCGTCTATATGATATTAAAGTAGAATGATAGTGTTGTCACTCGTCTATATGATATTAAAGTAGAATGTTAGTGTTGTCACTCGTCTATATGATATTAAAGTAGAATTGTAATGTTGTCACTCGTCTATATGATATTAAAGTAGAATGTTAGTGTTGTCACTCGTCTATATGATATTAAAGTAGAATTGTAATGTCGTCACTCGTCTATATGATATTAAGGTAGAATGTTAGTGTTGTCACTCGTCTATATGATATTAAGGTAGAATGTTAGTGTTGTCACTCGTCTATATGATATTAAGGTAGAATGTTAGTGTTGTCACTCGTCTATATGATATTAAGGTAGAATGTTAGTGTTGTCACTCGTCTATATGATATTAAGGTAGAATGTTAGTGTTGTCACTCGTCTATATGATATTAAGGTAGAATGTTAGTGTTGTCACTCGTCTATATGATATTACTGTAGAATGATAGTGTTGTCACTCGTCTATATGATATTACTGTAGAATGGTAGTGTTGTCACTCGTCTATATGATATTACTGTAGAATGGTAGTGTTGTCACTCGTCTATATGATATTAAAGTAGAATGTTAGTGTTGTCACTCGTCTATATGATATTAAAGTAGAATGATAGTGTTGTCACTCGTCTATATGATATTAAAGTAGAATGATAGTGTTGTCACTCGTCTATATGATATTAAAGTAGAATGTTAGTGTTGTCACTCGTCTATATGATATTAAAGTAGAATGATAGTGTTGTCACTCGTCTATATGATATTAAGGTAGAATGTTAGTGTTGTCACTCGTCTATATGATATTAAAGTAGAATGATAGTGTTGTCACTCGTCTATATGATATTAAAGTAGAATGTTAGTGTTGTCACTCGTCTATATGATATTAAAGTAGAATTGTAATGTTGTCACTCGTCTATATGATATTAAAGTAGAATGTTAGTGTTGTCACTCGTCTATATGATATTAAAGTAGAATTGTAATGTCGTCACTCGTGTATATGATATTAAAGTAGAATTGTAATGTTGTCACTCGTCTATATGATATTAAAGTAGAATTGTAATGTTGTCACTCATCTATATGATATTAAGGTAGAATGTTAGTGTTGTCACTCGTCTATATGATATTAAGGTAGAATGTTAGTGTTGTCACTCGTCTATATGATATTACTGTAGAATGATAGTGTTGTCACTCGTCTATATGATATTACTGTAGAATGGTAGTGTTGTCACTCGTCTATATGATATTACTGTAGAATGGTAGTGTTGTCACTCGTCTATATGATATTAAAGTAGAATGTTAGTGTTGTCACTCGTCTATATGATATTAAAGTAGAATGTTAGTGTTGTCACTCGTCTATATGATATTAAAGTAGAATTGTAATGTTGTCACTCGTCTCTGAGATATTTTAAGGTAGAATGTTAGTTTTGTCTGGTCCATAACATATTATAGTAAAATTGTTGCGTCGTCACTCGTCTATATGATATTAAAGTAGAATGATAGTGTTGTCACTCGTCTATATGATATTAAAGTAGAATTGTAATGTTGTCACTCGTCTCTGAGATATTTTAAGGTAGAATGTTAGTTTTGTCTAGTCCATAACATATTATAGTAAAATTGTTGCGTCGTCACTCGTCTATATGATATTAAAGTAGAATGTTAGTGTTGTCACTTGTCTATATGATATTAAAGTAGAATGTTAGTGTTGTCACTTGTCTATATGATATTAAAGTAGAATGTTAGTGTTGTCACTTGTCTATATGATATTAAAGTAGAATGATAGTGTTGTCACTTGTCTATATGATATTAAAGTAGAATGATAGTGTTGTCACTTGTCTATATGATATTAAAGTAGAATGATAGTGTTGTCACTTGTCTATATGATATTAAAGTAGAATGTTAGTGTTGTCACTTGTCTATATGATATTAAAGTAGAATGATAGTGTTGTCACTTGTCTATATGATATTAAAGTAGAATGTTAGTGTTGTCACTTGTCTATATGATATTAAAGTAGAATGATAGTGTTGTCACTTGTCTACATGATATTAAAGTAGAATGATAGTGTTGTCACTTGTCTATATGATATTAAAGTAGAATGATAGTGTTGTCACTTGTCTATATGATATTAAAGTAGAATGATAGTGTTGTCACTTGTCTATATGATATTAAAGTAGAATGTTAGTGTTGTCACTTGTCTATATGATATTAAAGTAGAATGTTAGTGTTGTCACTCGTCTATATGATATTAAAGTAGAATTGTAATGTTGTCACTCGTCTCTGAGATATTTCAAGGTAGAATGTTAGTTTTGTCTAGTCCATAACATATTATAGTAAAATTGTTGCGTCGTCACTCGTCTATATGATATTAAAGTAGAATGATAGTGTTGTCACTAGTATCTTAGATTTTAAGGTAGAATGATGGTGTTGTCACTTGTCTACATGATATTAAAGTAGAATGGTGTAAAAAGTGTCCCTGACATATCGAAGCAGAAATCTGAACCTTCTAGACCACCGAATTACCATACTCAGTTCTTTACATCGATTGCTTATACAAGCAATCATCATTCCTCATTGACAATCGATTCAACCTTAATAAAACCTTGCCAATAATATGAGTAATAAAGGCATGTAAATACCATTCTTTTTCATTACTGATGATTTGGATTTCTTTCCAACCATATCAGCTTAACTGAATGAACACAAATTTGTCGCGGAATATTCTTCGCTTTATGATGACAAAGTGTTGTTTCAATATGAAATAACCTCAATACAATGAAAACTTAATTGTATCTGTATAAAGAGGCAGAAAATTAGCTTTTTACCATGTTTTCCTCTTATAACGAACAAATCGATGTATACGAGTTTGCCATAACCGTTGCCAGCAGTATACCTTTAAAGGGCGACGATCCAGTAAAGTACCTTTCACAAATTATTCTATTTACTTCCCTTCATTTGGACATCGTTTTGTATGATTAATGTCTACAAATTTGGTATGTGTGGATAAGTTGATTAGGTGTATTCAAGGTATTATATAAATGCATAACAAAAGAAGGAATGTGTGATACTTAGAGTGACAAAAATGTTTGCTTTAATGAATGCAGGTAGGGATTCGTGAAGCACGTGTTTATCCGAGTTCAAGAAATGTGTTAGAAGAAAATGGTTCGTATTCATACGAAGTCTTCTCTTTAACAGATCTTGGTGTTTTGTATTTAAATTGATTTCTATGACGTCAAACTTACCATGTTTTCATAAGTCGTAGTATTTTGTGTAACTAAAAAAGCGACGAAAGTAAACACGCTATAAGGTATGTGTGTGATATTTAATCAATGCACAAAAGTGAGTTAAGGAATAGTATCATACTGAAAATTGCATTATGAGCAATTGCTCTGGCCCGTATTTATAACGCATCTTAATTATCAAACTCGGTCTACTCTATTGTTGAACGCTCTTAAGAAATGTCTTACTCGTCAAACATGTCATACATGGAACCGAAATGCATTTAAGCATTTTATATTCCCTTTACCATGCAACATAATATTTATGTGTTAATAATTTCCATCATATTACTGAGTAATGGTTTTGCTGATAATGACAGCGTTATAATAACATCAGTGAGTCCTATATATAATTATACTTGCATACAGTGTTATATTACTCGAATACACTGCTACCCATAATTTCTTAGCTCTGTCACACCATATATTGTGATCCCTTCGAATATAGCTCCTCGGGGTAGACACATATTAAAATAGAGAGCTGTATACGAAAAAAAACATTGGCAAAGACGAATACAACTCGCATACAATTTGTCCAAAACGACTATATAACGGGTGTAAATGGTACAACAGGAGTTATTCTAATGGTTCCATGTAACAATTATCGCATTTTTCTTAATATAAAGTCAAGACAGACAACGACAGTCGTTCTCAAATGGCTGATTTGTGAAGTTTTCTCCTTGATCTCGTTTTAGTCTCCTTCCGGTGTTTACATTGGAGGGTTTGATGAAACTTGTTGTATGACTTTTTATGTGGAGATTATACACGTCTGTCCGTCCGGTACTTTAGCGTCTACGCATCCAAAAGTCGACCAAATTACGCGAAAAACAATACTGAAACTACATTCCAAATTACAACAGCATGACACTGCACAAGATACCTGATCTTAACAAAAATGTATTCTCTACTTTTTATTTTTGGACATCCCTCGTAAACGTCATAATATCAAGAAATCGTAACTATCTCCTGTAATATAGTAATGAGTTCAAGTGTTAAAGGCTACTACATTTTGTCAGAGACGTATAATACAATTGTATAATACGTCTCTGATTTTGTATACTGTTTGGACTGGAACCCTTTCCTCCATATTTCTCTCCTGGGAAAATTCATATTGTTTCTATTTAACTGAACTCTAATTGATTGACATTAGCCTCACTCAGTCTCTTCAGAGAGGACCCTCTCTTGAGAAGCAACTTCCATTCAACAATAACACGTTTCTTCAAACTTCAGGATTCAACTATTAATTCAACCTCCCTTGTACGGAACCTCTCAACAACAACATAATTTTGCTACTCCGGAAGGGTGTTGCTTTGGAGAGATCGGTTGCACTGTAGTATCAACTTGAAGAAACGGCCAGGTCTTTCAAAGCCCGTGACGAAACAGCTACAATAACTACAGATAATTTTTATCTCTCAGTATTTAGCAAGGATATCTCTTACTAATTTATTTGTTTAGTTTGTATTTAACAAATAACACTGAAATGAAATTCACTTTTATGGCAAGTATACTTCTGTTACATCGGAAATCAAAGCTCTGAAGGTTCTGCTGTTGTTCGGATCTAGAAAGTAGTCAAAAGTTGAATGTCTTTGAATGGTGAGGTATTTGGCTGAGTTTTGGAAACCGAACGATAGTTCGGCTATGAATTGTGATGCAGACCAAACTACTACGCTGCATTAACTGTCCCTTCGTATAACTTAAATGGTATTAAGTTTGTGTTCGTACCGAACAACAAAAAAACAAAGGTCGTCAATATATCGCCATGGTTATGAAATTGCCAATTCATTACACGAAGTTTGTACGTATATCAAATTAAAAGGTGATCATCAAGTTACTGGTTTGACAGTCACGGATGACACGTTTTTTACAGACCATATTTTAGGTCGAAATAACATATTCTTGTTGTTTTATTAACAAAAATAAACCTTTTACTTACTCATGCACTGTAAGAGAATGCCTAGTTTCTAGATTGCATTATTTTGTTGGAGATTATAACATATTGTAGCAATAATAGTATAATAAATTGGTTGTATTATAAAAGTCCAATTAGCTCAGTTAATACATAATCTGACTTGCAAGCAGGAGGTTGAATGTTCGAGTTGCGCATCGGGTACATTATTATCTCCTCTTATTGCAATATGTTTGCATTCTTTTAGAGTTAGGGTGCCACGCCGGCGGCTAATGCACGTGCAGGCGCTAGATAAGGCACGGGCGTTTGGAAGAAGAAAATAGGAAGGATAAGTTGTCGACTCCTTGGAAATGAGACTATAAGTCTCAAAATCAATCACCCTGTAATTTAATTAGCTGCTCCAGCGCTTTCCAGTTAGCTCATTACATGTTTCTAAACCACATGTCAAATGAATTAAATGATGCATTTTGATATTTGATGTTATTTGTATAATAATTTCATACGCTCTGATGATATAGCGTCAAGGACTTATATATGGATTCGCAACTGCTAAAAATAATTACTTTGAATTTGAACAGTGCATATTGAAAATTCCAACTTCATGTACATCTACTTGAGACTACCGGGTAATTAAAATCCCATTTTCTTATTTTGACAAATGCAGAGATAAACCCCTGCTCTAAATTCACTGGCCCGGTGCTCCCACTAATTGTTTATGAGGTTTAAAGCTGCTAATGCCATTTGCTGAGGATCACCAGAACTACATCTTAATTAGCTTCTGACAACATTGAAAATGATATCCTCGAGAGAGTAGAAACATAATATCCCTACCTCGGAGTCAAACTATCATCCAACTTTACCCGGAAACATCATACGTTTTTTCCAAGGTGGCCAGTAAAACAGGTTTGACTGTACTAGTTGATGACTCTAGATCTGTTGAAGACATAACCTTAGTTCAACCTTAAATGTGTCCAAATATTTGATAATCTTTTTTATGTGACTTTTTTATATAATATTATATGTATTTGTTTGTTACTTGTAGAAGTAATGTTAGGAACATAGATGATTAACAGTCAAATATGTGAACAAAGGCTGTACTCTAGAACATAATGTGGCCTTTACAAACAGGTGGCCTTTATTTGGAGGTCATTTTGTTCTAAATATTTAATGTTCTTTCAAAGACCAATAATGTATATACATGTAGGTATTTAATTGGTTCTTTTAAATAGAATTGCCTTTATTAACAGGGTGGCCTTTATTTTGAGGTGGTTACAAACCTAGGTTAAACTGTTTATGAATTATTCCTGAACTAGTCTACAACTTGTCATTATCATGCAGTTTGTATCACAGGCTACCGGTGTGTGAAGATCCCCCAACAGACCCCCTACTTACTGCACTCTGAAACACTGTCAAATATTATGTTTATAACATGTTTAGTAACAACAAAATAAAGTTTTAAATTTTTAATTCTTTTTCACCATATATATTTTATAGTAAAGGTAAAGAACTCCTGGGCTCAGAACTCACATCGGTCTTATTTGACGCAGAAATAATTTCAATATTTGGCAATGATTGAACAGCTGACTACTTAAGGTGAAGGTTGCCACACCTCCAAATATGACCAATCGTTGAGATTTACTTCCCGGAACGGCACGTGTTTACTGTGTCATCATGGCATCGGAGAATCGAAACGTGAAATATTGAATGTTAATGCCGAAGGTATCCATCCATTGAATGATTCGTCGGTGGTGAGTGATAACAAATTTGATTTTCTTTCGATTTACACCGGAATGGGTATGAAATCAAGAAGGAATAAAGAAATTTACTCTGTAGTTAATAAAAACCAACTTCGAAGACATCGATGTCGAGACGTACATTTTGTAAGTTGAATGGCTTGTTGCTCCAGTTCAGAGCAATATATGGATATAAGATTGTATGGTGGTTAAAGAAAACATTTCTGCGTCGAATAAGACCAGGCTTTTAATTATCGGTTTAGAATTGTAACCACAGGACCTTAATGAACACGACCGGTGTGATTTCTGAGCACTCAGGGTACCAATTATCGACAGGTACCAATTATCGACAAAAATATATATTTGGTATAAATTTGGCATTGCACTTCGGTATTTGAGTTTTTACCGATGCTTGCTGATTGTTAAAAAGGTAAGCTTTCAAAATGACTTGATGCCAAAACTTGAGCCGCTCTTTCAAGCGCAGCAGAGCAGACAATCTTTTGGAAAAACCAAATCGATGCGCATTCAAAGTGTGTAAAAATGTAAAATTTGCTCAATATTTGATAATATAAAGGCCAAGTGAAATACCACAAATGTGCATGAATATCTTATATGTGTTATACTGCCAGGGTTTTTTCTCGCCTTTTTGGGAATATGACCCATACCCTTGGGATTGGGAATTTTCGCGGTGTTTTAGTCAAAATTTGGAAAAATGTATAACTACAATTTTTGCAATGTTCAACTTATTCTACTTAGGTTAATATCCCAGTAAATAAATAACTAAGTAAATTAATAAAACAGTAACAGAATAAGGTATTTACTACCAATAGTGATGTTAATGAACTTTTTTTTTTTTTTGATTGGGAATTTTTTCTGTGAATTGGGAAAAAAAGATATTATTTTCCATTGGGAATATGACCGAATTTCGGCTATAAAATCGCCCCCAAAAATCCCTGACTGCACATGAATTTCTTTTAGGATCGATGAATGTCCGGCGTCTGCATGGCCACAATTAGTTTGTTTACACTCTAGCATCCACAGCTCTTAAGGAATTGTGATAAAACTTGCATGCTCACATTGTAGTGTTGTAAAATCGGACTTGAAAGAGAATCAATCGAATCAGAAAGGGTGTTTCGATTCACAATCGGAAAATTATCAAAAGCAAATTTATATCCTTATTTGACAAACTTATTTGGTTGTTACTTGTTTGTCATGCAATATATAGTCATTAAAATCTGAAACCCAAAAAAGCTTCCAGACTGATGACCTGAACTTCCATGGACAAGGGAAAATTTCACACAAATTTTCTCAAATAACAGTGACCATCCTTGTTAAAATACACACAATGCCCAAAAGTAGTGAAAAGAAGACAGTTGCTCTAATAATGGCAGTGGTCTACCTACTTGTAACAACATCGATTTAACACCACTAACATCGATAGTCGCCAACCCCAAGCTGTCAGCAATGATTATTCGATTACTCATAAATACAAAACGAATGCATACAAATAGATGAAGGATGTGTACGGAACGTGTAGAATGATTATTTGGTCGAAAATAGAACATTGAAATAAGTATTTTGTGTGTACTGGGTTAAGAGTTATTGGGGTGTATTGAGTTTGGTGGTCACTGGTGTTTTCTAGACGAATTATACTTATGAGTATTTGTTCATTATAGCTGTTTGCGAGTACTTACTGTATTGTCTATTACTATTTTGTCTAATCCTTGCAATTTGATTGGCTAATGGTGATTTTGGTCATTTTTGATTGGTCAATCATTGGACTGGCTATTCGTTGCGTTACCTGTCATGTTGTTGAAATGTAAGTAAGTAATGTAGGTATGTTCTATGATGTTAACGTGGCATAGTATCGGAAACATCATTAGATGTCAGTTTAATGTGATTGTATCATATCAGACTATGGTAGATTTGGTAGTTAATAATTTAGGGTGTACTTTATTCCATTGATGTATGGTATGGTAATACCATGTCTTTGTGAACTATATACATGAATGTATTTATTTGTCAAATACTCATGATTGTCAAAATATGTGTATTACCTATAACTTGTAAATATGTTATACTCTCCATAATGGAGGAATGAATAAAGTAGACAGTCAATATCCTTTATGAAAAAAAAACCAATGCTTCTTGTAATTTGTCTACCTATAACGTTTCGTTATTAGAGTTATTGTGGTATACATGTATTGGGGTGTTTTAAGAGTTTTTGGGGTGTATATGATAACTGAAGAAAAATCAACGATTTTTGTAAACAGTATCATTTTATGTTCTTAAATCTCAATCACTAGTTTAGAAAAAAATCGAAAATTCTAAAAAATAAGGAAAATATGGTTAATATTGGTAAACTTTTGTTCATATTCATGAATATGGGGCATATAGTAATTATAAGCCACAAATATCAAACTTATAAATTTTAATTAATATTTTCTTGCGTAAAATAGGATTACATTTGTTTTTGGATACATTATTTTATTATATAAAAGTCTAATTTTATTATAATTGAGTTGTATTTGGGTGATTTAAGAGTTATTGGTGTATTGGGGTGTTTCAATGGACCACAAAATGGGACAATAACTTCAAGAGTTATGGGCCCTTGACTTAGAAAATTTGCTATATTTGAGTTTGTTTACACTCTAGAGCATTCATTTTTTCACCAATCCTAATAAAATGTTCAGTAAATGTGTATAACCAAAAGCTCTTGGACAAGTTCGATTATGGGGAGAATCGGACCAGAACTTCCAAGAGTTATGGGCCCTTGACTTTGAAAATTTGCTATATTTGAGTTTGTTTACACTCTATCGCATTCATTTATTCACCAATCCTAATCATATTTAGAATGAATGTGTATGATCTTACAGTTTTGGACAAGTTTAGTTATGGGTGGAATCGGATTGCAAATTCAAGAGTTATGGGCCCTTGGATTAGAAAATTTGCTACATTTTAGCTTGTTTAACAGTACTATACCTTCATTGTTGGTTTTGATATCAAAATCTACGTAAAAATGGGTTATACAAGGTGGAAACTATATTATCTGGTCATTAATTATAGTGCCTTTGTTCTCAGGTGAGCGATAAAGGGCCATCTTGGCCCTCTTGTTTATAATATGCATAATTATCAGGAACTGTCAAAAAATGTAAACATACTGGTTCCTGGGGAATTGGTTGAGCTTGACTTTAAACCTGATTAAATAACATTGTTCCTGAAATTAATTGAGTTAAACTTGTCAATAGGTATGCAAAATATGCCTCGTTGTTTAGTTATGTTATTTAGAACACCAAATGCTAGAAAACCAGACTATGGTAGACAATATTCTTACGGCAACTAAGTATTGGTAATGTCACCTGTGGCATCTGTGAAGAAGAGTGACACACCATTTGTTATGTTCTGTTTTCAAGCTGTATTAAAATTGATTTTGACCAACATTTGAACAAATGAAATTATTAGATACAAAATTTTCAGCTGAATAAGGTTGTTTGTCATTGATTAAAAGAGTTGTCATTATGAAATTTTAAGGCAGAATCGTAATTGTTAGTTGTTCGTAATTGTCTGAAAATAATTCAATAAACAAATTCTACAACAGTATAAAATTAAATATTGAAACATTTAAAGCCTATATGTAAGACAAATTCGTACATGGATCATCTGGGGAAAAAAACTAGGTCACAAGATCAAATCTTAAGAAAACCTTGTCTATGCTGTAGTCTTTATGCTTTTGATCAGGTCTTCACCATACCTTGTCAGAATGTTTGTCTTATTCATATGTAGGACAAGATATAACATGGGTCATATGGGGTCAAAAACTAGGTCACAGGTTCAAAGCAATGTTTTAATGAGTGAACAATGATTTTCATGTAAGACATATAGGGCCATCTTGGCCCTCGTGTATTACTAATGTTATCATGTATATAGTAAAAAAATCACTACAGGTCTACCCAGTGCTAAAGTTCTGGGTTGGAGCACTCCAAACAAACTTATTTTTGATTTCAGCCCAAGCACTTAAAACAAAATTAAGCATAATTGTATTGTCAAAAGGGCCATTTTAATGACAGAAATTACCAATTGTACCAAAGTAGATTGTTCTGGAAGTATAACAAACTCAGCATCTAATTGTCACAATACGCAATAACTACAAAACATTTTGTTATTCCAATTAATGATCACATATCACAATATCAGTATATCGAAATGTGCAATTTGAACCATCTATCACTGCGCAGTCCACAAATATTCCTTAGCAGACATGCTAACTAGGTACATGTAATGTCAAAGTTATCAGAATTTGGTTTTATCTCAGTTGAGGGAAGTTGCTGCTTCAGGTGATCAATAAGTACTTTTGTTTGATTGATTATAAACTAGAGCTGTATCCTACAGATAAATGTTCATATTTAAGTAATGTCATAATGTCTGACCCCACAATATCATCAAACAACTCTCTCAGAACCATTGTACCAATTTCTATTAAAAGATATTGGTTTCAGAATGTAAAGTGATGAGATGAAAATGATAAATCAAGTAATTTGATGTCTCATGCATATCATTAACTCATACCCCCCCCCACGAATAATCAATATTATAAGTAAGTCAGAAAATGTCATTCAAATCTATCAGTTAAATAAATAGAAATTCAAGAACTGTGTTGTTCATCCTGAGTACATATACTATATCAGAAATGTATAAGCTAGAGTAATAAGGAATGTAAATGTACATGGTGGCAGGTAATATATACATTAAATTTTATTGTCAAATACCATAACATATTATGACAGAAATTCTATTGAAAATAATTGCTTGAAAGTCATAAATAGACCATTTTACATTATGTAAATGCAAATATTAGAGTGAACTGATTAGGCCATCCTTAAAAATATTTTGTTTGGAGTTTTGCTACCTACTCACTAATCAAAGTACTGTAGGAACATGATTTTTTTCAAACAAAGCAAAAAAGAGAAATATGTGCCCATATCATTCGTGCCCTTGCAAATATTTTTAGCATTTTCACTAAAGGACCAACATTTCATTCATATATAATGCAGGTCATATATACATTTATGTGAAGGACATACTCTTTACTTGTCTCTTAGCCTTAAAAAAGAACACAATCATTGGAAAGTTTAACAGCACTTTAATTTAAGACAATGAATGAAATTGCATTAAAATGCTTTGTTATACACAAAGAAGTATCAGAGCAACACATAAGTAACAGTAAATTATTTGATTTATTGGTCACTTCATCAGAATCTGTTTTGTTTTGTTTACAATGGGTGGCAATTGTTAAGCAGATAAGCATGCTGTTGAAATATACAGATCTGCTATATTTAATTCTTGCTTTGTATGAAATTCACACTTATGTTTGATTCTAACAGTAAATGTTGTTGTGTCTTGAAGGTATTTGTGTTTTGTATTGAGACATGATTTACATTTACAACATAGAATGTCATCCATGATGTTGTAACCAAGCCATTCATTGGCAGACACAGAGGGAATTGTCCAATCAGATTCAATTATTTTTAGGAGGTAAACTTGATATTGCACTCTGAAACATTTAAAATAATTTTGAGATTTGGCTGTTTTATAATTGTTAAAAAGTGAATTTATTGGACTATGGATTTGTTGTGAGTAGTTTCTTTATGTATAAGATCATGTTGGCTGTTAAAGGGGGTCAGTTGCTTTCCTTTCTCAAATTATGCATGTGAAGAAAAGAACTGACGGAAAAGTTGATTTGGACAATATCTAGCACATGCTGAAGTATTTCGGCAAAGATTGCTATTAATTATGGAAGGAAACCTTTATTACTCGTTGTTGTATTGAAACCGAAAGGGTATCCTCGGTCTATTTTTAGAAATGTGTACTTCCTATTTTGACTTGTATTTCTAATTATGTAAACAACGAAACATGTCAGACAGTCCGTGCACAGTAAGAAAAACGTGTTTTAATTAATCTTCTTAATCAATACGAGGTTTTAGTTAAGGTGGGTCACGGGTTTCCTCCCGAAAAATTGCCACCACTACAGAGTTCGATCAAAACCTTTTAAGATTTAATGACGGCAAAATTAAGCTATATATCAACTTTTTCGGATTTGTAAATGATTAATTAAGCTATATCAACTTTTTCGGATTTGTGAATGATTCAGCATTGTGCACAGTAAATTCATAGCTTAATATACAAAATTATCGGAGCAGTACAAGAAATAACACGAAAATAAAAAACAAAACATATACAACATATCACTCCACTAGGTGACCGTTTTTTGAGCGGTTTCAATGGAAATATCATTTGAATACATCATTTTTGCTTTAGTCAATACTTTGAAGGATGTTCCTGCAAAAGGATTTTCTTGTGCGTTGACTTCTAGCAACTGAACACTTTTCGGAAGAAAACCCGCGACCCACCTTAAGTATTAAAATATATTTGCCTTACTTATGTTTATTCAACACCACCATAACATGTAGTTTTCGTGCATTTACCTAGTTTTGAAAGCGAGGTTTAATTTTTGGCAGGGGTCTTAAAATAGTTCTATCTAGGGTGCGCACCCTAGTTAGGAAATACCTATTCAATAATGAAAAAAAGTGTTTTAAAATGGATATTTTTCGGTTCTCCAAGTGAAATCCACATACTTCGAATTCAAAATAACGTATACAATCACTTTTTTAAAAGTTCTTAATTTCTACTCAAATATTCCAACGTTAAACCATTAAATAAAAATATTTTGCTGTATAGTTTTACTAATGGAGGGCTATATGCACAGTATATACTTGCCTTAAGCTAGATTGTGTGGTGTTAGTAGATTGATAGGTGAAATCAAATTTGACTTTAAATCTTTTTATGTACCAATTTTGTGTTTTAAATCTTTCAATTTATGATGTTTTCATATCAGACTATGGATTATGCTGATTTAGTTTGTCCTAAAACCTTATTGCCAAAATGTGTGTGAGTTACATGGTTATATTTGTTATAATAATAATATCATGCTAACTTGTCTATTTTTATTCCATATCAAATATTTCCGTTGTATTTAAGCCTTCATCAGTAATAATAAAATTTATTATTTATTTATGCACACAACAACAACAAAAAATAGAAATAATAAAAGTGAGAATTCTAGTTAAATATATATGCATCCAAATAATAAGATTATATCATGAGATATGCACGGGTAACTGTAACATGAATAGATAACCGGTATACATTTATGAATGATGAATAAATACTGATTAAAAAAAAAACACACACTGTTTATTAATATGTTACCAAGTAAGGTATATTTCAACAAAAATCCCAAGATTTTTAAAGCATCAGAAAATCTTTTGGGCTGAATATGTTTTTATTGATTGATTATTGACGGCGCCGAGGATGGCGCCGTCAGTATTGAATACTGTTAAAAAATCGCACTGGTATTGCGTAATCGATTTGGGAGAAGCTGGTATTATTAATCATTGACGTCATGTACACAAATTTGGTTCCCGGCCAGTGAAAATAAATGTTAAGAATACATTCAGATTTCTCTGTAGTCATTGAGGTCACAAAAATACCAACATGTGACAGAATAAAGTTTTTGCACTGTTAAAAGACAAAAAGGGTTTGAACTCACAACAGCTTAATCTGTAGACCAATGCTCTAATCAATTGTATATGTGATTCATTTGATCATGTAACCAGAAACATGTATATATTTTTACGTTACAAATAAAGAATCTTGAATCTAACCACTGACCTATCTGGGCAGGCTATATGATTACTCTTTGAGTAATGACCAGTCTTTTAAAAATTGATATTTAGAAAAAAATTGACTTCTGAAAAAAGACGACCTTATGATATTTGCGTGACTGGCCTTTGTTCACATATATGCAGGTTTGACTTTGTGTGCTTGTTGAGATATTTATTTTATCTATCCTCTGACATATTTGGAAAAAAATATACCAGCTTATGGTGACTGGACATTTGTGTGAAAAAGTTTTACACCACTTGATTGGGAAATTTCTATTCTGAAGAAAGTTGGCAAATACCACTGTCTTAAAAGTTTCAGTGCTAACAAAAAATAAATTCTAACTTCTCCCTGCAGCATAGACTACAATAATTATATATTCAAACCTGTATACAAAGGTCACCACAGTCATCCATTCATCAGAGGTTTCCCTAGCTTGCTATATTAATAAATGTGAACTACAAAGTGGATGTTGAATTTTATTCCAAGAGAGCAATTAATTAACTTAGGTTTAACTTTACACCTTAATAAATTATTCTATATGAAAAAATCATAAATCAGGTACATGTTTGTTATATTAGGTATGACTCAATTTTAAGGTGGCTGCTAATTGATTATTAATTAGGCAAAATGATTGGTATAATTGCTCATGATGTTTTTAATTCTTCATGGTTAATTGACTTTTGTAAATACATATTTTATTGTACAGTACAATCTCTCCAGAGCAGCCCTATCTTGGGTAACAACCTCCCTTTAACAAAAACATGATTTTTTTCTCACTGAGCAATTTAACTACTGTTTAACCTCTTTAGAGCAACAACCTCTAAATGACAACATAATTTAGGTACTCCCAAAGGGTGTTGTTTTGGAAAGGTTGCATTGTACATTTGTATCTATCTCCAGGAAACACTGACTATTTTCTGTTCAGAATTAAAATGAATAATATAATCGCTTTTTATCAATCAAGTGGATTCTGGGAGAAAATTATGTTCTTATTTGGTATCAATTTATGCTTAATTTTATGCAGATTAAGATGCATATGGATATGTATTATATAATTAAGTGATTTCTTCATAAAAATGAAGTTTTACTTCTTTTGCTTGAGAAGATAATTTTGGATGGCTTACAATCACTATTAAAGTATTAAACTGGAAGGTGTTAAGTTCATAGTTCACCTTGTGTTTAGCAGGTATTTTTTCTATTGAAAAAGTCACACTTGCTGTTAAAGATTTTGTCATTTGAATCACAATTCTAAAGTAGACTTTTATTGGTGAATATTGTAAACATTCATATTCATTTTAATAACCTTGTCATTGATTGGTCAACAAAGGGTGCTGACCTATCAGATTAACTCAAGTTTTAGCAGGAAGTGACCCTAGTTGTTTTTGGTGTAGTCAGGGTAACAAATATTTAAAGTTGTACTTAGTCTATTTATTTCTATGTGTTTTAAGGATATTGGATTTGTTGTAAGTAGTTTTGATGCTTCTGTTTGAACTTACAATTACCATGTTTCTTCTGCTCATATTTTGCTAATGATGGGAAAGACCAATACTTGTCTAATGTCACTGCTCTGTTGCTGATAGAACTATTTAGTTTAACACAATAATCACAGCTAGCTATGACACATAATGATGTGGATCAATGAATGAAATTATTGTCATGTAAAGAATTATTTTGTCTGCAAAGCCATCATATTAATTTGAATGATAGATGGTTGCTATTACTTGTATTTTGAATTTATTTGTTTTTAATTTTGTATAGCTTACAAGTTTCATAATTCTTATAAGTCATGTTCATTTTACTCTTCATTCACCTGTTTCTGTTAAAGTATGTAAGTGCCTCTGTCTGGTTGAGCTAACCAAGTAGTTGTAGTTAGAGAGTTGGTCTACTGATCAAGAGGTTTCGAGTTCGAACCCCATGCAAGATGTACGCTGTCCGTGACAAATTTGAATGAAGATATTACATCTTATATTAAGTTGTCCTCCACCTCTGAAGTATGTGGGGTACATAGCTTGGCAGTACATTTTTTTTGTAGCTTGCAGATGGAATGTGGTTAATACTGATTATGGCCTAAATGAAGTCTGGGATAACTGCCTTCCACGATATAACTCAAATAATGTTGAAAATGGTATTTATTAACTAAAGCCTGCTTCTGTTCAAATCTATTAGTTTTGTAGCTACATAATTTAGTTCTGTAATTCTCCTGATTCAAATTAAGCTTAAATGTAAACATTGATTACTATAATGTGTGTTCTTGTGCATTATGTGTATGTTTGTTGTAATTGTATTTTAACTTTATCATGAGTTTAATATAGAATACCTTAGTATTTATTTTTGTACGTCTGAAGGGACGTATTATGTTAAGGCACAGCGTCCATCTGTCTGTCCGTCCGTCCAATTGTGACCCCTCGAAGGTTTTCAAAGGAACTTTACTCAAATCATAACCATATCAAGTTGACATGCAGAGCACATGTTTCAGAAGGCTAGCTTCAAGGTATAGTCGCACTTCGGGATCGAAGGTCATATAACTTATTTTGTTTCCGCTCGGTAACTCTTTAAGCCTGCAAAGGATTTTGAAGTAACTTTACTCAAATGTTCACCACATTGAGATGAAGAGCAGCCCCATGTTTCGGAAGGCTTACTTCAAGGTCAAGGTCATACTTATGGTCAAAGGTCATATGCATGAAAAGTACCCCAAAAATAATGTTTTTAGTACTTTTTACAGTATCAATTATATCTTCGGCCGTATTGCTCAGCCTTACTGTGCTTCTGTCTAGTTTATTTTTATTATGCCAAAAAACATGTATACAAATATTCATGTAAGCAATTTATATTTTTCAGTAAACAAAGATGAAGACTAAGCATCCTTTGGCAGCCACTGGACAAAAGGTAAGTGCTCAAGTGCTAAATCAGCCCTATAGCATCACCAATTTCAGATGACAAAATTCCATCCAAATCAACGTGCCACCGGGGGGTTTATGTGTTTATTGAAGGCAGGGTCTTGTTTACTCTATCTGATCATCTCGGCAGTCCCATTGGATGCTGACATTTACAATGAACTTCACCTCATCAACCGACCCTCTGCGAATGCACCACGTTTTACTGGTTTTGTTAGTTGAGAAGAGGTAGTATCATCTAGATGTGGTATTGGTCACTCACTCTTAGCCCATTCTTGGCTTCTCACCTGTGATGATACACCAGAATGTGTTCTGTGTAATGCAACACATTGTATCAAACATTTTCTTATTGACTGGATTGAATGTTCAGCCAGTACCTAGACACTAAGATGTCAAAAACAAGACCACAGTTTTTGAAACTGTCAGGCTTGAAATAATTATTAATAACACAAAGGAAAATTCAACTATACAATAAACTTTTTGTACACTTCCTTCTACAGTTGATTCTCATTATGACAACTTCACTTATAGTAAAAAAATTCTATGACAAACTGTTCCTTGCTTTGCTGACCTTTTTGTTTTAATTTCTATATGCATACTTTCAGTATTGTTTGTGTCGCACTTCAATGTTAATTTTGTCCGCATGACTCTAGTAAGCATGTAGTTCAATTAAGATATTTATAACAAATATAGAGCTGATCGATTTCGCTTATTAAACTGAAGGCTTGATGAGCTAAACATTCATATGAACAATCAAAGCACTGAAAGCACTGAGGTATTCACTACTGTTTGGAATTGTGATTTTAAGAAATTGTGCAGAATAAAGCCAGTGAGGCCAGTAGTTTGAAGGATTATCAATACTACAAATATTTTACATATATATAATCAAGTTTTTCTATAGACAATTCTATTTCTATAAATCAGGCCTGTGCCATTGTTTTATTATGTGATCGTCAGCCATTACAGAAGTGAAAGTTCCAATTACTGATAATCAGTATTTGCTAATGAAGTAGTGTTTATGAATATACCTGTGAATAAATTTCCTGGTTTGATTCCCGTGGACCATAGAGTTTAAACTGGCCTGTAGATTTGCGTAAATTATCGGATGAGATCGACACTTTTATGTGTAGAAGACAAAGTATTTTTTGTAGTGGTTGAACAGGAAGTGAAAGTTCTCAGGATTTTCACCATCGATGTGAAATGTTTCTGAAGTACGGTAACAATGTATTTGTCTGCTAAGCAGCAGCGAATACAAAAAACATATACTAAGACTTATCATGAAAATCATAATAGATATCTAACTCTCAATTAAAATAATGGTTGGTTGTACAAACAGTAATGGTAATATAACAAAAATTTGAGAGATTAACTTGAAAACTGAGTATGATTACAAGCCACCATTGATATTGTTGAGTTGTAATCTTAATAAAAACGATGTTAGCTTGATAAAAAACTTCTAAGTTTCAACGCCTTCGAATCCAAATTGTTGATGAAATAAGAAAGGCCAAACTAAATCCTAATAATATGTTAGCACAAAAACTCCTTTGCTCTCCATCATCATGGAAATCATGGTGAACTTGTCTCCAATCTTTCATCTCCTCCAAATGGAGTTCATCCTTGCTTCACTGCAAGATGGTGATAACACTGTGGATGATGAAATCACCAAAGCAAACCTTCTGAATAACATTTGTCGGGATCAAACCCTACATGATGAATAATTAGGTGCTCAAACTCTGCAAAATAATGTGAATGTGACTTTTTTACCAGTCTCTGTCCTCTTCTGTTTTTCCTAGCTCATGGATAGATGCTTTTGTCACTCCATGAAGCCATTTTCATGTTGGCAATTGTCAACCTATATCTCTGTACCATAGGGAAAGTACTTAAAAGGGTAGTCCACAGGCATACATTAAAAACAATAACGACAATGATCTTCTCACCCTGCTTAAAATCAGGCTTTGTACCTGGTGACTCAACAGTTAACCAACTGGCTTATCTATACAACTTCTTCACTGAGTCTGTCAATTCCAGACCTGTATTCTGCGATATAGCAAGACTTTTGACCATGTCTCGCATCATGCTTTCCTCTTCAGACTCAAACATTTTGGGATTTCTGGCAGTTTTTTAATTGGTTCTCATCTTATCTAAGTGGCAGACAGCAAAATGTTGTTCTGCCTGATGCTCAATCAAAACGGATGATATTAAAGCTTGGATTCTACAGGAGTCAATTTTGGGCCCCCTCATTTTCTTGATATTTATCGATGACATTGTTTCTGACATCAGGGCAAATGTCCGTCTATTTGCAGATGACACAAGCCTTTACATAGTTGTTGGGGTTCCATTAACTGCATCACAAACAATGAATTTTTTAATAGCTTCATTTTTTAGGTGAATTTGGATTTTTCTAAATTTTTGTTTCTTAATTACAATCAACTCATTAAGATAGTGTTTCAGATCCCTTATTTTAACTTGAATTGTAGATTTTATAAAGCTGAGGAAAAATCAACTGCCTAAATCTTTGTACAAAACTTGATTCTTACACCAGTAGTTATTTCTATTAGGTAAAATATCTTGAATAGATATGATTTATATTTATATTTTTGTCATATTTTTGTAATTGCAGGATTCATTGTTAAATTCTAGTTATGCCCCCATTTCAAAGAATAGTGGGGTATATATTGCTGGTTGGCTCATGTCCATCTTTTTTGCTCGTTGGTAATCAAACCTTGTCTGGCCAATTCGACTGTTTTGGCCTCTTAGGTCTTCACTTGGTTTGAAGGTTGGTCAAATACAGATAGATGACCCCTGTTGATAAGGTCTATCAATAGGTCAAAGGTCAACTATCCATTTGGCCTTTAGGGGGCATTGGTGTTTCACAAACACCTCATTAAGTGAGCGTTTTAGTGCCCTTAATTTAACTTAAGATATATCAAATAACTTAAAAAACTTAGGTAGTTGATTTTTCTGAGCTTTATTCTCTGGTAGTATTTTTACAAAGCTTTATTCTTATCCGAGCAGTTATTTCTATTAGGTAAAATGTCTTGAATTGACATGAATTGTATTTGTATTTTTGTCATATTTTTGTAATTGTAGTTTTTTTTTGAAGTTTTAGTAATGCTCCCACTTCAAAGAAATGGGGGTATATATTGCTGGTTTGCTCATGTCCGTCTTTTTTGCTCGTTGGTAATCAAACCTTGTCTGGCCAATTCGACTGTTTTGGCCTCTTAGGTCTTCACTTGGTTTGAAGGTTGGTCAAATACAGATAGATGACCCCTGTTGATAAGGTCTATCAATAGGTGAAAGGTCAACTATCCATTTGCCCTTTAGGGGGCATTGGTGTTTCACAAACACCTCATTAAGTGAGCGTTTTATAGTACCGTTATTTTAACTTAAGATATATCAAATAACTTACAAAACTTTGGTAGTTGTTTTTTCTTAAGTTTATCAGAAAAATGAAGCTAAGGAAAGATTGACTGCCTAACTAATTTTTACATCTTCGAAACCAAACTGTTGATGAAATAAGAAAGGCCAAACTAAATCCTAATAATATGTTAGCACAAAACCTCCTTTGCTCTCCATCATTATGGAAATCATGGTGAACTTGTCTCAAATCTTTCATCTCCTCCAAATTGAGTTCATCCATGCTTCACTGCAAAATGGTGATAACTCTGTGGAAGATGAAATCACCAAAGCAAACCTTCTGAATAACATTTGTCGGGATCAAACCCTACTTGATGAATAATTAGGTGCTCAAACTCTGCAAAATGATGTGAATGACATCAGTTCTGTCTTGGACCACATTACAATTGTAACAACCTCTAAGATATTATAAAATGTGAACTGTCCACTCCTGTGTGTGCTTTTTTGACCAATCTCAGTCCTTTTCTGTTTTCCTAGCTCATGGGTAGATGCTTTTGTCACTCCATGAAGCCATTTTCATGTTGGCAATTGTCAACCTATAGATATCTCTACTCTGTACCATAGGGAAAGTGCTTAAAAGGGTAGTCCACAAGCATAGTTAAACAAAATAGCGACAGTGATCCTCTCACCCTGCTTTAAATCCGGCCTTGTATACCTGGTGTCTCAACAGTTAACCAACTGGCTTATCTATACAACTTCTTCACTAAGTCTGTCAATTCTGTGACATAGAAAGACTTTTGACCATGTCTCGCATTGTGCTTTGCTCTTCAGACTGATACATTTTGGGATTTCTGCCAGTCTTTTTAAATGGTTCTCATTTTATCTAAGTGGCAGACAGCAAAATGTTGTTCTGCCTGATGCTCAATCAAAATTGCTGGGATTCAATTTCTGCAGGAGTCCATTTTTGGCCCCCTCATTTTCTTGATATTTATCGATGACTTTGTTTCTGACATCAAGGCAAACATCCGTCTATTTGCAGATGACACAAGCCTTTACATAGTTGTTCAGGTTCCATTAACTGCATCACAAATACTGACTTTTTTAATAGCTTCATTTTTTAGGAGGTGAATTTGGATTTTTCTAAATTTTTGTTTCTTAATTACAAACAGCTCACTAAGATTGTGTTTTAGTACCCTTATTTAAACTTGAATTGATTGTAGATTTTATAAAGCTAAGGAAAAATCAACTGCCTAAATATTTCTACAAAACTTTATTCTTACACCAGTAGTTATTTCAATCAGGTAAAATATCTTGAATTGACATGATTTATAATTACATTTTTGTCATATTTTTGTAATTGTAGGGTTCTTTTTTTAAATTCTAGTTATGCTCCCACTTCAAAGAAATGGGAGTATATATTGATGGTTTGCTCATGTCCGTCTTTTTTGCTCGTTGGTAATCAAACCTTGTCTGGCCAATTCGACTGTTTTGGCCTCTTAGGTCTTCACTTGGTTTGAAGGTTGGTCAAATACAGATAGATGACCCCTGTTGATAAGGTCTATCAATAGGTCAAAGGTCAACTATCCATTTGCCCTTTAGGGGGCATTGGTGTTTCATAAACACCTCATTAAGTGAGCGTTTTTATTGCCCTTAATTTAACTTAATATATATTATCAAATAACTTAAAAAAACTTAGGTAGTTGATTTTTCTGAGCTTTATTCTGTACAAGTGTTTTTACAAAACTTAATTCTTATCCCAGCTGTTATTTCTTTTAGGTGAAATGTCTTAAATTGACGTGATTTGTATTTACATTTTTGTCATATTTTTGTAATTGCTGAGTTCTTTTTAAAAGTTCTAGTTATGCCCCCATTTCAAAGAATTGTGGGGTATATATTGTTGATTCGATCATGTCTGTCTTTTTTGCTCGTTTGTAATCAAACCTTGTCTGGCCAATTCGACTGTTTTGGCCTCTTAGGTCTTCACTTGGTTTGAAGGTTGGTCAAATACAGATAGATGACCCCTGTTGATAAGGTCTATCAATAGGTGAAAGGTCAACTATCCATTTGCCCTTTAGGGGGCATTGGTGTTACACAAACACCTCATTAAGTGAGCGTTTTATAGTACCGTTATTTTAACTTAAGATATATCAAATAACTTACAAAACTTTGGTAGTTGTTTTTTCTTACGTTTATCAGAAAAATGAAGCTAAGGAAAGATTGACTGCCTAACTAATTTTTACATCTTCGAAACCAAACTGTTGATGAAATAAGAAAGGCCAAACTAAATCCTAATAATATGTTAGCACAAAACCTCCTTTGCCCTCCATCATTATGGAAATCATGGTGAACTTGTCTCAAATCTTTCATCTCCTCCAAATTGAGTTCATCCATGCTTCACTGCAAAATGGTGATAACTCTGTGGAAGATGAAATCACCAAAGCAAACCTTCTGAATAACATTTGTCGGGATCAAACCCTACTTGATGAATAATTAGGTGCTCAAACTCTGCAAAATGATGTGAATGACATCAGTTCTGTCTTGGACCACATTACAATTGTAACAACCTCTGAGACAGAGGATATTATAAAATGTGAACTGTCCACTCCTGTGTGCGACTGTTGGACCAATCTCTGTCCTTTTCTGTTTTCCTAGCTCATGGGTAGATGCTTTTGTCACTCCATGAAGCCATTTTCATGTTGGCAATTGTCAACCTATAGATATCTCTACTCTGTACCATAGGGAAAGTGCTTAAAAGGGTAGTCCACAAGCATAGTTAAACAAAATAGCGACAGTGATCCTCTCACCCTGCTTTAAATCAGGCCTTGTATACCTGGTGTCTCAACAGTTAACCAACTGGCTTATCTATACAACTTCTTCACTAAGTCTGTCAATTCTGTGACATAGAAAGACTTTTGACCATGTCTTGCATTGTGCTTTGCTCTTCAGACTGATACATTTTGGGATTTCTGCCAGTCTTTTTAAATGGTTCTCATTTTATCTAAGTGGCAGACAGCAAAATGTTGTTCTGCCTGATGCTCAATCAAAATTGCTGGGATTCAATTTCTACAGGAGTCCATTTTTGGCCCCCTCATTTTCTTGATATTTATCGATGACTTTGTTTCTGACATCAAGGCAAACATCCGTCTATTTGCAGATGACACAAGCCTTTACATAGTTGTTCAGGTTCCATTAACTGCATCACAAATACTGACTTTTTTAATAGCTTCATTTTTTAGGAGGTGAATTTGGATTTTTCTAAATTTTTGTTTCTTAATTACAAACAGCTCACTAAGATTGTGTTTTAGTACCCTTATTTAAACTTGAATTGATTGTAGATTTTATAAAGCTAAGGAAAAATCAACTGCCTAAATATTTCTACAAAACTTTATTCTTACACCAGTAGTTATTTCAATCAGGTAAAATATCTTGAATTGACATGATTTATAATTACATTTTTGTCATATTTTTGTAATTGTAGGGTTCTTTTTTTAAATTCTAGTTATGCTCCCACTTCAAAGAAATGGGGGTATATATTGATGGTTTGCTCATGTCCGTCTTTTTTGCTTGTTGGTAATCAAACCTTGTCTGGCCAATTCGACTGTTTTGGCCTCTTAGGTCTTCACTTGGTTTGAAGGTTGGTCAAATACAGATAGATGACCCCTGTTGATAAGGTCTATCAATAGGTCAAAGGTCAACTATCCATTTGCCCTTTAGGGGGCATTGGTGTTTCATAAACACCTCATTAAGTGAGCGTTTTTAGTGCCCTTAATTTAACTTAATATATATTATCAAATAACTTAAAAAAACTAAGGTAGTTGATTTTTCTGAGCTTTATTCTGTACAAGTGTTTTTACAAAACTTAATTCTTATCCCAGCTGTTATTTCTTTTAGGTGAAATGTCTTAAATTGACGTGATTTGTATTTACATTTTTGTCATATTTTTGTAATTGCTGAGTTCTTTTTAAAAGTTCTAGTTATGCCCCCATTTCAAAGAATTGTGGGGTATATATTGTTGATTCGATCATGTCTGTCTTTTTTGCTCGTTTGTAATCAAACCTTGTCTGGCCAATTCGACTGTTTTGGCCTCTTAGGTCTTCACTTGGTTTGAAGGTTGGTCAAATACAGATAGATGACCCCTGTTGATAAGGTCTATCAATAGGTGAAAGGTCAACTATCCATTTGCCCTTTAGGGGGCATTGGTGTTTCACAAACACCTCATTAAGTGAGCGTTTTATAGTACCGTTATTTTAACTTAAGATATATCAAATAACTTACAAAACTTTGGTAGTTGTTTTTTCTTAAGTTTATCAGAAAAATGAAGCTAAGGAAAGATTGACTGCCTAACTAATTTTTACATCTTCGAAACCAAACTGTTGATGAAATAAGAAAGGCCAAACTAAATCCTAATAATATGTTAGCACAAAACCTCCTTTGCCCTCCATCATTATGGAAATCATGGTGAACTTGTCTCAAATCTTTCATCTCCTCCAAATTGAGTTCATCCATGCTTCACTGCAAAATGGTGATAACTCTGTGGAAGATGAAATCACCAAAGCAAACCTTCTGAATAACATTTGTCGGGATCAAACCCTACTTGATGAATAATTAGGTGCTCAAACTCTGCAAAATGATGTGAATGACATCAGTTCTGTCTTGGACCACATTACAATTGTAACAACCTCTGAGACAGAGGATATTATAAAATGTGAACTGTCCACTCCTGTGTGCGACTGTTGGACCAATCTCTGTCCTTTTCTGTTTTCCTAGCTCATGGGTAGATGCTTTTGTCACTCCATGAAGCCATTTTCATGTTGGCAATTGTCAACCTATAGATATCTCTACTCTGTACCATAGGGAAAGTGCTTAAAAGGGTAGTCCACAAGCATAGTTAAACAAAATAGCGACAGTGATCCTCTCACCCTGCTTTAAATCAGGCCTTGTATACCTGGTGTCTCAACAGTTAACCAACTGGCTTATCTATACAACTTCTTCACTAAGTCTGTCAATTCTGTGACATAGAAAGACTTTTGACCATGTCTTGCATTGTGCTTTGCTCTTCAGACTGATACATTTTGGGATTTCTGCCAGTCTTTTTAAATGGTTCTCATTTTATCTAAGTGGCAGACAGCAAAATGTTGTTCTGCCTGATGCTCAATCAAAATTGCTGGGATTCAATTTCTACAGGAGTCCATTTTTGGCCCCCTCATTTTCTTGATATTTATCGATGACTTTGTTTCTGACATCAAGGCAAACATCCGTCTATTTGCAGATGACACAAGCCTTTACATAGTTGTTCAGGTTCCATTAACTGCATCACAAATACTGACTTTTTTAATAGCTTCATTTTTAGGAGGTGAATTTGGATTTTTCTAAATTTTTGTTTCTTAATTACAAACAGCTCACTAAGATTGTGTTTTAGTACCCTTATTTAAACTTGAATTGATTGTAGATTTTATAAAGCTAAGGAAAAATCAACTGCCTAAATATTTCTACAAAACTTTATTCTTACACCAGTAGTTATTTCAATCAGGTAAAATATCTTGAATTGACATGATTTATAATTACATTTTTGTCATATTTTTGTAATTGTAGGGTTCTTTTTTTAAATTCTAGTTATGCTCCCACTTCAAAGAAATGGGGGTATATATTGATGGTTTGCTCATGTCCGTCTTTTTTGCTCGTTGGTAATCAAACCTTGTCTGGCCAATTCGACTGTTTTGGCCTCTTAGGTCTTCACTTGGTTTGAAGGTTGGTCAAATACAGATAGATGACCCCTGTTGATAAGGTCTATCAATAGGTCAAAGGTCAACTATCCATTTGCCCTTTAGGGGGCATTGGTGTTTCATAAACACCTCATTAAGTGAGCGTTTTTAGTGCCCTTAATTTAACTTAATATATATTATCAAATAACTTAAAAAAACTTAGGTAGTTGATTTTTCTGAGCTTTATTCTGTACAAGTGTTTTTACAAAACTTAATTCTTATCCCAGCTGTTATTTCTTTTAGGTGAAATGTCTTAAATTGACGTGATTTGTATTTACATTTTTGTCATATTTTTGTAATTGCTGAGTTCTTTTTAAAAGTTCTAGTTATGCCCCAATTTCAAAGAATTGTGGGGTATATATTGTTGATTCGATCATGTCTGTCTTTTTTGCTCGTTTGTAATCAAACCTTGTCTGGCCAATTCGACTGTTTTGGCCTCTTAGGTCTTCACTTGGTTTGAAGGTTGGTCAAATACAGATAGATGACCCCTGTTGATAAGGTCTATCAATAGGTGAAAGGTCAACTATCCATTTGCCCTTTAGGGGGCATTGGTGTTTCACAAACACCTCATTAAGTGAGCGTTTTATAGTACCGTTATTTTAACTTAAGATATATCAAATAACTTACAAAACTTTGGTAGTTGTTTTTTCTTAAGTTTATCAGAAAAATGAAGCTAAGGAAAGATTGACTGCCTAACTAATTTTTACATCTTCGAAACCAAACTGTTGATGAAATAAGAAAGGCCAAACTAAATCCTAATAATATGTTAGCACAAAACCTCCTTTGCTCTCCATCATTATGGAAATCATGGTGAACTTGTCTCAAATCTTTCATCTCCTCCAAATTGAGTTCATCCATGCTTCACTGCAAAATGGTGATAACTCTGTGGAAGATGAAATCACCAAAGCAAACCTTCTGAATAACATTTGTCGGGATCAAACCCTACTTGATGAATAATTAGGTGCTCAAACTCTGCAAAATGATGTGAATGACATCAGTTCTGTCTTGGACCACATTACAATTGTAACAACCTCTGAGACAGAGGATATTATAAAATGTGAACTGTCCACTCCTGTGTGCGACTGTTGGACCAATCTCTGTCCTTTTCTGTTTTCCTAGCTCATGGGTAGATGCTTTTGTCACTCCATGAAGCCATTTTCATGTTGGCAATTGTCAACCTATAGATATCTCTACTCTGTACCATAGGGAAAGTGCTTAAAAGGGTAGTCCACAAGCATAGTTAAACAAAATAGCGACAGTGATCCTCTCACCCTGCTTTAAATCAGGCCTTGTATACCTGGTGTCTCAACAGTTAACCAACTGGCTTATCTATACAACTTCTTCACTAAGTCTGTCAATTCTGTGACATAGAAAGACTTTTGACCATGTCTTGCATTGTGCTTTGCTCTTCAGACTGATACATTTTGGGATTTCTGCCAGTCTTTTTAAATGGTTCTCATTTTATCTAAGTGGCAGACAGCAAAATGTTGTTCTGCCTGATGCTCAATCAAAATTGCTGGGATTCAATTTCTACAGGAGTCCATTTTTGGCCCCCTCATTTTCTTGATATTTATCGATGACTTTGTTTCTGACATCAAGGCAAACATCCGTCTATTTGCAGATGACACAAGCCTTTACATAGTTGTTCAGGTTCCATTAACTGCATCACAAATACTGACTTTTTTAATAGCTTCATTTTTAGGAGGTGAATTTGGATTTTTCTAAATTTTTGTTTCTTAATTACAAACAGCTCACTAAGATTGTGTTTTAGTACCCTTATTTAAACTTGAATTGATTGTAGATTTTATAAAGCTAAGGAAAAATCAACTGCCTAAATATTTCTACAAAACTTTATTCTTACACCAGTAGTTATTTCAATCAGGTAAAATATCTTGAATTGACATGATTTATAATTACATTTTTGTCATATTTTTGTAATTGTAGGGTTCTTTTTTTAAATTCTAGTTATGCTCCCACTTCAAAGAAATGGGGGTATATATTGATGGTTTGCTCATGTCCGTCTTTTTTGCTCGTTGGTAATCAAACCTTGTCTGGCCAATTCGACTGTTTTGGCCTCTTAGGTCTTCACTTGGTTTGAAGGTTGGTCAAATACAGATAGATGACCCCTGTTGATAAGGTCTATCAATAGGTCAAAGGTCAACTATCCATTTGCCCTTTAGGGGGCATTGGTGTTTCATAAACACCTCATTAAGTGAGCGTTTTTAGTGCCCTTAATTTAACTTAATATATATTATCAAATAACTTAAAAAAACTAAGGTAGTTGATTTTTCTGAGCTTTATTCTGTACAAGTGTTTTTACAAAACTTAATTCTTATCCCAGCTGTTATTTCTTTTAGGTGAAATGTCTTAAATTGACGTGATTTGTATTTACATTTTTGTCATATTTTTGTAATTGCTGAGTTCTTTTTAAAAGTTCTAGTTATGCCCCAATTTCAAAGAATTGTGGGGTATATATTGTTGATTCGATCATGTCTGTCTTTTTTGCTCGTTTGTAATCAAACCTTGTCTGGCCAATTCGACTGTTTTGGCCTCTTAGGTCTTCACTTGGTTTGAAGGTTGGTCAAATACAGATAGATGACCCCTGTTGATAAGGTCTATCAATAGGTGAAAGGTCAACTATCCATTTGCCCTTTAGGGGGCATTGGTGTTTCACAAACACCTCATTAAGTGAGCGTTTTATAGTACCGTTATTTTAACTTAAGATATATCAAATAACTTACAAAACTTTGGTAGTTGTTTTTTCTTAAGTTTATCAGAAAAATGAAGCTAAGGAAAGATTGACTGCCTAACTAATTTTTACATCTTCGAAACCAAACTGTTGATGAAATAAGAAAGGCCAAACTAAATCCTAATAATATGTTAGCACAAAACCTCCTTTGCTCTCCATCATTATGGAAATCATGGTGAACTTGTCTCAAATCTTTCATCTCCTCCAAATTGAGTTCATCCATGCTTCACTGCAAAATGGTGATAACTCTGTGGAAGATGAAATCACCAAAGCAAACCTTCTGAATAACATTTGTCGGGATCAAACCCTACTTGATGAATAATTAGGTGCTCAAACTCTGCAAAATGATGTGAATGACATCAGTTCTGTCTTGGACCACATTACAATTGTAACAACCTCTGAGACAGAGGATATTATAAAATGTGAACTGTCCACTCCTGTGTGCGACTGTTGGACCAATCTCTGTCCTTTTCTGTTTTCCTAGCTCATGGGTAGATGCTTTTGTCACTCCATGAAGCCATTTTCATGTTGGCAATTGTCAACCTATAGATATCTCTACTCTGTACCATAGGGAAAGTGCTTAAAAGGGTAGTCCACAAGCATAGTTAAACAAAATAGCGACAGTGATCCTCTCACCCTGCTTTAAATCAGGCCTTGTATACCTGGTGTCTCAACAGTTAACCAACTGGCTTATCTATACAACTTCTTCACTAAGTCTGTCAATTCTGTGACATAGAAAGACTTTTGACCATGTCTTGCATTGTGCTTTGCTCTTCAGACTGATACATTTTGGGATTTCTGCCAGTCTTTTTAAATGGTTCTCATTTTATCTAAGTGGCAGACAGCAAAATGTTGTTCTGCCTGATGCTCAATCAAAATTGCTGGGATTCAATTTCTACAGGAGTCCATTTTTGGCCCCCTCATTTTCTTGATATTTATCGATGACTTTGTTTCTGACATCAAGGCAAACATCCGTCTATTTGCAGATGACACAAGCCTTTACATAGTTGTTCAGGTTCCATTAACTGCATCACAAATACTGACTTTTTTAATAGCTTCATTTTTTAGGAGGTGAATTTGGATTTTTCTAAATTTTTGTTTCTTAATTACAAACAGCTCACTAAGATTGTGTTTTAGTACCCTTATTTAAACTTGAATTGATTGTAGATTTTATAAAGCTAAGGAAAAATCAACTGCCTAAATATTTCTACAAAACTTTATTCTTACACCAGTAGTTATTTCAATCAGGTAAAATATCTTGAATTGACATGATTTATAATTACATTTTTGTCATATTTTTGTAATTGTAGGGTTCTTTTTTTAAATTCTAGTTATGCTCCCACTTCAAAGAAATGGGGGTATATATTGATGGTTTGCTCATGTCCGTCTTTTTTGCTCGTTGGTAATCAAACCTTGTCTGGCCAATTCGACTGTTTTGGCCTCTTAGGTCTTCACTTGGTTTGAAGGTTGGTCAAATACAGATAGATGACCCCTGTTGATAAGGTCTATCAATAGGTCAAAGGTCAACTATCCATTTGCCCTTTAGGGGGCATTGGTGTTTCATAAACACCTCATTAAGTGAGCGTTTTTAGTGCCCTTAATTTAACTTAATATATATTATCAAATAACTTAAAAAAACTTAGGTAGTTGATTTTTCTGAGCTTTATTCTGTACAAGTGTTTTTACAAAACTTAATTCTTATCCCAGCTGTTATTTCTTTTAGGTGAAATGTCTTAAATTGACGTGATTTGTATTTACATTTTTGTCATATTTTTGTAATTGCTGAGTTCTTTTTAAAAGTTCTAGTTATGCCCCAATTTCAAAGAATTGTGGGGTATATATTGTTGATTCGATCATGTCTGTCTTTTTTGCTCGTTTGTAATCAAACCTTGTCTGGCCAATTCGACTGTTTTGGCCTCTTAGGTCTTCACTTGGTTTGAAGGTTGGTCAAATACAGATAGATGACCCCTGTTGATAAGGTCTATCAATAGGTGAAAGGTCAACTATCCATTTGCCCTTTAGGGGGCATTGGTGTTTCACAAACACCTCATTAAGTGAGCGTTTTATAGTACCGTTATTTTAATTTAAGATATATCAAATAACTTACAAAACTTTGGTAGTTGTTTTTTCTTAAGTTTATCAGAAAAATGAAGCTAAGGAAAGATTGACTGCCTAACTAATTTTTACATCTTCGAAACCAAACTGTTGATGAAATAAGAAAGGCCAAACTAAATCCTAATAATATGTTAGCACAAAACCTCCTTTGCTCTCCATCATTATGGAAATCATGGTGAACTTGTCTCAAATCTTTCATCTCCTCCAAATTGAGTTCATCCATGCTTCACTGCAAAATGGTGATAACTCTGTGGAAGATGAAATCACCAAAGCAAACCTTCTGAATAACATTTGTCGGGATCAAACCCTACTTGATGAATAATTAGGTGCTCAAACTCTGCAAAATGATGTGAATGACATCAGTTCTGTCTTGGACCACATTACAATTGTAACAACCTCTGAGACAGAAGATATTATAAAATGTGAACTGTCCACTCCTGTGTGCGACTGTTGGACCAATCTCTGTCCTTTTCTGTTTTCCTAGCTCATGGGTAGATGCTTTTGTCACTCCATGAAGCCATTTTCATGTTGGCAATTGTCAACCTATAGATATCTCTACTCTGTACCATAGGGAAAGTGCTTAAAAGGGTAGTCCACAAGCATAGTTAAACAAAATAACGACAGTGATCCTCTCACCCTGCTTTAAATCAGGCCTTGTATACCTGGTGTCTCAACAGTTAACCAACTGGCTTATCTATACAACTTCTTCACTAAGTCTGTCAATTCTGTGACATAGAAAGACTTTTGACCATGTCTTGCATTGTGCTTTGCTCTTCAGACTGATACATTTTGGGATTTCTGCCAGTCTTTTTAAATGGTTCTCATTTTATCTAAGTGGCAGACAGCAAAATGTTGTTCTGCCTGATGCTCAATCAAAATTGCTGGGATTCAATTTCTACAGGAGTCCATTTTTGGCCCCCTCATTTTCTTGATATTTATCGATGACTTTGTTTCTGACATCAAGGCAAACATCCGTCTATTTGCAGATGACACAAGCCTTTACATAGTTGTTCAGGTTCCATTAACTGCATCACAAATACTGACTTTTTTAATAGCTTCATTTTTTAGGAGGTGAATTTGGATTTTTCTAAATTTTTGTTTCTTAATTACAAACAGCTCACTAAGATTGTGTTTTAGTACCCTTATTTAAACTTGAATTGATTGTAGATTTTATAAAGCTAAGGAAAAATCAACTGCCTAAATATTTCTACAAAACTTTATTCTTACACCAGTAGTTATTTCAATCAGGTAAAATATCTTGAATTGACATGATTTATAATTACATTTTTGTCATATTTTTGTAATTGTAGGGTTCTTTTTTTAAATTCTAGTTATGCTCCCACTTCAAAGAAATGGGGGTATATATTGATGGTTTGCTCATGTCCGTCTTTTTTGCTCGTTGGTAATCAAACCTTGTCTGGCCAATTCGACTGTTTTGGCCTCTTAGGTCTTCACTTGGTTTGAAGGTTGGTCAAATACAGATAGATGACCCCTGTTGATAAGGTCTATCAATAGGTCAAAGGTCAACTATCCATTTGCCCTTTAGGGGGCATTGGTGTTTCATAAACACCTCATTAAGTGAGCGTTTTTAGTGCCCTTAATTTAACTTAATATATATTATCAAATAACTTAAAAAAACTTAGGTAGTTGATTTTTCTGAGCTTTATTCTGTACAAGTGTTTTTACAAAACTTAATTCTTATCCCAGCTGTTATTTCTTTTAGGTGAAATGTCTTAAATTGACGTGATTTGTATTTACATTTTTGTCGTATTTTTGTAATTGCTGAGTTCTTTTTAAAAGTTCTAGTTATGCCCCCATTTCAAAGAATTGTGGGGTATATATTGTTGATTCGATCATGTCTGTCTTTTTTGCTCGTTTGTAATCAAACCTTGTCTGGCCAATTCGACTGTTTTGGCCTCTTAGGTCTTCACTTGGTTTGAAGGTTGGTCAAATACAGATAGATGACCCCTGTTGATAAGGTCTATCAATAGGTGAAAGGTCAACTATCCATTTGCCCTTTAGGGGGCATTGGTGTTTCACAAACACCTCATTAAGTGAGCATTTTATAGTACCGTTATTTTAACTTAAGATATATCAAATAACTAACAAAACTTTGGTAGTTGTTTTTTCTTAAGTTTATCAGAAAAATGAAGCTAAGGAAAGATTGACTGCCTAACTAATTTTTACATCTTCGAAACCAAACTGTTGATGAAATAAGAAAGGCCAAACTAAATCCTAATAATATGTTAGCACAAAACCTCCTTTGCTCTCCATCATTATGGAAATCATGGTGAACTTGTCTCAAATCTTTCATCTCCTCCAAATTGAGTTCATCCATGCTTCACTGCAAAATGGTGATAACTCTGTGGAAGATGAAATCACCAAAGCAAACCTTCTGAATAACATTTGTCGGGATCAAACCCTACTTGATGAATAATTAGGTGCTCAAACTCTGCAAAATGATGTGAATGACATCAGTTCTGTCTTGGACCACATTACAATTGTAACAACCTCTGAGACAGAGGATATTATAAAATGTGAACTGTCCACTCCTGTGTGCGACTGTTGGACCAATCTCTGTCCTTTTCTGTTTTCCTAGCTCATGGGTAGATGCTTTTGTCACTCCATGAAGCCATTTTCATGTTGGCAATTGTCAACCTATAGATATCTCTACTCTGTACCATAGGGAAAGTGCTTAAAAGGGTAGTCCACAAGCATAGTTAAACAAAATAGCAACAGTGATCCTCTCACCCTGCTTTTAAATCAGGCCTTGTACCTTGTGACTCAACAGTTAACCAACTGGCTTATCTATACAACTTCTTCACTAAGTCTGTCAATTCTGTGACATAGAAGACTTTTGACCATGTCTCGCATTGTGCTTTGCTCTTCAGACTGATACATTTTGGGATTTCTGCCAGTCTTTTTAAATGGTTCTCATCTTATCTAAGTGGCAGACAGCAAAATGTTGTTCTGCCTGATGCTCAATCAAAATTGCTGGGATTCTACAGGAGTCCATTTTTGGCCCCCTCATTTTCTTGATATTTATCGATGACTTTGTTTCTGACATCAAGGCAAACATCCGTCTATTTGCAGATGACACAAGCCTTTACATAGTTGTTGGGGTTTCATTAACTGCATCACAAATACTGAATTTTTTAATAGCTTCATTTTTTAGGAGGTGAATTTGGATTTTTCTAAATTTTTGTTTCTTAATTACAAACAGCTCACTAAGATTGTGTTTTAGTACCCTTATTTAAACTTGAATTGATTGTAGATTTTATAAAGCAAAGGAAAAATCAACTGCCTAAATATTTCTACAAAACTTTATTCTTACACCAGTAGTTATTTCTATCAGGTAAAATATCTTGAATTGACATGATTTCTAATTACATTTTTGTCATATTTTTGTAATTGTAGGGTTCTTTTTTTAAATTCTAGTTATGCTCCCACTTCAAAGAAATGGGGGTATATATTGATGGTTTGCTCATGTCCGTCTTTTTTGCTCGTTGGTAATCAAACCTTGTCTGGCCAATTCGACTGTTTTGGCCTCTTAGGTCTTCACTTGGTTTGAAGCTTGGTCAAATACAGATAGATGACCCCTGTTGATAAGGTCTATCAATAGGTCAAAGGTCAACTATCCATTTGCCCTTTAGGGGGCATTGGTGTTTCATAAACACCTCATTAAGTGGGCGTTTTTAGTGCCCTTAATTTAACTTAATATATATTATCAATTAACTTAAAAAAACTTAGGTAGTTGATTTTTTCTGAGCTTTATTCTGTACAAGTGTTTTTACGAAACTTAATTCTTATCCCAGCTGTTATTTCTTTTAGGTGAAATGTCTTAAATTGACGTGATTTGTATTTACATTTTTGTCATATTTTTGTAATTGCTGAGTTCTTTTTAAAAGTTCTAGTTATGCCCCCATTTCAAAGAATTGTGGGGTATATATTGTTGATTCGATCATGTCTGTCTTTTTTGCTCGTTTGTAATCAAACCTTGTCTGGCCAATTCGACTGTTTTGGCCTCTTAGGTCTTCACTTGGTTTGAAGGTTGGTCAAATACAGATAGATGACCCCTGTTGATAAGGTCTATCAATAGGTGAAAGGTCAACTATCCATTTGCCCTTTAGGGGGCATTGGTGTTTCACAAACACCTCATTAAGTGAGCATTTTATAGTACCGTTATTTTAACTTAAGATATATCAAATAACTAACAAAACTTTGGTAGTTGTTTTTTCTTAAGTTTATCAGAAAAATGAAGCTAAGGAAAGATTGACTGCCTAACTAATTTTTACATCTTCGAAACCAAACTGTTGATGAAATAAGAAAGGCCAAACTAAATCCTAATAATATGTTAGCACAAAACCTCCTTTGCTCTCCATCATTATGGAAATCATGGTGAACTTGTCTCAAATCTTTCATCTCCTCCAAATTGAGTTCATCCATGCTTCACTGCAAAATGGTGATAACTCTGTGGAAGATGAAATCACCAAAGCAAACCTTCTGAATAACATTTGTCGGGATCAAACCCTACTTGATGAATAATTAGGTGCTCAAACTCTGCAAAATGATGTGAATGACATCAGTTCTGTCTTGGACCACATTACAATTGTAACAACCTCTGAGACAGAGGATATTATAAAATGTGAACTGTCCACTCCTGTGTGCGACTGTTGGACCAATCTCTGTCCTTTTCTGTTTTCCTAGCTCATGGGTAGATGCTTTTGTCACTCCATGAAGCCATTTTCATGTTGGCAATTGTCAACCTATAGATATCTCTACTCTGTACCATAGGGAAAGTGCTTAAAAGGGTAGTCCACAAGCATAGTTAAACAAAATAACGACAGTGATCCTCTCACCCTGCTTTAAATCAGGCCTTGTATACCTGGTGTCTCAACAGTTAACCAACTGGCTTATCTATACAACTTCTTCACTAAGTCTGTCAATTCTGTGACATAGAAAGACTTTTGACCATGTCTTGCATTGTGCTTTGCTCTTCAGACTGATACATTTTGGGATTTCTGCCAGTCTTTTTAAATGGTTCTCATTTTATCTAAGTGGCAGACAGCAAAATGTTGTTCTGCCTGATGCTCAATCAAAATTGCTGGGATTCAATTTCTACAGGAGTCCATTTTTGGCCCCCTCATTTTCTTGATATTTATCGATGACTTTGTTTCTGACATCAAGGCAAACATCCGTCTATTTGCAGATGACACAAGCCTTTACATAGTTGTTCAGGTTCCATTAACTGCATCACAAATACTGACTTTTTTAATAGCTTCATTTTTTAGGAGGTGAATTTGGATTTTTCTAAATTTTTGTTTCTTAATTACAAACAGCTCACTAAGATTGTGTTTTAGTACCCTTATTTAAACTTGAATTGATTGTAGATTTTATAAAGCTAAGGAAAAATCAACTGCCTAAATATTTCTACAAAACTTTATTCTTACACCAGTAGTTATTTCAATCAGGTAAAATATCTTGAATTGACATGATTTATAATTACATTTTTGTCATATTTTTGTAATTGTAGGGTTCTTTTTTTAAATTCTAGTTATGCTCCCACTTCAAAGAAATGGGGGTATATATTGATGGTTTGCTCATGTCCGTCTTTTTTGCTCGTTGGTAATCAAACCTTGTCTGGCCAATTCGACTGTTTTGGCCTCTTAGGTCTTCACTTGGTTTGAAGGTTGGTCAAATACAGATAGATGACCCCTGTTGATAAGGTCTATCAATAGGTCAAAGGTCAACTATCCATTTGCCCTTTAGGGGGCATTGGTGTTTCATAAACACCTCATTAAGTGAGCGTTTTTAGTGCCCTTAATTTAACTTAATATATATTATCAAATAACTTAAAAAAACTTAGGTAGTTGATTTTTCTGAGCTTTATTCTGTACAAGTGTTTTTACAAAACTTAATTCTTATCCCAGCTGTTATTTCTTTTAGGTGAAATGTCTTAAATTGACGTGATTTGTATTTACATTTTTGTCGTATTTTTGTAATTGCTGAGTTCTTTTTAAAAGTTCTAGTTATGCCCCCATTTCAAAGAATTGTGGGGTATATATTGTTGATTCGATCATGTCTGTCTTTTTTGCTCGTTTGTAATCAAACCTTGTCTGGCCAATTCGACTGTTTTGGCCTCTTAGGTCTTCACTTGGTTTGAAGGTTGGTCAAATACAGATAGATGACCCCTGTTGATAAGGTCTATCAATAGGTGAAAGGTCAACTATCCATTTGCCCTTTAGGGGGCATTGGTGTTTCACAAACACCTCATTAAGTGAGCATTTTATAGTACCGTTATTTTAACTTAAGATATATCAAATAACTAACAAAACTTTGGTAGTTGTTTTTTCTTAAGTTTATCAGAAAAATGAAGCTAAGGAAAGATTGACTGCCTAACTAATTTTTACATCTTCGAAACCAAACTGTTGATGAAATAAGAAAGGCCAAACTAAATCCTAATAATATGTTAGCACAAAACCTCCTTTGCTCTCCATCATTATGGAAATCATGGTGAACTTGTCTCAAATCTTTCATCTCCTCCAAATTGAGTTCATCCATGCTTCACTGCAAAATGGTGATAACTCTGTGGAAGATGAAATCACCAAAGCAAACCTTCTGAATAACATTTGTCGGGATCAAACCCTACTTGATGAATAATTAGGTGCTCAAACTCTGCAAAATGATGTGAATGACATCAGTTCTGTCTTGGACCACATTACAATTGTAACAACCTCGGAGACAGAGGATATTATAAAATGTGAACTGTCCACTCCTGTGTGCGACTGTTGGACCAATCTCTGTCCTTTTCTGTTTTCCTAGCTCATGGGTAGATGCTTTTGTCACTCCATGAAGCCATTTTCATGTTGGCAATTGTCAACCTATAGATATCTCTACTCTGTACCATAGGGAAAGTGCTTAAAAGGGTAGTCCACAAGCATAGTTAAACAAAATAGCAACAGTGATCCTCTCACCCTGCTTTTAAATCAGGCCTTGTACCTTGTGACTCAACAGTTAACCAACTGGCTTATCTATACAACTTCTTCACTAAGTCTGTCAATTCTGTGACATAGAAGACTTTTGACCATGTCTCGCATTGTGCTTTGCTCTTCAGACTGATACATTTTGGGATTTCTGCCAGTCTTTTTAAATGGTTCTCATCTTATCTAAGTGGCAGACAGCAAAATGTTGTTCTGCCTGATGCTCAATCAAAATTGCTGGGATTCTACAGGAGTCCATTTTTGGCCCCCTCATTTTCTTGATATTTATCGATGACTTTGTTTCTGACATCAAGGCAAACATCCGTCTATTTGCAGATGACACAAGCCTTTACATAGTTGTTGGGGTTTCATTAACTGCATCACAAATACTGAATTTTTTAATAGCTTCATTTTTTAGGAGGTGAATTTGGATTTTTCTAAATTTTTGTTTCTTAATTACAAACAGCTCACTAAGATTGTGTTTTAGTACCCTTATTTAAACTTGAATTGATTGTAGATTTTATAAAGCAAAGGAAAAATCAACTGCCTAAATATTTCTACAAAACTTTATTCTTACACCAGTAGTTATTTCTATCAGGTAAAATATCTTGAATTGACATGATTTCTAATTACATTTTTGTCATATTTTTGTAATTGTAGGGTTCTTTTTTTAAATTCTAGTTATGCTCCCACTTCAAAGAAATGGGGGTATATATTGATGGTTTGCTCATGTCCGTCTTTTTTGCTCGTTGGTAATCAAACCTTGTCTGGCCAATTCGACTGTTTTGGCCTCTTAGGTCTTCACTTGGTTTGAAGCTTGGTCAAATACAGATAGATGACCCCTGTTGATAAGGTCTATCAATAGGTCAAAGGTCAACTATCCATTTGCCCTTTAGGGGGCATTGGTGTTTCATAAACACCTCATTAAGTGGGCGTTTTTAGTGCCCTTAATTTAACTTAATATATATTATCAATTAACTTAAAAAAACTTAGGTAGTTGATTTTTTCTGAGCTTTATTCTGTACAAGTGTTTTTACGAAACTTAATTCTTATCCCAGCTGTTATTTCTTTTAGGTGAAATGTCTTAAATTGACGTGATTTGTATTTACATTTTTGTCATATTTTTGTAATTGCTGAGTTCTTTTTAAAAGTTCTAGTTATGCCCCCATTTCAAAGAATTGTGGGGTATATATTGTTGATTCGATCATGTCTGTCTTTTTTGCTCGTTTGTAATCAAACCTTGTCTGGCCAATTCGACTGTTTTGGCCTCTTAGGTCTTCACTTGGTTTGAAGGTTGGTCAAATACAGATAGATGACCCCTGTTGATAAGGTCTATCAATAGGTGAAAGGTCAACTATCCATTTGCCCTTTAGGGGGCATTGGTGTTTCACAAACACCTCATTAAGTGAGCGTTTTATAGTACCGTTATTTTAACTTAAGATATATCAAATAACTAACAAAACTTTGGTAGTTGTTTTTTCTTAAGTTTATCAGAAAAATGAAACTAAGGAAAGATTGACTGCCTAACTAATTTTGACATCTTCGAAACCAAACTGCTGATGAAATAAGAAAGGCCAAACTAAATCCTAATGATATGTTAGCACAAAACCTCCTTGCTCTCCATCATTATGGAAATCATGGTGAACTTGTCTCAAATCTTTCATCTCCTCCAAATTGAGTTCATCCATGCTTCACTGCAAAATGGTGATAACTCTGTGGAAGATGAAATCACCAAAGCAAACCTTCTGAATAACATTTGTCGGGATCAAACCCTACTTGATGAATAATTAGGTGCTCAAACTCTGCAAAATGATGTGAATGACATCAGTTCTGTCTTGGACCACATTACAATTGTAACAACCTCTAAGATAGAGGATATTATAAAATGTGAACTGTCCACTCCTGTGTGCGACTTTTTGACCAATCTCTGTCCTTTTCTGTTTTCCTAGCTCATGGGTAGATGCTTTTGTCACTCCATGAAGCCATTTTCATGTTGGCAATTGTCAACCTATAGATATCTCTACTCTGTACCATATGGTAAGTGCTTAAAAGGGTAGTCCACAAGCATAGTTAAACAAAATAGCGACAGTGATCCTCTCACCCTGCTTTAAATCAGGCCTTGTATACCTGGTGACTCAACAGTTAACCAACTGGCTTATCTATACAATTTCTTCACTGAGTCTGTCAATTCCAGACCTGTATTCTGTGACATAGCAAGACTTTTGACCATGTCTGGCATTGTGCTTTGCTCTTCAGACTGAAACATTTTGGGATTTCTGGCATTCTTTTTAAATGGTTCTCATCTTATCTAAGTGGCAGACAGCAAAATGTTGTTCTGCCTGATGCTCAATCAAAATTGATGATATTAAAGCTGGGATTCTACAGGAGTCCATTTTTGGCCCCTTCATTTTCTTGATATTTATCGATGACATTGTTTCTGACATCAGGGCAAATGTCCGTCTATTTGCAGATGACACAAGCCTTTACATAGTTGTTGGGGTTCCATTAACTGCATCACAAACATTGAATTTTTTAATAGCTTCATTTTTTAGTAGGTGAATTTGGACTTTTCTAAATTTTTGTTTCTTAATTACAATCAACTCATTAAGATAGTGTTTCAGATCCCTTATTTTAACTTGAATTGTAGATTTTATAAAGCTGAGGAAAAATCAACTGCCTAAATCTTTGTACAAAACTTGATTCTTACACCAGTAGTTATTTCTATTAGGTAAAATATCTTGAATTGACTTGATTTATAATTACATTTTTGTCATATTTTTGTAATTGTAGGGTTCTTTTTTTAAATTCTATTTATGCTCCCACTTCAAAGAAATGGGGGTATATATTGATGGTTTGCTCATGTCCGTCTTTTTTGCTCGTTGGTAATCAAACCTTGTCTGGCCAATTCGACTGTTTTGGCCTCTTAGGTCTTCACTTGGTTTGAAGGTTGGTCAAATACAGATAGATGACCCCTGTTGATAAGGTCTATCAATAGGTCAAAGGTCAACTATCCATTTGCCCTTTAGGGGGCATTGGTGTTTCACAAACACCTCATTAAGTGAGCGTTTTAGTGCCCTTAATTTAACTTAAGATAAGATATATCAAATAACTTAAAAAACTTAGGTAGTTGATTTTTCTGAGCTTTATTCTCTGGTAGTATTTTTACAAAACTTTATTCTTATCCGAGCAGTTATTTCTATTAGGTAAAATGTCTTAAATTGACATGAATTGTGTTTATATTTTTGTCATATTTTTGTAATTGTACGGTTCTTTTGAAGTTTTAGTTATGCTCCCACTTCAAAGAAATGGGGGTATATATTGATGGTTTGCTGATGTCCGTCTTTTTTGCTCGTTGGTAATCAAACCTTGTCTGGCCAATTCGACTGTTTTGGCCTCTTAGGTCTTCACTTGGTTTGAAGCTTGGTCAAATACAGATAGATGACCCCTGTTGATAAGGTCTATCAATAGGTCAAAGGTCAACTATCCATTTGCCCTTTAGGGGGCATTGGTGTTTCATAAACACCTCATTAAGTGGGCGTTTTTAGTGCCCTTAATTTAACTTAATATATATTATCAATTAACTTAAAAAAACTTAGGTAGTTGATTTTTTCTGAGCTTTATTCTGTACAAGTGTTTTTACGAAACTTAATTCTTATCCCAGCTGTTATTTCTTTTAGGTGAAATGTCTTAAATTGACGTGATTTGTATTTACATTTTTGTCATATTTTTGTAATTGCTGAGTTCTTTTTAAAAGTTCTAGTTATGCCCCCATTTCAAAGAATTGTGGGGTATATATTGTTGATTCGATCATGTCTGTCTTTTTTGCTCGTTTGTAATCAAACCTTGTCTGGCCAATTCGACTGTTTTGGCCTCTTAGGTCTTCACTTGGTTTGAAGGTTGGTCAAATACAGATAGATGACCCCTGTTGATAAGGTCTATCAATAGGTGAAAGGTCAACTATCCATTTGCCCTTTAGGGGGCATTGGTGTTTCACAAACACCTCATTAAGTGAGCGTTTTATAGTACCGTTATTTTAACTTAAGATATATCAAATAACTAACAAAACTTTGGTAGTTGTTTTTTCTTAAGTTTATCAGAAAAATGAAACTAAGGAAAGATTGACTGCCTAACTAATTTTGACATCTTCGAAACCAAACTGCTGATGAAATAAGAAAGGCCAAACTAAATCCTAATGATATGTTAGCACAAAACCTCCTTGCTCTCCATCATTATGGAAATCATGGTGAACTTGTCTCAAATCTTTCATCTCCTCCAAATTGAGTTCATCCATGCTTCACTGCAAAATGGTGATAACTCTGTGGAAGATGAAATCACCAAAGCAAACCTTCTGAATAACATTTGTCGGGATCAAACCCTACTTGATGAATAATTAGGTGCTCAAACTCTGCAAAATGATGTGAATGACATCAGTTCTGTCTTGGACCACATTACAATTGTAACAACCTCTAAGATAGAGGATATTATAAAATGTGAACTGTCCACTCCTGTGTGCGACTTTTTGACCAATCTCTGTCCTTTTCTGTTTTCCTAGCTCATGGGTAGATGCTTTTGTCACTCCATGAAGCCATTTTCATGTTGGCAATTGTCAACCTATAGATATCTCTACTCTGTACCATATGGTAAGTGCTTAAAAGGGTAGTCCACAAGCATAGTTAAACAAAATAGCGACAGTGATCCTCTCACCCTGCTTTAAATCAGGCCTTGTATACCTGGTGACTCAACAGTTAACCAACTGGCTTATCTATACAATTTCTTCACTGAGTCTGTCAATTCCAGACCTGTATTCTGTGACATAGCAAGACTTTTGACCATGTCTGGCATTGTGCTTTGCTCTTCAGACTGAAACATTTTGGGATTTCTGGCATTCTTTTTAAATGGTTCTCATCTTATCTAAGTGGCAGACAGCAAAATGTTGTTCTGCCTGATGCTCAATCAAAATTGATGATATTAAAGCTGGGATTCTACAGGAGTCCATTTTTGGCCCCTTCATTTTCTTGATATTTATCGATGACATTGTTTCTGACATCAGGGCAAATGTCCGTCTATTTGCAGATGACACAAGCCTTTACATAGTTGTTGGGGTTCCATTAACTGCATCACAAACATTGAATTTTTTAATAGCTTCATTTTTTAGTAGGTGAATTTGGACTTTTCTAAATTTTTGTTTCTTAATTACAATCAACTCATTAAGATAGTGTTTCAGATCCCTTATTTTAACTTGAATTGTAGATTTTATAAAGCTGAGGAAAAATCAACTGCCTAAATCTTTGTACAAAACTTGATTCTTACACCAGTAGTTATTTCTATTAGGTAAAATATCTTGAATTGACTTGATTTATAATTACATTTTTGTCATATTTTTGTAATTGTAGGGTTCTTTTTTTAAATTCTATTTATGCTCCCACTTCAAAGAAATGGGGGTATATATTGATGGTTTGCTCATGTCCGTCTTTTTTGCTCGTTGGTAATCAAACCTTGTCTGGCCAATTCGACTGTTTTGGCCTCTTAGGTCTTCACTTGGTTTGAAGGTTGGTCAAATACAGATAGATGACCCCTGTTGATAAGGTCTATCAATAGGTCAAAGGTCAACTATCCATTTGCCCTTTAGGGGGCATTGGTGTTTCACAAACACCTCATTAAGTGAGCGTTTTAGTGCCCTTAATTTAACTTAAGATAAGATATATCAAATAACTTAAAAAACTTAGGTAGTTGATTTTTCTGAGCTTTATTCTCTGGTAGTATTTTTACAAAACTTTATTCTTATCCGAGCAGTTATTTCTATTAGGTAAAATGTCTTAAATTGACATGAATTGTGTTTATATTTTTGTCATATTTTTGTAATTGTACGGTTCTTTTGAAGTTTTAGTTATGCTCCCACTTCAAAGAAATGGGGGTATATATTGATGGTTTGCTGATGTCCGTCTTTTTTGCTCGTTGGTAATCAAACCTTGTCTGGCCAATTCGACTGTTTTGGCCTCTTAGGTCTTCACTTGGTTTGAAGCTTGGTCAAATACAGATAGATGACCCCTGTTGATAAGGTCTATCAATAGGTCAAAGGTCAACTATCCATTTGCCCTTTAGGGGGCATTGGTGTTTCATAAACACCTCATTAAGTGGGCGTTTTTAGTGCCCTTAATTTAACTTAATATATATTATCAATTAACTTAAAAAAACTTAGGTAGTTGATTTTTTCTGAGCTTTATTCTGTACAAGTGTTTTTACGAAACTTAATTCTTATCCCAGCTGTTATTTCTTTTAGGTGAAATGTCTTAAATTGACGTGATTTGTATTTACATTTTTGTCATATTTTTGTAATTGCTGAGTTCTTTTTAAAAGTTCTAGTTATGCCCCCATTTCAAAGAATTGTGGGGTATATATTGTTGATTCGATCATGTCTGTCTTTTTTGCTCGTTTGTAATCAAACCTTGTCTGGCCAATTCGACTGTTTTGGCCTCTTAGGTCTTCACTTGGTTTGAAGGTTGGTCAAATACAGATAGATGACCCCTGTTGATAAGGTCTATCAATAGGTGAAAGGTCAACTATCCATTTGCCCTTTAGGGGGCATTGGTGTTTCACAAACACCTCATTAAGTGAGCGTTTTATAGTACCGTTATTTTAACTTAAGATATATCAAATAACTAACAAAACTTTGGTAGTTGTTTTTTCTTAAGTTTATCAGAAAAATGAAACTAAGGAAAGATTGACTGCCTAACTAATTTTGACATCTTCGAAACCAAACTGCTGATGAAATAAGAAAGGCCAAACTAAATCCTAATGATATGTTAGCACAAAACCTCCTTGCTCTCCATCATTATGGAAATCATGGTGAACTTGTCTCAAATCTTTCATCTCCTCCAAATTGAGTTCATCCATGCTTCACTGCAAAATGGTGATAACTCTGTGGAAGATGAAATCACCAAAGCAAACCTTCTGAATAACATTTGTCGGGATCAAACCCTACTTGATGAATAATTAGGTGCTCAAACTCTGCAAAATGATGTGAATGACATCAGTTCTGTCTTGGACCACATTACAATTGTAACAACCTCTAAGATAGAGGATATTATAAAATGTGAACTGTCCACTCCTGTGTGCGACTTTTTGACCAATCTCTGTCCTTTTCTGTTTTCCTAGCTCATGGGTAGATGCTTTTGTCACTCCATGAAGCCATTTTCATGTTGGCAATTGTCAACCTATAGATATCTCTACTCTGTACCATATGGTAAGTGCTTAAAAGGGTAGTCCACAAGCATAGTTAAACAAAATAGCGACAGTGATCCTCTCACCCTGCTTTAAATCAGGCCTTGTATACCTGGTGACTCAACAGTTAACCAACTGGCTTATCTATACAATTTCTTCACTGAGTCTGTCAATTCCAGACCTGTATTCTGTGACATAGCAAGACTTTTGACCATGTCTGGCATTGTGCTTTGCTCTTCAGACTGAAACATTTTGGGATTTCTGGCATTCTTTTTAAATGGTTCTCATCTTATCTAAGTGGCAGACAGCAAAATGTTGTTCTGCCTGATGCTCAATCAAAATTGATGATATTAAAGCTGGGATTCTACAGGAGTCCATTTTTGGCCCCTTCATTTTCTTGATATTTATCGATGACATTGTTTCTGACATCAGGGCAAATGTCCGTCTATTTGCAGATGACACAAGCCTTTACATAGTTGTTGGGGTTCCATTAACTGCATCACAAACATTGAATTTTTTAATAGCTTCATTTTTTAGTAGGTGAATTTGGACTTTTCTAAATTTTTGTTTCTTAATTACAATCAACTCATTAAGATAGTGTTTCAGATCCCTTATTTTAACTTGAATTGTAGATTTTATAAAGCTGAGGAAAAATCAACTGCCTAAATCTTTGTACAAAACTTGATTCTTACACCAGTAGTTATTTCTATTAGGTAAAATATCTTGAATTGACTTGATTTATAATTACATTTTTGTCATATTTTTGTAATTGTAGGGTTCTTTTTTTAAATTCTATTTATGCTCCCACTTCAAAGAAATGGGGGTATATATTGATGGTTTGCTCATGTCCGTCTTTTTTGCTCGTTGGTAATCAAACCTTGTCTGGCCAATTCGACTGTTTTGGCCTCTTAGGTCTTCACTTGGTTTGAAGGTTGGTCAAATACAGATAGATGACCCCTGTTGATAAGGTCTATCAATAGGTCAAAGGTCAACTATCCATTTGCCCTTTAGGGGGCATTGGTGTTTCACAAACACCTCATTAAGTGAGCGTTTTAGTGCCCTTAATTTAACTTAAGATAAGATATATCAAATAACTTAAAAAACTTAGGTAGTTGATTTTTCTGAGCTTTATTCTCTGGTAGTATTTTTACAAAACTTTATTCTTATCCGAGCAGTTATTTCTATTAGGTAAAATGTCTTAAATTGACATGAATTGTGTTTATATTTTTGTCATATTTTTGTAATTGTACGGTTCTTTTGAAGTTTTAGTTATGCTCCCACTTCAAAGAAATGGGGGTATATATTGATGGTTTGCTGATGTCCGTCTTTTTTGCTCGTTGGTAATCAAACCTTGTCTGGCCAATTCGACTGTTTTGGCCTCTTAGGTCTTCACTTGGTTTGAAGGTTGGTCAAATATAGATAGATGACCCCTGTTGATAAGGTCTATCAACAGGTCAAAGGTCAACTATCCATTTGCCCTTTAGGGGGCATTGGTGTTTCACAAACACCTCATTAAGTGAGCGTTTTAATACCCTTTTTTAACTTAAAGTATGTCAAATGACTTTAAAAAAACTTATGAAGTTGATTTTTTTACTGAGCTTTATTCTCTATGAGTATTTTTACAAAACTTTATTCTTATCCCAGCAGTTATTTCTTTTAGGTAAAATGTCTTGAAAATTGATAATTTGTATGATTATGGTGATAAAACAGTACCAGCTCCACATATGGAAAGCGAGTCCAATTTCCAATTGTTGAAGGTATTGGTTGCTAAGTATGATAATGATTAGGCAGTTTTGAAGTGAAAGACATTCCTTTCTGTACAGGCGTAAGTTTTTAGTCATGAAAATCAGTTTCTTTAGTCTCATACTTGAAGAAGATATTTTATGGATCTGTCTTTCTGTACTGTTACTTGTGTCCACCAAATGTTTTACCTCATTGAATCCAAAGAATGTTGTGGCAATATTAACCAAGTCAAGGGTTTGATATCCACAAAGTCAAAATGCTTTAATGGCACAAGTGCATGCATGCATTTTCCTTCTGGTGAGCCTCACTATCATATCCCATTGACTGAGTATAATTATACAATGTAGCCTCCATGAATGGTCACCTCCAGACTACAGCCACCTTCCTGTTACACCCCGTATACCTATAGCAACTCAGATTGATGTTTTACTCTATTTTCACTCTCTCAACAACAGTCACCTCCTTACAGCAGCCAATTTTGTCCTCCTACTGATGGCTGTTTTAGGGAGGTTACATTGTACCCAGATGAACATTGTTGCTGTTTCAATTGTAGCATGGATGGAATCACTGATATAACCAGAGACAAGACATTATGGTCATTGATGTCTATGTTATTTACTGTGTTACTAGCATGCAACAATAACAATGAAATCATGCAGTGGGAAAAAATCATGCTGTTGTTAAAGGGAGGTTGTTGCTTATGATAGGGCCACTCTGGAGAGGTTTTACTGTATTTTCAAATTGATTTCATGATATCTTTTGTTATTGCTACCTAATCTTAACAATATAAGTAATGTTTATTATCTGTGAAAAATTTTCGAATACATTTTGACTGGACAACAATATTCTGTACACAGCCTCTAAATCTTGCTAAGTTGAGCTTTTTCTTGCCTCGTCATCCCTCCAAGTAGCTTTTAATTCTGACATGTTTATCAATGATACTTTTTCATTACACATACCTACTTCATCAACCCTTGCTGTTTCAGTAAATGCATCTGAACAGAATTTGTTTCTTTCGTCTTGTATCTGACTCAGTGTTCAGCCCATTCAGGCTTGGATGAATACTGGTCTTATCTCTACCGTTTCCAGAGGTATAACCCATGACCTTACTTCACCTACTTTCTGAGGTGTGAACAATTAACTAACCTCACCCACTTTCAGGGCTGTGAATTCAAACCCAACACACCAGTGTCTGAGGGTAATGACAATGACCCTTCCAACCCATTTCTGGTGGGAGGGGGATGAACACATGCCCATCCCCACCCACTTCCAGAGGTGTGAACTATGTACTAACCTCATTCACTTCAGGGTGTGTGAATACAAACCCAATCTCACCAGTTTTTGAGAGTATGAAAGCTGACCCCTTCCCACCCATTTCCAGTGGGGATGAACACTCGTCCATTCCCATTCACTTCAGGTTGTGTGAACACTCTCCCATCCCCACCCACTTCTAGGGGTGTGAATGCTGATTTAACCTCACATGCTTCCGGTTCTGTGAGCGCTAAAACTTTCCTATCCCTTTTTCGGGGGTATAAATTCTGACAAAACCTCACCCACTTCTGGGGGGGGGGGGGGGATGTAAACTGACCTACCTTCAGAGATTATCATACCACATATTGTCATGTAGCATTGTTTCTGGTTGTCTTAACCCTTAAAATCAGCTTTCGAATGTTGAGCCGTTTGCATACGGATTATGTAATACCTGAAACTATGAAACAATGTGCTGGCACTTGCGTCATGAGTTTATTATAAAATCTACATTTCTGTTATCTTTCAATCTCCTACCTTTTTGGCTTGAGTATTAGAAGAATATGGTGAGCTTTTGCCAGCGCCATTGCATTGGCATCGGTGTCAGCATCATTGTGCATATGGTGAAAGTTATGCATGCAAGTTATTATCATGCACATATCTCAGTATACCACTTATGGGATTGTCTTGAAACATCATTTAAGTGTCCAGGGGTGTCAGACAGACAAGTTAGATAACTCTATCCATAAAATTATGAATACCACTTCCTTCTACATTAGTGCAAAAATATGAAATAATATGACAATATTTCTTTGTCTGTTACACTGTTGTACAGACAGCTCTTTTTAAATAACTTTATTATCAATCACCAAGAATAGTCGAGCATGCTGTCTTTCTTGCCGCTTATAATACATGTAGTCTATTTGATGGAAAATCTAATGTATGACCTATCCAATAGATATGTTCTATTATATTTGTGTATATCAATGTGATGATAAGCACTCTTTAATAAATAGAATATAAAAATGAAACTGAATTTGTCAAACATTTGGGCCATCCTTAAAAAAGTTTGTTTGCTGTATCCCGAATTTATTTTTTATATTTAACCCAAAATATATGTCAGAATGCTATTTTAATGTTTTTTAAAACAGAAAAAAATCATGAGAAGCCAAAAAAATGGGTTGGGGCCTTTTTTAGTGAGTGATAGTGTTTCAGCAAACAAAATATTTTTTAAGGATTGCCTTGTTTTGCATTATTAATGTCCTCAGTTTATTTTGAATAAATGTAAGTGTGGATTGATATGTCTACAATCCAAAACCATTTTTGGTTTTGCTACTCTATTATAAGCTACTGTCAAAGGATTAACTTATAACTGTTGTTTTTTCTGATACTTCAGACACACCTTTTGACAACAATACATTTAACTCTTTCTATACAAATTCTTTATTGTTTCTTCTAGACATATATAAACTCTGCTTGTTATGGGAAAGATATCATAGGTAACTTACAACCTTTTTCTATCATGTCTAATGTATAGTTATCAATGTTGATTTGCTTCAATGTTGCATTTCTAACGTCCCAAAGGCGACTCATTGGACATATGTCTATTGCACACACATTACCTTTGCCTTGTTGCAGCTTTCATTATTGCTGACTTTCTGGCTCTCTTCAGAGCTTATACAATTTTGTTATTATTTACTTGCCCATACTCGGCTACATTTGAGCTTAAATAATTATAATCAGTACTTATCTATTGTTTGATTTCTTCAGTTGTGGACACTACTGTTTCTAATGTCCAGGGTTTCCACACATGAAACATAGACCACTGGACCTTGAAATTTTATCCATATCACACCAATAGGCCAAAAAAAAATAGTCTGAGCCTTGTTTATAGACCGCTGTATATATATATTTTTATATCATATACCGGTCTATGAATGAGACTTGGATTGTTTTTTTGGGGGGCCTATTGGTGTTATATGGTCCTGTGCATAGACCCTGTCTACTTCTTGATACATTATTGTTGTGTTTATATCTCAACACAGTGATGTCAGATCTATTTGATGGCCAACTCTTTGTTTTAGCTTTCTTTGCTTCCTCAGCTTTGGCCTTCTTTGTTAGCTCTATAGCTTCTGCTTTAATTATTCACCTCTCATCTTCACCGTCAGATGTTATAGGATTATCTCTGTATTCAGCAACAACCTTTCATCCACCGTCCATGTCTCTGAGTGAGAGTAGGCAGTTGCTTACGGAGGATGGGAGTCTAATACTAGTTATTCTTAGGTGAGCTGTCTGTCTCATATGACTCTTGACTGTTGACTGTTAACAAGGGGCATAAAACTCGATATAAACAAACAAACAAACCATCCAAGCTTTGAGCTATCAGCCAATTGCATAAAAATAATTTCTCTTCTTTACTAGTGCTTTGGTTATATTAAAAACATACGTTTTGTATCGTATGTATAAGTTTCTATTTCCGCTGATGAGCCAAAAGCCTGGTATGATTTTTTCTTGTTTAAATGTTTTATCGTTAATTTTCAAAGTACAATTCTTCATTAATAAATAAATCTAAATACTATACTGTTCCTACATTTTGAAGAATTCTTTTTCTTTTCATGCACATCACTTTTAAATTTTACAGCAGGACATTTAAGCTGTTTATGGTTGCTATAAAGGCCACACTTGCTACATCTTCTGAATTGATGAGGATGATTTTTCTCTGAGTTTATGATATTTGTTTCCACTGTGAGACTGTAAATGTACCTCTGCATTCTCAACCTTGATTCTCCAACTTCACATTGGTATATAGAATAGGCTTTCATAACATATCACTGGTTTCAATGATTTTTGAGGGTTTCATTTTGTTTCTTTACATCCTCATTTTCATGTTCATATTCCTCATTTTCTTGCACCATGTGGTCTTGAAGTGTGTTTAATGTTCTTCCTCTAATTCGTCATAGTCTGACCCGCCTCCGTGGTTGAGTGGTTAAATCAATGTAAACTCTCACTGATAGAGGGTCATGGTTGAATTCCGTTACCACCCATATCTGTTTATGTGAGAAAGTAGACAGTTGCTTATGGAGGATGGGAGTCTAGCATTAATTTCCCAGGAATGATGGTAAGGTGAGATATCCGTTTGCATAATGACCTTAATTTCAAATTTGTAACATTTCCTGAAGCAGGTTTTACAATCTGTAACAAATGTATATCGTTCATCACACATTCCACATTTTAAAGATCGGCCTCTCCTTCCACCAAAATAAACTGCAGAGCACATTCCACTGTAACCTTGGAAATGATTCCCTCCATGAGAAGCCCATCTTTGTCCTGTGACCTCTGTTATTGGGGAATAACTCACTTGATGGTTGAGGTACCAGAATCTTACCCGGATTCTCCACCAAATATGATCTATGTATTTGTGGAATTAGAATGTTGTAGTAGAATTGGTGTGGGGAAGATTTGTAAGATCGCATTGTGTATTCAAGTCTGCAGTTCTGATAATCATCAATGTTGAAGAGTTAACACAAAGTTCTATGTGTCCTTCAGCATTATTTATTTAGTAATCAATGTACAGTCTAATCTGGCCTTACTGTCACCTGGAATCAGCGGTCACCTACTTTTAACGGCCAGTTTCATTCCCCCCAACAAAATTCATTCTATATTTACCATGGATTAAACGATTACCTGGCAAACGCGGCCAGCAGCCAGTTAATTTCATCCCAAATTCCATATTTTATTCGCATTAAACGGTCACCGGCCAGCAGCCAGCAGCCAGTTAATTTCATCCCAAATACCATATGTAATCCGCATTAAATGGTCACCAGCCAAGCGCGAAATTTCAATATAAACATCGCTGAAATACACATTATGTCACAAAAAAACCACCACTTTAGCTTTGTCTATGTTAAAAGATAAAGTTGAAACATCGCCAAATAAAACTAATTATTATAATAATGAATAAACGCCCGCTCTACGGTCCGATTGTCTGGTATTAAAAAGTACGTAAAGCAACAACCTCTAAACAACGGCCAATATTTGCAGCTCCCACAGGGTGTTGCTCTACAGAGGTTGTACTGTATCTTATGGAAAATGTTGGGGAAAATACTGTGGTCTGCCTAATTTTTGGATTGGTTGGTAACTAAAATAAATAGTACATGTAATACATAAATTGTTAATTTCTATTCCTTTTGTATTTTTCTGTACTAAATGTTGATACATGTACTGATTATTATATACTCAGCGTCACTAGAAACTTACCACCCTACACATCCCTATATATTTCAAATTTTAACATCCTGTGTAAACTGCTTTATACAATAGTTTATATGACTAAAATGTGTAGCCAAAGGCGTTTATACTGAGTTTATACTGAGTGCAATATAAAAAAAAATCAAATCGATATGTATTTTTGTTTAGGAAATATAAACAAATGTATGGGTGGTAAGTTTCTAGTGACGCCGAGTATATTTACTGGGTAATCATAGTGTATAGCACTACACCTGTATTAATAAAACAAAGATTAGTGAAAAATGGTTCTGATATTCTACACCTTTGTTAAGTGGTCACCTGCCTTAAGCAGCCAATTCAGTCATTTCCCTTGACTGGCTGCTTAAGACAGGTTGGACTGTATTTCTTTTGAATTCACTATATACATATTTAAAATTTGATCGCACAAAATGAATCCAAGTCCAAAAATAATTTAATGTTCACAAAGTTAAATAAAATGTCACATAGACACTATCCAAAAAAGTGTCTATAAAAGACAAAACATAATTATCTTGTCACAAAGTGCTCTAGGTGAGCCTCTGTGATTTCTCAGCGTGTGCTGTGCATAATTTGTTTGTCGTGAAGTGGCGTCCATATTTATTGCTATGCCGATTGCATCCAAACTTGGCTGGAATGATCCTATGGTGGTCCCCTTTCAAAGTTGTTCAAAAAAATTATTTCATTAAAAACTCTGGTTGCTACGGCAACAAATAGAAAACCCTTAAAAAATCTTCTTGTCCAAAACCAGGTGGCCTAGAGCTAAGATATTTGGTATGTAGCATTGTCTAGTGGACCTCTACCAAGTTTGTTCAAATTATGGCCCCGGCCAGGAGTTTACTCCATTTCATATATGCTGTGGTCAATCGCTTGGCTGTGACATCTGGGAATGCAGTGGTCGATGGATTCTCATTGACATCTAGGCATGTTGTAGTCGATGGATTGTCGGTGCCAGTGACATTACTCTAATCACTCACATGAGAGACAAGAATGTCTAAATAATGACATTCTTCAACTTCCTTCAGCTTTTCCTTTACGTTCTCACCTACACAATACCTTGTCATGTAGTGTTCACCATCACTTTCATAGTGAATCTGTCTGACAAGAATTCCTCCGACTCACTTCTGTCACTTTGTTCTTCAGTCGTTGTCAAATATACTGCAGTCACTTCAAACAATGAGGCCCACTTTTCGGCAGAGTTGCTAAAGGGCTCAAATTGAGCTAAATGAAATGTCAGATTTGCTTTTCCCTCACTGCAAAACATTCCAGTATCATTTCGACCATGGGCCCAGGGTCAAATATGTATGGAATGACACCCAGTTTTAAGACTGCCATTGTGTAGCAGCCTATTGATAAAACCCCAACTTAGTTGATGGCATTGATCCCATTTTAATGGAGTAAAGGGTATCACTGTGACCTTTCTTTCCAATGTTCCACTGTAGTTGTCTTTTATCACATGATGACTTGTGCGAAGGCCAATCTGCTTTCAAAAGGTTTGTGCTAACTGTGTCCATCTTTTTGCACATATTCATGTACATGCCATCTCCTGCACATAGAATTTCATTTTAACTGACTAAAGCAATTCTAAAGATGCAAGTCAAAGTGATTTTGTAAAAAAATCAAGGTGGACCACTTTCACTCCAAGCCCTCGATATTATGGTTTCATAGAAAAATTACAAAACATCTCCTGTCAGATAGTGCAAGGTCCCTTTTGCTTTGGGGTAAAATTTGGCTCCGTCTCCTGAGGTCACTTGATTTTACATATCGGCTGATGATGTTTTCCCTCAGAATCTTTTGTTCTGTTGAGCGATATAGGGCCATCATGGCCCTCTTGTTTAAATTTTGAGAGGCTATAAATTTCTTTAGGTTATTTTCTGATAAAGGCTTATGTGACATAAATAACTTTAATTTAAGTTTGAAAAGGATATAAGGCGATTAAATCATCAAAACTAATATTTGAATGAACACATAGCACCATTTTATTTATAATATCCTTATGCCACTTGTAAGGAAGACCTGGCTCCGTGGTCGAGCGGTTAAGGTTGCTTACTTCAAGTCATTATTACCTCTCAATGATAGGTTGCGGGTTCGAGCCCTGAGCTGACCGACTTTGTCTCTTTATGTGAGAAAGTAGGCAGTTGCTTATGGAGGATGGGAGTTTAGTACTGGTTCTTCCCCAGCAACAATGGTTAGCATAACTGTCCACCTCATATGACTCTGACTGTTGAAAAGGGGCGTAAAACTCAATCAAACAACAGTTATCTTACTTGCCCCTAAATGCTCTAGTGACCTGAGAAATGCAGCATTTTTCTTTAAAACCAATCTCTTATGCCTTTATTCTCTTCCTTCTTCCCTCTATCTTTGTTTTTCTGCTAAGAAAAGGCCTAGCTTGTGGTAAAATCATCTAGATATTGTTATTTATTAAGGGAAAAGGTGGTGGAACCCTTAGAAAGGGTAAAAATGCATCCTGAGAGGATCAGTAACATCCTGCCAACATTTATTTATAAATAAGTAACATTGATGGTTACTGACAAAGAGTTATCTTCAGGTTAATTAAATGATCTTTTGAATGCTTACAAGAGATATGCTCTGCACAATATTTTCATGTATGTAATAAAAAAATACAAACACAAGGGCAGATAACTCCAGATTCTTTAACCTATGATAGAGAGAAAATCCTTTTTGCCAAACCTCATATGCTGATAAACATTCCTGTATAAATTCATAACTCTAAACTAAAATGCTTTTTAGATATGTATAGAAGTGACAATACTTGATAATTAAACTTACTTAACAGTTATAATATATAAATATCACATCCCACAGAGGGTGATAGAACATAATGTTCACCTGAGACAAGTAATGTCGACTGAGGTGTTAGCCGAGGTTGACACTACCTTGTCAAGAGTGAACAGTACTTTCTGTCAGCCTCTGTGGGATGTGATATTTATTTATTATACCGAACAGAACAAAAATTAAGAAAGACAAGTATGCGACAAACATGTTAACTGTTAAACAGTCCTTTTCCGTGCTAGTTGAGTCCTTACTGTTATCTAAAGTCATTTTCAGAGATTGAAACATTAGGCGTCAAAGTTACTTTCACTGTCAAATTGTCTTCAGCAAAACCGGATGTCAAATTATAAGTGAATTTTGATAAGTGCTTAAAGCATTTAGGATACGGAACATATTGACTAAAACCCGTCAACGCGTGAGGGCAGTTTCGTTATGGCAAGCGGGCCAAAATGTAATGTCACAGGGTAACATTACGGATTGTCACCCTCTGACGTCACATAAGACTATATAGTAAATAAGTCACATGAGGTATAATACTACTTAATGATAATAGAATCAATTTTTTTTTCAATAAACCTTCTTGATGCTTTGTCTATTAAATGAGATAAGGGAGTGACACTAAATAAGCTCATACATGCATGTTTATAGTATGAAATTGTCAAATAATAATACAGATGAAAATATATATTTTCTATTACTACAGTGCAACCTCTCTAAAACAACACCATTTGGGAGTAGCAAAATTATGTTGTTGTTGAGAAGTTGTTACTCTAGAGAGGTTAAATTAATAGTTAATTGTGTAGCTGGAAAAATCATGCTGTTGTTGAAGGAAGGTTTTTGCTCAAGAGAGGGCTGCTCTTGAGAAGTTGTACTGTATATACTTCAAAAACGTATAATTTAACAAATTAATGGCTATTCTGAGCATAATTAGTGTTTAAATTAACATTCATACTTCATGTTGCCCTTTAGTGAGACCCTTAATCTCTTAAAATGGTTCCTGTTGACTCTGTCTGTACAAAACTTCCTTTGGTGCACTGCAACAGTGGAATAGAAACCAGTTTATTAATCTCCAAAACTTCCCGCAAGTTTTCAATCTTGAAGAGAAGTGTTACTTCATAATCTACCCCAGTCGGATCCACCTACTGACTGGTAATGACTTAATGTATGTGAGTAAGCATATTCCAATTTCACAGGATCCTCTCTGGCCCTCACTTTTGTTCTTAAGATAGCAGGTAGCAAGGTGATTTTTGGGGGTTATACTGGAGTCACCTTGTCCGTCCGTCTGGATATACAACTCTGTTGTCCATCGGTGGATTTTAAAAATATTTGACAGAAATGTTCATTTGTATGTCACAATGCCTCACTTGCAAGATTCAATTCTATACCATCCAAGATCAAGGTCACACTTGGAGGTAAAAGATAAAAAATCAGTTTTTTTCGTGTCCACTTAGTAACTTAATGTCTGGTTAGTAACATATCTATTTATGGATTTGGAAATACTTGCCAGAAATGTTCATCAATCTGTGGGGCTGTGTCATGTGTAAGACCCCTGGAGGGTGAGCTGTTCACCTCATATGATTCTGATTGTTGAAAAGAGGCATTAAACTCAAATAAACAAACAACCAAACAAAACTTCTTCTCTGCACTGTGTCAAATTTAAACCTGATTGCAAAAATATAGCACAACGCTTCTCAAAATCTTATAGCTGTCAATCTAATACTCAATAGCCATCTGTCAAAAATGACACTTCTGCCAAAACCCTGTTGGTCTTTATTTTATTGATGCATCTGACTATAAATCAAACCAATTGTTCTTGCTGGCCCAAAGTTGCTCAAAAATATCTATGCCTGCAGCTGTACCAGGACACCAGTATCTTGAATTGAAATCTTTACATTAATATTATAGTGACAAGCAAAATAGTCAAAAGTATGCTTTCCCCATTTGTCATCTGGAACGTTGAAAATCCACTCAACAACTGACCAATCATCACAGTTAGTATACCTGCTGAGAAAATCAGCCACAGCATTAATTTTTCTTTGTGCACAATTAATGGACAATTAAAGCAATATCAAGTTGATGTGGAGTACACATGTCAATGTGCCTTGTTATTACTGTTTTTAATACACTACAAACATCTTATTTTCTGTGTTTATAAACACTTCTTTCCCTTGAAGGTTGAGTGTACTATCTTTACATTCAAACCTGAGTTAGTGATCACTTCTGAATAAAGCCCACCCTGTAAATAAAGGCCATTCTAAAGCCACCTATCATTCATGACAAAATGACCTCCAAATAAAGGTCACCTGTCAATAAAGGACTCTTAACATCTTTTCCCAAGGGTGGCCTTTGTTCACATGTTTTACTGTATACAGATTCTAACTTGTGTCATGTTGAACTCAAGTTGCTCACAGATTCTAACCAAGAACCTTCTCTGAAACCGTAAAGGCTAGAGTTGGGATATTTGGCATGAAACATTGTGTAGTATCCCTCTTGTTTATTTCATTTCTACACCAATTCAGCTTTAGTTAAATTATAGCAATAGTGCCAGGCATCCTTTCACACTTAAAGTTGAGGATGGAAAATGACTATCATGGCTGACTGTCACTAAGCCATTAACTTAAGAAGATGACCTGTTACCTAACAAAATAACTGTAATTAGTGCCACCAAAACAAAATGGCCATCTAATTCCTCAACCAATTAACGATCTGTTTATGAAAAAGCATCAGTCATAAACAACATGTCTAACAAATTCAGTAAAAAACAAGATAAGTGTCAGTTTACATGTTCTATCAAATAGAAATATGAGGGTCATGCTGAAATACAGTGGATCCTATCCAATTAAAGCAAAACCCTTTGGGTCGAGTAGCAATTATGATGTTGTTGAGAGGTTGATGCTCTAGAGAGGTTAAATTGTAGTTAAAACGTGCAGTGGGGAAAATCATGCTGTTGTTAAAGGGAGGTTTTTGCTCAAGAGAGGGCTGCTCTGGAGAAGTTGTACTGTTGTATTGAAATAATGGAAATGTATTTGTACCTTAGAGAGGTGTGAACATAAAAGGTCACCTGAAACTTTACACAGTCTTTGCATCTCTTTAAATTTGCAAATGTCAAGTGATAGATATGACATGTACTTATATTCAAGTATAATTTTATTAATAAAATTGATGTACATATGATTAAATGTTGAATTACTTGACAAGGGCCCCTTTTGAGTCTTTAAATTTGCAAATGTCAAGTGATAGATATGACATGTACTTATATTCAAGTATAATTTTAGTAATAAAATTGATGTACATGGACAAGGGCCCCTTTTGATGCATGGGAGTCAATTATTTGTATTTTACAGTATTATCAAAGTTCTTTTATTGAAGAAAATGATAGAATTATTGCAATAAGGGCTGACATTTTTTCTAATACTCAAATCTACAAGTTTTCGTTTGTACGAAAAGGCCATTTTATTACAAAACACACGAAAAAAAAGCACTTTTATCTTGAAGACTTTCGAAGATATTCATCTCAAACTTTGAATACTTCCTTACGGGGACAAGGTGCATCTGTAGGACAAGCAGAATAACTCTGTTAACAGTATTTTGTCAGAGTTATGCCCCTTTTTAACTTAGATTTTTTGTTAAAATAGGTATTATATAAATATACCAGTAGTCAATATCTTGAATACTTTCAAAGATATTCAACTCAGACTTTGAATTTTTCCTTTTTGGGACAAGGCGCATCTGTAGGACTAGCAGCATAACTCTGTTAACAGTACTTTTAGAGTTATGCCCCTTTTTCACTTAGATTCTTCTCCTCTATCAAGCATTTATTACACTGAAGACTTATAAAAGTCTTGCGCTGTCTTTGGACAGCTCTTGTTATATTTCTGTAATATATTTTTGTTTAGTCAATGTAACTTTATTATGCTAATTTTGCCAACTGTCAATACTATTTTACGTATTATTATTAATAATGGTCAGCTAATATCTATCTATATAGTGATACACACCAACAAAGCACTAGGCTTAAATGATGTATTCAAATATTTGGGTACTGGCCATGCCCATAGCCCAAATTTTGGAGTACACAGTCTTTAAGCTACCATGTGCAGTAAATGATCTTTATGATCATTTGTGTATTGGGAGAAGACCATTGTTTAAAATAAAAATTAAATTGGCATGCATAATATTTAGCCATATGTTTGTAGTCTTCAATTTTTCAAAACTTTTTTGAAGATGAAGCTTGTGCTAGTAATGTTGAGTAAAATGAACCTTAATTTTTTACATTGCTTTGAACCACTTTGGCATTTTTTTATTTTGTTTCTGAGAATGTAAATTTTTATGTATGAAATTGAGTAACAGGTGAGCTTTGAAGCATAGACCTTTGGACATTTGTGATAAAAAAACAGTCACTAAATCAGATTTTTTATATGCTACATGATTAACTGGATTTAGTAAAATTCATTGACTTCCGCAATGTTCAGAGTTACATACAATATTGATAGTTTTTTAGTTACTACAAGTCTTTTGTAGAATTCTGGCTTATAATTTGAAATTCAATTTTCAATGCCTGAAATAGGGATCACACTTCTTCATAGTACTCATCCATGATGTTTGTTTATATTGTGATTCTAACTGATTGAGTTAATTCTGACACTGTAATCCTACTGTCACAAAGTCAGTGAATTTGTGTGTATATTGTAAAACAATTTATAAATGACTACCCTCTATTTTGAATCTGAGTAAAGTATAATAATTATGATTTTGTGTAACTAAGGAAAATACTGCCAGGAATAATAGATACATGCTTTATGAAAAAATCATGCTATCCAAGGTCAGTAATATTATACTTGAATATACATGTCAAATTTAATACTTAGTATTTGCAAATTGACAGATGTGCAAAAAAAGTGCAAAATTTTAAGGGGCCATTTGTGTACACATTGGCCATTGGTGTACATGTAGATTTTACTGAATTATGAACATTTGTGAACTTAGAAAATTTCTGGTTAAAGTTTTGTGTGCAACATCTGTCTTCACTAATGAAGTTATTCACTTGACATTTAATACATGTTTAGGATTATGTTGAATGCCACAATCCAAGGCCCATAACTCTTGACATGGATTTTTACTGAATTATGGCACTTTGTGAACATAGAAAATTCCTACTTAAAGTTTTGCATGCAACATCAGTCTTTAAAACTACTGCATGTATTCACCTGAAACTTAACACATGTCCTTGTAATCATAATTGGAGGTCGCCCTTCTTGAGAAAGGTTTTGTAACATGCATTTAATATGTCCAAAATGTCCTGGGAAATGTCCACAGCAACTTGATGCCAGTTTAACAATAACGAGCAGTCTTGGAAATAAAATTGCACAGCAGTTGATCTTCTCTTTTAATGCTTGCAGAGTCATTAAGCTTTGCATCTGCGGGAAATTTAACCCTGCTTACACTATCTCTCAACGATAGAAAGTCACATTGAAAATCCGGTCTATTTCTAGCAGGGCCCAGAAACAGTCCAATGGCAGATTGCTGGAAGCCTCATGGCTGTTGATGAGAGGATAAATCCCTCAACAATGTGTCCAGATGTGTTTTTCTGATCAGAAATACAGTGGAACCTCTCTACAATGGTCAACAGTCAGTCATGACAAAATTGGCTGTTATAGGGAGGTGGCTTTTGTTGAGAGGGAGATATTGGCTGCTATGCTTATAATAGTGGAAATCATCTCTAATAGTCAAATACAAGCATTCAATAACTTACTACATTGTACATACAGTAAAACCTTGATTATCCGAACACCGATTATCCGAATGCCCAGTATTATCTGAATAAAATCTACGGTCCCGATTACGTCTATATATTTCAAGTACAACTGACCCTGGTTATACGAATCAGATTTTATGAATGCCAGGTGTAATCCTATAATACATTATTTGGTCCCTAAAGTTACGAATGCGCGTATTTTCACACCCATTATTCGAAATCGTCAATTGATAACAATGGACGACTGAGAATCAAATGTCGTGCGACAAATCAATTCATACACGAAGCGTAGTCAACAGTTTGATAATCATTAAGTTGACCATATTGTTTGATACGATTTTATACTAATCACGACAAATATTTCACTGTGATCTCGGGTGTAATAAGTTAATATGCGTTTCAGTGTCATTCAAAATTTAAAAACTGATTCAAACACAATCAAACAAAACTTACTAGAATAATTATGATGATTTAGTGAAAAACAATACCAACGATAAAAACATTACGTCTTCTATTCTTTAATTGGTTTATAATGTGACGATAGCGATGCCTAGTCGATCGTTAGTAAGTGAAGTGAGAATGACATACTATTGTGTCGGATTGTGTTCTGCATAATCAATAAATGCACGGGTATTTATTTAACAAGAATTATTGTTTCTTTTGGTAACTCATCTACATTCATCAAACAAGGATAAATAATAAGTGTTTGTTATAAATTTTATTTTATATTCATTATCACTAAAGTAACGTCATGTTTGCATACGAGAGTTAACTCCCCTGCAATATATGGACAGTACGGAATTTATCGTTTCCAATCAGTACATCATACTAAAATAGATTATTCAAAACCATGGATTATCCGAATGATTTTTCAGGTCCCAACGACATTCGAATAATCGGGGTTTTACTGTATACCGGTACTCAAAGTTTTCAATTATGAATGTTTAGAGTTTATTCAGTTTCACTCAGCACATATGTATACATGTGATATAAGGATTATATATAGATATTAGTACAAAAAAAAATACACAGGACACAGTTAACACAGGCAAAATTTCTCATTTGGTCCAAAAATTCATTTATGTCATTCATGGAGCAGTCTTACTCAGTTTAGACTCATTTTGACTTTCTGTGATGTTTGTGTCAGAATCACTGTCATTGTCACTCTCAGTTTGATTAATGAGTTCAGATACAGACATATCACAGTTTATTGTGGAAGCATCACATGTTCTGGTATTGTATTAACATTATCAATTATGTCTGGCTTAGCACTCATAAATAACAATGATGAGAGCTAAAACAGCCAGTGGAATGTCATCATCTTCATCTTATACACATATTCTCTTTCCGTTTCATTTAATATGTCACATGTTTGTCTAAGTTTATTAAATCCACATTTGTCGAAACATTTCTTGATTGTAGAAATATCCATAGTGATAAAATTTTAGCTTTAATGTCTGGATAATCCCCTGGTCCATGGGCTGAATAATAGGCTATAACCGAGATTGTACTTGGTGGACGGAATACAAGCTTGACATTACTCAATGTCAGGTGAGGATGAGATGGTGCATTATCTATAAACATTAAGATATTCTGTCTTTGACTTCTCATCTTTCTATTCACAGAGAAAATTAATTCCTCAAATAACCTACTGGTCATCCAGCTTTTTTGTTGGCACAATATGTCACAGGCAGACTATCAACTTTCACCTTACTGAAACATCTCGGTTTCACTGATTTCCCTATCACTACTAATGGTTTGAGTTTTTCTCCAATCCTACTGGCACACAGAGCTACTGTTGTAGGATTTTAAGCATGCCCGCTGCAGCACACTCTTGACTTGATGAATGTTATTCTTCAACCCAATTTTAAAGGTCCAACTTTTGTCCATATTAAATATGTCATGCAGTTCATATCCTTCACATACATGCCCATGCAAGCTAATCTTCCCAATCGGATACAGGTCTTGAATAAACATCACCTCTTTCTCCACTCATCTTTTTACACACAAAGTTGTGTCTTTTCAAGAATTTCTCCAACCAACCATTGGAAGCCTTAAGTTCATGCAGACCTAACTCACTAGCAAACTCAGAGCTTTCTGTTGAATTAATGGACCACACAAACTTATTCTAGTAATTTAGCATCAGCAATCCAGCATGTAAGCAGGTCATTCAAGTCACTATTACGATGTGCAGAAGTCTTCTGTTGTTTCCTATCTGGAGTCATGTTGTTCTCATAGTTATTTAAGACATTAGCCTTACACTTCAGTGTTCCTGAAAATAGAAATGGAAAGCAGTCTTAAAATTTGAAGCTGTTAACATTACAATAATAATTTACAGTTAAATGTGAAAAATATCAGTCATTAAATATTGTCTTCATGGTCACTGCATATGAAACCATTTTTTTAAGCCCTATACTATATGTCTTAGCAATTTCACAAAAATAACTGTTACACAGTCTTGAACAACACCCAAGTGCTCAGCAACTTTTCTGGAACTTTGACACAAATACACTGCTCAAGAAACTGCTCAGAAAACTTGCATATTTTAGTACTCATAGCTTTGGTAATTAATCAGTATTGCAGATATAGATCTAACCTAGTGAAAATGATACACTTTCAGGTTGTTTACTGGAAGTGAAAAACTAAACAATGACACATTAAACATTTCCTCACTGACTAATAAAGCATTGTTTTTCACAGATTCATTGTTTGCTAACACAATGAGGAGAAACAAGTGTTGTTTGTTTATAAAACAATTGAATTCAGTTGGTAGCAATTAAGTCCAATTATCATTCTAAATAATTCTTTATACAGGCCGAAAACTTTTTCGCATTTGTTTTTGTTTTATCAGAGAGATAAGATAATTCTATTTGAATATAGTGTAAAGACTGTTTGATGTCATACAGAACATTATTCTTCATCGTGACATTAACAAAGTCTGTGTTTATTTTGCAAAAACATGTCTTTAAGAAGTGTGTAGACAATCACAACTTGAAATTAATAAACTTGCAATCATGCAAAACTGCTGTCCATTAATTTGCACTAATCCCTTGACACCTTCCCAACAAACACACTAGATAGTTAATGTTTGACATGCACATGCATTCGTTGATTATGACTGGCCGTTAAAGGCTTGTAACAGTCAATGACTAGCCATTCAAAGGTAGTAAATGGTCATTGGGAACAAATATGCTGGCCAGAGTTCAGAGGTGACCGGTGGTGAGAGGTTCATTTATGTTGAAAATACACCGAGGGATTCAAAGTTGCCATTGTTGAGAGGTGAACTTTCATGGAGGTTCCACTGTAGAAATGCTGTCTATGTCCCACAATCATAAATCCACTGAACTAATGTATCCATTGACCTTTTTCTCGAAAGAATCGGACATAATCACAATTGAAAATTGCAGTGAAATTTTACACAGCCTGACTGGAATGAACAAGTTGAGAACATTTGTATGACATAATGCATATCATGATGTTATATATACAGAGGATATTAAATGAGTGTTGATTCCGTATTGAATTTATTGAACGAGTTGTATAAAACAGTATGAAACGAGCCTTCATACAGTTTTATTCAACAAGTTCAATAAATTCAAGACAGAATCTATACAAATTTAATATTCTTTTTATCACATACACTAAAAATACGGCGAAAACCAACATACATGTTTGACATTGCTACTAATAAAAAAGAGTGACACGTGCGTAATAAGGCTTTTTAATCAGGAACACAAAAATACATTACGAAACATCATAACAAATGATAAATGTGTGAACATATCTAACGATGTAAACAGTATCTTTGCTTACTAAAATTGTTAAAATTGCTATTGAACATTACTCCTGTGACTTCGTGACGTCATTTACATATTATATGCACGGCCGTTCCATATCGTTTTTACGGCACGGCCAAAACGGCATGGGTATGTGATAAATCTATATATTGATCACTTTACTACTTAAATGTGCATTAAATACACTTCACTCTCTAAGGCCCATAACTCTGACATAACTTCTTTCATTATCAATCCCTGGGAAGCTGCATGCTGTCCTACTGACAACTCTTGTTCTGTTACTTGTCTCCTTTACCTTCATTTTCACCTTTTTGCTTGGTTTTGGGTTTATCTTGTGGGTCTAGACTTATAGAAAATGTTTTTTCTGTAATTTGTGTTGTGATAGATGAATTTAAGTATACATGTAGTTTCTTATTTGTTGATTTCAAGATGGAGATCTAAGTAAAATTTTCTTAGACTTTGGAGATATTGTATGTTGTGGATAGGGGTGTCCTTTTGATAGGTGTCTCCTGTACCATGACCACTCAAGATATTGATAGTTCAAGGTATGAATCATTAAAGCATGGAGTGGACAGAGACTACTGAGTTCTCTTCTATAATATTAAATTGGCTGCAATCACTGACTACAGAAGGATTTTGAAAGCTTGCAAATATCCATTACTGATATAAGCCCGGAGAGAAAGAATAGGGCTAGGGTAGATAGCCATCTTATCACTTATTTTTGGTGACTCGGGGTATGTAGTCTGACCTTCCCTAGACCATTATCATATTCCATTCTGACTTTTCAACTAGACCAACTGTCCTTCATTATGACCCACATAAAAATGTTAAGTTTGGGTATTAGGCTCTTTGGACTACTGAATTCAGATATACTTATTAGTTCACCAGAGCACAATATGCTCATGGTGATTTTTGTTTGTTTCATCAGGTTTAATTCAGTATTTATCGTGGCGGGCAGTTATCCTAACCAGCTTTCCTGGACTTCATTTAGGCCTTAACCAGTGCTAACCACATTCTATCTGCAAGCTTCTGCCAAGCTACCCCACATAATTCAGAGGTGGAGGACAATTTAGCATAGGATATAATATTTTCAGTCAAATTTGTGATCCCGAGTGTCCCAACAGTATGGATAGATAGTAAAAAACTAGATCCAATAAATATCGTTGATAGCAAAAAACCAATGAAGCAACTAACAACAAGCATTTTCATTCCCAACAAATAGACCGCATGCATGCATGTACTCCACATCTCGGCTATATTAGAGGAGGCTAATTTAGCATAGTTATGCCTATAACTATAAGACTGTTTTGTCAGTTTCTATGATTTTCCATCCATAGGGTTATTAAAGTTGTTAATGTTCACATGGCAGACCAGACTGCAGTTTTTGAACTGAATTTTATAAATGTATTTCTGTCCAATTCATTTCCACGAACATTTATTCTCTGTTGTTTTCAAATCTTGGCAATAACTATTGCAATAGTAATCACATTAGTTTCTAGCAATAGTATCACAATAGCACTTTCAGCAATAGCAATAGTATTGCTATAGTCAGAATTGGACCCAATTAAGTCATGCTGGCCTAGCTAAAATTTTGATGCAATGATTAGATGCGATAAATGATATACCATAACATAAATTATATGGACTCGCTGTACACAATAATTGCATAAACTCAATTACTGGATGCTTGAATTGTACATATAACTCAATTTATGTTTCTTTTTTATCATGCATCGACTTTGGTCATGTAGGTCAAGCATTAGTGACAAATATATCTATGTAAAAAGGATAATATATATTATTATTAATAAGAATTTAAGATAAGTGATATAAATGACTTGTAGTATCAAAATAAAATTGTGTGAAAATAATCTCATTAACATTGTATCATACTATATTATAGTTAAAAGGAAGTGTATAAAAAGGCATCACATTTTACTGTACGAGGGTCATCTGTAAAGTTCATGGACAGTGTTATTAATGAGACAAATCATATCATGTTTTACACTAAAATTTTTTGTAACATATTGACAAAATACATGCCAAATATCAGAGTGAAATATTGATTAATAAAAAATATATGCTGTACAGATCAGACACACATATAGATCTACGGAGCACTTCAACATACTTCATATCAACATCATGACGTTTATTATATAATAATCACATATAATCACATTTTCTCGAAGTACTCGCCCTCAAATGTTATGCATTTTCTGTGTCAACTGATATAATTTCAGTCTTGGTAAAACCACTGAATCCATCAGTGCTAAATCTGGACTATGACATGCTTCATGGAATTTTCAAAACCCCACAAATAAAAAACAATCCTTAAACCTACCCTCGCACACCAAACATTGCTACTCATTATAACCCCACAATAAAATAGTAGGGGCTTATATGTATAGGAATCACTTTGTCTGTCTGTCTGTCTCCTGAAACTTGTCTGGGCTGTAACTTTGTCATTCATCGTAGGATTTTTAAAATATCTTAACACAAATGTTAACCATCATTGTGTTGCGCGCAACTCCCATGCCTACATGTAGCTCCAAGGTCAAGGTCCCAGTTCAAAAGTAATAATTTTGGTCTTTTTAGAGTGTTCAGGCTGTAACTTTGTTAACCATCATAAGATGATGTGTCCTGCACAACATCCATGGCTGAAGCTCCAAGGTAAAACAAGTTCTCAGAGTATTAGTTCAAATGTCATAATTATGGGCTTTTTTGCTGTGTCTGCTTCATAACTTTATTATTCATCGGAGGATTTCATAATAATATACGGAAAATCTTAATCAATATTTGACAAGGGGTCACACGCAACACCTATGGCTCTAACTCCAAAGTCAAGGTCACATTTAGAGGTTAAAGTTCAAAAATCGGTATTACTTATTACTTAGTCATTTATAGATGGATTCTGGAAATGCTTGACAGAAAAGTTCACCAATATGTGGTCATGTGTCTTGCGAAAATCCCAGCCCTTACCTCCATGGTCAAGGTCATACTTAGTGGTTAAAGGTAAAATAATGGGTATTTTTTTTGTGTCCACTCTATATCTTTGTCTTATATGGATGGATTTCAGAAATACTTGACAGAAATGTTCACCAACATGTGACTGTGTGTCATGCCTAAGACCTAGGTAAAACTCATGCCTCTCAAAAAAAAAAAGAAATTAAGTTTGCATCTTTAAATAATAGCCAGTATCATTTCTGAAAAACCTTTATATCTCAGAGTTTTAATATTCTGTGTCAAAAGCAGCATGTGGGGTTATTCATCACTCCTGTGAAAAAGTTCTAGTTTAAAATGAATGAACAATAATGTTCTTTGGAGGAATCGTTCGCTGTTTTCAAAAGTTGTAAAACTGTCTTGATTATGTGATCATTATTACAATTTTAATATACCATTAAGTTCTCTGAATTTTTAATAGAACTTACTCAGAATTAACAGGTGGACAATTGTCTGTAAGAATATTGATGGACAATGGACTGAAGATTAACAGTTTGGGTTATCGGTGATGAAAACAATTCTTCATTTCTTGATACAAAACTTTTTTCTTGAATGCTAACATATAATCCATGAAGTGAAAATACACCACTTTAGAATTCTTGAAGGTCATTATTCTTAGAAAAATAAAAAGTTGGTTAACTATCGTAAATACATGTATAATTGTTTATGAGCATAAGTAAGCATGTATGCCATGATTATAGGGTCTAAAAATATAATCTAACAAATATTTTGGATTTACTATAACCTCTCAGTATATCACAACATATTACAACAATTAGACTTAAAATAACAGTAATATTTGTATCATGCAGTGAACCATGCCTTAGACAATTGATAAATTTCTTTGCTTATTTCATATTTGAAATTCCAAATATAAACATTCGGAGGCACATTCCCTGAATAAGCTTTTCCGTGTATGGACGTGACCCATGCAAAAACCACGCTTAAAGGTCAAGGTCAAAGTGGACACATGAATTTTTTCATACATTACTTATATGGATATAATGAAAGTTCATGATCGTGTCCAGCCCATAACTGTGTCCTGCATGACTGGATTTCGAAATAAAGTGGCTCAAATGATCATCATATCAAGATGACGTTTCTCATGCAAACTCTAATGTCACTTGCTCTAAGGTCAAGGTCGAAGTGGACACTTGAAATTTGTGCCTGTTTCTTATATGGACGTGTCAAGTGCAAAGACCATGCCATATGCAAAAACCATCTCGCTCACTTAAAGGTCAAGTTCATAGTGGACACTTGAATTTTTTCATGCATTTTTTATGGATATAGTGAATGTAGATGCCTGGTCATAACTTTTTCCTGCATGATTGGATTTCGAAATAAATCTAAACAAATAATTGTCATATTGTATTCACATAATGTCTGCCACACTCATTTCTATGTCCAGTGTGATTTACCGGGCACATCAGTGTCCTTTGGACACATTTCTAGTGAGTAATGTGTGAATATTACTTCAATCTTTTTGTTAGATGTTCTATATTTGCCATAAGGTGTATTTTATTGTGATAACTTGAATAAATACAAGTATGAAACATCTCAGTTTCTAAATGATGCCTATAGGTCAGTTTAGAATGGCTTCACTGATCCTCTGAATTCCTCATGCTTCTATGTGTCAAATTTACTGCTATTTTTGCTACAATCTCAAACTGGTACAGTTGTAAGATGAAAGACGTTCTTCAGTAAATGACAAATGATCATACGAGGGGTGATCCAAAATAAACAGGACTTTTGTCGCTGCAGTTAGAGAATCGCATTTAAAAATCATGCATATGTTTTTATTTGAAGATCTTTGGTCAAAATTCTTTATTTCGACCATAACCTAAATGAAACATATCTATAAAACCCCTAACTGTCTGCTGTCGATCCTTGGCCAGCAAGTCCACAACTGACGTCATAAACATTGCGACATTTTTCTCTTTCGGCCCTTACCCACATCATATTTCATTGATCTCTTTCTGACAACAAACTATTTATGCCATTTGAATACCATGCAGTGTCTGACTAACATGGTTTCTCAGACTGGTTTCTTGAATCATATTATAAGTCTGCATAGCTGTGTTGTCTCTTTGCAAAATTTGATAACAGTTCTAACTTCAGTGTGTGGTGCTATTCGACATTTTTACGTCGTTTACGTTGTCACTTGTTTTGTATGAAGCTCGTTTATTTTCAAATGCAACATCCAAATTAAGTCATATTTTTATACATCGTTGTATAATTTTATACATTGTATGATGACTTAGCCGAATTTCATGCCCTTTAACCGAATCCTGACTGAAACATTAGTGTCGTTACACTACAGGTATATTCATGATTTCAATTTCTGGTGCTCAGGATGCACGTTATCATGGTAATACATGCTGGAATACGGTCAAACAATTTTTGTCAAAATTCATAAAAATCAAGCAGATTGCAGTTCGGTTTAAAAATATGTTTAGTTATTAACAATTAAAGCCCCATAAGCTTTTTGCTATAAAACATATATGCAAAAATCAAACAATTGCTGATATTATCCCAAGATAATTATTACCGACGAAACAAGCCATTTTTCTTCTAAAAACACTAATTTTACTGTGATTTTTGCTTTTGTAAACTTGAAATATGTAGAGCGCGTGACGTTACTTTACTATGTGTGCATAGCATGACTGCGGAAAAACTCAATGATATTGAAAAAAATACGATAGAAGTTTCGGAAACATTTTTTCTTGCTAGAAAGTATGCACGGGGGGAAAACACACCGGATTCCTCTGTTATGGAACAAACAGAAACTATTAAGACCAATACATTTATAAGCTTATGGGACTTTAAACCATTTATTATAAGTTTTGCCAAGAATGCGATAGTCCTGTTTATTTTGGATCATCCCTCATATAAATCCATTCACTTGTAGAAATAATGCTAAATACGCTCAATATTGTTAACAGTTGCATTAATGCTTTAATTGTTTTACAATATCACAATAGTGTTAACATTGATCAATGTCAACAATTACGTCACATAGCATGGGAGGTAACCACTTCAATATTTTCAGCTGGGGCAAAATTAGAATTGAGCTATGCCCGTCGTCAATAATTTCTTTATACAACATCTCCTCCTAAACTACTGGGTCAATTTCAGTGAAACTTCCTTGCTTGAAGCTCTACCAAAGTTGCTCAAAGAATTCCATTTTAGTCAGAACTCTGGTTGCCATGGCAACTTAAAAACTTAAAACTCTTCTTAAGATAAACCATAAGGCCTAGAGCTTAGATATTTGGTATGAAGCATCATCTGATAGACCTCTATACAATTAGTTCAAATCATGTTCATAGGGTCAATCGGGGTCAATTGATTTTACATAGATTCCTATAGAAAAATCATAATTTTTTTTTTCTAAAAAATCAGAAGGCTATAACTAGCCTGACGAAAAGGAAAAAAGTTACCAAGGGTGGAATATCTGTTCCTTTTAAAAAGCACAATGTAACAAAGTAACCTTCATTGTCATTAACAAACAGTCATACAGCATGTACATAATTTTAATAATCTCCATTCATGGTAGAGTAATTAATGCCTAAACAAAATATCAATTCAAACATTTCTCAAAGGGCAACAAATAAAAAATTGCAAAAGCCAGGACAATGGTTCTTGCACCCTGAACTTCCCTTCTTCACCATCTGTCTACTGCTTTGATTGGTTATGGACAAGAGAGTATGACAAAAGCATTTAAATACAAATCAAAGGGCAGTTACCAAAAAGTACTATTAAAGGCAAGGATTACATTTCTTATTCCCTTATGAACAACACCTCCGATAGCTATAAAACACTTATTACTCCACCAGTGAATGTTACATTAGCATTAACTTCAACAGAATGCTATTATAACATTCACTACCTACAAACACACTTCAACAATTTCCGAAGGAATAACACAAAATAACAATTTATTTTTTGGTATAAGCCTTGTGGGTACCAACAGACTGCTATTTTTATTCGTCTTCAATCACATATATACACATATCAATATACATCAGAATAATTTAAATTGCCACACATTTTACAACATATAAACTTATAATACAATAACTCAATGTTTTAAACTGATAATTATGTGATTCAAAATCAAATATCAAAGTGTTGAATCCTCAACTGCAAGCAACAGTGGCTACCTAACCACAAAAACCCTTATGAGGGAAATATGGAGGTAAGGGCTCCAGGCTAATCAGTATAGTGGCCATTAACACTTGGACTAAATACTGATTAACTATAATTAATATTTCTTGTTATGACATCAATGTATTCATATATTCACCAAAACATTATGACATTCACATCTTAATTAAAATGCTCTTACAAAATGAAATTTAAAACATTGTTTATATAAAATTTAGCTTGTATTTGCTCAATGTCATCCCGTTTAAAACGAGAAAAATAATGCGTACACATAATGTAGATATTCACTTTGCTTTATAGCAATGAAATATTCATAATAAACTAAAGCACATTTTTAAAAGTGCAAAATTCCATAGCTAAAAAATTTAAACGTCTTTACCAGTCAGTTACCCTTAGCTGAATGGATTTATACCTTGACTATAAACGCACTAAATTTTCTGAATTTCATCACTAGCGACACCTATCGGAGCTTTATGAACCAAGGGAAATCAATTTCTGTCTAATTCGTGAACTCAAACTATGGAAATTATATTTCCCTTATGAACAACACCTCCGATAGCTATAAAACACTTATTACGCCGCCAATGAGTGTTACATTAGCATTAACTTCAACAGGATGCTATTATAACGTTCACTACCTACAAACACACTTCGACTATTTCCGAAGGAATAACACAAAATAACAATTTATTATTTGGTATAAGCCTTGTGGGTACCAACCACTGAAATTAAAAGAACGGGCTTAAACATGTTCTAGATAATAATCATTAGAACGAATAATAAATATTCTGACGAAATAATTTGTCTACAATCCTAAGACTGAGAAACTTCTATTGAGTCTTTACTGTAGCCATCTTTGGCATTTTCACTTCGTCATATTTAATGGCATTTAAAAAAGCTTGCCAGGGATACCCCTATTTGCAGCAGACGTTACACTGGTACATATTACTTAATTGGTGTAAGCAAATTGAACTCGCATCCTTTACATGTGATCTTAAGGCATACAAAAATACTACCTGCTGAACTAAATTTTTTAGCTGTTAAATGACAAAAATATATGTATCTGAATCACATTGAATATTTGTCCCCATAAAATATTTCTCAAGTTTCTGCACTGGGTACTATACAGTTCCCGTTCTGACAATAAGAATAAATGTTACAACATGATACCTGTCCGTTTTACTTGACACAATAAATACACTCATGAACAAAGAGACGAAAATAATATAACATCTATGTAATTGCAACGATACTTCACTCCTCAAACATCCAACATAAAATGTTTCTTTCCATAGTTCATGGGAATAGTAAAAAGTATAAAGTTCATAATACCATTTGATGCTTATAGATCGCATTAATCATAGGACTGATTGTGTTTATACTTTGAATTAATGAAGATAAATACAAAGCTATGTGAACCGCCTTGGCGGGCAAAGCCTCCTTACTGCTAAGTCCATTACTCGTGGCCAAAGTTTACCAACTATGAAGCTATGCAATATGCATATGAAAACATGTAATTTTGCTCTGTATTCTTCGAGTAGTTCAAGCAAGAAGGAGATCTTCTCCACCATGACGTCAGTCAACTCTTCAATTTCACAAATATAACACTGAAAAATAGATGTAAAGAAAGATTTCTAAGTATTCCATGTGGTAATAACAAAAACGATAATTCATTCACACACGACTTTATCGTCAAATAACACTTTCTGGGATTCCCAGTCACTGCAACAATGGCATATACCTTAAATCTTAAGTATATAAATTTACATATTATTTAAGCTACATCATGCTGATTCCGGCTCGTTGTAACAACGGCATACACGTTAAATCTGAAGTATACAAATTTGCATAAAGCAACAACATGCTGGTTCCAGTTTGTTGCAACAAAGGCATACCCTTTAAATCTTAAACATATAAATTCATAAATTCATAAAACATGAAACAACAACATTCTGATCCCAGTTCATTTTAACAATGGCATATGCCTTAAATCTTAAGAATATAAAATCACATAAAGCAACAACATGCTGATTCCAGCTCGTTTTAACAACGGCATACGCCTTAAATTCTAAGTATATAAATTTACATGCTGATTCCGGCTCATTGCAACAACGATATACGCCTTAGAATTTAAATAAATAAATTTGCTAAAGCAACAACATGCTGATTCCAGCTCTTTGCAACAATGGCATACGCCTTAGATCTTAAGTCTATAAATTGCCATAAAGCAACAACATGTTGATTCCAACTTGTTGCAACAATTGCATATGCCTTTAATTCTAGATATATAAATTCACATATCATTGAAGCAACAACATGCTAATTCCCGTTCTTTTTAAACAACGGCATACACCTTAGATCTTTAGTACATAAATTTACATATAGCAACAACATGCTTATTCCAGCTCGTTGCAACAACGTCATATGCCTTAAATCTGAAATATACAACGGCATACGCCTAGCTTAGATCTTAAGTATATAAATTCACATAAAGCAACAACATGTTGATTCCAGCTCGTTGCAAAAACGACATACGCCTTAAACTTAGTTTATTATTGGAACTTAAAGTTACCATAAAGACAATATTTCACATATACCTGTATGTTATCAAAGCATGCCAAAAAACCTTGAAAATTACTTTAATCGATACAATAGTAAAATCACTATCATAATAATTGGATGTTTAACTATTATATAACATATTACTGAATAATTTCCAAAATTATTGAATAAATTTCTTAGTCATATAAAATGTATGTATTGGGTATGGTAAATAAATACTTTCACTGTTTAATTCTTCAAATTAATGTATAATGCTGACACTTTAAACTTTAATTTTCAATAACTGAAAATGCCTACACCATTTTGCATGGGGTATCTTATCAGTAGGTAAGCCCATCCAATCATGAACAAAATGTCTAAAAACTGCATACCAGGGGCATAAAAGATAATTTGCAGACCTCCATTCCGGGACAATTAGTATGCCTTGCGCTTTGCAACTCTGTATCTTCTTGAGCACTTTAGCCACAAGAATAACATGGGGTACAAACACACCAAATACTGAACCCCAATTATATGTGAATACGTCCACACCTGCAGCAGACTTGTAAGCCCAAAAACTAAAGTAAAATATGTGTTCAAAGGCAAAACAATCTACAACTAAAATATGTTGAACGATGGTGCACACACCTGTATTATCTGTAAACCAGTTAACCCTTTATATATAATGTTAGAAATTGTCCGAGTCAAGTAAATAAATAATGAAAAATCATTAACATTCCATAGGTATGATAAACACATACACACACATACATACTTACATATACATACACACATATAACACATACACATTATATCTTAGTACTCCATACACAGCACACAGTTCACTCCATGAGGATCGAACACTCTTCTCTGATATCCAAACACCATGGGAAACCCCATTTAAAATATCGACTTCATAGCCCTTGAAATATGCTTAGCTGAAGTATCACTGTAAACAATCTTAAAGCAAACCCCTGTAGAATGGACACACCTAACTACTGCATACTAGAATGAGAGAATTTGATTATAATAAATCCAGTTATTGGCTTGTAATGCACCAATGCTTAGATATCTAGTCATAATCTGTGAGACAGGACTGATCACAATGCTCATAGAATTAACCTGACCAATAAAACTCGCTAATGTCCAGACCTGAACCCATGATTTATGTTTAATCTGACTTAAATTCAATAAGGCATTATCTATCCTGCCCTGAGTGGTAAAATAACATGTAGTAAATTTCTTCTTCTTAAGGTAAGCACCTAGCCATTCAAGTTCTTGCACAGGGACCTAAATTTGTTTATCAATTTCAGGGATCAATCAGAATGAATCCAACAAATCTTGTTCGATTTCGTTCTATACATAATCTTATTAAATATTATCACAGGAACATGCAGTCCCAAAAAATATATCTAAAAACAAGCGTTTTTTACAGTTTATATTTATGGATACTGATGACTGATTAACCACCATGAGTAAAAGTAAATATTTTAGTTGTATCTAAATAAATTGACTTTCTTATTCCAAAACTCTGGTAATCTATTTTCCAGACCTGTTCGTAAACAAAATAGTTATCAGTAAATCTATCATTATCGAAATTGTCATTTCTAAAATTAGAATACTCTAAATACTCATCTCTAAAAGTCATCTGGATAATCTGTGTGTGTTCCCCTTGAAACTGGGACGTTCTCACTTCTTTACAGGTACATCAGGTTTGCTGTCTCTGTTTAAATAATAGCATCTAAGGTGTTTCGCCTCTCCACAGGCACAACACCCTCCATAGGCGTAGGGGTTGTACCTGAGACATGTGTTTCCCAACTACTGTGTTCTCCCGCTATACATGTTTCCAGTTCCAATGACCACGTCTTGACACGACCATGCGTTTCTTCTTCTTACGGGCTCTATAATCAGCCTTCGATATACGAAACTTGTGTCAGATTCGGTTTTCCTCAAACGCCCATTTAATGTCTTTCTTTTCCGTTTTTCTAATTCACCGCATGTGTCCATTATCAATGTTGTGTAAATGTAAGTTGTCCACATGTGACACTATACTACCATAGGCACTCGATTCCTTGATTTGTATACGTTTACAGGCGTTCTTTTGCAATTTCACCCATCAAACAATGCAAATCTGTCGAAAGAAAAGTCTTCAATTTTTCCCTTGTTGTGTGTATAAAAATACACCAAGGTAGTAAACTCGCCATCTTTTCGTTTGACGGTAGTGACGAAAATAAGCGTGGGTCACGGCTTTCCTTCTAATCTGCATGTGCTTTCCGGGAACCTTGCTTTCGTTGTAGTGTGCCCCAACTTTAAACGTTTTGGCAGCTTTTAGAAGGAAAGCCGGGACGAAAATAAGCGTGGGTCCCAGCTTTCCTTCTAATCTGCACGTGCTTTCCGGGAACCTTGCTTTCGTTGTAGTGTGCCCCAAATTTAAATGTTTGTGCAGCTTTTAGAAGGAAGCCGGGACCCACACTTATTTTCGTCACTACCGTCAAACGAAAAGATGGCGAGTTTACTACCTTGGAGTATTTTATACACACAATAAGGGAAAAATTGAAGATTTTTCTTTCGACAGATTTGCATTGTTTGATGGGTGAAATTCCAAAAGAACGTCTGTAAACGTATAAAAATCACGGGATCGAGTGCCTATGTATACTACATGACTGTGAACTAGTACATGTAATAACCGGTATGTCAGATTTAAACGTCTTTACCAGTCAGTTACCCTATGCTGAATGGATTTATACCTTGACTATAAATGCACGAAATTTTCTGAATTTCAACACCAGCGACACCTATCGGAGCTTTATGAACCAAGGGAAATCAATTTCTGTCTAATTCGTGAACTCAAATGATGGAAATTATATTAATCTTGCACTTCTCCTTATCACCATAGATACAAACAAATTAAGTTTCAAGCTTTCTTTTGTTACTGAGAAATGTTTTTAATGAAAATGCATACATATTTACATAAGAAAATTATCAAAGGGCAATAGCTTTAGAAATTAACCTGACAGAATAATGGTTTTAACACTCTGCATTTATCTTTATTGCCACTAACAAACACACTTAGTTTTCTTCATTCATTGTAGAGTAAGAATATTAATCAAAGGGCAATAACCCCAAAAATACAAAAGCTAGAATTTTGGTTCTTGTGTTCTGCACTTCTCCTATCACCTTACCTAACTACCTATCAAATTACAAATCACTATCTTGATCCATTTTGGAGTAATGCTTGCTGGACAAAATTTAAATTTAAAAATAATTCATAAGGCAATAACCCTAAAACTACAAAAGCCAGGATTATGAGTCTTATGGTCTACCAATCACCTCATCAACACCTACCTATCCAGTTTTAAATCACTTCCTTTATTCATCTGGATCAGTTCGGGTAAATTACAGACATTTTTTGCACTACATACGACTACTAGTAGTACATGTATAACCCGCCTCTGTGGTCGAGTGGTTAAGGTCGATGACTCCAAATCACTGTAATCTCTCACTGATAGAGAGTCATGGGTTCAAGCCCAGCTGACCGACTTTGTCTCTTTATTTGAGAAAGTAGGTAGTTGCTTACGGAGGATGGGAGACTGGTACTGGTTCTTCCCAGGAACGATGCTTAGGTGAACTGTCTGCCTCATAAGACTGACTGTTGAAAAGGGGCATAAAACTCAAACACACAAATAAATTATAGTACATGTATATAGAAACACAATGTACCCCTCGATACATGAATCATTGAAAAAGCTGACAATGGTGATTACAACCGTACTTTACACTCTGGTTATAAAACTTGAGAACAGTCTCTGAGCTCAAATTTCAATTCCAATCTCAAAGTATTATGGTTGGAAAGGTAGAGCTGATTAATGTTTAAGTCCATATTCAGATTACTTAATGCTGTCACACTATTGTAACAATAATATCATTTCTGTTTGATCATAATTAACTTATATATATTAGAAACATAAAAAGACAAAATATGAGATTTGAGCTAGAAGATCAATCTCAAGTTTTATAACCTTGAACCCTGGCATTCCTACATGTCTATTACGTGGGTTAGGCTACTTCTATATAAAAAGTTGATGTGGACTTAAAAAATTTGTTTGTAATATATTTGAAATCTAATTATACTAATGTAACAGTTCAAGATTACTATTACATAAAGATTTTAACTAAGAAGTAATAGGGGTGCAACAATTTTGCATAACCTGTATTGCGATATATAGCAATGCAGAGATGTTATGAAAAACACAATAAATCTAAAGTCACTGTCAACTCGAGTGTTAATCCATTACTGCAGAGAGATATCATTCATATAGTGTAACCAGTAGAAGGCTGTACCAATACATCAACTAGCAGTTTTACACATTGTACAATTATACATTTTGAAGGTTGGAAATCTGTTGTTTTAGAGGGATGAATTGTCTTGGATGGTTCAAAACGACATATACAATTGTTTCTACATTCATTTAATTCAATGGATTGGTTGCTCCATTATTAAACAAAATGTCGTGGTACATGGATGTCGTACCACAATCTGTATCAGTCTGATGATGTATCGCAATATTGTTACACCACTAAGATATAAGTAGATTCATTTGTAGATCTTATTTGTTTAGAAATGATAGAAATGAAAAATATATGGTCCCTGCACACATCCTGCTAGCTGTTTTCGTAAATATTTTACAACCCCGTTTTAAATATCTACATTTTTCGCCATTTATCTCCCTCAGTCTAAGAAAAACAACTGCTTCTTGCCACCTTTCCATTTTTCTACAGATAGAGAAACAGACAAACCTGTGTTAGTGGCCACCTCCAAATAAAGGCCACTTTGTGAATAAATTAAGGCCATTCTTTCCTATATCCCTTCGACTTTTGGTAGAGAGATAAAAATGAGACATAATTTATATGATTATTTTCCAGAGAAATGAATAAAATCCAAATTAACATTTTGAACATTTGACAAAAACTAAAAAAATGTGTGATTTCTTATATAATTCCATGTGTATTTATAAGTATAATGGTAATTTATACAAGATTAAATATAATGCAAAACATTTAAAAAGGACAATTGGAACAATTGGACAATGTGCTCCAAATGTATTGCAAATTTAATTTATGATATAAGTTTTATGAAGTACATTTGTAATAAGTTTTCTATCAAAAGACCTTCTACAACAGTTTAGAATCATTTTGTACCCATCAACACCTACATGTATATCAAGTTTTGGTAAGAATACAGTTGTCTTTGATAAAAATGATACTTATGCATCACTGATATATTTCCAACAATCAATGATCACTACATATTTTAGAAAATCAAAAGTTTCTAAATGACAGAAATGACAGAAGTGAAAGAATAAATAGTAGTAATCAATATTTGTTGTACAGTGAAACCTGTGCTTGTGGTCACCTCTGAATAAAGGCCACCCTGTGATATAGGGTCATTCTTTTTAAAATTGCTATTGATTATTTAGAACAAAATAAAGTCCACATTATTTTTGTCTTTTCCATGGATGGCATTTCTTCACAGGTTTGTCTGTTACAATTTACTTTTGATTGATTTCATTTTCCTAAAGCAATAATGAAAATAGTATAAACAAATAGTTCAAACTGTTTTTGTGAAAAAAGTTCAAATAATTAAACAAAAATTGATGATACACTAAAACGAGTGTGCTAACTAAAAGTCACTAAAGAAGGCTATTGTCTTTAAAGATTCATTTTTCTTGCATTGTTATGGCCATATAAATAGATAAAAAGGTGTGTGAATTTAACTGTTTTAAATAAAGTCTACACGGTAGGGTACCTTTAAATCAACTCTTGCAATCACACTGCTCGTGTAACACGAGTAATGTACATCAAGTTATTCAAAGTGTTTGCATTTATTCAAACCTTCATTCCTGCGTATTCATTTGTTGGGAAAGGTCGGCATTCCATTTAAATTCTAAATATTTTGTAAAACAGTGCAATACGGAAGGTGTGAATAGGAAAAACTGTTTAAATCAGATTTCTGTGTGAAACTTTTGTTTGATTTGATTTGTTATTTTTCAAGGTATGAATTGTTTTGAAAAATGTGTTCATATTGAGTGTTTTGACATTTGCTCAATTGATACTTATATAATGTTTCTTCATATACACATTTTCGTTGTAATAGGAGGAAAATAATGCACCCGGTGTGGGGCTAGAACCCATAACCTCCTACTTGCAAGTCAGATGTTCTATCAACTGAGCTAATTGGGCTATTAATATTATAACCAATTCATAAATGCAAGTACAATATACAGTACTAGTGCTACATTCTTCCTAGCTTTTTATTCAAATTCATTTATCTTGACAACCACATGCTCTTTTGACTTACCAAACCTTTGCATCAACCTTTGATTCTAAGGCTATTCTCACATTTAAATGGCACCAATGAAATAGGAGGAGGAAATTGATATACCTGATGCTGGGCTCGAACCCACAACCTCCTTGCAAGTCATATGCTATGTAAACTAAGATAATTGGGCTGTTAATAGTACAGCCAATTTATAAATATGTGATCTATATAAAGCACTTCTACATTTGCATTAAAATCTTAAACAAGACCAAGGACTTATATACATATTATACGTCCTTGACAGTCGACTCATTAGCTTATTTATTTTCAAATCATTAAAGCATTCCAAAATCTTACACATGCGTCATTATCAGTGTCCAAATTTGAGTTGCAGTCCAATATGTCGACTAAACTCCAATATTACAAAAAATAAAGGACGGCTGTCCATTGAGAGTGATCCATTTGTAAAAATATTGGACAGTGAGAACAAAAGGATGATCTCACAGGAATAATTTAAGGCAACCTACATTTTTAACTGATCTAGTTCATAGCTGCCTGTTTACAAGCTCTCATCTAAATACACATGTATGACATTGTCAAACAAAGAAAAAAACTGGATTAATCTGAAAATAATGCTATGTGATCCATGATGAACCTTCTGACGGTTTATACTCATGGTATTATACTGCAGTACAACATCTCCAGAGCAGTTCTCTCTTAAGCAACAACCTCCTTACAACAAAAGCACATTTTTTCCCACTGCATGATTTAACTATTAATTTAACTTCTCTAGAGCAACAACCTCTCGACAACACCAACATAATTTTGCTATTCCTAAAGATTGTTGCTTTCAGGAGAGGTTGCACTGCACATAATAATTATATTTTCATTTTTCAAATTGTTGTTACCCACGTGTGTACAATTGTGTGCCCCTAGTTTCTTCGATATGGAAGATAAAATATATCATTGTACATTTCACTTACATGTAATGGGGGATTAGGGAGGTAATTCTTTCTGATTGGAAAAAAACTTTGTTTCCAGACAAAATATATAACAGTTATAGAGTTTACACTGAATCACCAAGGGGATGTTCCTTTGGAGAGGTTGCACTGTAGGGATATGCATAAATAAATGTATGGTACATAAAACTATCACATTGTATAGGGCCAATTAACTGCATATTTTGACACAAACTGTAAAAAAAAAATTCAGATGTACTTTTCTATATTAAGACCACCCCACTCTTAGCAGGGTTCTACTGTGTTGTCATTTTGAAGGAATAGGGTATGTGCAGAAAATCATTTTCACTAATTTATTCTAATAGTCTATTGTAGAAGTAATCTTTGCCCACAGAGCAAAGTTATAGGCACTAGATTCCATGATTTCTATATGTTTATGGGCATTATTTTTCAATTAAAAACTATGAAAAATCTTCAATTTTTTCTGCTATGGAGTGTATAATAAACACCAAGGTAGCTCACTCGCTATCTTTTCGATTCACAGAAGTGACGATACCCCAGATAGACTGTTTGTTAATACTGGTGGGTCCTGGCTTTCCTTCTAAAAGCTGTCAAAATGTTTAAATTTATCACACTACAACGAAAGCAAGGTTCCTGAAAAGCGTGTGCAGTTTAATTGGAAGCAAAGTGACACACATTTGAGCTTATTGATTACAGCCACCTCATGTAAAGTAACAGTTTTATTTTATTTGACTGTTTATGATTAATAATATGTATTAAAACTTAAAATTTTATTTACTTTATGATATGATTACATATTAACCAATGCTATTGGAAAAGTACTAATACTTAAAAAATAACTGAACGTATACAGTCTACATCTACACTGTATGTCATGTATTTGTACAGAACTGTACATAACTAAATCACTGGAAATGTAGGTTTGTGTTTCTGTATATACTGTACATGTGACATGTTGGACATGTTGCCTTATTTTCAAATAAAATCTATCTGTCTATAATTATAATAGTGAAGTATCTATTATATTCTTACAGTATTTGGAGTTCTTGGCAATGCTAAAATGAGAGAATTTGGAAAGGATCAGGTTTTTGTTTCACCATATTTCCCATCATTACATATTAGAATGCGACAGTCCTAGCTATTATATTTGCAGAATAATTGTTTGTATGTGATAACAGTCATTTACCAAAGTACCGAAATTTCAACATTGGAATTGAACTTTACTGTGGAAAGGGAGATAACTTGAAAATAAAAAATCCACAAAATAAAAAGTAAAATATTTGGAATAATGATACATTGATGTATGAGTATTTGAATTATTACTTACTGGTATTGTTATAAATAGATGGAGAAATTGACTGCTGATCAATTTGTTAGAATTCAGGAATGATGATTGATATTTTAGGAATGATTTTTATAATTCAGCAATGAAACTTATTTGCTCTGCACCCACAGGCTGACTGAGCTAGGGGATAACTTTTTTAAGATCAAGCTATGTCTGTTGTGCATGGTCAGTCCGTTGTCAACAATTCCTTTAGACAACATCTTTCCTAAACCACTGCTCAAATTCCACAAAACTTGCTTGAAGCTCTACCATAGTTGTTCAAAGAATTCCATTTCATGCAGAACTCTGGGTCTTTTTTTGAAAATCAGAAACCCTCTGACCTAGAGCTTTTGTATTTAGTGTGTAGCATTGTCTAGTGAATCTCTACCAAGTTTGTTCAAAGTATTGCCCTAGGGTCAAAATTGGCCCCACCCTGGGGTCACTTGGTTAAAAAAACTTACATAAGAAAATTTAAAAAATCTTCTTTTCCAAAACCACAAGGCCTAGAACTACGATATTTTGTATGTGGCAATGTGGCCCTGGTGTCAAAATTGGCCCCACAGCAGGGTTTACTCTACTTTATATAGGAAATGTTTTAAAATCTCTGAAACCACTAGGCCTAGAGCTTAGATATCAGGTATATAGCATTGTCTGGTGGACCTCCACCACCTTTGTTCAAATTATGACCGCAGGATCAAAACTGACCCCGCCCAGGGGATTACTTTATTTTATAAAGGAAAATTTTAAAAATCGTGTCCAAAACCACGAGGCCTAGAGCTTAGATATTTGGTATGTAACATTGTCTAGCAGACCATTTACTACGTTTGCTCTAATTATGTCAAATTATCCGGAACACCTGATTTATATAGTCCCATATAGGAAAAACTAAGAAATCTTCTTTGTCCAAAACCATGGGGCTTAAATAGGGCTTAGATATTTCGAATGTAGCATTTTCTTGTGGACCTCTACCAAGTTTGTTCAAATCATGGCCCCTGATAGTCAATGTTGGCCCAGCCCAGGGTCAGTTGATTGAATAAACTACTGAACAGTTTGGGTAGATAACTCTTTACCATGACAAATAACTTTCCTCGATTAAATTATCCCTTAGTGTTACAATACTCAGGTGAGCAATATAGGGCCATCATGGCCCTCTTGTTTTAGTAATGGAGAAGTATTTGATATTTTACAATCCTTTGGGTCAACAGTCAGATTTTTTTCGGATACATCACAACAAAAACAACATTTCAATTTTCTTTATTAGGTTCCATCATCACAACAAGTGTGTGTATTAAATCTAGCAGTGAGAATGGAAACCATTGTCCGACCAAAACAGTCACTGATTTACCAAGAAAGCAACTAACTGCAGGATATTGCGCTGCTACTTCAATTTGGTAATTTCTTTCTCACATTTATACAACTGATAATAATAATATTCAAGGTTTATAAAATGGTCAAATTGTTGACATCAAATAAACTAGGTTACCAGCTGTCTAGCTAGTATAATGATTGATAATTTTAGACAGTACTACATGCTACATTCTTAAGAGTCATGAAGGAAGGACCATGATTAATCAAACATTAGAAAAAAATTATTTTAAATCATAGCAATGTGAATATTAAAATCAAATTCAGGGGCGTGCCCAGGCATATGCACAGTTTATAATGCATGTGCGCATAACAGGTAAGACAAATTGAACATCTAAAAAGGCAATAAGTGCAATAATAATCAGCACAAAAAATGTTGTTTTTTTTTTTTTGTGATGTTTATGAAGATAACAATTTATTCATAATTATAGTTTTCTCTGCATTCAATATTTTGTCTTCATTCATTTGTTATTTCAAATCTTTATGTTACTTTACATAATTATATAGAAGTGGGTAATTTGGAGCGTGATATTTAAGTTGGGCACATGCTATGACATGTGCAGTGAAAATTATTTGTCTATGTACTACCTCAAAATTACACAAAATGGATGTCAATAACACAATTTCACACTAAAACTCCAATGAAACTGCATGAAAATGTGCACATTACAAACCAGGTATTTAGTTAATATTACATTTATCCCCGCCAAAAGCGAAAGGATATTAAAATTGTAGCCGTCCCTGAATCTCTGAGTCTGTTTCCCATACATCCCTGCGTTTGTCATAAGTTCTTCTGTGCACAACTCCTCCTACACTTCCCATGCAATTTTCACCAAACTTTCTCAAAATGTTTATCATCAAGTACTGCAGCACATATCAGGGTTTTGCGATTGAATCATTTTAAGGGAGTTATTGCCCTTGGTTTGTCTCATACATTTTCATGCACTTTTTGCCACATGTAACACTACAGCTAGTAATAAGTACAGAAGTCCTTTATAGAGAGTTGACTTATTTATTTAGTTTCAGAAATGTATCACATTCATTCAAACATTCATACAGAGTAAAAAGTCCCTTGGCCTGAAGCATTGCTTTCTTGTTCTCTACCGCTGTCTCTCTCTCCCTCTCTCTGACTTGTAATCAGCGCTCTGGGAATATATAGGAATATGTCTCTTGAGCAGGCAGACCACATCTCAAATGTGTTGCGGAGATCATTAATAGCTAATGACATATAGTCAGTTCCCCATATGTTGAGCAGCATTCATTCAATTAATATTCAATGACTTAAATTACCCCCAATATGTTTTGGCTATCATTGAGTTATGGATTAAATCTTTAATTAATGAGGCCGCTATGTCTGCATTGTTACGCACACTTCATTAAAATTATTTTTACCAAGTTATTCACTACATTTCCTTTTGTTTTTCCTCTTTTTTGAAAAAAAACAACAACAAATTCTGACCGTACCCTTTCAAACAATGCAACTGTGGCTGGGGATACACTGTCTATGACAGCTTCTTGTCTTTGTAATTTCATTTATAACTTTACCTACCTGATCTTCATATGTCTGTCCTTCAAATTTAGAGTTTTGGGTGCTTAAATAAATATTAATCCATTCCTGTTTCTTTTTAAATGCAGTCAAATCTGTGTTAGCAGCCACCTCCAAATAAAGGCCACCCTGTGAATAAAGGCCACTCTGACCATTTAGAACAAAATGACCTCTGGATCAGTATAGGTCACATTGTATCTTCCCACGGGTGACCTTTGTTCACGGGTTTAACTGTATCCTTATTCTTCAAAATTTGAATATTGCTAATTAATGTAGCAAATTGAACAATTGCTAAAGAATCTCTTATGAAACAATTTCTGCTAAACTCGTTATCAATGTATAAGAACAGTACGACTTATCAATACTGTTTCTGCTATTTAAATTCAATTAAAGTATTTAATTTGATATAGTTGACACATTTTGTAAAAAATGCTAAGTTGTTTTGATGTTGTTCCAGACATCGAGGACTTCCATAATTCTTCAATTACAGAGGCTTTGAAAGGGTCAGACTGTTAAAGGTAAAGAAGCCGTTCAAACTTACACACTTGTAAATTATTCTCCCCAGGTTTAATTGTTGATGAAACAGGCAGTGGCTGGATGTGGATGTACCAAGTATATAGATTGAAACCTTTGTGTCTGGAAGTCATCTACTTATCAGAGTTGTTATTAGGAAGACAGTGGAACACGCTATTTGGTAATAATAAGCTATATAATATAGTATCTTATATTCAAATATGTGTGAATAGAAAGACCCTTGAAAGTTTCAAACAGTTCCTGATGCATTTTTGTGATGAACAATTCTGTATCATAGCCAAGCTTAATAATGCAGCTTAACTGAAATTGTCATTACGTACAGATCTCTTCATGAAAGGTTAAAAACTTTAAAAAGCATGCATTCAATATAGGTACATGTATTATGGTATGATTACTATTACCCAATTTAAATTATGTTTCAGGTGTTCATCATCAACTAAAACAACAAGCTGGCCTAAAATTGCTATCCCAGAGACTGGAATATCCACAATGAAATTCAAAATGGTAACTTTAATTTTTTATAGATCCAATTTACTACCTGCATGTCTGAAGGGAGGCTAATCTCATACAATAAATAAACATGAAATTGTCTCCCTTGTGTGTTCAACTTTGCTTTTAGATGAACTGATGCAGTAGGGTTTCTAGCTCAAACATTTTGGATTGATGTTAGTGCTTTCTGTATGTGTCTGACTTCTGAACAACAGAATAATAAACAGTTCAAAACATATTTACAGACTTTTACTCATTTGTATCAATCTATTACCAGTTTGCTTATTTAGAATATGAAATCAATAATTTCACTTATTGACAAATTTTAGTTTGCCCAAATTAGGCATTTTGATTTGAATAAGAATTGTCTATTTTTCTATCATCCATTTTATCTGATTCTTTTTGAGCTAATTTTTGTTACCAATGAATAATGGATAAGTTTACAGTATAGATAAAAATATATCCTATTAAAATAAGCAAATTTCTAATAGTTCTGCTGGATTATTATTGACTAATTTTGCCTCCTTTCTTTGAACAAAATTGTATCATATTAGGTTCATTTTAAAACAAGTTGTACTGTTTTCACTACTTGTATATAGAAACAATCAATTTGCAACATTGTTATTATATTGTAGATGTTTTCTTCTTTATAAGTTAATTTTGATTTGTTGTGGACATATCACTTATAAATAAATATTGTCTCAGAATTAAATTAATTGTTTTACACTTTATATTGTAGGCATCACTACGTCTGATGAAGTATTGGTTATATATCAAACATGTTGAGGTACTGTTATGGGTTTTACTTATACACTGCTTAAACAACAGAGAGTGCTAACAAGTTGATAGGATCATTAACATAACCTGGTATGATCGTGTAAATTTGTAATGTGACATTATACATGTATATTTGTTGTACTCAGATCATCATGTAAAGTTATCATGCGCTACTATATTTGTTACACTATGATCATATATAAAGTTATCATGTGTTATTATGTTCATTATACTATGATCATCATGTAAAGTTATCATGTGTTATTATGTTTATTATACTATGATCATCATGTAAAGTTATTATGTGTTATTATGTTTATTATACTATGATCATCATGTAAAGTTATCATGTGTTATTATTTTTATTATACTATGATCATCATGTAAATTTATCATGTGTTATTATGTTCATTATACTATGATCATATATAAAGTTATAATGTGTTATTATGTTTGTTATACTTTGATCATGTATAAAGTTATCATGTGTTATTATGTTTATTATACTATGATCATATATAAAGTTATCATGTGTTGTTATGTTTATTATACTATGATCATCATGTAAAATTATCATGTGTTATTATATTTGTTATACTTTGATCATATATAAAGTTATCATGTGTTATTATGTTTATTATACTATGATCATCATGTAAAATTATCATGTGTTATTATATTTGTTATACTTTGATCATATATAAAGTTATCATGTGTTATTATGTTTATTATACTATGATCATCATGTAAGGTTATCATGTGCTATTATGTTTATTATACTATGATCATCATGTAAAGTTATCATGTGTTATTATGTTTATTATACTATGATCATCATGTAAAGTTATCATGTGTTATTATGTTTATTATACTATGATCATCATGTAAAGTTATCATGTGTTATTATGTTTATTATACTATGATCATCATGTAAAGTTATCATGTGTTATTATGTTTGTTATACTATGATCATCATGTAAAGTTATCATGTGTTATTATGTATATTATACTATGATCATCATGTAAAGTTATCATGTGTTATTATGTTTATTATACTATGATCATCATGTAAAGTTATCATGTGTTATTATGTTTATTATACTATGATCATCATGTAAAGTTATCATGTGTTATTATGTTTGTTATACTATGATCATATATAAAGTTATCATGTGTTATTATACTATGATCATATATAAAGTTATCATGTGTTATTATGTTTGTTATACTATGATTATAATGTAAAGTTGTCATGTGTTATTATGTTTATTATACTATGATCATATGTAAAGTTATCATGTGTTAGTATATTTGTTATACTATGATCATCATGTGAAGATATCACGTGTTATTATGTTTATTATACTATGATCATCATGTGAAGTTATCATGTGTTATTATGTTTATTATACTATGATCATATGTAAAGTTATCATGTGTTAGTATATTTGTTATACTATGATCATCATGTGAAGATATCACGTGTTATTATGTTTATTATACTATGATCATATGTAAAGTTATCATGTGTTAGTATATTTGTTATACTATGATCATCATGTGAAGATATCACGTGTTATTATGTTTATTATACTATGATCATCATGTGAAGTTATCATGTGTTATTATGTTTGTTATACTATGATCATATATAAAGTAATCATGTGTTATTATGTTTATTATACTATGATCATATATAAAGTTATCATGTGTTATTATGTTTATTATACTATGATCATCATGTAAATTTATCATGTGTTATTATGTTTATTATACTATGATCATCATGTAAATTTATCATGTGTTATTATGTTCATTATACTATGATCATATATAAAGTTATCATGTGTTATTATGTTTGTTATACTTTGATCATATATAAAGTTATCATGTGTTATTATGTTTATTATACTATGATCATATATAAAGTTATCATGTGTTATTATGTTTGTTATACTATGATCATCATTTAAAGTCATCATGTGTTATTATGTTTATTATACTATGATCATATATAAAGTTATCATGTGTTATTATGTTTGTTATACTTTGATCATATATAAAGTTATCATGTGTTATTATATTTATTATACTATGATCATATATAAAGTCATCATGTGTTATTATGTGTTATTATACTATGATCATATATAAAGTTATCATGTGTTATTATGTTTATTATACTATGATCATATATAAAGTTATCATGTGTTAGTATATTTGTTATACTTTGATCATCATGTAAAGATATCATGTGTTATTATGTTTATTATACTATGATCATCATGTGAAGTTATCATGTGTTATTATGCTTGTTATACTATGATCATATATAAAGTAATCATGTGTTATTATGTTTATTATACTATGATCATATGTAAAGTTATCATGTGTTATTATGTTTGTTATACTATGATCATAATGTAAAGTTGTCATGTGTTATTATGTTTATTATACTATGATCATATGTAAAGTTATCATGTGTTAGTATATTTGTTATACTATGATCATCATGTAAAGATATGTGTTATTATGTTTATTATACTATGATCATATATAAAGTTATCATGTGTTATTATGTTTGTTATACTTAGATGATCATATGAAGTTATTATGTTTGTTACACTTAGATCATCATGTGAAGTTATTATGTTTGTTACACTTAGATCATCATGTGAAGTTATTATGTTTGTTACACTTAGATCATCATGTGAAGTTATTATGTTTGTTATACTATGATCATCATGTGAAGTTATTATGTTTGTTATACTATGATCATCATGTGAAGTTATTATGTTTGTTATACATAGATCATCATGTGAAGTTATTATGTTTGTTATACTTAGATCATCATGTGAAGTTATTATGTGTTGTACTTAGATCATCATGTGAAGTTATTATGTGTTATTATGTTTATTATACTATGATCATCATGTAAAATTATCATGTGTTATTATATTTGTTATACTTTGATCATATATAAAGTTATCATGTGTTATTATGTTTATTATACTATGATCATCATGTAAGGTTATCATGTGCTATTATGTTTATTATACTATGATCATCATGTAAAGTTATCATGTGTTATTATGTTTATTATACTATGATCATCATGTAAAGTTATCATGTGTTATTATGTTTATTATACTATGATCATCATGTGAAGATATCACGTGTTATTATGTTTATTATACTATGATCATATGTAAAGTTATCATGTGTTAGTATATTTGTTATACTATGATCATCATGTGAAGATATCACGTGTTATTATGTTTATTATACTATGATCATCATGTGAAGTTATCATGTGTTATTATGTTTGTTATACTATGATCATATATAAAGTAATCATGTGTTATTATGTTTATTATACTATGATCATATATAAAGTTATCATGTGTTATTATGTTTATTATACTATGATCATCATGTAAATTTATCATGTGTTATTATGTTTATTATACTATGATCATCATGTAAATTTATCATGTGTTATTATGTTCATTATACTATGATCATATATAAAGTTATCATGTGTTATTATGTTTGTTATACTTTGATCATATATAAAGTTATCATGTGTTATTATGTTTATTATACTATGATCATATATAAAGTTATCATGTGTTATTATGTTTGTTATACTATGATCATCATTTAAAGTCATCATGTGTTATTATGTTTATTATACTATGATCATATATAAAGTTATCATGTGTTATTATGTTTGTTATACTTTGATCATATATAAAGTTATCATGTGTTATTATATTTATTATACTATGATCATATATAAAGTTATCATGTGTTATTATGTTTGTTATCACCATTTGAAGTCATCATGTGTTATTATGTGTTATTATACTATGATCATATATAAAGTTATCATGTGTTATTATGTTTATTATACTATGATCATATATAAAGTTATCATGTGTTATTATGTTTGTTATACTATGATCATAATGTAAAGTTGTCATGTGTTATAATGTTTATTATACTATGATCATATGTAAAGTTATCATGTGTTAGTATATTTGTTATACTTTGATCATCATGTAAAGATATCATGTGTTATTATGTTTATTATACTATGATCATCATGTGAAGTTATCATGTGTTATTATGCTTGTTATACTATGATCATATATAAAGTAATCATGTGTTATTATGTTTATTATACTATGATCATATGTAAAGTTATCATGTGTTATTATGTTTGTTATACTATGATCATAATGTAAAGTTGTCATGTGTTATTATGTTTATTATACTATGATCATATGTAAAGTTATCATGTGTTAGTATATTTGTTATACTATGATCATCATGTAAAGATATGTGTTATTATGTTTATTATACTATGATCATATATAAAGTTATCATGTGTTATTATGTTTGTTATACTTAGATGATCATATGAAGTTATTATGTTTGTTACACTTAGATCATCATGTGAAGTTATTATGTTTGTTACACTTAGATCATCATGTGAAGTTATTATGTTTGTTATACTATGATCATCATGTGAAGTTATTATGTTTGTTATACATAGATCATCATGTGAAGTTATTATGTTTGTTATACTTAGATCATCATGTGAAATTATTATGTGTTGTACTTAGATCATCATGTGAAGTTATTATGTGTTATTATGTTTATTATACTATGATCATCATGTAAAATTATCATGTGTTATTATATTTGTTATACTTTGATCATATATAAAGTTATCATGTGTTATTATGTTTATTATACTATGATCATCATGTAAAATTATCATGTGTTATTATATTTGTTATACTTTGATCATATATAAAGTTATCATGTGTTATTATGTTTATTATACTATGATCATCATGTAAGGTTATCATGTGCTATTATGTTTATTATACTATGATCATCATGTAAAGTTATCATGTGTTATTATGTTTATTATACTATGATCATCATGTAAAGTTATCATGTGTTATTATGTTTATTATACTATGATCATCATGTAAAGTTATCATGTGTTATTATGTTTATTATACTATGATCATCATGTAAAGTTATCATGTGTTATTATGTTTGTTATACTATGATCATCATGTAAAGTTATCATGTGTTATTATGTATATTATACTATGATCATCATGTAAAGTTATCATGTGTTATTATGTTTATTATACTATGATCATCATGTAAAGTTATCATGTGTTATTATGTTTATTATACTATGATCATCATGTAAAGTTATCATGTGTTATTATGTTTGTTATACTATGATCATCATGTAAAGTTATCATGTGTTATTATGTTTATTATACTATGATCATATGTAAAGTTATCATGTGTTAGTATATTTGTTATACTATGATCATCATGTAAAGATATGTGTTATTATGTTTATTATACTATGATCATATATAAAGTTATCATGTGTTATTATGTTTGTTATACTTAGATGATCATATGAAGTTATTATGTTTGTTACACTTAGATCATCATGTGAAGTTATTATGTTTGTTACACTTAGATCATCATGTGAAGTTATTATGTTTGTTATACTATGATCATCATGTGAAGTTATTATGTTTGTTATACATAGATCATCATGTGAAGTTATTATGTTTGTTATACTTAGATCATCATGTGAAGTTATTATGTGTTGTACTTAGATCATCATGTGAAGTTATTATGTGTTATTATGTTTATTATACTATGATCATCATGTAAAATTATCATGTGTTATTATATTTGTTATACTTTGATCATATATAAAGTTATCATGTGTTATTATGTTTATTATACTATGATCATCATGTAAGGTTATCATGTGCTATTATGTTTATTATACTATGATCATCATGTAAAGTTATCATGTGTTATTATGTTTATTATACTATGATCATCATGTAAAGTTATCATGTGTTATTATGTTTATTATACTATGATCATCATGTAAAGTTATCATGTGTTATTATGTTTATTATACTATGATCATCATGTAAAGTTATCATGTGTTATTATGTTTATTATACTATGATCATCATGTAAAGTTATCATGTGTTATTATGTTTATTATACTATGATCATCATGTAAATTTATCATGTGTTATTATGTTCATTATACTATGATCATATATAAAGTTATCATGTGTTATTATGTTTGTTATACTATGATCATATATAAAGTTATCATGTGTTATTATGTTTATTATACTATGATCATATATAAAGTTATCATGTGTTATTATGTTTGTTATACTATGATCATAATGTAAAGTTGTCATGTGTTATAATGTTTATTATACTATGATCATATGTAAAGTTATCATGTGTTAGTATATTTGTTATACTTTGATCATCATGTAAAGATATCATGTGTTATTATGTTTATTATACTATGATCATCATGTGAAGTTATCATGTGTTATTATGCTTGTTATACTATGATCATATATAAAGTAATCATGTGTTATTATGTTTATTATACTATGATCATATATAAAGTTATCATGTGTTATTATGTTTGTTATACTATGATCATAATGTAAAGTTGTCATGTGTTATTATGTTTATTATACTATGATCATATGTAAAGTTATCATGTGTTAGTATATTTGTTATACTATGATCATCATGTAAAGATATGTGTTATTATGTTTATTATACTATGATCATATATAAAGTTATCATGTGTTATTATGTTTGTTATACTTAGATGATCATATGAAGTTATTATGTTTGTTACACTTAGATCATCATGTGAAGTTATTATGTTTGTTACACTTAGATCATCATGTGAAGTTATTATGTTTGTTATACTATGATCATCATGTGAAGTTATTATGTTTGTTATACATAGATCATCATGTGAAGTTATTATGTTTGTTATACTTAGATCATCATGTGAAGTTATTATGTGTTGTACTTAGATCATCATGTGAAGTTATTATGTGTTATTATTTTTGTTATACTTAAGACAATTGTTGTTGGGTGGTGGGTGAGGTTTATATTAGTTACTGCACATAGATGAGAGATAGTTGTTGTTGGGAATATTTGAGAAGTATAAGTTTCTGTTGATGAGAGATGGCTGTAGTTGAGAGTTATTTGAGGTTTACAAATTGCTGTATATAAGAGGTGGCTGTGATTGGGTGGTATTTTAGGTTTACATGTTACTGTTGACGAAAGGTGACAGACGTTGGGAGGTATTTGAGGTTTACATTAGCCTCTATATGAGAGATGACTGTAGTTGGGAGGTATTAGAGGTTTATTAGTTCTTGCAGATGAGAAGTGTTTGTTGTTAATGTGAAGTATTTATAGTTTACAAGTTACTATAGATGAGAGGTGATTGTTGTTGGAAAGCAGGTGATACTTACAAGTTGAGTCATCATGTTGAGAGGTGGTTGTTATTGGGAATTATCTGAAGTGTATTCTGGTTGCTGTAACTGAGGGGTAGTTTTAACTGAGATTTTGGTGAGTAATGTAGGTTGCAGATTTTGGTAGATAGTTGATATTTGGCTGGTTGTAGTTGTGGAAGCACGCAGGGTACTGTAATTGAAGAACAGAGCTGAGATTTGCTAGTTGCTATAGGTAAGACTGGTCATTGTTGTCAAGAGGTAGCTGAAGTTTTTACATGAACATATGCTAAATAGAGTTTATTTGGATACAAAAACTATGTAAGTGATTTTGATATACATTATTACAAACTCTGATTGCCATGACAACCTGTAGGAAAAACTTTAAAAATCTTCTTGTCCAAAACCATTATGGCCTAGAGCGTAGATATTTTGTGCGTAGCATCATGTTTAGTGAACCTCTCAAAAGTTTGTTCAAATAATATGCCCCTGGGATTAGAATTTGCTCCACCCAAGGGGTAATCTGATTTTACATAGGCTTTTAAGGTGAAATTTAAAAAAAAATCTTAATTAATTATAATTAATAAGGGCTTGCTTATTTGTCAAGTTTATACACAAGTTCTTTAACTAGATTTTGTGTAAGCTTTTAAATGGATCCTCATAAAAGCAGGACCATGATTGCATTTCGTCTGAGTGTGGTCAGTTGTTTCCGAACATTATTAGTCAATAGTTATATATACATGATAATGTTTTATTATTAACTTGTCAAAGCTACACAATTTCACGGTCAATGCTTGCATTTATTTTTGGCTTCGGTGAGATATGATTATTTTGGTAATCTATCCTAAAAGTTTTGTTATACCGGTGGACAAACATACAATTATATATTTAACAATGGCTACATGTATAACATTATATAATATGGTAAAATAAATTAACTCTTGTATGAAGCTAAAAATAATCATATTCATCGACTGTGTAATTATTCAGCTTTGACAGTTTAATGAAACTGCACCACACATTACAAGTCAAGTCAAGTCAAATAGTTTATTTATGTATCTTCATACGTACAGCATTACATACATACATACATACATACATGCATACATAATACTAAAACATTGTAAAATACGTATGCCTTTCAATACAGAAATATAAGAGAGACAATTGATAAAATACCTGACCTTTGTGTTTAGTATCGAAACTGATGTCCTCGTGCGTCAAAAACAGCCCGACATCGACTCCTCATGCTTCTGGTGAGCCGTCCTATCTTAAATTGTGGGATTCGAGCCCATTGTTCCGGAAGTGCCTCTCTGAGCTATCTTTGGGTTGTTGGCTGGACAGGACGCTCAGATATCGCTCTCTGCAGCATATCCTAGACGGGCCAGTCTATTCGAGCACAAGGTACTGATTGGTGACAGTGGCCCTATGAGCACAGGCATTATCGTTTATGAAAATGAACTCCGGACCAATAGCACCTGCGTATGGGCGAACATGAACTCCCAAGATCTCAATAACGTACCTCACAGCTGTGAGCGTGCCATTTTCAATGTCTTGTATGTTTGTTTTTCCCTGGACGCTAATGCCTGCCCAAACCAAGACTGAGCCACCACCATAGCGGTCATGCACAGCAATACAAACTGGCTCAAAGCGTTCATTTCTCCTTCTCCAGACTTTAGCCCCTCTATCTGTGAAGTCGACACAGAACCTGGACTCGTCAAAGAAGAATAAATGGATCCAATCCTGTAGGGTCCATCCAACATGGCCATGAGCCCGTTGTAGATGCTCTCTACCATGTTGCAGTCACAAAGGGACGATGAAAGTCGTTGAAAATGGCGCGTAAATGAGATCTTGGAAGTTCATGTTCGTCCATACTTTGGTGTTATTGGTCCATAGTTCACTTTCATGGACGCAAATGCCCGTGCTCATAGGGCCACTTACACCGATCAGTACATTGAAAGGGAAACTATTGCTCGAATGGACTGGCCCGCTCAATCTCCCGACCTAAATCCCATCGAACACGTCTGGGATATGCTGCAGAGAGCGATATCTTAGCGAACTGTCCAGCCAAGAACCAACAGACAGCTCAGAGAGGAAATTCCGGAACAATGTGCCCGAATCCCACAATTTAGGATTGGACGGCTCATCAGAAGCATGAGGAGTCGATGTCAGGCTGTTTTTGACGCACGAGGACACCAGTCTCGATACTAAACACACAAGTCAGCACTTATGCTCATTTCCCTCAAAGTTTCTGTTCCCCATACATACCCATAAAATTTCTAATTTTGACCTTGCCCTCTTTTCGACGCTTGTTACGCTCGAATGATTTAATGTATGCATTACATATTGCACTCATGATATGCAGGCAACATTGAAAATAACCAAAACTCAACTCGTATGTATGTAATCCAAAATTGACGATAATGTCATGTACAGAACAAAAAGTGATCCTTATCAAATTTGGAGTAGTATACTACTGATGATTCGATTCGATTAAAAACTGGTCATTTCTAAAGGCATCATATGCCAGTGAAACAATGAAACAATATTTATATATTAAAGCATATCTGTATATCATACAGTTATAATGATTTCTACACTGAAGAAAACTTATAACGTCCCATTAGTAAAATATGCACATTTTATTTAATTATTTGAAATTCTGAGCTCAAATTTCCAGTGCACATCTCGAATAAGTCAAGCTACATGACTCTATCAACAAAGCATTTTATTGGTTTTTACTCTGTTATGTCCTGCTATGTAAATTTTGAAATCGATAGAATGTTAAGCCACATTACAGAAAAACACAAAATGACATGGAAGTCCATTGTGGAAGGGGCCCACACCGGCCTTATTCAGGGAGGACTCCCGTACTAATATCATTAATATGTATATCATTATAACTGTCAAATGTATTCATGAAAAGTTACAGACGCTTTGTGTGACTCTAAATTTGGCATTCAGTCAAGCGATCATTTTCTTATTGATTTCGAAGATTCTGGCACTGTAAAAAAGACATTGATCTACGCTTTTATTTTCCACTAACTAAATTTTTATGAATACATTTGACAGCGGTAATTATTTACGTTAAATGATAGCATAATACCAGATTGAATTATTATGAGCTGCTTTAAACCTTAACTTAATTCACTATATTCTTTTTACATTTTAATGACATGCAATACTTTTGGGTGACATTGGAGAAAACAATTGTAAGTTCTAAAATGAAAATATTGTGTTTTTTTTTCTTTTGCTTAACTAAGGTAGATATATCACTAAATACTGCAATACAGACTTGGTACATTATAAGACATATAATATTTTCTATAGCAGTTTATGATATACGCTTTGTTATGCTTTAAGACTGTAAAAAGTCGGCAAACAGCATGTAAAAAATATCGTAGTGCTTCGGGGGTATATGGTGGCTTTCCATATCCAAATAGTTGCTGAACATTATCTAGAGCGCATTCTCGTACTCACTGAAATGAGATGAAAGCTGTTTTGAATTACGAGTTATTTTATGCCTCTTCCAAACACGACCTTGTACCGTCCGTAGCACATTCAATTCATTCGCACGAGTTTCTTGTGCATCCATTTTTATCATCCGTGAAAATATGTAGGTTAAAAAGACACTTGATGTTACAATATTGTGTAAAACAGACTATGTGTAAAGTTTGAATAAAAATGTGGTCATGTGACTCGTAAATTTTGGTCATTTATACGATGAAGGGACGAGACAGCGTCCATTGTTTGATAAAGCTGAATGTTTCTGGTGAGAATTTGTTCCAAGACGTGGACAGTTTTGGAATGTTGCGACAACTGCACGGACTGGTAAACTTGTTATTTTGTAATATATTGTGATAAGCTTTAAGGGCTTACAGCTTTCTAATATTGTGGTTTATCATAAAGATGTGGAAGTGCACGTGGTTTTTCTAATGATCGAGTAATAAAACGCGGTACAATAAAATGTCTCATGTTGTAAAGCAGTGCCGGGTCAGCTGTTTATTTTGGCCAGTAGCTATTCACAGCTAATGTTACATTGTTAATATGCCAACTGACCATGAATACAATTTTGTATCTTGTATTGCATTTTTGTAACAATGGGACTCATTGGTATTTAACTGAAATGCTAGTTAGGGATAAGCACGTTGTTGTGGGATGTATAAACATTGTTCTTTCTGCTTATTTTGACGGTACTGCAAGAATTATTTTTTCTGTATATTCATGAATATTTATCATTATTTAAATAAAATAATTAGTTTGGTGGTTAAACGTTCTAAATATGCGTGAGCTCAACCTGGTGACCAATGAACGTAAGAATGGAAACAATTAGAATGTTCTATAATAATACAAACACTTACTAGTACTCCTAAGCATTTTGTGTGACAATGAATTACGGTGAATGTAGTCAACATTTATGAGACGTATGAGCAATCCGTTCCTGATTTTGCTATTTCATCTATTGCCCGATATATATCGGCAAGCGCAAACATGTATCAATATCATCTGTAGTGTACAATTAGTTGGACTAACGGTGAATGATAATGGGTGACTGAGATAGTAATTACAACACTGTGTTACAACAATCATGACATACGCATACATATGTACTTGTATTTAGTGCAACTTGTCAAAAAGCAACAACCTTAGGGAGTAGAAAAAATATGTTTTTTAGCGATTGTTGCCCTGGAAAGGTTAAATTAATAGTTAATTGGTGAAGAGGGAAACACACTGTTGTTGAAGGAAGGTTGTTGCTGTTCAAAGAGAGGGACGCTTTAGAGAGGTTGCACCGTATACATGTGAAGTAAGAAATGCTACAGTACTACTATTTAGTGATTAAATTTATTCACAGATCTGTGTTGTGACCATATATTCATGACCACAAGCTGTTACGCTGAACGGCCTGGCTCGGTTCACGATGACAAAGTTTCAGGTCGCCATTATAGGAGAGACCTGAGAGGTAATTCTTATTTTACTGCTATTTAGTCTGTCTGTGCATACTGCATAATATTATATTTATGAGTTATTTACGAAATGGGCCCCTTTTTTATTTCATATGCGTAAGTGATTAACAAATACAGATTTATTATTTATTATATGTTCTTTACAAATTCAGTAACTTATTATAATGGTACGATATTCAGGATTAGATTCACCTTGTTATTATTATACTAGTATGTGTAAATTATTTACGAATAGGGTCACTCCAAAGAATTAACCTGTTTGTATGACAGTTTTACTAAACAGGGACTTCTTGTAAATATTCAATATTTTCTTGAATTCAAACTACTACACTCCACCTTTAGATAAAGAAGAGGGCAAAGATAGCCCTATATTGCACACATGACTATCATTGTTTACTCATTAAATATTGTTTTGAACCTGTGTCATGAGGTCTGTTGATATCAAGGTTTTCGTGTGATTTGACAAAGTGACTGAGTGTCTGACCCCCTGATGACGCATGTCCAAACTTATCCCACATATAATAAAGACAAATATTCTGACAAAGTTTGGTGAAGATCCAATCAAAACTGAGACATCTATAGTGTTAATAAGGTTTTCCTAAGATTTTACCCGTTGATCAATTTTTTAACCCCAGGTGACCCATATTCAAACTTGTCATACTTATCATTTAAAGACAAACAATTTGACAATGTTCGGTGAAGATCTAATGATAACTGTAAAATCTAGATTTAAATCTAGTTAATAAGTTTTTCCTAAGATTTGACCTAGTGTTTTACCCAAGATGATCCATGTTCGAGCTTGTTCTTGAAAGATATTGTAAAGACAAACATTCTGACAAGGTTTCATGCAGATCCAATCAAAACAGTTACTTCTATTGTGTTCACAAGGTTTTCCAGCAATTTGCCCCGGTGACCTAGTTTTTGAGCCTAGATGACCCATTATCAAATTTGCCCAAGATATCATTTAAATAAACATTCTGACAAAGTTTCATGAAGATCCAATCAAAACAGTGATTTCCAGAGTGTTCGCTAGATTTTCCTTCAATTTGTATATGGCCCATTATCGAACTCGTCGGAGAATATGTCAATATTAACATTCTGAATAAACTTTGATGGACTTTTTTGGTGTAAAGGGAAACAACCTAGAGATAATAGGGTTGGCTTATTACTCACGGAAATTACTTTCATTAGTTATTACGTAATGCTGTCATGCTGCTGAGCTCGACTCTGAGTGCACCAGGCCTATGTCCCTTTGGATCTTGAGTTCGAGCCCTGGAACCAATTTTCTATGAGTACAAAATGTTTAGGTATGGTAATATTGGAGGTTTCATTTATTTACATAATCAATAACAGTTCATTATTTTGTGGTCATAGGTCACTCTTCAACTAAAGTTGTAAGCACAGTACACTTCAAGCATAAGGCTATGATTGGGAGATTTGGGCGAATCATTCTTGACGATAAACTACCAACACAACAGTTTGATGCCAATAAGAACAAGAGCGACAGTGAGCAATATGTGACTATACAAGGCTTCAAGGTAAAATTTTATTCAATGATTGTGTAATACATGACACTCTTGTTCTTAATCGATATATTGGGCTGGTCACTTACATACATGTATTTAGTCAAGAGCTTAAATATTTAGTCAGGATGTTGCATACTTTGTTTGTCCGTTACATATTTGGAGACTTGCATACCATGTCCGGGACTTACATCCTTAACCAGGTACTTACATTCTTCTTTAATTCGTTTCAAACTCAGTAAGTCTGAACATTACATATTGTCTGTTAGAAAATAACATACTTAGTAAGGCAATTATTGTATACTTAGTTACATCATTTCATATTTTTATTATGAACATTACATAAAAAGCAAGGCGCTTAAATTTTTACTCGTTTTCATACTTAGTAAGGTACTTTCATATTTTAGCTTGGCAATTATGTAACATCCCCAGTTAGGCACTTACAAATTTAGTCTGTTACAAATTCAATTCAGCACTTTAATATAATGCCAGACACAATAATACTTATTTAGTCTGTTACATATTTGGAAAGAAATGTAGATACTTTAAGTCTCAGATACTTAAGCATAATTAGTCAGGCACTTACATAAATACTTAGTTAGTCAGTTTGTATACTAAGACAGATACTAAGTCTTACAAACTAAGTTTTGTCTGTTCCATACTATTAGTCAGTTACATATTAAGTCAGGCACTGGTATGCTTAGATACTTATTTAGTCAGGTCCTTATATATGCTAAGTTAGTCTGTTACATCCTATGTCAGGCACTCATATACTGATTCAGATATTTACATTATTAACCAGGCACTTATATATTTATTCAGATACTTAAATATTAAGCCAGGCCTTACACATTTATTCAGATACTCAAATACTAAGCCGGGCACTTACATACTTATTCAGATACTTAGACATTAAGCCCCAGGCCTTACATACTTATTCAGATACTTAAATATTAAGCCAGGCACTGGCATACATATACAAATACTTAAATACTAAGCCAGGCACTTATATACTAAGCCAGTTACCTACTATGTCAGACATACTTATTCAGAATCAGATACTTATATATACATACTTAATATAATACTTACATATTTTGTCAAACTTACATACTTATCAAATTATATATATACTTAGGCAAACACTTACATACTTAATCAGGCACTAATACATACTTAGCCAGACATTTACATACTTAGTTACATACTTAGTCAGTTTCATACTATGTCAGACACTGCATACTTATTCAGATACTTACATACTTAATAAACTTACATATTTAGTCAAACTTACATACTTACTTAATCAGTTATATACTAAGTCAGGAACTTAATACTAAAGCAAATACTTACATATTTAATCAGGCACTTATATACTTTGCCAGTCACATACATACAAAGTTAAAGTCAGTTACATAATCAGGCAATTACATTCAGCCAAACCAGTGGCCACCCTTAGGAAAGAGAAAATGTGGCCTTTATTGACAGGTGACCTTTATTTGTAGGTCATTTGTTCTATATATTCAATGACAGTTCTTTAAAGAATAGCCTTTATTCAGAGGATGACCTTTATTCAGAGGTGACCCCTTATACAGGTTTGACTGTATTTAGTCAGGTCCATTACTAACTAACTTAGTTTGTCTGTTTACACTTGGTTAAGTATTTTTGTGAATAGATATACAAACTTATTGTTTTCATATCTTGTCTAGTTAATATTCATTTGATTTATACTGTTTTTTTGTAGCATGGTGCAGAGAACTTGGAAATCACTCATTAACTGTATGTACGATCTGCAGAAAGCTGTGGTGGTATTGTTTTCCCAGGATGCTCCTGTATTGATCTGATGCCTACCTGAGGGTATGTACACAAGTCGCAAGTATAGTTTCATAGACATGTCTTAGGTTAGATTCTATAATTTTTACTTCGCATATTTTTCTATTATCATTAATAAGGGCTCACTTATTTGTCAAGTACATACTCATGTTCTTGAACTAGATTTTGTGTCAGCTAATGGGCCCTCATAAAAGCAGGACCATGGTTGTATTTCATCAGAGTGTGGTCAGTTGTTTCCGAACATTATTAGTCAATATTTAAAAATTGATAATGTGCGGTTTTATTAAACTGGTAAAGCTACATAATTTCACGGTCAATGATTGCATTTATTTTTGGCTTCGGTGGGATAGGATTACTGTGGTAATCTTTACCATAATTTTTGTTATACCGGTGAGCAAACATACAATTAGTTATCACATACCCGTGCCGTTTTGGCCGTGCCATAAAAACGGTATGACACAGCCGTGCATATAATATGTAAATGACGTCACGAAGTAACGTCATGAACTTGATGAAGCATAGACATTGATTGATACATGTTTTTCAAAATTACAACATCACAGGAGTAATTTTGAATTTATTTTAACAATTAGAGTAAGCAAATACACTGTTAATATCGTTAGATATGTTCACACCATTATTATTTATGACGTTTCATAATTGAACTATTTTTTGTGCTTCTGATTAAAAAGCCTTATTTCGCATGTGTCACTCTTTTGTTACAGTAGCAATGTCAAACAGGTATGTTGTTTTTTGCCGTATTTTCAGGGTATGTGATAAAAAGAATATTAAATGAGTGTAGGTTCCGTTTTGAATTTATCGAACTCGTTTAATAAAACAGTATGAAGCGAGCCACTGGCAAGCTTCATACTGTTTAATTAAACTCGTTCAATAAAATCAAAACGGAATCCACACTCATTTAATATCCTCTATGTATTAAACAATGGCTACATAACATTATATAATACGGTAAAATAAATTAACTGTGGTATGAAGCTAAAGATAATCACATTCATCGACCGTGTAATTATTCAGCTTTGACAGTTTAATAGAATCGCACCAGACATTACATTAAGTAACAAACAATAAGCCAGTCACATACCAAGTTATATACACTAAGTAATATACAATTAGTAACTACACGAAGTAACATCCAAGTAGCAAGTCACATACCAAGTTATATATCCTGTGTACATGTAACATACAATTAACCAGTCACTTACCAAGTTATACACTAAATAACATACAACTAGCCAGTCACTTACCAAGTTATACACTAAATAACGTACAACTAGGCAGTCACTTACCAAGTTATACACTAAATAACGTACAACTAGCCAGTCACTTACCAAGTTATACACTAAATAACGTACAACTAGCCAGTTACTTACCAAGTTATACACTAAATAACGTACAACTAGCCAGTCACTTACCAAGTTATATACACTAATTAACAAACAATTAGCAGGTCACTTACCTTGTTGTAAACAATTAGCCAGTCACTGAAATTGTCTTATACATTTGGTCCGTCACTTGTCGCATACATACTATGGATACCTAATATTCATTGTCACTTACTTGGTATATTTATTTCTTTATTCAAGTCTCATCTATATATACAACATATATTGGTAAGATACTTACCTAGTTATATACATTTAGCTGGTTACTTGGCCAGTCTCTTATGGTATTATAGACACAACCAGTCACTGATAATGTATTTATGATAGGGTAAGCGACTGACTTAGTTTTTTACATAACCTATTCAAAAAAGCTTGTTAAAAATAGTTAGTCACTTAGCAGGTTATATACACTTGGTCATATGTAAATTACTTAAGTTACTTACACTAAGTTAGTTATACGGTCAATCACTGACTAATTGTATAAAATAGGGTAAGTGACTGGTTAATTGTATATAACTATGTAAGCATCAGACACTTAAAGTCACATACTCATAGACTTAGACATGTCTTGCATAATATGGCTGTTAAGATATTACAAGGGTGATAATTAGGTGACTGGTTAAGATACTGGCTAATAGCTCTAGTAGTATACAACTAAGAAAGTACCTGACATTGAGTTACTTACTTCATCACATTGGATATTTGAACTATACTACTCCGGCAAAATTTGATAAGGGTCACTTGCAGTATTGCTTGTATAATACTTGCTTCAAAATTTTAATACTACTGATGAATAAATTTGATTAGAAATTGGTCATTTAGCCATCATATGCCAGTGAAAATATGAAACAATATTTGTCAATTGAAGTATATCTGTATATTATATAGTTATATTAGTATCTACACTTAACAAAACTTACAACGTCCCCTTAGTAAAATACGCATATTTTATTTATTTTTTGATATTCTGAGCTCAAATTTTCAGTGATTTACGTAAAATTATACTTCGAAGATTCATACTTTCTACTATTGAAATATAGTATTTGAAAAATGCGTCTCTATATATTTCCAATGTTACAATGTTACAGTAACATTGGACGCACAGACCATAAAATCTATTATTTTATAAGTGTTACTGACGTTACAGGATTGTTACATACAAGTTACGTTGGTATTACTTATGTTACATGTGTTTGAAAAATGCGTCTGTATGTATTTCCAATTTTGCCTAGGAAGACGGGCGGTTTCGCCTTGTTAAGAAACTGTTACTCATGTTACAATACATTACAAGTGTTACATGTGTAACAAATTCATGGCCGTTCAATGTTTAGGACCAATTTCGTGCGCTAGATGCTTTCTACATGCAAATTAATTGTTTTATAACTATTGAGAAGAAATGGGGTAAAAATCAATATCTAACACATTTTTTGTAGATAGTCACGTAGCTTATTTAAAAAATATGTATATTTTACAAAGGGACGTTATAAGTTTATATGTAGGAAATAAACAATCACTGAGTGATCTTTATAAAATTTGGAGTAGTATATTTCTTGATGTATTAATTGTGTATATACGATTGTTAAATAGAATATTTATTGATGTGATGATGCAATATTTGTATGTAATACGTTCTATATTGAATATTTTAAAAATAATGTCATGGTGATAATTTAGGAACAAATTGTTGAAATGAGATACACAAGGCCGACCCTTACACATTTGGTGGTCTGTGTAAAGTGTATGCACTTATGGAAATTTTTGCCGTCTTTGTGGGCAAATTTTTTTTTTTTTTTTACTTCAATCTGCTTTCTTCAGATATCTACTTTCTTTGTGAAATTTGTGTTTAATATTATTTTGCCGTCTTTGTGGGCTCTTTTTTTACTTTTACTTGATTATTATTTGTGTTATTCTGATTGTACAAATAAAAAATTTTGAATAAAAAATGCTAACAAAAGACCAAGTCTAGCAGTTTATTTATACAATTGTAATGATGTTATGACAAAAGTAAATCATATTAATTTGGGTACAACAAATGATCTACAATATATGGTCATATTTATATGGCTACCTGAATGATTCTAATACAACAGACAAATATATTTCGGAATAAATTGTACCTAGTGTTCTCACAAAATGATGTCAAGTAATTGTAAACATGACCCTTTTCTAGCCTAAGTGAGTTTCTAAAATACTTATTATATTAGGGGCTGCAGTCTAATTAACTGTCAAAACTGCATAATTTCAAGGTCTATGCTTGCATTTATTTTTAGCATTGATGAGCTTCGATTACTTTCGTAAAATTTACTATCATCTATTTAACAATGCGCTACATATGAAATTACTAGAATATAAACATGAGGAATGGAATATTGCCTAATGAAGCTAAAAGTGAATGCATAAATTTAGCAACCTTGTAATTAGAGTTTTGACAGTTTAATAAAATTTCACAATAAAGAATACAAGTACAAAGCAACATTATGTTGTTGTTGTTGTTGAGGATGGTTGCTCTAGAGAGGTTGAATTAATAGTTAAATTATGCTGTTTTCAAAGGGAGTTTGTTGCTCAAGAGAGGGCTGCTCTTGGAGAGATTGAACAATATAAACAATACAAGTATAAACAATGCACAGGCAGAAATTAAGAATTTTCATTTTTTTGCAAATTCATTATGCCTACGTCAATTTCGCATGTTTTTGTGTCAACATCATTCTTGCATATAATAATGCTCTTCTTTAGGAAAGAAATGCTGCACAAACCTTAGTATTTATATATTAAATTCTATGATACCCAGTAGACTTTTAGTTTAACATCCAGAGCAGCATCAAGGATCAAGTACAATCAATCATGTGGAGTCAAAAACAATGCATACAAAACTATACCCCCCCCCCCAAAAATAGTGATGGGGCACAAACTTGTACATAGTTGATGTTCACGGAACATTTACAATCAAGATCAGTTTGTGACTTAACACTCAACAAAGATGTAAAAAGTTGTATCTGCTATAAACACTTGTCCCAATGTAAAACTGATTCAAACTACGTAAATTACTAACAATTGTAAGGGAAATGTTTCATTCAATTATGAATTCATACATTAATGGTACAGAATGAATGAACTGAAAGAAGGCGATTACAATTTTTTTCTTATTGAAGATATTTCTCTAACCAAGTTGTTTGTTTTCCATTGTTGTGTAGAAAGATTTCACAGTAAACCATATCTACATCCAAGATTGTATCCTGTATCACCTACAAAAACATCAGATAAAAAATAAAACAGAAATAACTTCATACAGGTATAAGTGCGATTTTATTAAACTGTCAAAGATGCATAATTTCACGGCCAATGCTTGCATTTATTTTTGGATTCGGTTACTTTCGTAATCTGTACGATAATTTTTGTTATAACGGTTGCTAAATGTATATAATCATGCATTTAACCATTCGCTACATAATACTATATAAGCATTCGGAATGGCACATTCCCTAACGGTAAAATTATCGTAAACTATCGACTGTGTTACGAAGCTAAAAATAATCACATTCAGTGACCATGTAATTATTCAACTATGACAGTTTAATAAAACCGCACTATATCTACAGTACAATAGAACTTTGTTTTATTGACATTATATCAGAAATCAACAACTTTTAGAACCCTATGATTTAAGAAATATAAGAACACTACAGACACAACAAGATGCTGAGACTCCAGTGTTTTCATTCATTGCATATACCCCTGTGTCATGCTTCTCAAGAAAGGTCCATTTGAACAATTCTGTGTCCAAATTATGTCAAGGTCAACGTGAGGTTGGTTGACATGGGTAGATTGAGAATGTCATAGGCAACAACTGTATAAGTATTCAAGTGTTCTAGTAATTAAGCAGTGTTGGTGATAGGTGAAATGGTAAAATCTACTTAACCTGGTACAGAATCATTCAAAGTCTAAATTAAATCCACTAGACAACGTTACACACCAAATATCTAAGCTCTAAGAATTGTAGTTTCTGATAAGAAGATTTTTAAAATTTCCCTATATAAAATCAAGTGACCCCTGGGGCGGAGCCAATTTTGCCCTGGAACAATAATTTGAACAAACTTGGTAGAGGTCTACTAGACAATGCTACACACCAAATATCCAAGCTCTAGGCCCTGTGGTTTTGAAAAGAGGATTTTTTAAAGTTTTTCCTATTGGTTGCCATGGCAACCAGAGTTTTTAATGAACTTATTTGTAACTACTTTGGTAAAGCTTCATGCAAGGAACATCCATGTAAACTTTCGTTGGAATTGGCCAACTGGTTAAGAAGGAGGTGTTGTTTAAAGCATTTGTTGACGCACGTACGCATACACACACCCCACACGTAGCACTTTTGCACACACACACACGGACGACGGACATCACGCAATCACAATAACTCACCATGAGTACTTAGTGCTCTGGCGAGCTAATACATAACTCAGAACTTCAATGTTCCAGGCTTCACAATGTTATTTTTTCAAATATATCTTTTTAATAGTTCTCCCTGGTTCAATACTGTCAGATAGTGATGTCAGTCATGAACTAATTAATGACTGTTTTACATCATCCAAGTTTTTAGCCAATATTATCTCAGCATCAAAATTCAGATCAAATATAAGATATATGATTTACTAACCAGCAACTGGTCGTAAGATTTTCTGGGATACTGCAGAACTTTTTTCTCGGATCATCTAGAAAATAGATAGAGAGACATTCAATAAGAGTGAACAAGCAGACAATCTCACAAAACAAATTTTGCATATCTGAAATCCCCACTGGAGCTAAGATGATAAATCAAGAAAATGAAAACCAGTCAACAAACTTTATCACCTCATTGGTTGCTTCGGCACTGTTTCCTAATTAAAGTAGAACAGCATACCAAAAACGGTTCCCAAATCTTTACCAAAGACTGGTTCCAAAATCTTAATTGTACCACAGTATTATAGGAAACAGAATGATAGACAGTTTTCTATAGCCATTACTAGCTTGATGCGCATGAATTTTGATGTGGACCAAAGTATTATGTTTTTCTACATCAGTCATGCCATTGTTAAACTAGTTCCAGTTCGTTGTTGCAGAGCAAGTCTATTTTTAAGTTCAGTTTCCATTAGTACTTCTAGTACTTTGATTGCATGATGATTTCACTTTAGGACCAACAATGTTAGTTCATAAAGAATAAATACAGAAATATTTACTTGAGTTTATCAGGGTTGATATTTGATTATGTTACAAATTCATTCATTAAGGTAATAGTATAGTGGCATATTTCTGCATAATTTAATAAGATTACTTTCGTGAAAATCTATCAGATTTTATTGGAAACCCGCGACACACCTTAAATGGAATCCTATATCTTAACCCACCTATTAAGTGGACGAAAAATATTTTCATGAAAGCAATGACATAGATTCACAACTTTCGTATTTACAGTTTGGAATGCGCTATTTCTCAATAAAACACGTTTTCGGTACAACAGAGTTTAAAAAATTACCTGAAAAAGTTGCACTGTCTACACTTATATTTATTTTTTGGTTACAGCTGTTGAGTATCGCAATTGATTGTGGGATTGCCTATCAATATTGTTTTAGCTATCTTTAGCAGTTGCGAATCCATGTATGTATATACTATATATCCTTGATGATATTAAAACATTTTGTCACGAAAATTAACTCGCTAAGTGTATGCAGAAATATGTCATCATACAATAGCAATAAGAATTTACAGTGCGACCTCCCTAAAACAGCCACCAATGGGAAGTACAAGGATGGCTGTTGTAAGGAGGTGGTTGTTGTTGATGAGAGTGAAAATAGAGTAAAACATCAATCTAGGTTGCTAGTATACCGCTGTAATAAGGAGGTGGCTGTTGTTCGGAGGTGACCGTTCACTGTATATACTAAGGAAAATTATGTACAATAAAACTACCTCTTGATTTCCTGCCTGTAATATCTGATCTTTAGTACACATTATCATCTTATTGTTTTATCTTCATTAGGATGGTAATCTTCTTCAATGAAGAACTGGGTTGTTTTGTTTCCATGGATACTGGTGAAGGTACAGCTGAACATGACCATCATAGCCGTCTTCAGAGTGTGTTCCACAATCGTAGAATAAAGCTGCAAATTCAGCAGAAGTCAAATTGTAATCTTTTAGTTACACATTGGCAGAACAGAGCAGATAATTTATTCAGATGTGTACATTTATAATTAAAGTATGTACATAATCCATATCCGAAAAAAATACAAGTACAAATTTATAAGTCACGTGAATATTCACACAGATTATAAAATAACATAACATATATTTTATTGACATAAAATTGCAATAGATACAATTTATAATCAAACAAATAATCAAATATACCAGAAAGAGAAAAACATGGAAAACCTGAAAGATTAACATTGTTTTCTGAAGGGTCTTAAAAAATAACGGATGATAACGGTCGCAGAGCTATGAAATTATAGTAATATGAAAAATGTGAAATGTCTCAAACAGAAATTCTGATTTTATTTGCAAAATAAATAAATTTTGACAAGTTATTAATAGATAATTTGGAAGTAGAGTTCAGCAATGAAATAAATTTATTATGGTTTGGCCAGTGACAGAAATAAGGTTTAAAATATTTTTTTCTTAAGTCTCTATATTTTGGACAAACTAGCAAGAAATGAAATTCTGATTCAATTTTTGACATGTTACATGATTTACATAGACGTTGTGTTCGTGGGATATTGTTGTGTCTGCCTGTTTCTATTAGGAGTTCATGTGCAGATACTCGAAATCTTGATAATGCTATTAAATATTTTCTTTCATGTATGCAGTCGAGATATTTCTCGCGTATGAAATTATGTTTAAATAGACAATATTTTAGTAGACGGGGAGAATTATTTATATCAGAATACCAGGACTGATGATAATTATCAAATATTCGTTGTTTAATTAGTACAAATGTATGCTTATCCATTATTTGGTTTCTCCATATGTACACAAAGCCATGCTCTTCAAGAATCGTTTTAACATGAGAGGCCCAGTTTTTGTTCCCATACGTTACATTATTTTCAGCATCATATTTTAAAACACTATACAGTTTATAAGTCAATAAAGAATCGTTCAGTTTTATGAGTTTTCCCCAGTATTTTAAGATATTCACTTTTCGAAAAATGTATAGCGGTATTCTGCCAAACTCCATAAAGGGTAGATGAGTTTGTGGATTGCCTTACGCCTAGTAAGCCTCGTAGAAATTGTGTATGAATAATTTCAATGTCATTTGCGATATGGAATCCCCAAATTTCAGAACAAAAATTGAGAACAGAACCAACTAGTATATCAAAAAGCTGGATAATGGTCAACTTTATATACAGAGTCAACCATTAGTATGAATTCAACCATTACAAATAAAAACATCAGAAATATTCTGATATACATTGGAGCCACAGTTATTGAAATTTGGATGGTTTATCAAATTTTGTTATAAATTGTTTAAAGCTATATCTGACAGACCTATTATTGGCAAAATAATTGTTTTGATAATGTGATAGGAATCATACTCAAGTATCTAAATTTAATAAAATGATATTGGAAACTACATGTAAATTTTGATAAGCAACTATTAAAGATAATTAAAAGGGAGAAAACTCGAAAATAAATTAAAAATCAACAAAATGGAACATTTTCTATGTTTAATCAAAAGTTTTCCTCTTTTCCAAGGTAAAATGCATTGCTGTCTATATCTTATGGAGTGAGTAGAGCATGTTCAAATGCTGCTTGAATTGTTAAACAGTGCAGGAATAAAATGTTCAGGAACACTTGTACAATCATAATGTTTGTTGAATTACACAAGAGATTTTAAGCAAAACTCTTTTCAGAAAACACTTTTAAGGTTATGAAAACAATGTAATTATACACTTATTGAAATGTATGCATCATTTCTTGTCAGACATAGCTTTATATGTTTAGACATGTTATCATACTGTTGACATAATGACGAAAATTTCAATCAGATTTCATGACTTTTTCATAATCAAGCAAAATCCTTTTGTCAGGGTGAATTTCATGGACAGTATCTAAAGACTACAGCCTATGATATGGCAATAGAGTTTGGACATGCCACGGTGATTCATGGGAACATGCAGGCTGAAATTCTAACTGTAAGCAGAAAGCCCCATATAAGGTTGAGACAGCTTTATACCCTCATAAAACTTAAGAAAGTTCCAATGATCATTTATATTCCCGGGTAATTCATCTTTAACACAGTACCTATGCCACGTGACTTTCCGAAGAAAGCGTTTGTTGTCAAGCGTTTGTTTACTAATTTTATCCTACACACATCATTGAAAGTCATATGATATGGGCACCATGTTTAAATGACTGCTCAATAGAAACGAGAAATATCTGTAAAAAAGATAATCGGTGCAGATGCAGTGCAAAATTAATGCCATATAGATGTATAGTTTCCGGACATTGGCAAAGTCAAGCATGACGACACTTTGTTACTGGAAATAATTAATTGGATTGATTTTGGGTAAATATGTACTCAGTAACAGGTTTAGGTTATATTTCCTTCTTTTTTCTCATTAGCTATAACTTGTGTAAATTACTGTAAAAAATGTCCATGTAATAAAAAAAGACTAATAATTTGATTCTTATTAAATCATTAATAGTAATGAAAATAGAAATGTTTTAATCTACAGTCAGGTAGATGTTGCTCATACTGTCATATTTGTTTTTGTTTACCATACAAGCACTCTAGATCTGTTACTAGCATAACTCATCAGATGTGATGGTTATACTGGTTATACTCGATTCACTGTTTATTGTTTTATTGTGTGTTTATTTGTTGTACGTTGGTTTCGCCAGTGTCTGCAGCATGTTCAGACAGATTTGACATTTAGATATTTTAAACCACGTGTACAGTTCAGGCAATAAACAATACTCGTGAGTTTATTTAGCATGGGTAAACTGTTTCGATATTTAATTTTATACTGTTGTAGATTTTGATTATTGAATTATTTTCAGACAATTACGAACAAATAACAATTACGAATTCTGCCCTAAATTTTACAAAGACCAATGACAAACAACCTTATTCAGCTGGAAATTTTGTATCTAAAATTTTCATTGGTTCAAATGTAGATCAAAATCAATTTTAATACAGCTGCGCCAAAAAGACTTGAAAAGAATAATACATTGTTCATTGCTAATAAGGAGAGACAATATTTGAGTTATATCTATGAAACACTACCAGGTTTTTATACATACCTGAAGCAGACATGACATATGAACAGTACAGAAGCATCATGGGAAGGCTCTTCCATTGCAGCTTCACAAAGACGAGAAGTTGATCTTATCAACGAATGATTTCATTTCCATTTTTTTCAAGTGCTAACAACCAATCTACAAAAAATAAAAATAAAATATATTTTCAATCTTATTTTCATATTTGTTATGAAATTGAATTCTTATTAAAAAAGAGAAGAATGCTGCTGCATGCAGAGAGCAAGGTAAGCATTGGTACATGTTGTAGAATCCAACTGGTTTACTGCCCGCTGCAGGACTGGTAGTGTAAAGCGGGATGGCAAAATAGAGAAATATCAAATTCATTGAGCTTAGGGCTGCTAGGGCCCCCAGTTGGTCCCAGGGATGATCAAAACCACAAAATTCTGCTGATCCGTGTAAAATAACACCCCTGCCACATGTATATTAATGAAATATTGTGGAAAACTATTGCCTACTTTAGACTGATGGCCAAGTCGTCATTGTAGAACAATGCGCATTCACATGCACCATTCGTAGAATTGTCCACTGTTCTTCTTGCTGTTAACAACTATAATATAAAATAACCAATAAAAATAAACACCAATATCATTGGCCCATTCAGAGGGCCAAGATGGCCCTATATAACTCACCTGAGAACAACTACGCAATAATAAATGACCATGTGATATAGTTTTTCATCTTGTAGGCCCGGTTTCTACATAGATTTTGATCAAAACGAACTATAATTTTCACGAATACTTGATGCAGATAAATGTATATTTTATGTAAATATGATTATGGTTTGTGAAGAAATGAAGAGTGCAAACAAGCTGAAATATATATGTATTTTTCTAAGTCAAGGGCCCATAACTCTGAAATACTCATCCATGATATATATGAGCGTATTTGTTTTGCAGACTCGAGTGTCGAGTCGTAACACTAGAGCAAAACTAACACCGAGAACGTGACACGGGTGTGGCGAATCTGTTCGAGAGTCTACTCTCCATTTTATGGGGAGTGAGCGAGAACAAGATGACGGCAGCAAATGAAAGTGAAAGCGATGACGAATACAGTAAACGGGGGTTTTGATGTAACTGATCATCAATGAACTTATATTTAATGTTTGATTAGTGTTTTTCATTAGTGCATTATATTATTATCGAAATAAAATTTAATACAGGAACATCGTGAAAATCTCTGTCATTTAATAATTTATCTAAGTACAGCAAAAATACATCGAGTAGTTCTAAGAACGTTGTTCTAGCTGTTAGTTTAGACTAACTAGTGCGTCGTTACTATGCATGTGCAGAATGTCACGCGGATGCCTAAACTCTACCTTAGCGATTGCTAAACAAATACTATCTATATCTGTGGATGCTAGAGTGTAAACACCCTTTAGTGGTGACGGGCCCTGGACATTCATCGATCATAAAAGCTGATCCTGAGCCATTGGCTCAGGTGAGCTAAAAATTCAACCCATGGTTGTTCAGCTTACAAATGTTAGATTTAAAACAAATCATTGAGCACTTATTACACAATACTGTCAGTGAAACATTAAATCTGTTTTAAATAATCAAGCTTAAACGTCAAACACAAAATTATTACATGTATAACATTCAAATATCCACCTTGGTCTCCTTATGCATAAAAGAGATATGTTTTATTTTCTGGGTACATGCTCTTTACGAATAGGATAGGTAGATTTGTTTTTTTTTTGCTATTGTTTGTATGTGGAAAAGGTAAAAAAGTGATAAAGTGTAACCTGTATAAGGGTGTAGGTGAGGGAACAAGAAGCAAACCATTTTTTCATGCCTTATATAACAATGTACACAAAAAGCATGAAACTGTAATCATGTAAAAATTACGACATAATTAAATATCATTGGTGAAATTGAAGTATTAAAGTTATATAAAGTGATCACATAAAATATTCAAACTAAGAAATTTAGTTTTGTTTCATTGGACTTTACTCCCCTTTTCAACAGTCATAGTCATACGAGCGGACAGTTCTCCTAACCATCGTTCCTGGGAAGAACCAGTACTAGATTCCCATCCCCCCTAAGCAACTGCATACTTTTTCACGTAAAGAGTAGCTGGTTTTAAACCACAACCTTCTACCAGTGGAAGAAATTTAGTACTATAGTATTATAATGAAAATAATTCAACTATGTCCTAATTATAAAATCAATACATAATTATTTGACATTAATTTTATAAATTACAACATTCAGCAATAACTTTAGAAAATTAACCAAACTATAAAATAGCAATACACATTTATTTGAAGAAAAAAATGCATAATTAAATTGTATAAAACTCACATACCTTTGACTTAAAATTAATTTCATTACTAAGATATCAACCTACCATGTGCCTGTCCGCTAACGATCTGATCGAAAACTGGTTCTCCTTACAAACATGTGTACACTTTTCACGAAGCATGAGAATTTTGCATCAAAAACTGGTTTGACGAATGAGACGATATGAAAGCACTGAACCGTTTCATACTGAGATTAAAATTTGCCGTGTAAACAAAATGATTAACAAACAAGAGAGCCAAGTGGCCCTGTCCTGCTCATCTGAGACACTATCACTTAATAATTTGATTTACACTTGTGCTGCAGCAGGGATGCTATATTACACTGATAATCGATAGTTGATCAGTGGATGATAAGCGGTTGCACATCCCTGTAATATAGCATCCCTGGCTGCAGTAAGTAAAACATATTGGAAAATAAAACCTCAGGGACAGCAATTTTGTTAGAGAGCCTCTACATGCTGCTACATGCAAAATATATCAGCTTTAAACCTTGTGCTTTTAGACGAGAACTTTTTTTATATTTTCCCCTAAATAAATCTATATGAAACAAGTGACCCCTGGGGTGGGGCCAATTTTAATCCCAGGGACATTATGTAAGCAATTTTGTTAGAGGGACTCTAGATGTTGCTCCATGGCTAATATTTAAGCTTTAGACCATATGGATCAAGACAGGATTTTTAAAGATTTTCCTTTTGGTTAGATTGGAAACCAGAGTACAGCACGGAATGACATTCTTTTAGCAACTATTGTAAAGGACCACCCAAAGATCATTCATGTGAAGGTTCTTCAGATTTGACACAGTTGTTTTAAATAGAGGAAAGTCGTTTGAAGGATTATGGGCTGGCAAACGACAGGCAAAAATAGTATACTAATACTTCACCCTGAGCTTTGCTCAGGTGAGCTAAACAAATACTGCAAGCCCTTGTACAATAAATTGACCAGTGTAGAATATTTTGTGTTATCTACAAAGGATTATAAGGCCATACCAATTTAACTACTTGCTCATCGAATTTGCCGTTCGCTTTTTATCAAAATTAAAAAAACTAATATTTTAAATTTTGCTTTTGACTACTTGCTGACACGCCATCATCATAAAACAAGAGGACCAAGATGACCTTATATCACTCACAGTCATTCTTTATTCATTAAAGCTTTCCTCAAATTTCACCTGGTGGCCTAGTGTTTTACCCCAGATGACCCATTATCGTACTTGTCCAAGATATCATTAAGACAAACATTCAGGCAAGGATTGGTGAATATCTAATAACAAGAACAACTATAACAAAACGTTATAGGTAGACAAATTACAAGAAGCATATTGGTTTATGTTTTTTGTATGAAGTTGCTTTTTCATAAAAGATATTGACTGTATATTTTATTCAATCTTACATTAAGGAGAGTATAAAATATTTATATGATATGAGTTATACACATTATAATGACAATCATGAGTATTTGACAAATAAATAAATTCATGTATATAGTTCACAAGCACATGGTAATATCATACACTACATAAATCAAATAGAGTCAACCCTAAATGTTAACGAAATCACCATAAATCTGAGCACTATCATACAACCACATTGAACTTCAAATAGCCAGACAACAACTTATCTAGACAATGCCTTCATGATTTACTTACCTGTCAACTATTTATAGATTCAGTCATCACCATTAGCCAATCAATGGCCAGGATTAGCCAAACTAGTAATAGACACTACACTATATACTCGCAAACAGCTATAATAAACTAATACTGACATTGTCAAGTATTATTCGTCTATAAAACAGCTCTAGAGAGTACACACGTTTTCCTAAGATTTGACCCACTGACCTAATTATTGATCCCAAATGACCCTTTATCGACCTTGTTTAAGATATCATTAAGACAAATGTTCTGACAAAATTTCATGAAGATCCAATCATAACAATGACCTCTAATGTGTTCAAAATCTTTCATTAAGTTTGACATTTTGACCTTATTTTGACCCCAAATGACAATCCAGAGTTTTCATTCCTTTCCAATCCACACACACAAACACCTCTTTCAACGTCTAAAAAGTAGTCTGGCTTCACAATGACAGACGCATGATTTCAAAATGGTAACAACACCTCGAAAAATAACTAAAATAGATTGGTTTGTTTTGCTTATCTAAAAATAATGGCACATCTTATAACCGAGCAACCTGAAGCGTTTTCTAAAACGATATATGACATATTTCATTATGACATCTAACAAATAATTACAAAATATACACAAACGAATATTATTGATCAAAGGGTAATTGTCGTGAATGTTGTCATTGTGACAATGACAGAGGTCAATGTGAGCATATACCAAGAACGACAACTCTGTGGGGCAGAGATTGCCCAAATGACCCATTATCAAACTTGTCCATGACTTTGTTAATACGAACATTCTGACCCAGTTTTGTGAACTTCTAAATTAAAATGTATCTAGTGTGTTCACAAGGCACAAATTGATGCCACACAACACCAGACGATGGACAACGGACAAAGACATATCACAAAAGCTCACCCTGAGCACATGTGCTCATATAAGCTAATGTTACTCTGATTATCAATTAACGTATCCTCGTATGTTCATATTAAAGTATTGAACTGTTTTAAGTTCTCGTTTTACGCCGAAACTCGTTCCAGGATTAAAACATGCAAAAGGCACTTGTTTTTATAACGTTGCAGGCATTTCCTGTAAAGATAGCCAGGTTTTAGGTAACAAACCTTATACCCCTTCAATGTCGCTGCATGCAATTTAGCTCACTCTGGAGTCTTAAGACACTCAATACTTTGCTTCAGTTTTCAGCCAATATAAATACATGATATTTGTTCTTAGTGCTAATTTTCTTAAACGAATAACATAAATATTATACAAAATGTACGACAGGCTATCCAAAAGTTCGTGTACAACCTCAATAATTTTTAAATTTGACGTTAGAATATTCCAATATGTGCAATAAATAAACTATTTTTCAAAGTTTACATGCTGTATATTACACGTATCAATATCTAAGCACGATTGATACTAGTAAATAGTAACGTTCACACTCGTGTATACATAATGTGTAAGTGAATCAGTCTTAAACAGGGAAAGAACGAAAACAAAAGTAATCTGCGTGGAGAGACTGATCTCGCGTTTCAATACCATAGACCCTGTTGAATACAATAAGGGAGGTAACTGATCTTATACTCATCAGGCCTGAGATGTGTTTCTGTTCAAAGTAAATAGTAGATACTACTGATTTCACATAATCAGTTGTATTTATTATAAACGTAAGTACAGTACAACCTCTCCAAGGGAATATCAAAATTATGGTTTTTATTGACAGCTTGTTGCTCTAGAGATGTTAAATTAACAGTTAAATCATGCCATTGTTGCAGGGAGGAAGTTGTTTAAGAGAGGGCCACTCTATTTGCTTGTTTCACCAGGTTTAACCCCATTTTCAACATTATTTCAGTCATATCGTGGCGATAAGTTATCCTAACCAGCTTTCTTGGACTTCATTTAGGCCTTAACCAGTACTAACCACATTCTATCCGTAAGCTTCTGCAAAGTTACTCCACATTTATTCAGTGGTGGAGGACAATTAAACTTAGGATGTAATATCTTCAGTCAAATTTGTCACGGACAGTTAGAGCCTCACCCGGCGTTCGAACTCACAACCTGTCGATCAGTAGACAAACACACTAACCAGCAAGCCGGGCGGACTAGGCCACTCTGGAGAGGTAATCATGTACAGTAAAGCCTCACCTAGCCATCTTCCAATTTAAAGAGCATCTTGTTATTGTGCTCAACCACTTAAGTTTCAAACTGATTCACGAGATACCTTCTACACTTCAACTCCACAATATGACCATCTCAATATTAGGGTTGATTTGGTCCTTAACTGGTCTTAATACATGTATTGAGATTTTGTTGTAGATAACTGAGACAGAAATTGCTAGCGATGCATTATGTTTCATTTTAACATTTATTTAATGTAATTTTAGATATTGAAATATTGGTTAGCACGACGTTTTATAAGAGTTAGATTGACGGTTTCTGTTCTAGTAAAATCATATAACACTAAACCAAGATCTGGATTTTCTAAACAGTGTTATTATATTAATTATTATAATCGTGTATTGTATATTTTCCGCTTAGTAAATAGTTTAACGATTCGGCACTCATCGGCCGATTCCGTTCCTCCGTCTAGTCGGCCGAGGCATGCCGAATACAGCTGAAGGGTACTTGATCGCACGACGTGTTTCACTGATATGAAATTTCTTAAAGACATATTGTAGTATAGTCTTTAGCAGTGAAAAAGGTCAATAACAACATATGGTTAAACACTTAGAGGTAGTGCTTTGCTTTCTAAAATCTTTTAAAAAAGTCCATTATATCAAAACATACCAGACTATGTCAACAGTAGACTGATATAATGTCACTGATATTGAACATAAATATGAACCAAGTAAGGTAATGTTAATGAAAGCAGAACCGTAGATTTCTACATATAGTATTGACTTACATCTAGCATGGCACGTACGTTGTTTGTTAGTAAACATTTGTCGATAAACATGCTCATGACCCATTACTACATGACCCATTACTACATGACCCATTCTACATTTGTTCAGTGTGTGATTAAACAGGTTAGTTCAATCTAGGACCAATATTCACATGATTATATTGGTCCCAGGTTCAATGTCCTGAGATTTGAGACTGTAAGTAGGTGCCGTCTATATAAGATAACATATATAAATACTTTCAAATAAGGATCATCTGTGGTCAAGTGGTTGTGGTCTCTGTTTAGTAATCATAAGCCTCTCACGCCTATCAGTACGAAAGTACCAACCTAGACAAAGTCACACATGTGAGGAAGAGGAAGCTATCTAACTCTAAGCTTACAGAAGGTCAGTGGTTCTACCCAGGTGTACACATGTGATTCATTTTATACAATTTAAACTGAAAAAAAATCACCAAAACGAACCGGGCTGTTGGTGCGTCGTTTAAACCCCGCGAAAAGAAGGCGCTATGTTCAAAAACGCATCGTCTCAGGCGGAAGCTTGACTTAACTTCGTACGTCTGGACTGACGGACGGACGGACAAATGAATCATTATATATCCCCGCACCATTGGCTACAAGAACCACGAAGTATGGAAATAATTAAGTATAGCTCACCAAAATACAAAGATGGCTCTAAAGTAACGGTTATATACCGTAGTCACCAGAGGCGTAGCTTGCCCTATAATAATGTGTTGGCACCTTCCTCAGGGTGTCTGAGGCATCTTATCACCGTAGTATTATCCGGTGTGCTGTAGCCTTAAATGTTTTGATATAAAGATCTTACAGTCCCCCCTTAGATTGATTAATTTTGAGTTTCAATCAATTATCAAATGATTTTCCACGGAAGTTGCAAACGTTAAGTAAGATCTGCATGTACATTGTTTAAGCTTCCGGTATTCTGAGGGTCCATTCTTTCTGCCCCAAACCATTCATGTTCGTTGCGTTTTTCGCATTTTTATTTGTTTTGTTAGAAAAAGTGTAGACATGTGTCTACAGTGCCTAAAGGAAGCTACGCCAGTGTCTGATATGTTGAATATTGCTAGCTATGTGTATTTAGTTGAACATTTTCATGTAGTTATTACAACTATGATATACCATTTGTAACATTTACAAGTTTAAATGTGTTTATTGAAGTGTTTGTACAGACATTATGTGTAGTTTGTCATGTTATTGTTGCTCCGGATTTCTCCATCCTAGTAAATACAATGTAACTAGAGCTCTGTCACATAAGTGACTTAAATAGCCCCGCCCACCGCATTGGCACTAAGAATGCGACGCTTATAAGCTCATGGGCGCATAACTCTTGAATGTGCGAATCACCGGGCATGGACATTGTGTCTTGCACATTAACATTTCATGGTGATAACATACATGTATTTAGTTTCATTACAATCGCTTAAGGAATATGGAAGTAGTTCGCTCTACAAACGTGTGATATTGTATGCGGTCGGACCAACCGACCGACCGACAGTGACTCTTATAATTATATCCCTCTCAAACTTCGTTTGCTGGGGTGCAACAACATGCATAAATAGAAAATGAAAAAAAAATACGAAAAGAACAACTTTCAGTCAAATGCTTATAATACTGTTTAATTCAAATTCTGAAATTCGATATTTTATCTGTTTGTATAGCCTATTTAAAGATAACTCTATATTAATATGCAATTAATATCATCCCAAGACAAAGAATCTAAGAAATATTGAATCTTTTCAGATTACGGAGAATTTTGCACCAAATGACCATAACACTACGTTAAAATTATCTCCCTTATTAAAAAAACACAAAATGTGATTCTGACTTTATTTACTATTTTTTCTGCATCAAATCATTAATTTAACATTCTTACTAATATCCCTATCTAAAAGTCAAACATTTATTTAGCTGATTATACTCACAAAAACGATATTATGTTAAAATGTGTCTAAGGACCGTGGGAAATTTTATTTTGTATTCTAAAGTCAGTTTGAGTTGTTTCCCTTAGATATTAAGGTAATAAGGGAATAGGAACAAGAATGGCATTTAAATACAGGGAATGTTTGTTCACGAACCCTACACACTATATTGGGTAAATAGTCCCTAATTGTTAGTGTTATCTAATTTTTAAAAATATTATTTAAGTAGAAGTATATAATTATAAGGCTCTTAAATGATTCATTTTAGTGAGACACTGTTTCTAATGTACTTGAATAATCTGAATACATAAATGTCTATAAGGTTTGATCATATATAAATCAAACTTATATATCTCTTCCTATAAGATAAGCATGAATACCTATTCTTTGTGTCTGTTAAGTCTACAATAAAAACATGTTTTTATAAGTTATATCTGTGTGACTCATCACGTGCTTAAAGGCCCATTAGCTTTTTGAATTTAATAATAAAGAACAATAAATTATTGATAAAATTTTGAAATATCATTGAAAATAATATTCATTATAAACGAAAACTAAAACTAATTATTCACACTGAAAGATATTTTAATATTCTGTTTTCAGACATCAGTTCAAAGAAGAAAGTTTTAAATGATGCGACATTAACGTGACAGGCATGATTTAGCTACGTCATGTTATCGCGTATGATATAATGGTCCAATTAGTAGAGTTTCTCGAATCTAAACATATCATGCTAACAGCAATATACGTCCGGAATAATATATCGAATGTCACTACGTTAACAAAACTGGTCCCCGCTGATTCTGTTCATAGCTTTTGGTGTGCCGAAACATGAAACAGAGACCAGTTGATATGTAAACTGTATCACGAGTTATTTCCCCCTATTGACAACTCTTTAGGGAAAACTTGTGTCTCCTTTGTGTAGCATCTTCCATGCAAGACTTCATTGACTTTTGACCGGAAGTCCTTCGTACCAAGCGCGTATATCAACGGATTTAGAAACGAATTTGAGAAACCAAGAATCAACAAATGTGTTCCAATGATAACTTGAAGGTTACAGTCCTTCTCCGAGTTGATGATTTGTAGTATGGTTGCTATGCTGAACGGTAACCAGGTCACAAACACACAGCCGAGAACAGCCGCTAGTGTTTTCACTGATCTCAAAGTTCTTGCTGAAATCCCGAACACACTGTTTGTACGTCTGTCTGATTGGAGTTTTTCTATTGTTTGTATCTGTTTAATGTGAAATCTTGCACTTTTGAATAAAATTCCGTACGATATGAACATGGTCGTAAACGGAACAATCGCTGATATTGCAAATATAAACAGTATGTAAAAGTTGGGTAACACGTACATGTACGAACAGTAACCCTTGTATGACGTCACTCCATCGTTCCAGCCCGCCAATGGTAACGATCCGATCACCAAGGAAACAAACCAAGACCACGCTATTCCTAAACATGTTTTTCGTTTGGTCATAATGACCTTGTATCGTAGAGCTTTGGTCACGGCGATGTATCTATCTATAGCAACACACGTTAGAGACCAAAGCGAGGCTGACAAACTGGCGATCGTGACACCAATACGTGCCAGGCACATGTTGTAATCACTCTCATTTGCTTTAGTAGCCACAGTTACTATGGAAACGAATCCAACAAACATATCAGCAACACCTAGTGATGCTATGAAAATGTATGTCGGTGTGTGAAATCTTTTATTAAATATAATAAATAACAAAACTATAATATTCGTCACCAGGATGAGAACAGTAAGCGGAATTAATATTTTCTGTTTCGTCTGTTCGTGTATGTTGTCTGGTCTCTGTGAACACGTCGTGACGTCATCCAGCGTGACCGTAGAATTCCCTAACATTTCCATTGCACAGCTCAAATGACGCCCAGTATTTGCGCATGCGCGTTGATGATGTTTGGAAGAAGGAGTAACCGGTATGATTTCCACCCAGAAAAAAGAATCTTTCTGTATTGATTTCGTTGAATTGTGGATTGATTTCGAAATCATTTTTCTTGTCAGTGAATTATTTCAAATAAGATTTACCATTCTTTGCATTATGAGTCGATTTGTTGAAGACACCGTTAATACTCCTTTGTTGCAATGAAATATTCGCATTTATAAAATTCAAATATAATATCCGAGCATAGTATTTTATGGCTAGCACAACGAATTAAGCCACTGTATATATATATGTGTGTGTTCCTTATCACAATTGAGTAAATATTTTCGTTCAAATTAACATTCAATCCAGTCACATAATGTAGACACTCTATGTGATTAATGATTGCTTATTTAGTTAATCACACATTTCTCCGTCCATTCCTGTTTTGGTTTGACGTAAACATAAAACTTTAACTTATGTATTCATTCGTTATTTTCTTTTACCAGTCCTTTATCAAACACGTTGGGATTTTATTACTCCTGTCATAAAAATACCAAAGCATGTGAAGAGATATTGTCATATCCGACCAGTCAAACGATTGTGTTGAAAGACACCCACTTCATATTCATAATGAAATGTTAATTTAAACAATGGGTGATGCGTTGTAAATTAATATGACGCGTTTTTGATAGGCGTTAAGTGCACTCTGGCATTTTATATTATGTTCCTATTATCCTCAATGTAAAACGCGACAAACACCGGCATATAAATACATGCAATTATTTCGGCACTTCCGCCAACGGCTTGATAAATGTTTATTGACGAATATGATCAAATCAAGTTAAACAAATATTCTACAAGTTAAGTAAACACATGCACTTGTACTTGCTGTGATCTTCACATTTTTCATGAAACTGAATTAATGAAATATATCGCTCAAGTCCAAAATAAATATTTCATTTTATCAAATCAACACACTTCCGTATTCTAGTCTTAGTAAAAAACGCTTCGCAACCTTGTCTTTGCTGCTGAGATCTAACTTATTTTCTTGTCTATTAAGGTCTGGTGAAATTCTATGTTTTACGGAATCCTGTTATTGCCATGAGAAATGTCGTACGTCGCCCCTCCCCAACGCGACGCACGACATTGTGATACGACATCGCGACAATGTGATATGACGCGTGCCAATGTGATACGACGTCACGATATATCATGCCAAAGATGGCAACTCGAGGCACGACAATGCATAGCGACATCGCGACATTTAACGAATTCATATCTTATCGCATTGTCGCCCGTCGCATAGCATTGTCATGTGTCGTTTGTCGTGCGTCACGTTTTGAGGAGACGGACGATATATCACATGGCACTAAAAGGATTCCGTAATATTTCGGCTGGTCTAAAAGCATAAAACAATGCGCGCAGTCAATACCTGACTGGTTCAGGAAGGTGATAACAAGGCGGTTAGATCTAAATTAATCTGACGACAGAAAGGAGATCTTACGTGGAGTGGTTGAAGTATTTAAACGTTTTAAAACAGTATCCTTAACAATAATGGGCCCAGTACTTGATGAATTCTTGAAATGTTTGAGTGTTGATAAAACTGACTGCATTTAGTGATTCGTTGAATCATATCAGTCGTGCAGATATTGGATTAACGATTAATCGCTTGGGATCATGAATATCGACTTTTTGTCACGATCTTTTGTCATTTATCGTTATATTGCCACGATGTCTTAAAAATCACGTACATTGTCGTAGAAATGTTAGGTTATGTAAGCAAAACAAATTTGTCATGAAGTGTCAGCTATAGCTAGGATCACTACATGCGGCAAACGTCGCCTCAATGTGTTTTTATCTTTCTCAAGTACAGAGTGTTCAAATGTGAGAACTTCAAACCGAAAAGAGAACTATGAAACCGAAAGTAGAACTATGAAACTGATCGAACTTTTTTAATTTCAGTCTTCTGTAAGTGATATTCGTACAAAGATGGTCTTTTATAATTGCTTGACATTGGAATTTTGTTTTCCACGAGTTTAGAATGTTAAATCACTAGCTTTAGCAATGAAAATAGGAATTATTTGAGTATATCAGTGGATAAGTCAGAATAATCATAAAAAACACACAATTACTGTTTTGTTGAGTTTTAAAGTTGACATTTAAAAAACAGCATCAACTTATTATAAATCCATCGTGACTTAAACATTCAATGCCTACTTAATACATGAATTATTCAGCGTTATTTCATTTTTGTGTCCTATTTATAAAATACACTTACATAGAAGCATGTATCATTTGCATAATGCAATTAATGAAATCTCCTTTATACACTGTCTGACTGTCTTATAAATATAATACTGAGTTGCATTATGTTATCTTACATTTTATAAGATCCAATTAAAATCCTTATATGGTATGTATCATTGTGAATCATCTTTGTGGTTTTTGACACAAGTCGTATATTCTACAGATGAATTTATGATTAATAATTAAAAGTAATGTGGTAATGACCGGTGTTGATTAAATTACCCAACAGCTTGAAATAAAGTAAAACACGTTTTATGGTGATCTTGGATATACTAGTAGTGAGAAATAGGATACAGTGAAATGTTAATTTTACCAGATACATCCTTCTTAATTTCCAGAAGGGTTAAACGTCGCATAAACAACCAGCTTGATCAGTCGGCAACCTTCCTTGTGCCTAATAAAAAGTCAAGGGTCACGGTGGAACATAAGAGCTAGTTTCAACTGTGGATGAAGACTCCATGTGTACACCTGGGTAGAACCATTGCCCTTCCCTAAGCAAGTTAATGCAGATTCTCTCCTGTGAAATTAAGAACTGGGTGGTATTCGAACTGACAGCGGCGAAGTAACAGACAATATTTTGGTCCAAACATATGTACAAATACAATTATGTATACAAGTGTACAAACGAACGAACAAACGAACGAACTAACTAGCGAACGTATGAACGAACAGACGGACGAAATACATTGTGTACATTCATCTAATTCTATTGTGTTATTAATATTAGAAATCATTACATCCATAACTGATTACAGGTGTTTTATGAAAGAATAAAACAACACTGGACACGTGACTAACATTACTTAACTTGACAGAATACTTGAAGATATAATTAGATACTCGTCGTAATGGAGCTGAAGTTCTTGACAATAAAAATGCATATACAACAAGATAACATAGAAATGACCGACTTTTTAGCTTGTCTTAAACATGACGTTTCTGATAACTCTATGAGACCAATTTAGGCACATTATCGATATAGTTAAGTGTAGTATGACGTTTGTAACAGATGATATCGGGGGACCAGGTCAGCGTTGCTGAATAATGAGATTCGTTAACTTACGTAATATTGTTTTGTTTGCAGAACATAGACAATAAGAATAAATCAAACTACGAGTAAATGTAAATTTTGTCCTCTAAGTCACAATGTGAACGACTCAAAGTTCAGTGGTACAGAGGAATAAGAATTATCAACGTACTTAATACGTAATAGATATCACAGACGCTTGTTTAGAAAAAATTACCCCACCCACCACGTTCGCTCTTATGACTACCAATATACATTAAACTACTAATGTATATTGGTAGTCATAAGAGCGAACGTGGTGGGTGGGGTAATTTTTTCTAAACAAGCGTCTGTGATAGATATAAGCCGAACACTGTCCATTAGGTTACGCACCTCAGACACTCCAATACTTTAATTAATGGGCAGTATGAGGTTTATATGTAACTTAAATCATTTCGGAAGGATTACACAATCCATTGACCATGACAATTTATAATTCTTATTTAAAAGGTATCCGTCGACTTATTTATTCTAGATCCCAATGAAACAAGGAGTTCATATTGATTTTGCTTCCTTTTTTATGATACTACACTTAAACGAGATTGCTCACTGAAAGTCACTAAAGAAGAATATTGGCTTTGAAAAAGTAGTTACGGATTCATTTTTCTTGCAGTGTTATGGCCATAAACATAGATAAAATAGCGTGTGAATTGAACCGTTTTAAAGCCTACACGGTACCTTTAAAGCAACTCTTTCAATCACACTGCTCGGGTAGCACGAGGAATGTACATTTTATTCAAACCTCGTTCGCATCGATCCAAACCGTCATTCATGCGTATTCATTTGTTGGCATTCCATTTAAAATTCTAGATATTTTGTAAAACAGTGCAATGTGGAAGGTGTGAATAGGAAAACCTGTTTAAGGTGAATCAAAGTTGTGACAAAATGGCCGTCTAACATTTTAGCTATGCATCCTAAAGAAGTGGCATTGTTCAATAATTACTGAAAGTACATAACTGAAATGAGAATTTATCAATAGCTAATGATTAAATGTACATTTCTGCACCAGTAAAATAAAATCTGATGACTAACAAGTATCTACAATTCTCACCTGAACTTATGCTAATTCCATTTGCCAAAATAATGTATCATAATATCAAAATTAATTTAAACTACAATGTCCAACAATTACTTCAATATGTCATTGAGGGATTCCATATTTCAAATTTTCACTTTTAAATGTTTTTCCATGTTTATTTTCAATTCTAAACACAGTCCTCAATATTCACATTTTACAAAAATCCTCCACACATGTGTTTACACTATGTACTACACAGTAGCCTAAACAAACATGGAAGAAAATTCACTGTGTGAAAGTTGAGGACTGTGTTAAGAATTGAAAATAAACATGGAAAAACATTTAATAATGAAAATTTAAACTTAAGTCGGATTTCTGTGTGATACTTTTGTCTGATTTTATTTATTGTATCAAATGCTTAATTTTCAAGGTATGAATTGTATTGAAAAAATGTGTTCATATTGAGTGTTATGACATTTGCTCAATTGGTACTATGTTTCTTCATACATTTATATTTTCGTTGTAGTAGGAGGAAAATAATGCATCTGGTGCGGGGCTAGAACCTGCGACCTTCTGCTTGCAAGTCAGATGTTCTATCAACTAAGATAATCAGGCTATTAATATTACAGCCAATTCATAATGCAAGTACAATATACAATACTGCTACATTCTTCCTAGCTTTTTATACAAATTTATTTATCGCGACTACCACAGGTTCATTTGACTTACCAAGCCTTGGAATGACACTGATTAAGGCTATTCTCAGATTAATGGCATCAATGAAATAGGAGGAAGAAATCAATGTACCTGATGCGGGGCTCGAACCCACAACCTCCTTGCTAGTCAGATGCTATGTAAACTAAGATAATCGGACTGTTAATAGTACAGCCAATATATATATATATATATACATAATTTATGTACTATATACAGTACTTCCACATTTGCATTAAAATCTTAAACGAGACCAAAGACTTATATACGTATACGTCCTTGACAAGACTCATTATGCTTTCGAAAATCTTACGCATTCGTCGTTGTAAGTGTCCTAATGTGTAAAAAATAACGGACGGCTGTCCATTGAGAGCGATCCATTCGTAAAAATATTGGACAGTGAGAACAAAAGGATGACGTCACATGAATGATTTAAGACATTAGTATGCATTTTGTATTGTGTTTTTGGAAGAACATAGAATATAAGAATAAAAATTCAATCATACTGCTTTGATTCCTCTCAGTCACATAGGAAAGATTCACCACACGGATACTGTGCCTTCATTGTACGTATGCTGTATGAAAATTCGAGGAAAATTTATTTTGGATACAGTACAACCTCTGCAGAGTAGCCCTCTTTTGAGCAACACATGCCCTGCAACAACAACA